>CM076570.1:1526509026-1527713879 GCA_034641835.2 Pinus albicaulis | reverse complement strand
TTTTTGACAGAAACGGTTATGTAGTATTAATATTCATCTTGGCCTGAATGCCAGAAATCTGATTACATTGAGGATGTCTAAATCCTGATGCATCGCACTGCTAATATTGAAAATGCAGGCGAAGCTTGCAAACTTCTTCCATGACAGACAATCTAAAAATTCGATTTCAGAGATTTTCCCTAACTTAAAGATACAAACAAATTTATTTAAGAGCCAACAGTAAAACATGACAACGGACAGCTTATGGGATAGGTTCCCAAGATTCTTCTTCGTCTTTCAACTTGACCCCGGCAGAGAGGAGGGTAGCTTTATTGGCTTCAATGGCCGCCTGTTTATTATGAGTTCTCAGCACATGGTAGTAATTCAACTTCTGAAAAGCGTTTTCCATACCCTTAATTCTGGATATCAGCCTTGCTAGCTTGAGATCCGAGGCTGGGGAGTTTGAAACCATTGCGTTTATAATGATCTGGGAATCCCCTATGACATTTGCTTCACTTATATTTAAATCTTTGAGGATCTTGAGGCCTTGGTAGAGGGCCAAAGCTTCAGCTTGAACGCTGGATGAGAATCCAAGCCCCCAAGCAAAGGTATGAATTTTTTCCCCAATTGGACTTACAACAACACCTCCAGCACCAGCTTTGCCCGGATTGCCCTTTGCCGCCCCATCAAAAAAGAGAGAGTGCCTTGAATGAGAATTGAGCCAGTCTTGAAGGTCAGTTTCGGATTTCCTTATTTGCCAGTCTTTGAGAGAAGGGACGTTTCTAACTACTGATTGAAATTGCAAGTCAAGGGAAGATCCCCAAGCAATGTCCTGTTGGCTGAGATTGGAATCATCTTTTATATCAGTCAAGCACTCCTTTAAATGACATTTAATCTTGATTTCTAAGACCTTGTGATTCTGTTTAATATTTCTGAAGATTCTTCTGTTTCGTTCTAGCCAGATCTGCCAACAAATAACCTTTGGAAGGACAACCCATGCAGATTTAATAAGCTGATTTTTAGAAGGGGGGCCAGGATATCTGATTGCCCAATTGGAAAAAATATCAGCAGTGGAACGAGGTAGCAAAAAGTTGGGATCCAAATTGTGAATGAAGGAGGACCAGATCTGCTTAGAGAACTTGCATTCGAGGACTAGATGGACAGCAGTCTCTGCATTTTCATTGCACAACGAGCAGATGGAGGGACCATAGAACCCTTTTCTCTTCAAGATGTCATACGTAAGGATCTTGCCGTGGCAGAGGAGCCAAGAAAAGAAGTCGACTTTGGGCCATGAAGGAAAACGCCAGACCCCCTGCCAAGGTGCAGGGTCAGGGGGGACGTAAGGCCTCTCTTTCAGCTTGTCATATCCCATAGAGACAATGTAACCTTTGGCATTCGGCCCCCAGCCTTTCACATCTTTTTTCCTCATGCGCATGGGTGCCAAGCCATGGAGGAGGTCCAGCAGCGTGGACCATTCGAGTGTCAGGTGAGCCGACACCTCGATTCGTTTCCACCCTGCCCAGGCAGAGTCTTTCCAAAGAGAAATATTCCACAACGAACACAGCCCCTCTCTATCCATCCAGCAACGCAGCGCTCTAATGGAGGCTCTGTCTTCAATTGGGTCCTTATTCATAATTTTATCAGCCCAGATATTGATCTTTTTGCCATTTCCTGGAATCCAATAGGAGTGCACATTGATTAAGGGAGCAGCTTTAACATACAGTTTGAGAAAAGACGAATAAGGCAAATGGATTACATTGTCTAAACAGGAGGAACGAGGACCCCTGAAATACTTTTTCCAGAGAGCCAATTGGGCCCAGCTAGGCTTGGGCGCAATGATCCTCCAAATAATCTTAGCTGCCATAGCCACGTTTTGCTGACAGATATTTTTGAAATTCAAACCACCCTCCCTCAGAGGCTTGTAGATGGTTTCCCAACTGATAAGGGGAATCTTGTTTTCATTCTGTTTACCTCCCTTCCAAAAAAACCTTCGCATGAATTCTTCCATTTTTTTTAATATACTTGCCGGAGCGAGAAGCACAACGAATTGAAATAGGGGAAGACTAGAGAGCACAGATTTAATAAGGACAGATTTTCCAGCAGTGTTGAGCCAGGAGAAGCCCCAGGCTTGGATCCTAGACTTGAAGTTTTCCAGCTGAGGGAGCCAGTCTTTGCTTGTAGATTTCTTATGAAAAACAGGAAGGCCCAAATATTTAAAGGAGATCCAATTGGAGGAGGCAGCAAAACCCAAACATCTAGAAATAGCGAAGAGCAATCTGGGCCAGGTGTTCCAGTTGTAGATATGACATTTGTTCTTATTTACAACGCTGCCAGAGGCTTCACTCAATTCATCCAAAACTGCTTTAAATTTAGAGGCGGAGGAGAGAGAGGCAGCTCCCAAAAACAAAGTGTCGTCCGCAAATAGGGCGTGGTTTATATTTTTTACCCCTCTTGCAATACACTGTCCGTTGATATCTTGATCTTGCATCTTTTTGTCTAACAGGTAGCTGAGGACAGAGGCTTGGATGACAAAAAGCAGAGGGGAAAGAGGACACCCCATGCCTTAGCCCTCTTGAAGCTTTGAAGAAATCAGTGGCTCTTCCATTTACAAGAGGAGCGATCCATGGCTTCGAGATGCATGCCCGGATCCATTTGATGAAATTTGCTCCAAAACCAAAATTGCTCATTACTTTTAAAACAAAGCTATGATTTACTCGATCAAAAGCATTTGCTAAATCAAGTTTAATCACCATACCTTGTTCTTTTCGAAGAAGACATGAGTGGATTGCTTCTTGAACAAGGGTGAAGTTGTCCGCGATTTGCCTTCCTTGAATGAAGCCTCCTTGATTCTCCGGAATTATTTTGGGAAGAATGAGCTTCAGTCTATTTGCAATAACTTTAGTGATAATCTTGTACCCAGTATTGCATAAGGAAATCGGGCGGAATCTGCTGAAATTGTTGGCACCTTTTTCCTTTGGTATTAGGGATAGGAAAGCGGAGTTTGTGCTACCTCCTATTTTCTGAGCATTTTGAGACTTCTGAACCATTTTGAGCAGATCCTTTTCAACAATCGGCCAACAAACTTGAAGGAACCTGGCAGAAAAGCCATCCGGCCCGGGGGCCTTATCCGGATCCATATCAAAGAGGGCCTTTTTGACTTCTTCTTTGGTGACTTTGGCCTCAAGGATCTCATTCATACGAGGAGAAATTGCAGAAGGAATGATGTCAAGCAGATCTGAGTATTGGTCTGAGTCCTTATCCTCACTATACAAGTTTTGAAAGTGAGAGAAGGCTGATTTTTTAATGTCTTCAAAATCCTTGAAGGTGACGTTATCCTCCTTAATCTCAGAAATAGTGTTGAAGCTTTTCCTGACTTGGGTTTGTTTGTGGAAAAAGGCAGAGTTCCTGTCCCCTGCTTTGAGCCAGAGATTTCGAGATTTTAATCTCCAGTATTCTTCTTCAGCTAGGCAGGCCTTATGGTAGCGTTGTTGCAAATGAGCCTCTTGGTCTAATATCTCCTCTGTGACAATAGTGTGCTCCATATGAGTTTGATGAGAGGCGAGAGAGACTTTGATGGCTTTTCTTTCTGTAGCCGGGTTGGACAGGGTTTTTTCCCATCATTTTAGATCGCCCTTTACCCTTCTGAGTTTTTCCTCCCAGATATAGAAGGGAGAACCATTGACAGGCTGACTCCAACAATCCTTAACTATTTGCATGAAGTTTGATTCCTTGACCTAGAGAGGACTAAAACGGAAAGGAATAGGACCCAGGTCCAGATGGGCCAGGAGTTCGAGCTTTATAGGCTTATGGTCCGAGACGCTGTTAGCAAGGATGTGCATTCTGGGTTCTAATCCTAGTAACAGAAAAGAGCTTTGAATGAAAAATCTATCTAATTTGGCAGCGATATGACCAGGGCCCACTCTTTTGTTAGACCAAGAGAACTTACCGGAAGAGGGTTTGATATCTAGCAAGTCCCAGTCCTGCAGAAGATCTTCTACCCATTCCCTTGCCGGATCACTAACAGCGCTGCCTCCTCTTTTTTCAGACGAGTGGAGAGTGAGATTAAGATCTCTAGCAATAATTATATTTTCCAGATTTGTCAGGTCTGCTTGTTGCCTTATAGTATCCCAACATTCCTTTTTTTCCCCAACATTGACTGGAGAATATACATTGAAGAGGCAAAGGATTTCCTTAGTATCCAGATTTTGCATTTTCAGCAGCAACCAGTGAGTATTTCTAGCCTCAAAGGTGACTACAAATTTGTTAGGGTTCCATAGAGTGCCAATCCCTCCTGAAGCGCCCCGGGCAGAGATTGCTCTTGCTTCACTTTTGAACCAAAATTTATTGCATGCTTGCAGGAAGACTGCGTCTTCCAACTTAGTCTCCTGGACGAGAAGTATGTCTGGAGTTTCTGTTCTTATTAAGCTTCTCATGGCTTCTTCCTTGACTTTACTCCCCATACCTCTACAATTCCAGGAGATGACCTTCATTATTTATGTTTTTGGTGGGCCCCCTTGGAGCCATGCGTCTGATTTTTCAACATCCTTGGCTTTGAGGCAAGAAACTTTTCCAGAGTTGGCTGACTGCCCTATAACTTATCTTTGTAAGTCTCCTGCTCTCTTTTTTCCCTGTCAGATTTACGGCCTCTTGTAGATCTTCGTACCGAGGTTTGGGATTCTCCTATTTCTCCTTCCTCCTCTGACTCGTCCATTTCTTGCTCTTCTTCCTCATCATCTAAGGGCATACCATTGGGATCTTCAGCACTTGTTCCGTTGAGGGAGGCTGAGGGAGTATCTTTGCTAGGAGAAACTGGATCTTGTGTCTCGTTCTCCTGAAAATCTTTTGTCGGCTGGCTTAAAGGGTCAAATTTGTTTCCTTGCGCCTTTTTGGGAGGGGGGCGTTGAACATTGGCCTGTTGAGAGCCTTTTCCAGAGGGTCCTCCCGGTTTTTGCCCTTTGTGATTGGTTTTTACTCGTTTGACTTGGTTCCAACCCTCTTCAATCCTTTTCTCCGGCTCAGCGTTGGACGGACAGTTTCTAACAAAATGTCCATGAACGTGACATTTCCTGCATTTGAACGGCAATTGCTTATAGTCCAAGATATGAACATGAGACCAACTTCCGACTTTGATTTTTATAGCCTCTGGAAGACCAACCTCTAGATCTACTTCCACGCAGATCCTGGCACAGTCGTACTGGTCCTTATTGTTTGCCCGATCTATGAATTTCCCGAGAGTGTTGCCAATGTGTCTCAAGGAACTCCAGTTCCAGCAGTGAACTGGGAGGTTTGGAAGGCGAACCCACACCGGGACAGCATTGGGAACATCGACAGCCGGATCAGAGTCCGGAGTCCATTTGTTCAGATAGAGGCCCTGAGAACCCATGAAATACGGCCCATTTTGAAAGATCAAGTCTTTGTCTTCTTTGGAGGAGAATTCGAAGAGGAAGTACCCTTTCCCCAGAAAGTAAGAGGTGACCTTTTCCTTAATCAAAGGAGCCCAGTTCCTGCTAACCCATTGCTCAGTAGATTTCGGAGAAGGCCATAGACCCGTGAACTGGCCAATGAGACCTCGATCCGCCAAAGATAAAGCTACTTGAATGGGGGCCTCTAGAGGCAAAGAGATCTCAGGAATTTCATCGAGCTTCTTAACAAATTTGGATGCTTCGCTTCTTTTCTTCTGAGGCAAACCGGCAAGAAGCTGGTTGAAGGCGTCGAAGGCAGGAGTAGAATGAGGATCCATAGCAGCACCCAGCGTCTCCATAGGGAGGGCCTGAGGCCGGCTGCCGTAGGGGCAGCCACGCAGCAGAAACCCTAGCAGAGCTCAGGATGCGCAGGGAGAGCCTTCGGATCCCAGCCTAGACATTGACCCAACACAGCAGGAGGCAGCAGGTACAGCAGGGCACAGCAGGAGCAGCAGGGCCCTGCGAGGGCAGGCGCAGCGCAGGGGCACTCGCAAACGAAGCAAATTCTTGAAGGAATCCAACCAAGCAGCGGAAAAAGCAGGAGGCCCTGCCAGAGCAGGCGCAGCCGCAGAGGCTGCAGCGCGCAGGGTGAGCAGCTAGGGTTTGCAGGGGCTGCAACGCGCAGGGTGAGCAGCTAGGGTTTGCAGGGGCTGCAACGCGCAGGCAGAAAAAACCTCTGCAATACGTTCTTTCCCCTAAAGGTCGTGGGCTTGGCCCGGAACGGTTAATCTCTCGCGGCGAGCCACGCCCTCGCTCAGGATTGAGCACAGGACCTGTCCGTCTTTACAAGAGCGACCTTACCACTACGCCGCCTCCACAGACCTTAGAAATTATTATTATTATTATTATATTTATATTTATATTTATTTTATTTTTATGCCCCCTATTATTATTTACCCCTCTCCCTTATTATATTAACTATAATTTAATCTTTTTACTAAATTATAAATTATTATTTAATAATATTTCTTAAAAACTTAAAAACTTTTAATATTATAACTTTCTAACTAACTCAGTCAAATAATGGTTAGTTTTTAACAACTAGTTTTTAACGGCTAGTTTTATCAGCTATCACCGGGCAATGGCACATCCTTACTATTTATTCAATGAGATCGATTCTCTTCTTCACCTTTTCCTGAGGATGAACCACAATAGACAGTTTGAAACGTCGACCAAATCCTTATGACGTGATTAACCCGAAAGACATTCATCTAAGATAAATATATATTTTCTTTGAATTAAAATTTTACAAACCCTTATATTATTTTAATTATGTTTTATCCTTTAATTCTTTACATTGTGACAATTTCTTTCTAAATTTTATTATAATAATTTTTTTAATATCTTCGTTATTTTATATAATGATTTATGTTTCTATTTCTCCAATAATTTAGCTAATATTTAATATCTCGTTTATATTTAAATTTTCAAATAATATATTAATTAAACTTATATTTATATTTTATTATTTTTAAGATTGTCTTTATTTTATGCGGTGTAGAGTAGTTGGTTTGAGTAGGGTATAATTCTCAAGGGTCTTAAGTCCTAACCTTATTGGAAGGGGTTTAGGATGGAAATCAATTTTGGGGAAATTAAACTATCCCAAGGGATGTCCAAGACCTATCAAGCTTCACACAATCGTGGTGATAGAATATCAATGTGAGTATATCATTATTCCATCAATTGCAAAATATTGGTGATAGCATTCACCTAATCGTGGTGATTAGCATCCCAGTGTGAGGAGATCATTCTCCCATCCATCGCAAAATATTGGTGATAACATCTAGTATGAGTAGATCATTCTTCCATTCATCACAAAATCTTGATGATAGCATCCCAATCTCAGTAGATAATTCCTCCATCCAATAGATGGGTCAGCCCCATCCTAGGATCAACTTAACTACAAAAGAAATAAAACATTATGCTTATTAAATTTATTGCGAATATTTCCTTACATTTATGACATGGCAACCAACAATTCAATTTATTGAACTATTAATTTAATTAATCTGAAAATATTATTTTGCATTGAGATCCACTTTTTACAACAAAGTATGAGGGAGTTGTGTAATTCCTGTAATGCTCAACATGGAATAAACTCTTTATGAATGTCTAGTTCCTTTCATGCTATATAAGGAGGTGCATATATTTTTCAAAATATAAAATTTGAAAAAAAATGGAATTTAAATTGATTAAATATAAAATGAGATTTTACAATCCTCCACTAAAAATAGCATAACATTCCAGAGACGATTTTAGATTGACAATGATGATTAACATCAACTATGGCGACATATGGTCTATGAGGCTTTCAGAATATAAGAGATTACTTGGACCTTTGGAACATTATTTTTACGTTCTAAAAGCAGTAAGAGAAGCATTACAAGGTCTCTATAGCTTTGACAAGTTAAAAGGTCAAGAAGGTAAGTAGTGTGATGAGTATTTTCAAATCTAGATCAAATACTAGTATACTTTTCAAAAAAAGAAGAGGATGCGCTTTTCTCCTTTAACCTTATTATCATCATAAAGGTGACAAAATCTTTCATATCATGGTGTTTTGGGGATTGACCAAGACCTATTTTCACTATGGAGCTCATTAGATTTTATTTTGATTTTAGCAATGTTTATTTTCTTATATATGCGAGTAATGATAGAGAGATATTTGAATTTAAAGATTTGGGTTGATCATTTTGTTATAATATCTTAAATTAATTTTTCCTAATCTTCTTATCATGTCGTTATTTATTCTTAAATTTTGGTGTAGTAATATTTTTAATATTATCTTTGTTTTGCAAAACCGTCTCCTTTATTTCTTCATGGTTTAACCAAAACTAGGCATTCTCATGTCATCTTGGATTATCGATGGTGGTTTTGTTATGACATTCCTTGTCTTCATGTTGTTTAACATTTTCATATACAAAAGATAGTTAGTCATCGCCATTCTTTTAATGGGAAAATGCTTTCTTTGATGAGGAGGATAGGATAAGGTGTATCTCCATTAATGTTGAGATTATAAGTTATAAATTGCTTATGTATCTATTATGCCTTTCTCCAGGACTCTAGAGAAAAAACATCCCCAATCTTCATGTTTTCTCTGAGATAGTCACTAGAGGGAAATTTCTAACTTCTAATGATGGAAATGCCTAAGGAACTACTACGTGGGACACCACCTCTCACTTAAGTGGTTCACTTCTCATTTTAGGTTTGATATAACCAAGTCAAGGGGAGCATCCCTTAGGCTAGTCCTATCATTGAGGTAAGGATCTCAGATCCTAGGACTAGGAGAACTAACTCTTTAGTTGATTTTTGATATGAAATCTACTTATTACTTGCAATGCTAGCCTAAATACAATTTGGACAAATGGGATAGTATTGGAAGCAACGACGGAGAAACTTCATGAAAGGGGGCCTATTGATGATCACTATTCCATTGGTTTATTATATGTACCAAGTTTGGTGATTTGTTTAATGACTTGAAGGGTTAAATGAAGTGTTGACCATTTTGATATGATTGTTAAACTTAGAAAGTATCTTGAAGTGCTAAGTATTAAATTATGTATTTTTTTATTGATGTTGTAACCACATGCAAGATTTGTAAACCATTCAAACTAGAAAATAAGTCATTAAACTAAATTTCTGAATGAAGTGATTAATTAAACTTTCCCATTTAGTGCATAAAGTGTTTGACATTATGATGTGAGATGAAGATTTGATACAACATAAGGAAATTATTAGTCCTAATGCTTCCTTGAATTAGATTAACCATAACACTTGAATCGAATTATAAGATCAATAATAATCATAATGGGAATTGTTTTAATATTGCCATTAACACATTAAGAAATATAAATTCGCACCAATTATGAGATTTTGTGAAATCCTTACTGTGTGTTATATTATATTTCAATGTTGCTAAATATCCAAAAATTTATGTATATCTCACAAATTGCATCGTAATTATGATAGTTAATGGAAAAAAGGTTGAGTGAGTAGGAAAGCATCAAGAAATCTCAATTTAGATATATGAATTGGAACTATAAATAAGATTTGATGCTCCACTACTAGATGAGATGGATATGGTGCTAGGTGTAGAATGGTTGTAGTTGAGCACTTATACCACAAATCTTAAAGGAAAACTCATGGAGTTTAATTCGTAAGATAAACATAAAAAATTATATAGTGTTGATGGTTCCATTCTCAAGAAGAATGAAATACAACTACTGAATAAAAAAAAACAAGAGGAACATATGAACATAGAATAATGGAACGAAAGAAAATATGTTGCCAATAAGTGTTAACATTTTACATTAAACAACTAGGTCAAAAGACTCCAAAATCTCATACTCACCAACACTGTAAATAAGAATAAAGAGAAGGAATTAAAATCAGGCAAGGAGAAGATGATAGTGTGAAGGAAAAATTTTGAATTAGAGAACAACTAAATTTTTATGCTATAAGGATAAAGCATTCCTTAAAGGGGTGGTAGTGTAATAGATTTATAATAATAATAATAATAATAACAATTTTCAATTGTGTTTATCTTCAGTGGATGGGATGAATTATTTTTATCCTTTCCACCTGGGATTAATTCCCATAACTGACATGTTGAACTTATATATTGAAGCCTTGTGCTTGTACACCATTGAGCAATGTGAAATATCTTACCCTTTCCCATGGGCTGGTTAGTGGGGTGTTTTGTTACATGTAAATAATAATTGTAATAAATACTAAGTAATAACATGTCGGTTATAAGAAGATCAAAGAACACAAATTCTACCTCATGACTAGTGAATGCATATATCTACATTGTCACGAGGCTCATTGTAGTCATCATATTATCAAATATTTATTATTTAATATATATTTGTTAAGTATTTTCAATAATAATAAATAAGAATTCCATTGACTATAGTAATATGATAGAAACATAGGTTCAAAAATATATTAAATGTTTTTTGATGTCATGCAATTCTCAAATATCTTTATTTGAATGAACATTCTTACTAGTCTCTATTGTTTTTTTATTGGGATAATGAATTGATATGTGTATATTGCATGACTTGTTTGATATTTGAGTATTTATATGGATTCATATTGAACATTTACATTGTCCATGCCCCATACCTTATTCCATATTCTTATTATTCATGTGCATGGCAGTTCTGTTTTTTGAAAATTGAATTATGCTTCTTTTGCAACAACTTGTTCAATTATTTCAAGGTCACCATGCATGTTTGCATGTGCATTGACATCATTATGACTATGTTATTGGGGTAATTGAGTGATACTATATAATCATCTAAAGTTGATTCTAGATGATTCATTGTATGTTTGATTACGCACACACATAACTAATTAATTTTGTGGAGCTAATTAAATTACAATTCAATTCGTATATATTTTCATTTTGATATCCATAATGAGAAATATCAAGGTATCCATTATGTTATTCTCTCATTTTAGAATTTTTTATGTTTACTTGCGAGGTTATAAATGAATGTTTTTCCCATAGCTTCAAGATTAATAAATCTATTATCTTATTGATTTTATACCTCATGTATGTAAGGGTTGTGATCTTGTTCATGTTTTAAACAATTCATATTTTGACTGATATTGAAAGTTAAAAGAAAAAAAAACATTTTCGAATCTGCACTATTTCAAAGGTTTACCTACGATGGGAGAAATTCCTTTCAAGTATATTTTATACATGATTGTAAAAACCCAACTCTTTCATATGTGGCAAAATGTGATGAAAGAATGATATCACATGAATATAGCTTATTAGGCTAAGCCAAATGGTAGATGTACCACGTCAAAAAGTGAGTTTTAACCAATATCAGAACCTTGTCAAGGTTTGAAACTCAATTAACCTGCCTAGTGGGGCTTCTCGGTAGTTGCTTTAGGCTTAGGAGCATAGGGGTTGTCCCTTTTACTACATCTTAGGCCTCCTCAATGACATGCATCAAGTCTAACAATTCTCAATGTTAAAAGAAATTATATCACATGGATATTAATATTATTATCACTTTCACTAATTGATATTATTGTAATACCCTACTAAACTTCTTTTATATCATGCAATTTAATTCATAATAAAGTAAAATTATATTTTCATTTCTAGGGATAAAACTTTTATTCAAGTTGTCAGCTCCCGATTTGCTTACAAGCTCACTAATTCCACCAAGCCCATCTTGAACAAGCTTTTCCAGATCCTAAGCCCAGAATAATTTGAGATCAAAGTCTTCTAGCCATTGCGACCAATACTTCAATGACAATGCCCAATTTTCATAGGTCAAATGATAAATATCTCGAGCGCAAGCCTCGTCCCGCACATCCCCCATAAATATTAATATCTTTCTCCAAAAATTCTTTAGTTTCCCGTCCAAAATTTCTGTGTAAAATGTCACCATCTTCAAATTTTAGATTTTGTTTTATAGGGGAGGTTTCTTCCCTGTGAAGAATCCCCCCCCCCCCATCCCCACCTCATACAATCAAATCACCTTCAAGCTTATCCGAAAATAAATTGTATAATACTCCTTGATGGGTAGGGAATCCTTTATAAATTAAATATATTAAAATAAAGTATGTTTTGATTGGTTCAACCAACAAGTGTTTGTGGAGGGTTTTCTAGAATTCTTTCAATTTCTCTTTTTACATTTTTTAACATATCTTGTTAAAAGTGTCAATTATAATAATTTAAATAATAATTCATTATTTAATTAAAATAATATTAATGAAATATAATTAAATTAATGTATCGTATTGTATTAATTTGATTATTAGGGTGTTTAATAATTAATATTTTCCATACGGCTAGACATTTTATACAATTAAACTGTTATGTATACTTGTGCAATGCATGTGATTCATAATTATGTAGCTAGAATACACATGCATTGTATGCATGCTAATAATCATATTCGACGGGTAACTCAATATAGGTGATTACATTTTTTTTAACACAGCCATGGTAAACACACACAAATAGGAAAAAATAGACAACAATGGAAAAGATAAACATAAGTTGCATTATTATTCTCACACACACACACACACACACACACACACACAATACTTGGAGTGACCCCTCGTTTCACATTCCATATGGTCTCTTGGACTCCTTTTGTCGATTTTCCTTCTATACCTACCCATAGACGATTAGGTGTCCAACATTCCCCCCTTAATCCGAAGGGGTATGTATGAGTCCAAGAAGAGAGATGTAGTACAAATCTGCAAAGTATGCATGGCATCACGTAGGTTGAATGAGCCCTCTGAAATGTTGGCATAAAGAGGTGGTTTATGGATGACCACCAACACTGGAAGGCTTAGTGCAGTTCTTGAAACTCTTCCAAATCTGGCAAGAAGCTAGTCTTCTGCTAGAGGAAGTGCTCCTCGTATTTTGAAGATGGAGACATTCAACCTAGAATAAGGGAGGTCTACGACTTGAGATGGGTTAATGATGACCAACAACTCTGGAATGCTTGATGCATTTCCTGGAACTCTTCTAAAATTGACAAGAAGTTAAAGTCTTATGCTAGAGGAAGTATCATGAATTCTTTGAGGAGGAAGAATATTAACCTCGCATAGATGGTTTAAGGCTGACCACCAACCAAAGGCATGTTCATGGGCTTATGTGTCTATGGCTACAACTCTAAATCTGGAATGACAAATTGTGGCTCAGGATCGCTTGAACTGTCGTGTCTCTCGCTACAAATCTGAATCTAGAATGATAGGTTGTGGCTCAGTATTGCTTGATGTGGCTTTGAAGCTTGTAGATGGCCATCATTTCCCCCCATGTTAGATACAAGGTGAGATGATGGTGAACACTCAACTGCAAGACCTTTTAATATTCTATAAAAAATTCCGCCATATGACTGAAACATATTCTTGGCTGTTGATGCCCATTTCCAAGAAGCGATCCATCTGAGATGAATCTTTGTTCTTATAGGAGGCTTGTTTTTGAAGCATCTCTGTGAAGAATGGGTGTGCCGACCACAGTGCTTGCATGGGTGAAGATCGAAACAATTATCTTTCATATGGCCAACTCGATGACAGTGTTGTAATTTTACAATATGTTGTTGCTACTGTGGAAGAGGAGCATAATCTAGAACAGTTGAAGGTGCGCTATCATGAAGAAATCCAATACTCTGTAATTATATGGGCTTGGATTAGTTCGCAATATGAAAGGAAAAATCCTTGTCATATCCAAGACGTGTTTTATGCTTGTTATGGATAAGCTCTTCCCAAGGTTTGATGATGAGCTTGGGAAGTGGAGGCTCGATGTTTGCTTCTGCATGCAAATCTGCTCTTATACTTAGCTCAATGATCTGAATAGATTCTTGTTGCTGATGAGAGTTTCTCTCAATGTTTTGAACACAAAAAAGTTCAGAATGACAACTCTTTTGTTGAAGCTCTGACTCAAGCTGCAAAAATTCAATCTTGTGGAGTGCATCATGTAAACAAGTTCTAATATCGGATAGACAATTCTTGATTATTTTTACTGTATCATAATCAGTGGAATGTATTAGAGTTTTAAGGAACTCTAATACCTCAGTAATTCTCGTCGTTTTCTCTATGAAATAAGACTTCTCTATGAACAAACATTTCCCACAACAATCTTAATACAAAAGTGAAGTGCTCTAGTATAACTTTTGAATAACATGTGTTGCTCACCAAATCCAACCACGTTGCTCCAAAGCTCATATGTTTCAAAACATCTTAATACGTGCAAAAAAGAAATGTCCCAATTTAAAACCAACAAACCGGACACTATCAGTAACTCTTTACCAATCCCGAAGTTAGGGTTTATATAGTATATTAACAATTATCTTAGTGATATATATAATCATGTAAATATTACATTATTTGATTTTATTCTCAATTATAATGTGATGAGACTTAAAGTTTTTTAATTTTTTCATTTATTGGGTGCAACATTAATAAGCATACCATGCCCAAATGGATTCCTCCCTCTTCCTATCCGTCCTCTACTAGAATATGCCATGATGTCAACTATACTAAATTAACAATCCACAAAGCCCCAAGGGTCAGAGCGTCGACTACATCGACCTAACTTCCCCAATAGATAATTGGCAGTTATCATCACATGTCTAGGGGAGTGTGACTGATATAGTCCTCCCATGACTCATAGTTTCAGAGGATAAATGGTGGCTAACATCTCCACCCATCCTAATAGGACTAGGGTTAACAACCTAAAATGGAATCTCATTGAGCCTCAACCTTTCATGGAATTTTGTCATCACGTAGTCGATTTGGATAGCTATAGCTTCCACAACATAAATACTTGTCCACACATCATAACATGTTCATCAATACATCTGTAATCAAAATATATTCAAATAACAATTTCCTAGCATTCATATTTTGTCGACATCTATGACATTGGTATTTATCTTGATATAAGATATTTTGGTTACATATAGCCAATATACC
The DNA here is from genome assembly GCA_034641835.2 of Pinus albicaulis. Taxonomy (NCBI): domain Eukaryota; kingdom Viridiplantae; phylum Streptophyta; class Pinopsida; order Pinales; family Pinaceae; genus Pinus; species Pinus albicaulis. Next base: position 1,527,698,985 of record CM076570.1, on the reverse strand, counting down.
TGCAAATTAATTCTCATATCAAAGAGTTAAGCATTATTACTATAATTATAACCATATCATCAACAATAAGACATGTATTCTCTTTTACATAATCACATATGCTCATAAGAAAAACATAATATGTGGAAATTTCATTTATAACATAATTTACATTGGTATCCATGTACCAACAATATTTGGAGATTTAATTAAGCATACATTACTAAAATAATTATTTGAAATAATAATATCATGTGTAACCCTCCATAGTTGCAGATAAGTTGAAAATGATAGTCTCATGAATCTGGCTATGAAAAGTACTTGGATATACAAAATAAAGTTTTAAGTGTTTCAAAATCCAAAACAAGTTGGGATAATTCTGATGCATGGCCTCTATGTCTTCCCGGGTAAGAAATCTAGGAAGATACTTGTTCGACTAGTCCTTAACATGTTCCACTAGGTGGCACCTGAGTTGTTGAACACTACAATCCAATATAATTAATTATTCTACCATAATGGTTCCCTTATCTGACACCTGAAGTTCCTACCATTGAACGTTATGAGATTTTCCAACCATGTAGTGACTTAGTATAGATACATGAAAAAAAATTATGAACATTATGTAAGTGGGGTGGCAGTCCAAGATGGTAGGTGACATGTCCAATTCTTTCCAAAATATTAAATAGTCTAATAAAATAGGGTGACAAATGTTTCCCTTTCCAAATTTGATGGTGCTATTGTTTAGCCTGGTGTGGATGAAAACCTGATCTCCTACTTCATAATTATTATCCATATTGTGAGCATTAACATAGATTTTTGTCTATCTTGTGCTTCTTTGAACCATTTCCTAATTTGTCTTACATGTTCTTAAATCCCTTGAATTAAATCTCGTCCCAGAATTACTTAATCCTCTAGCATGTCCCAAATTAGTGGTGTCATGCAAGGTATTCCATATAATGGCTCACATGGAGGCATTTTTATTGAGATGATAATCGTATTGTAGGAAAATTCAACTAAGGGAATGTACTTAGCCCAATGTGTTTGCTGGTCCATAGCATACATCCTTAGAATATCTTCTATTCCATGGTTCTCTTTTTTGTTTGTCTATCAGTATCAGGGTGATAAGTCATACTTCAATTTAGTTGGGTTCCTCACCCAAACTGTATACATGTCAAGAACACTGAAGCAAATCATGAATCCTTATCTGATATGATCTTCTTATGAGCTCCATGGAGTCTGATGATTTCATTTATAAATACTTGAGCTATGTAAACAACCTCATAAGTATTTTTTATGGGAAATAAATGAGCACTTTTAGTTAGCTTATTGACCACGACCAAAATGGCGTTGTGCATTTTTGGGGTAGGAGGTAGTTCCAAAAAAAATCCATAGAAATCACCTCTGAGTTGGTCATAGGTATGTCATGTGGCTGGGTGAGGATGGTTAGCTTCATTTACTTGTTTACATTTGATACATTTTGCAACGAACTCTACAATATCACGCCTTATGCCTACTGAGAAGAATAGTTTCCTCGCATGGGAATAAATCTTTTCTATGCTGGGATGTGCACAATAAATTTATCTATGGGATTCTTTAAGGATGGTGTTTCAAATATCTCGATCATCAGGAATATGCATCCCTCCTCAGAATTGTAACAACCGATCTCTCTGTTGGAAATACTAAAAGGGGGAGAAGGGGGGGGGGGGTGAATAAGTATTCCTTTCAATTAGAGCATTAGTTAATCTTCAATTATTATCAGTGTTTGTACAATGATAGCAATAAACAAAAGGAACACAAATGCACACAATTTTTAAGTTGGAAACCCACTCCAAGACAAAAACCACCTAATGCTTTTCTAATAATTCTTTAATATTCAACTCCAATTGAAAATAAAGCTCCAACTTCCTAGAATCTAGAAAATAATTCTTCTCCAGCTCCCACTGGATGGATGCTCCAATGCCTGAGATTCTTCAGTAATCAACTGAACAGATGCTCCAACACCCAATGAGCTACAACTCACCCTAGCACCAGCCTAACACCTTGAAGTTTTCACAGGCTTTAACCTATTGGTGACTTCATGCACTAGCCTAGCACCACCCTACCACCCTATAGAGGAATAAAAGAATAATGGACTCCCGTACCAGGGAAAATGGTCCACTTTACAATGATATAGAGTGATGTAGAAGAAGAAGACACACTAGACCATAACTCCAACTATGACACAACCACCTAATGATGACCATAGACCTAACGACACTGCCTCTTCAACTCTTGGCAGATAGACACTAGTACAATTTTTACAATAATGTATTTACAATGACTTAGTACAATGATACCTTTACAGTGATTGTATACAGTGCTGCCCACTTGAAGATTGCTTGTGATGAACTTCTTGATATTGTTCTACACCTTGATTAGTGCTCTTGTCATGCTACCGTCTACTGCACCTTGCTTTGCTTTGCTGCCCTAGAAAGTCTGGTCCTTTGCAGCCCTTGACAACACATGATCTAGGTTTTCCTTGCCTTCTAGGAGCTCAATATTGAATCTGGTGTATCTCTGTTATTTCAGATCCCCAATATGTGATTTTAGGCTCTGTCGTAGTCCTCTGAGTCTTCTTTCCAATGCCACAAGTCTGACCCAATTTGGATTCTTCAAGGGAGAGTTATGCCCAATCTCTCACAATTACCTAATTATGGATTTTTTCAATAGAGCGAACTTGTATGACGTGCCACGTGTCACTGTCTCTTCATTAGGCTCTGAAATTGATACAGCGAAAACTACAGCCCGTGCACTATTTTCCATTGTTTACAAAATTCCAATTCGATACTCAGAGAGAGAGTTATGACGATTTTCCCAAGGTCACTTCTTTGAGTTGAATTTTAGGGGCCTGCAAAAACATTGACTTACACAGAACATATCTCCGAAAGTATTGCGCACCTTGACCTGAAATGTTTACAGGAGCTTGCTCAGGATTTCAGATTCGCGTCATAAAAATTTCAGCTTTTGAACCTTTATATAAAACAAGTTAGAGTTAAAATTCCACGATGACCAGTTTCAGATAGTGAAATCCCTACATAAGGAGGATATGAGGATCACAATTTATATAAATGGCTAGGTTGAGAGGGGCTTCAAAAAGTTAATGTGGGAGGGATTTTAGGATCTTCAAAATTATTAATTATTGACTATTCAATGACCCATGCCACAACTCCATGGGGTTTTAGCCCACTAACTAGGGTTACAAACTTCAAACATGAATATCTCCCAAAACGTGAAAAATTACGTGGCGTGCCATATATCAATGGAAACATCTCGACAAGTAGAAACCATCAAAAGAATTATTGACCCAAAATATAGTAATTTGGTAGGTCAAAATTCCCATGCAATATTGGGGTAGCCCCTGGTGCTGCTTGGGTTGACATCAATGACAACCATTGATCAACACTCTCTACAGTTCATACCCCTCGAACGTCGATTGTCTTAGGTATTTAATTTACTGCATGGATCTTACTTTTAAATACCAATTACGTAAAATGAGATTTTAGCACATGTTCATTGAAATCTAACTTAATCGGTATAAGCGAAAAAACCCCTGTTCATCTACTTAGAGCATCTGTCACTACAATATCTTTCCCTTTGATGTATGAAATTCAAAAGTTTTACTTGCTTAAGAATTCACTCCAACATCATTTAATGATGCTTACGTCTCTTTGAAAAACAAGTTCTACAGACTTTGGTGATTTCTTTTGAGCATGAAGCTTCTCCCTACAATGTAATGTCTCCATATTTTTAAAACTAACACTATAGTGACCAAATACAAATCATGTGTGTCATAAAGTTCCTGATGAGGTTTAACTTCCTTGATGCATACATTATAACTCATTTATCTTGCATTAATATTGTACCTAATCCTTGCTTGGATGCATCAGTACATACAGTAATTTATTTTCCTATGTCAAGTACATGTAAGATTGGTGCACTAGTCAATAGTCTTTTAAGTTTGGTGAATGTAGTGTCACATTCCTCAGCCTAGTCATATCTAACTCCTTTGTGTTGGAGGGTTGTGTTATGCTTTTGCAATTTTTTAGTATCACTCTACAAACCTTTGATAGTACGCTACTAAGCCTATCAAGTTATGAAATTCATGCATATTTTTCAGTATCATCCAATCCATGGTGGATTTTATATTCTCATGATCCACTAAGATCGCTTCACCTGATATAATATGGCCCAGGTAATGCATCTCTTTCTAAAAGAAGGAACATTTTGATAGTTTTCCGTAACTCTATCTCGATCAGACAAGATAACACTATTTATAAGAATTCTTCATTGTGTTTTCAATTTGGAGGAGATGAGAATATTATCTAGGAAGACTTGCACAATGCAGTCGAGGTACTTACAGAAAACATTGTTCATAAGTTTCATGATTATTGTTGGTGCATTGGACAACCAAACTAGCACCAGTTTGAACTCATAATGCCCAAAGTGTGTTTCAAATGAAGTGTTTGGAATATCATTTTCCTTGATTCTTAATCAATTATAAATAGAACATGAGTCATTTTTTGAAATGATAGAAGCCCTTTTCATTTTATCAAAGAGATCATCAATTCGAGGCATTGGGTACCTATTATTTACTGTAGCTCATTTTAAGTATGGATAATTTTTACATAGTAAAAATGATCTATCGTTCTTCTTGAAAAGAAAATGCAGGTGCACCTCATGGTCCAATATTGGGTCGGATAAGTACTAAGTCCAATATTTACTTCAGCTACATTTACAACTCTTGATGTTATAAAGTCATGATTTTATAGGGTGTTTTCAAGATTAGTTTTGTACTAATTTTTAATCCTATTGTGAAATCAAGCTCCCTTTCAGGAGGTAATGCCAACAATTCCTTGGAAAATAACATCTGATAATTCAAGAAATATTGGATATTCCTATTGGGATGGTCCCTTTTCCTTGCTTACTTCCCCCACTTCATATAAATGACGACCATGCCTTAGACAATGCTTCATTTGCAAGATTGAAATGAATCATATAGACACCTTCATATTAATACCATGGATTTGGATCGATCCCCATCATCATTTATGCAAATATTTATTTTTGCACAACGATCTATCCAATATTGATGAGTTTCCAACCAATATATCGCAATGATGAAGTGATCATTTTCTATGGCAGTGGCATATTATTTTAAATTAGTTAAACAAATTCCTAGGTCAACCACACATTCCTCAACACTTTATTCTACTAGTTGTTCTTCCGCTGAAGCTATCTCAACCTCTCTAAAATAATTTTTCTTGCATGTTGACAACCCACATTTATATAATGCATGTGAAGAAATGAAAATATCAATTGCAATAGAATCAAATACAATTTTGAGTTTTATACTTTTAGTTGTACCTATTGACTATACTTCAATGGATTGATGTTCTTCTTGGTTGTTATTGACTGCTGCATGGATTCTATGATTACCTTTGGTATATAATAATGATTTTTTACCTTCCCTATTTACAATACTTGTTGAAGCCTCTTAGCAATGAAACTAGAAATGAAGTCCTGCACATCTCCAACAATTAAATTGTGTGTTGAGCCTAAGTATTGCAACTCAAAAGGGTACCAGCTTTAATTATCAATCCCAAGTTTGTATTAACTTAATAGGGACCCACACTATATGTGCAATTGACATCCTCCTCTTCCTACTCTGAATCCCTTTCATATAGATGAACAAAGGAAATGAAAAAATTTCAAATTAACAATGATATAGGTAAGAATCCAATCCTCAGTTGAAAAAGGTAAATATAAATAAGAAAAACTATTTTAGTTTTGTTGGAAAGTAAATGACAAAAAAGAATTCTATTCTATTTGTAGAAATGTGAAGTAAAATGACAACCAAAAATATCTAATATATATTGTTGGAAAGGAAATGGAATCAAATGAAATATATTCTATTTTACATGAATGTAAATTCCTAGATTACTATTTTCGGAATGAAATCACACTTTTCTTAAAGTAAATTGTGGAAAGGAAATATAGACTAACTGAAGAAATCAACATTCCAGTATCAAGCAATGTAAAATTTAAATGACGACTTGAACAAGAATAAACTCAACAAAAGTGGTCTAAAGGAATTCATAGGCTATAAATATACTTATAGCATGAATTTGGTGCGACTTTGGACAAGGAAAGACCTTAAAAAAAAATTGTACAGGAAACTCTTTGTTTCTAGAGGATTGTTATAGGAGTCTTTCAACTGGTTTATCCTCAAATTTATCTAACTGAGTGACAAAGAAAAGAAAATGAAAATGATATGGGGTAAATTTCGTTATTAATTAGGATGTCCTAAGACTCTAATCCAAGTGGAATCACTAAAAAATACCCTTGTTAACATGTGCTAAAATTAAACATAATATTACTACTATAAAAACTAGATATTTTAGAATGAGTTAGTTAGCTAACCTACCAAATTCATAACCTGATCAAATGAAACTGATATGGTGTTGATTTTGTGATTAATTTGGATGTGTTTAGGCTTTAATCCCAACAGAATTAACTCTACAAAACCTCACTAATACATGTTAAATTTAAGTATAAATTTATTACTTCATTATTACACGACTAATGGGAATGGTTGTCTATCTACTTTATTAAACAAATAAAATTTCCTATTAGGTATTTGAACCCATTTTATTCATATTTATGGTATTATGAAAATTATGGAGTACCTAGGGGTGGTCAAAAGCATTGTGTGGAAGATAAGAATGCATTTGGATGTTTTTTTTCGTAGTGCTACATAATTATCTTGTAAGTTATACAAGAAAGTTCCAAGAGTAGATTTGATGAAGGCAGAGGGAGTAAGTTGAATATGGGTGGTTGGGATGGATCAAGGAGAGATGGAAGAGCCTGATCCAATCATCAAAGGAGTCAAATAGAATATCCTGTAGCAAAGCTGGATATGTTGGTAGAATGTGGAATGTTGGAATAGAAGTGAGAGAAGGGATACATGGGGCACCTGGAGAATTCAAAGATGTATATTAAAGACACATACAAATATTATTTTACGAATATTATAAATATACTAATTTTAATTAACCAAAGTCACTAACCAATTGCAAACTAGCAAATATGCAATATTTAGAACTAAAAGTGAAGGGAAGAAAATTGGTGAAAAGTAAGTTATAAATGATGCATTCATGAACATATATATATTTTTTAGTCTTCAACCAAGGATACCATGCATACAATGAAAAGATAAATTTGGATCTCAATTCTGTAATCAAGATTGTTTTTGAATGGAAATAACTAGAAAATGAAACTACACCAAATGCATGAAAGAGAAAAGCGTACAAGAGGGACTTAAGTACCTAGGGTTGGGCCTTAACCTATGGAAACTTAAGTCCCTTTAAATATGGATCATACTAAAAATAAGATGGATTTCATTCACAGTCAAAAGAGTTCATACATAACAAAATACTAGGCAAAGAAGTCTACTACTCCTCAAAGTCTATTTTCAATTCATTCGATCATTTTTATAGGGATAGTAGGTGCCTTTAGTTATACAAAAATACCTGAGGGAAAACCTCCTTGAAAAATGGGATTGCATCCCTTCAAAACTCCTAGAAAAGTGGATCTAGTCCTTAGTGGGAGGAACCTTTATCAAGGATTGAAATCTAACTTCTCTTGTAGCATAAAATACAACCCTATATTTTCTCAGTCAATGGACCTCCAGAATATATGAAGTAATCTCACAATATCCCATTCATTTAGTGACCATCCTGTAGTATCTTATGACAGGGAACAAGACCCTAAATTATCTGATTTTTCAGATCTTTAGAGTTCACACAATATTCTCTCAATATTATGCAAAAATAAATAATATTAGGCACATAATAAGCAAGGGGAAATCGAATTCCTAGGGACCCATAAATACTATGAATTAATTCTATAATATGCAAGTGAATGGATAAAATTTTTTTTTAGGTATCTAGGAATGACCAAGTGTCCCTTATAAAATATCCAATTTTGGGGCCCATCACTATGATGCACCTGATGTTCTATTCTGAGATTTTCTTGAAAAGGAGCTCCTCCTTCTCACACTTCTTCATCTGCCGAGAGTTCCTCAAGAGTTCCACTGAATCTCGTTTGATCCTGATGAGGCCATTTGTAAGGTATTAAATCCCATTATATTCCTTTCTTATACACACCTTGGAGTAAACCTGCAACCATGATGAGATGTCCTTGAACTTCTTGCCACGAAGAAGCCTCAGAGGGTCTTTCCGAAAAATCCTTGTTCTCAGGGTTCCAATCAGCGTGATGCCCACTTTGATCTTGAAATGGTCCTTTGCATAAAAATCATATTTAACTGCCTCTACAAATGATGATGGTCTCCAGAACCTAAACTTATCCCCAATTCGTGGGCTTGGTACATACAGAAAACACTCAGCTTGGTGTTAATCAATATCTAGATAGGTAACATATTTTACAAGTTCGATAAATCCCATTTCATATTCCTCCACTTTTTTATTATTATTGACCAACCCGTGAAAAACTCTTTCCTACTTCTCTTGAAACATGATGGCAAGTAATTTGTGTCAAATCTTTCCTCAAACAACTCCCTCGGAACGTTGTTTGACGTGAGATATAATTTTTATTCTAGATTTCCCCACCAAATTAAAGAACGTCATCTTAGTTGGAATATAGAAATATATTTCTTTGAGGTAGAGACATATTCCTTTAGATAAAAACACCTTTTCAAACCTTCCAACCATGATTTTGCACATTCTCTAGCTTACCCTCCTGAAAACTCTGGGAGCATAATATTTTGTAGCTCCCTAGATATATCCTCATTATGTCATCTATGACTAATCCCATAGATCCTTCTAGGTTTCTTTCCTAAGAATGAAGTCATTCTTCCTTGATACTCACTATCGGAAGCCATTTCCATTATTTCTTCTAGTGTGCGCTTTATAAGGGGTAGGCCAAGGGCTCGAGTGGTTCGTGTTGGTGGCGGTAGTGTTGTTTTTTATTGGCCTTGACATCGATGTGTCTCTACCATCATAAATTTGTTCTAATTACATAAAATAATATAGGGAATACGTACTCTCTGCTTTTTCAATATAAAGATTATTTCTCGTGAATCACCTCACTTATGCATATCACAGAGCCTTGAACAAATTTTATTTTTGTTCTGTGATACTATTTACACCAATCCGTTTGTTTTCTCTACCAATTACTATGATTTATCTAAAACATGATTTTTTGTTTTCTTGCCTTGTTCATGATACCTGAATCCTTTGATTGCATATAACCATTGACACATAATTTTCGAAATCCAAATGAAATGATAACTCCTTATTGCTATATATGTAGCAGTGGAATACTTAGTTTCCCATTCACTTTGTTACAAGACTAATAAACTAAGCGCATGTGATATTATTTTGGATAAGGTTATGAACCTTATTTAAAATATTTATATGTATGCACATAAATTTAGTAACATTATATATCCCTTTAACTATATTATGTGTGGGTATCTTCTTCTATGTCCTCTCGGACTTGGTACCCATGTGCTCAGTGCCACATGGCCTTTCTACCATGTGCAAACTCATTTTCTTCACATGGGTTCGATGCTCTATGGCTGAGATTTGTCAATGAGATCTGATGGTTATGTGTATCCACCTTGGATTTGACTAGTGTCGTTTCACCCTTTTTCTCTTCATTTGCTCTATTGGTTTTCATAGCCAAGGTTCTGTGCCTGAGAAATTAGGAGGATTTGATCCTATCCTTGTTGACCTTCCATGTTGCACAATTGTTACTTCAACCTTACTAAATGTAGGTGGTCTCATTCTATCCATGTATTTTTGTTCTAAGTGGGTAAATCAGGTGGGTAATATGGTTATTATGCAAGTTTTCTTTTCTTTTTTAGTAGCATTCTCAACTATTGATTTTCCACCATTTCAGTTGTTTTATTTTCCATGGTGTTTGTTTTGTTATAGGGTGTGTGAGGGGGTTAAATTACTATAAAAGGGCGGAGAAGGCTTCCCAAGTCTTTGCTACTCTCTTTAGCTTCTACAACCATGATTTGGTTGGTCTTCGGGTGTCAACAAAATGTCCTTCTACTAGGGCAAAAAAATATTGAATATTTTTTCCCTCCTTCCTTGTTCTTTTGTCATTACTATTAATAGAAATTATATTCTAACTAGTTCCCCTACAATCCATATGTTTTTCAAGGGAGATACCTTAAGTTTCTCCTTAACACTCGTCCTAGTGATTGCACATAATTTGTTTTTCTAATCTCTATACTTGAACTCTTACCATGGAAAATCCTTTTTTCCTTAGAGGCATCAGTTTCTATTTACGAAATGACGTTTTTCTCTTTATATTGTGATTTCAATTTGGATTCTTGTATGTCTTATGTTCTTATCCAACTGTGAGGTTTTTCTTGCCTCACAACTCAAGCTTTTAGACCTAGTGGAGAGCTAGGTCGCTTTTGCGAACTTGATGTTAGCTTTTAACCCTTTAATGGGTTGTAAGGTTTCACTTGATTTGCTTTATTTAAGAGATTAAACTCTGCAAATGGGTAATAGAGTTGTGCAACATATAAAATTTATGCTTCTCCTAATCTCATTTATTATTATTCTCTTAAATTTTAATGGATGTTAATGTGGTCACATTTTCTCTTCCATGCAAGTAACCGAGATGAAATTTGATTAATTTCCCCCTTTTTGCAAGTATTGTACATGTGACGTGACAATACACAAAATTTTCATGTTCATAATCCATCAACATGAAAGGTTGTCCTCAAGGTTCTATATGCATTCGAGGACAAAAGCTTTGTTATATCTTCTTAGATTTCAATTTCTTTCTCTTCATTGAGGGGATGAAATTTGGCTCTAGAGGAGGCATAATAATTTAACTTCACATTCAATCAAGAAGTTGAAGGTGGGTTTATTTGAAACTTTTAGATTTACACATTCTCAGACTCTACAAACACATAATTTTTCGTTTTTTCTTGAAAATCAAAACTAAGGACTAGTTTAAGAAAATTTCCATGTGTATTGATGCTTTCACATGATTCTACATCTTTTAGTTGAGGATTTTCCATTTTTCTCCTTAATTTTGTATATTTTTATGGGTTAGCTATTAAATTCTAGATGTTTGTGGGTTATTTTTTGAAGACTTGAAATTTGTTGGCTTGAGAAGTCACCTTCATCTCAAATTTTGTAGTCCTCAAGCCCATTTGATACTCCCCTACACTCTAGTGCTTTGGTTGTTTACCCAATTATGTTAGAAGAAAATGCAATAAGCTTGCAAAAGAGTAGTATATGGAAGATTCTAGCCAAGGGTTTAAGATATATTTGAATTCATAGGTTTGTAAGGTGGAAACCTTTTTTTAGTTATTATAATTTATCATGGTATAAGGTCCTAGTTTTCCTCTTAATGTTGCACGTGCTGATATGATCCCGATGCTATATAAGGGTTTCACAGGTGCTCCCTGTTCTCAGAGTCAAAATGTATTCTTGAAATGGAAAAATATTGATAATTACTCTTAGTTGGATCGTAAGTCTTAAATTACTTTCTTGAATGAAATTTTACTCCTTAGTATATTATATGATTTTTTCATCTTCTACAATGGTTATTCGATGTTCCACCTACTTAATCATGCTCGTTATGCCATAGAGCATCATGAACCTTCTACCTAAGGTTTTACATTGTGTTCAAGTGTGTCATCTTCCCTACTCTTTGGGCCCGAACTAGTTCTCTTGGGGTAGGTAAAACTGGCACTCTGGTTGCAACACATTTTCTTTGTTGACTTATTTACCCTTATCTAGGATTTAGAAATTTATCTGAAATTATCTGTTAGTCTTAGGCATATGGTGTTTCCATAATACCTGTGTTTGTCATGTTTCAATAACACCCTTCTCTATCATTTTCTTTTCTTTGTTTCATTTTCCTTTATTTTAACGTTATCACTCTCATTTCCAGCATAAATTTATTCAACTATACTTAATAGATTACAGATTCTTGAATTGATACAATCCATGAAACTGACTATAGAGCCTTGTATTTGAAGGAATCTATGTAATTTTCTTTAAATAGTGCAAGTTCTTGTGCTTAGTTTTGTGTTGTGTACTATTTTTTTTCTTACAATATAGGATCTATTAAATATCTTCAGAACTTTGTTTGGTTTACGCGACTTTAATTTTTTTATCTTTTAATATGATAGGGTTACTGTTTTCTGTAAAATAAAATATAAGTTCCTTAATTTTGGTCACGCTAGAGGCTTCTTCACAGTGTTACAAATCTTGAATTTTGTTTTTTTGTTTTTCTAACATGTATATATATTTTTTAACTACTCTTTGACTTTATAGGTTAATATTATGTTTTACCTTGGCTCAGAAGCTTCTTACCAAAATACAAGCAACATAATAATTAAGCTTTTTATTTATGGAAACTCCTGAATATATAGTGAAATGGAGTTTTGGATATGTAAATGAGCATGTTATAATGGGTTTAATAGAATTACTTTTGAATTTACTATATGTTTGTTTGTTCTAATTCTAGTTGCATTGTGGTGGCCTATAAGGTTTAAAAGTGTTTGAATCTAATGGTTTGATATCATGTGTAAGACCCTATTAGAATTTCCTTTATATCATGCATTTTCATTCACAATCAAGTAAAATTTTGTGTTCATTTCTAAAAAATACCATGTGAGGGGACTAGTTTGTTAGTTAATCTCTACCATACAGAAGAAGATTTTTACATGCATTTGATTTAACATAGAATAAATAAACATTCCATCATACCTAGTTTCCTCTAGTTGATGTTTATCCTTAGACGATGGCAATCCCTGGATGAAACATTTATTTAGGTTTTGAGCTGCTACTTCGCTCTCGAAATGACTGATTGTAGAAGCCAATTTGGGATAAGCCTCTTTGACTCCGAGACCTAGAAGACTTCGATCTCAAAATATTCTAGCCCCCGAGCCTAAAACCTCAATAACAATGCCCAAATTTCATAGGTTAAATAATTAATATCTCAAGCCGAAGGCTCATCCACCAAATCCCACACAACTATTAATGTTTGCTCCCTAAATTCTCAATTTTCCCATCCAATATTTTGTGCAAAAAGTCCCCCTCTTCCAGTTCTATATTTTGTTTTAAAGGGGAGGTTTCTTCCCTCCGAAGAAATGCCCCCCATATGATCCAATTCCCTTGAACCTTATACAAAAATAAATTGTATAATATTCATTGAGGGGTTGGTTATCCATTTTAAATTAAATTATTAAAATAAATTAGATTGTTAATTGGTTCAACCGGCTTGAATTAGTGGATGGTATTTTAGAATTGTTTCAATTTCTTTTTTTTACATTTATAATAATTAAAATAGAATTTGATTATTTAATCAAAATAATATTAATGAAATATAGATAAATTAACATATTTTATTGTGTTAATTAGATTATTAGGCTGTTAAATAATATATTAAATAATTTATTTATTTTTTCATAGACTTGGACATTTTATACAATCAAACTGGTATGCATGCTAGTGAAATATGTGTATGTATCTAACATAAACATGCCTCATATGCATGCTAATAATCATATTCCATTGGTAGCTCAAGATGTTTGATTACAATTACGACTATACATTTACTATTAGATCCGAGGGAAGAACAAAAAAATAATTATCTTCCAAATCTTATTACCTTTCTTTCACAAGTTATCTACTTATTGGAGTCTACTACAAACATTTGTAAGCATTACATTATAACCTATTATGATGGAGTGGTGTAATTACTTATCTACTTAACATGAAGTTGGCACATCACAATTATTAAATCTATTAATAATAACAAGTACTTATTCTATCCATAGGTTTTTTAACTACTCATTATGATGAATATCTATAGTTTATCCAATTCTTAATATGAAGTTGACATGTGACATCTAACAAAAAATACCAATAAAAAAAATATTATTCAAAATATAACATAAATAAATAGTTTAACCATATAAATTAGATGGTTGGTAAACGATGGCATTCATCAAAACTATTACCTCACAATACATCTCAGATTGCCAAAAATTAAAAAGAAAATCATACAAATTTACTAAATTATAATTGTATTTTAAATTTAAAGCGAACAAAGTTCCTTCTCAAGTTAAATGCTCCAAAAGACTTGGAATGCAAAGATATCTATGAAGACACAAATATTATATTAGATAGATGAATAATGATATGATATTTACAAAAGAGGCCTCCTTATATACCTAGGCAGGTGCCTCTTTATGAAATTTCATGTCTCATCAAACATGGCCTTTCAACCTAATTATTAATTAACTACTTAATTATTATTACAATAATTTATTCATTACATTGCCTTTCCCTCAAAAATCTTTGTCGTCAAATCTTGTCGATGAAAGGACTCGATTTCTTTTCCTGCTACGAATATCTTCTTGTCTCGGGGCAGTTATCCTTGTTGATACAAGTTGATATGATCTTGTAAGTGACAAACAAAACTGCTGCATTGAGAATGGATTGGACCATCCTAAATCAATCTTATGTGGAATCTTATGATGACTGGAAACTTGTGATGATTCGTTAGTATTCTTCGGAATATCAACCTGTTTCTGTTCTGAATACATAGCTTGGTCGAGTTGTCTGCTCCCATGATTTGGATGTCGATAGGGAACTTTTTGGGTTTGACTTTTTTTATTTTCTTCTGGTGAGGATGTTATTGAGTTGGTTACATAACCTTCACTTAGACTGTTCCTCGTCTGAAATGCAACATCTAAGTTTGTATTTTCTGCAAATTTCTTGTCTTCTTCTTGAGCTGTGGCATTTATTGTATCAATGTTCATTTTTTCTTCAGCTTGAACTTCTATATTTGGAGATTTCGATGCTTTATTTTCGACAATTTGTTGCACCTTGTTTTCTAATGACTTCTTCTCTTTCTTCAGCGTCTTCATTTTCATTAGTAATCTATTGTTGTGGTCCTTGAGGCGAGCAACTTCTTCATTCTTGTTAGTTGTGATTTTATCAATTTCCTTCTGCATATTTTGTATCACTTTTTTACCTTCTTGAAAAATTACTTTCAAAATTTCTTGTACGTCTTCAAGCATCACGAAATTTGGCTCAAGTTAATGTCCTGTAGTGTTATTTTTTATTTTTGTAGGAGAATGTCAAAAACTTCTTTTTCGTATTAAGGATGAATGACCCTAGTAATTCCATCCAGAGTGAACCCATAACCATATCACTATTATTGGAAAATAAGGTTTTAATAGTGAATTCGAGACAAGGGAATACTCCCCAATACTTAGGTGTAAATTCTCTATGTTGTATTGTTTATCATTTGCGTTAAATGAATTTGCTTTCGGTTATATTTGATTTAGAGATCACTAATTGGTTAGCACATTTGGTACTAACATAATTATTCTTTCAAGTAAAATCGATAGATATGAAGACCTCTTTTTCCGCAATTGACCCTTTGATTTCAATTAGCGCATCGACACACATACTATAATTTTTAGGAAATCTTCCCTCTTTTAGTTCTGTTTTGGTTGCCATTTTGTCAGATAACTTCGGGGTTTTTAAGGGTGACCCTTCCTAATATTTATAATAAAATATTATTATTTCCCTTTAATAAACCCTCAAGCTTAATTAATCTTTCCAATATCCTTTACTATAATTCCTTCAATCTTTGGTAATTAATCCTTCACTAATATTCTCTTTTAAAAGAGGCTCAAATTCTTTTATATATGTATATATTCCTTTTTAAATAAAATCTTTAGAATAAAATGATTTATCTCTTTTTCCACTTTTCCAATACTTAAACCTTTAATAACCTCTTTTTCCTTTTATATACCTTCTAGTTTTAATAATGATTTCTTAATATTTTAAGAAATCTTTAATAATATTTTTCTTTCCGATTTTTTTGAAAATTACTTCCTTGATTTCTTTTTATGAAATCTTCTATAATTACTAAGAAGATGTTTGACTTTCATAATATATATATATATTTTTTAACAATTGATTTTTTTTTAACTCTTTTTTTTGTTGAAAGGTTACAACCCTAGTGAAACGTGGCTATTCACATATATTCACCTATAAAATATATGTCCACTTATGTGTATTTGACTCGATTAATGTTCTCTACGTAAAAGTAAACTTACCATTCACACAGATATTTTTTATTCCTTTTGTTCTGATTTTACCTTGCAAATACCATGGGCAATTATCATGGGCTTCTAAAACCACGAGCTTGTAAACCACTTAAAGAATAATCAAAATAACCTTATCTACTCCTCCTCCTTTCTTTTTCCTTTTTATTTTTAAATTGTCTTGGTATGTACGTATATGTACTACTTTATATATATCTTTTTTTTTTCTTTTTTCTTTTTTTTACTTATATATATATATATATATATGTTTTTTTTTTACTATATATATATTGCTTTTGCTTCTTTTTTTTCAAATATTTCCCTTTTTTTTTTCTTCAAATTTATAATTTTGGCCAAAGACCTATTGGTGAAATTTCTTCAAAATTTTAATTCTGGCCAAAGGCCTATTGGTGAAATTTCTTCAAATTTTCAATTTTGGCCAAAGGCCTATTGGTGAAAATGGAGAAACTCCAAGATTGGTAGTGAAACGCTTCGACGACAACAATGTTGATGAATTTTTGATGGCCAAAGGCCTGGACCGAGGAGCGTAGCTCTGTGCTGCGTTGAGCGGCTAGAAGATCAAACTGCTCTGATACCAAATGAAGTGAACAAAGTCCCTTCTCAAGTTAAATGCTCCAAAAGACTTGGAATACAAAAATATCCATGAGGACATAAATATTATATTAGATAGATGAATAATGATATGAGATTTACAAATGAGGCCTCCTTATATACCTAGGTAGGTGCTTCTTCACAAAAGGTCATGTCTCATCAGACATGGCCTTTCAACCTAATTACTAACTAACTAATTAATCATTATTACAATATTTTATTCGTTACAAAATTATTTCTATTATTAATTATAAAAAAATAATTAATGTGTTAGTTAAACATATTTACATTTAAAAATAACATGTAATTCTTGACCATAGAGAGTCAAGGCAATTTTCTCATGGAAATTCCTAACTTTTAAATAGCCTTTGTTACAATATCATGTGCTAATAGCATGGTCTATTAATACCAAATTATTAAAAATCTAACTCATATTCATATGGAATATGCTTATATGACATTTTTAAATTATTCAAATTAATTAGAAGATAAAAAATTCATAACTATTTTAAAAATAAATATCAAGCTTTCATTTATTACTACTACTAAGAATATTCTAGCATGTTCGATGGAGGTTAAATCCCTACCATCCACCTAATAATTTTTATTTCTTTTAAGAAACATATATGACACATTAAAAAAATAAAATAAAATTTGGATCCACCCAAGAACCATTATATTTTTAAGAGTTTCCAATATCCCATGTGGGTTTGATATTTATCACAGTGACACAATCCAAACCCTTAAGAGAGAACTCCATAGTAAAAAAAGATGTATACCCCTTCCTCAAGTGAGAACTCCATAATAATAAAAAAATTTATTCATCTTCCAACTACAAATTTTATGAAATACTCCGAGGATACAAATACATTTTCTTTCCATTTCTTACTGATTGGTTTGAATTTGATTGTCATCTTGTTTTCCTTGGCGAGATTTTTTTTCCCTTTTTCCAAACTTGAATCTAACCTTTTTTTTCTGGTGGATCCAAGTTTCTCTTTTGAAAATGGAATTTTTTGTCTTTATCACTTTTTCTATATACCTGATTGACTCGAGAAATTTCATTTCTTGTCTTGTTAACTATGAGTTCAATGCAGTATCCATAATTCAGAAGGGTTGGCTGGGCTTGGTCCTCCTTCATTTAT
Source organism: Pinus albicaulis (assembly GCA_034641835.2). Classification (NCBI taxonomy): domain Eukaryota; kingdom Viridiplantae; phylum Streptophyta; class Pinopsida; order Pinales; family Pinaceae; genus Pinus; species Pinus albicaulis. The sequence goes on along the minus strand of CM076570.1, from coordinate 1,527,681,087 downwards.
GGATTCAGTGGATCCTCTTTGAAATTCATTTCTTCGTCACCCTCTTTTACTTCCTTTTGTGGATCCTCTTTAACATGTACTTCTTAATGATTTTATTTTTCTTCCTCCTTTTCTTAGGTCTCTTCTTCATTGTATACAATGTAATGTTATAACTCAGAAACTTCCCACCATTTGAGCCTCCAACTATGTTTTCAATCTCTTATTTTGTAATTATTTGGGACAATTATTGATTACAAGCCATGTTTCATAACACGTTCGACGTCGAAATCAAACAATTTAATAGTCAAGCTTATGAGCCCATATGCAATCTAGATCCATTAGGATAATCTTGAGAGAAAAACCTTTATTAAAATCCATCTATGCGTCTACTTAAGAATAGGTCTTGAGTGTAATGTTCCAAATTTTTCTTCAATAAATTGGAACATTAAATTTTGTCTAAACTCATTTAGGAGATGAATAATTGGGTAAGGAGGCCCAAAGATAATGAAAACATAAATAAAATCCCTCTAGTATGAAAAGGATCAGCCAGATCAGCAATGGAACTAGCTTTACCCTCCCGTGTGAAAGGAGACATTTTAAAAATAGTTTGACCAAGTCAACTAGCCAGGCATGAGTTGGTGCCACTACATGACAACGTAGGAGGGAAGCTTCTAGAGGAAGGGAAGCTTCTAGAGGACGGGCCCATGAGGAGTCTCCAATTTCTATATAAATGGAGGGGAGGAGAGCTATTTCCATTCATGCATATGTTTATGATATTGATTTGGTCATTTTGACTTCTTGAGCACGCTGGTTTTTTAACTAGTTTGGAGCACTATTTAGTGCAGCGAGTCTCTCCGTTCGGAGATCTCACCCTCAGCCCCAGGGGACTTCGAGTGCCTGCTCGGGTGAGGTTGTCCCATCATTATTTTGGTTCGATACCGAAGCATAATCCTTTAGGATAGCGTTATTTCTACAACATCATAATACTGTGTTGTAGGGTGTTACCGTGGAGACTCCACAACACCTCTTCCATTGCTTGTTTTTCAGAGGGGGAGTCATTCTTGCCTTTGGAGGATCAGTTTGGAAGCTTGAGAGCTTATTTTAAGATCTTGGCATTATTCCAACACATATTCTTGCCCCTACTGCACATTTTTCTCCAATAGCTGCTTTATTTTCATAGCGCATTTGCTGCGGGTTTGTAGATTGATTGGAGGGTGGGATCTCAAGTGTAAGGATCAGCATTCAGCCTTCCACCTTGGAGATCCATTGGAGGAGGTTTAATTCAGATATTTTCATCTTATTCAGCCTTCTCTATATATATTTCTATTTCCATAGTTGCTGTAGCTACCGAGCTACTCCGACATTTTCATGTATTGCTGAAATTCCCAAGGGGAATGTAATAAAGAGCCCTTTGGGCATTTTGTTTCATTATAGATCTCTGTTTTCATGTATTTATCAGTCTCAGATATTTAATATAATAAAAATAAGCTTCATTCTTCTGGAAATAATGCTGAAGGGTTTCTGCGTCATTCTCTTGTCTCGCAGCACCTTAATCTTGAGGGATTTTCTATGTAAAACTGTTTTTTAACCTTGATTAATGCCTATGACATGTTCATAAGCTCATTATATGATTTTTAATACTATTTTACATATTATACCTTTATAAAATACGCTTCCCTTGCTTCAGTAAATTTCTGCATACTCAAAGTCATGGGAAATCAGGGTTTTTCTTGACTAGTCGGGAAGGAGGAACTGTTTAACTTAGTAAAACGCCTTTTTTTTTGGATGAAATTATAAATGCATATCCCTCTTGACCTAATATAACATATTCCATAACCTTGACCCTTAATGTTACGTATATTTTCTTATACGCTCATTTTAGGGCCAAAATCCTCACTTTTCCCCACCTTTTTGCCCATAAAAGTTGAGTAAAGGTTTCTGAAGTATTTGGAGTGGGTTTCTGAGTGTTTTTAAACACTTTTTATGATATATGAAGCAAAAATTCCTGAAAAAATCGTTTTTCAGGCATGATATGCTGAGAAATCCATTTTCGGGATATTACAGTGGTATCAGAGCTTTTGAGTGGGATTATTCAAGTAGATCTATAGATAGAGTCTAGAAAGGGCCAGGTAGCCTCTATATATAAACCTTTTTTAGAGGCATAATATCCGGCAAATTCCCTCCCAGTCCATCTCTGGTTGGAGTTTGTCGTGTTTTAGAGATATCCTCGAAATAGGATATTACAGTGGTATCAGAGCATAGTTCTCGCTTAGCCTGTGGAGCTATTTATCTACGACACCGGAAAAGAAACCATAGAGGTGACAAATATGGGTATCTCTCAACAGTGTGAGCAGCATTCACCAACCTTCAATAGGCCAACCAGGATCACAATGCCTACATTCTTACCTCCAGTACCGAGTGAGAAAGGGAGGTAGCATGATCATATACCCTTTGGAGACTGTTTCCGTAAATGGCAGTCCATGGGGGAAGACTTCAGAGCAGCTTTGCCTTTCAAAGATTACTGTCAACTCAGGCATGATGAAAGTGAATGGAACAATGGGGGATCTAACACGCAGAGTTAAAAGTTGTAGCATACCACTGGGAGGTCACCTTTTTCCATGTATGAGGGATCCACTGATCCCTATGAGTCTAAGCCCAAGAAGATCAGAACTTTGAAAAAGATGAGTTTATTCTCATCTATGTTCAGATCCAGAGGAAATGCATCCACCTTTGAGGAGGTCAAGAAGATTGAATAAAAAGAAGAGGAAGTACCATGCGCTTCCTATTCTCATCAAGAAGAAGATATTGAGCATGGAAGATATTTGGATCATCAAATTCTCAGTGATTACCTTGTCCTTGTTGAGTATAGATCTCAACCTAGAGCCTTTAGGGAGACTCTAGAATTTCCTCATTTCATCCAGCTGAAGGAAGATAAGAGGCCGTGCAGCAGAAAAGAAATTAAAGGCAATAGATTTTTGTTGTCTACCTTTGATGGGTCATCTAATGCAAGAACTTGGGTGAGAAAGTTGGAGGCATTTTTCCTACTACATCCTGTAGTAGGGAAAGAAGCTGTTGAAATCTCATTGCTGCATTTGGAGGGTGAAGCCTATGATTGGTGGTGCAACCACTTGAGCCATGAAAGGGTGAAGACTTTTGCAGAGTTCACTCAAATTTTGATCCAAACCTTTGATGGAGAAAGAACAAAGAAAGAAGAGATCACATCACCTCTTGAGGAGGCTTGTGATAATGTTGTCCCACTCATGGAGGAGCAACCACATGCATCAACAGTTGGGGCAGCCAACACTTTTGAGGAAGGGAATCTTGTAGCCCTACAAGAATTTCCAAATGCACATCAAGGTATGAAAAGATTTCCACATTCCATTGTTGCAGCAAATTCTTTTGATCAATGTGGAGATTTACTTTTGCATGACCAAGAGTCAAATCTCATTGCTACTATAAAGCAGCTTGGTTGCATTGCGCTGTTCCACATGGAAACACTCAATAAGGAATCAAACCATCATTCTCATCAGCCATTGTTGGATTGTACATCACATTGGAGGTTGGGGTTTGAAGCCTTGAAGATTGATGGTAGACATCTTGGAGTAAGAAACCTTTTCTCCCTTCAAGATGACACTTTCTCAATGAGCTCTTCTCAGCTCAAAGAGGAACTTCTACTTTCAGATCCAAGACCTCATTGGTTTTGGAAGACTATGGATGAAAGGGAGGTTTCAAGGAGAGATCTCATTGGAGATGCACTGCGACACACCATGGGATGCAATGCTTTTATTCCCTTCTCACAAGAGCATATAGAATATGGAGGACATCTTAGGATGGATAACATCTCTCATGCTTGTGTTGGACATCCCTTGAGCCATACATATCATGATGGGAGGTTTTTTCCTACCACCTACTTGATTCTTGATAGGGTCTCATTGATCCTTGAGAAGCTTGCATTTCAAAATCCCATGAAGTGCAAAGACATGAATTTGATTTGGGAGGATGGTAAACCTCATGGGAGGAGTGCCAGGATGAGGAGAAGAAGGAGGCATCCACAAGTGATTGCGTGGATGTGGTTGATGAGCAAGGAGCTAGAAGGCTACTTGCAGATCTATGATACCAGACAACAGGAGGTTTGGCTGCGCTGGTTACTCTTGAAAGAGTTTGGCCATCACTTGGAAAACACTCTTCCTAAGAGTGGGAGGATGGATAAAAGATGGCAGGATACTTGCATCATTGAGCAGCATAGAGAATGGATGCATGATGTTGATGTGTCTTCATCACATGAGTTGTATGATGGAAGTATGGGGAGGCAGCAAAATACTTTGTTGCTTTGCTTGGGAGAGTAAGGGCAGATTTTCTCTCACACTTTGTATGATGTTGCAGGAGGAGGGGATGGCACTATCTCCTTGGTCTTTGATGATGATTGGGAAGAACTTCCATCTTGGGAAGTATTCCACATTTTTTGCAGCATTTTTGGAAGAATCTTTGGCAAGGAGCATGTCAAAGAACATAGTTGTGTATTGACACGAGCTTATTTGCATAAGCTCACAACGTTGTCACCTTGGAGAAAAGACTTATGGATGAAGTATGCCCAGTAGAGATACGGTGGATCCATAACCCATAGGTCCCAGGATCACTTCATATTTTTTGCACTTGATGAACAAAGAGGAGGTAATGATGATAGAGACATCTATGACACATTCTTCTTAACTTGGAATTCCAAGCATGAGGAGGATTATCTTCTTGCAGCACATGGTTCATTCTTCTTCACAGCATGCCAAAACACTATGGAGGACTCATTTATGGACCCATGTACCATCTTACTTCCAGCATATGGTAAGGAGGTTGTTTTTAAATTCATTGATTTGCACACTCTTACCATTCTTATGCAGGGCATTTCTTCACAAGAGGGCAAGCTTGTCAATGGGTTGTATTGGGCCAATCTACATGATGGAGGTAGCCATCTCTTTTGCGGCCCTGGAAAAATGTTTTATCACCACATGTATGTTCAGTCGCTGCACTATAGCATGTATCATATAAAGACATGCATGATTAACCATGTAAAAAGAAACATTTTTCCATGTACTTTTATCAAGCAACAACTTGTAAAACTGCGTTGTCACTACGGGGGAAGCTGTTGGTACCTTCTTGAATCACTTGTAACCTTCAACATTTTCTTTATTTTGCTGATGATCATGTCTTCATTTGCTGATATAGATCAGATTTGTGTGGGAGGCTTGATTATGAGGGAGACACATGAGTTGAATGTGTCCTTGAGTGGGAAGAATTCTCACAATTTATGCACTACATGTTCTAATGGGAGCATAAGAGGAGATATGGCCACTACAGCCAAATGTTTGTTCTCTTTTGAGGTGGGCCATAAGATTGATATTCATCCATTGTACAGCCATGGAAAAGTGCTTGATCATGTATTATTGTTGTTACATTCAACCATTTACTATCCTTTAGTAGATGTGATGAATCATGGATATTGCTTGCCATGTAATTTTCTGAGGTTGTAGTGGATGAGACTGCATTGTATCCTTGTGAGAAATTGTTTGCATCATGTATCATCATGTAAAACCTTCAGCAAACCTCTCATTAGGATGTTCCATGATGACCATGTCCTATTCTTCATGGATGGATTTTTTTGGGCCAACTTGCTCTTCAATGTTGGAGGAGCCTTCTTTGGAGGATTGTTCTTCACTTTGCCATTGGAGGGCAATAATTTTGCAGCCCAGGATCAGCATACACTCTACACTTGTCATGAGTGGAGACAAGGACAGCATGGGGTAAGCTATGATGCTTGCCAAGTTCAAATTTTCAGCCCACCTTCATTACCGAAGCTTGAGGTGGAAGGAGATTTTCAAGAGTTGTCTTGTTGGGAGGTGGCTCATTTTGTTTGGATGATTGCTTGGGGATGGAGGATCCACATGAGGGAGATGTTCCTCATTATATTCCAGACTCCATGCCTTGAGTGGATATTCTTCAGTTCTATCCTTGCAGTTGCTTGGGGGCAAGCAACATTTGGGAGGGGAGGACTGTAATGTTCCAAAATTTTCTTCAATAAATTGGAACATTAAATTTTGTCTAAACTCATTTAGGAGATGAATAATTGGGTAAGGAGGCTCAAAGATAATGAAAACATAAAGAAAATCCCTCTAGTATGAAAAGGGATCAGCCATGGAACTAGATTTCACACCTTCATGTGTGAAAGGAGATATTTGCAAAGAGGTTTGACCAGGTCAACCAGTGCAGGGTATGAGTTGGAAAGCACTACATGACAACGTAGGAGGGAAGCTTCTAGAGAAAGGGAAGCTTCTAAAGGAAGGGACCATGAGGAGTCTCCAATTGCTATATAAATGGAGGGGAGGAGAGCTATTGGCATCCATGCATATGTTTATGATATTGAGTTGGTCATTTCGACTTCTTGAGCACGCTGGTTGTTTAACTAGTCTGCAGCATTGTTTAGCGCATCGAGTGTCTCCGTTCAGAGATCTCATCCTCAGCCCCAGGGAAATTCGAGTGCCTGCTCGGGTGAGGTTGTCCCATCATTATTTTGGTTCAAGACGGAAGCATCATCCTCCAGGACAACGTTATTGCTACAACAACATAATACTGTGTTGTAGGGTGTTGCCGTGGAGACTCCACAACACCACTTCCATTGCTTGTTTTCCAAAGGGAGAGTCTTTCTTGCCTTTGGAGGATCAGTTTGGAAGTTTGAGAGCTTATTTGCAGATCTTGGCATCAGGCCAACACATATTCTTGCCCCTACTACGCAGTTTGCTCCAATCGCTGCGTTATTTTCATAGTGCATTTGTTGCGGGGTTTTGCAGATTGATTGGAGAGTGGGATATCAAGTGTAAGGATCAGCCTTACACTTTGGAGATCCATTGGAGGAGGTTTACTTCATATCTTTTCATATTATTCAGCCTTCTCTATATATTTCTAGCTCCAGAGTTGCCGTAGCTGCCCAACTACTCCGACATTTTCATGTATTGCTGAAATTCCCAAGGGGAATGTAATAAAGAGCCCTTTGGACATTTTGTATCATTATATATCTTTGTTTTCATGTATTTATCAGTTGAAAATCTGCAATATAATAAAATAAGCTTCAACCTCTTGGAAGTAACGCTAAAGGGTTTCTAGGTCTTTCTCTTGTCTTGCAGCACCTCAATCTTGAGCGATTTTCTATGTAAAACTGTTGTTTAACCTTTCTTAATGACTATGCCATGTTCCTAAACTCATTCTATGATTTTTCATACTATTTTACATCTCATACATTCAGAAAATACGCTGCCCTTGCTTCAGTAAATTTCTTCATACTCAAAGTCATGGGAAATCAGGGATTTTCTTGACTAGTCGGGAAGGAGGAACTGTTTAAGTTACTAAAACGCCTTGTTTTTTCTAAAATTTGACATGCATATCTCTCTTTACCTAATATAACATATTTCAGAACCTTGACCCTTCATGTTACGCAGATTTTCTTATACACTCGTTTTAGGGCCAAAATCCTCACTTTTCCCCACCTTTTTGCCCATAAAAGCTTAGTAAAGGTTGCTGCAGTATTTGGAGTGGGTTGCTGAGTGTTTTTAAACATTTTCTATGATAGATGAAGCACACATTCCGGAAAAATGCGTTTTTCAGGCATGATTTGCCGAAAAACCCATTTTTGGGATATTACAGTGGTATCAGAGCTTTTGAGTGGGATTCTTCAAGCAGCTCTATAGAAAGAGTCTGGAAAGGGCCAGGTAGCCTTCAAATATCATCCTCTTTCAGAGGTAGAATATCTGGTAAATGCCCTCCCAATCCAACTCTTGTTGGAGTTTGTCGTGTTTTAGAGATATCCCCAAAACACAATATTACATTGAGGAAATATTTAGTTTATGAACTATTGCAACAATATTCCGTATTTCATTTCCAATAGAAATTAAAGAAGGGAGATTCAAAATATGCAGGGGATGGTTCGTGACCCTTTCCAAAACAGGAGCCAAGGATATTTGTAACATACCCCGATAACCTCGCAACAAAATGCATGGAGTTAGGAAATTTTTTCAAAATATACAAATGTGTAACCTTATATATTACCTTTTATATTTCCACATTAATATTTTAAATACCCATCATCATCACTTAGAGAAACATTTAGTAAAAATCTTAGTGAGTTACACAACCATTAATTGTCCTTGTTGTAGCATATTAACTTAAATTTCCTGCTATAACTATTTATCGATCCCATGATCATTTTAATTCAATTAGTACATCACCTAATTGATAATATAAATATCACATCATGAAAGAAATTAACATCATGAAAATGACACAATGAACAATCACATAAATAAACATCGATATACCCTAGAAACCCCGTAGGGTGAAAACCAACAAACATTTAAATTTATTATTAAACGCTCGTGAGGGTTGTCACCCCTCACTCAATGGTTATAAGGGAGTCCATCCCTTGAACATTGTCATAAAATTTACATAGAAAAATAATCTTAAATGAAACATAACTAGCTATAAGCTATTACAATTATCATGATACCAATTACCCACGAATCATCAATCTTTGTCTTTGTAGTCAGATTGTTTCCTTCAGGGGTTCATTGTGCAATTGGAACTATTAAACCTGCATGGACTAACAACTCTTTATCTTCCACAATGTTAAGCTTTAAAATTCCTTTTCTCAAGTCATCCTTCTTTCCTGCCATTGCTGTTGTCAGCCCACTTGATATCATGATTAGATAAAATTTTAATAAACCAATAATCAATCTCTATTTGTGACACTTCAAAAAATATTTGTATGCATGTATAAAACATAACCACGTTGACATTAGTTTCCTTATTTAACATCATTTCACATGCATTAGTAACAAATAAATCACTATCAAGCATCCTCTTTGTAACAAACACTAACAAAATCTTGCATGCACTTTCATATTATTTCCAAAAGAAAGCTAACATACTATATAATAATATTGTGCATGCAAATGCATAACAAGATTTCAAGATAACTATCCCAACAAGCAATTTCTCTTTTTCCCTACTCTTATGTTTTCTTTTCAAAATGGTTTAATGCAATAGATGTTATACTTATGCATGTGAATACATGTTCTTTTCCAAAAACATATTTTCCACCCAAGATTTATTCATAATGGTTATTATGCATAACAATGCCAACTCTATTTCAAACAAAGTTAGCATACAAGTTATAGTTTTGTGCATGCAATAACATATCTTGTTCTTCCTACATGTAAAACATATATTTCTTTCCAAAAGAAACTAAATAAATATTTCATGGAAAAATAAACACATTTCTTTTCCAAGGGTCAAACGCATACCACTTATTATTCCATGCATGCAAAGTGACATTTCCCTCTCACCCAAAAGATATAACCAATAACTATGCGTAATATTCTCCCAAGATAAAGCTAATACCATAGCTAATCCCTTTAAGTTTGCAAAATACATATTATTTTGCCCAAAAGAGGGCTAACACAATAAATATTATGTGATTTCATCTTTGTTTTCTCTAGAAATCTAATACTCAAAACTATATTTTTCTCATGCATACAAGCATATATGTTTCTCTAAATAATCTTACATAATAAAGCATGTGATTACCCTTTTTCCTCTCCAAGAATCTAATCCAATAATGCATACAAGGATATATTTTTCTTTTCTATTCGTTTTGAAGAGTTTTGACACAATAATTATTTCTTTGCATATTATTATGTAATGTTCCAAATGGAAAAAAATAGGCTTAGTAGAAATCACAGCAATATGGAATTACACCAATAGATCTAAACTAGAGATAGACTGGTAGGGCATTTACTGGATGCATCACCTTCACAAGGAAGGGTGAAATCCAGAGGCTTCCTGGCCCATTCTAGACTCTGTTTATAGAAGAATGGTGAAACACAACAAGTGTGGGAATGACACACTCCTCTTAGAGTTTTCTGCTCTTAGGAACCTTAGATCTACAGATATAAACAATGGATCCAAAAGAGAGGCAAAACCCAACCAAGGAAGAAGCGGGAAATTCCACTCTCAAGAAAATCCGCAATAGGCTCAAAGAGGACGTTGTATAAGAAAGCCAGTGTGAAAATAACGCAGACCAGGGCCGGTTTCCCTTAATTTAGGCTATGTGGGACTTCCAATCAGAGTTTCAAAAAAAAGAAATGATTTTAGAGTTTTAAACAGATCTCCTACAATCAACACTAGCATAAAATCAGCGAAAGGAGAGAGCTGGTAAATAGAGAAACCCTCCTTCAGGAATTGTGCAGTTTCTGCTGGAAGACACTGGAAATCAGCCATTAGACTCGTGTTACAGTATGGAATCAAGAAATCAGATCTATAATCAATTTCCTTTACAGAAGCATTGGATTTACTTGAAGCAAGAGCAAGAATCTTTGAGAAATAATAGTAGAAACAAATGGAAAAGTTGTAGAAAGACTTGATAGCATTTCATATGAGGAGCTTCAGCTGCTGTAGGTTAATATTCAGATTTACAACTGATATATGGCTGAAACATCAGATCCATATTAGATCTGGAACTACTCAGCCTTTTTAACAAGATCCCCTTGGGGTTTTATCAAAATAATGCATAAATAAGTGTAGATTTAGCTTTTAATTCACTGAACTTTTTATTGCAAATAAATTCAATCATTATAGAATCATGGCCCATATGAAAACAAAAATATTTTCAAAGAATATGGTTACTTATCTCTTGATGCATGCTTGGAATAATCTCTTCCTCTTCCTTGGTTCCATTCTCCATGTATTCTCCCCTTCCCCCATCATCTACTTCTCTCATAAGCTTATAATAAAATAGAATTAATAAAATGGAATAGATTTTATAAATCATAAAAGTATTCCAACTTTTTTCTAAATCATAAAAGAATTTCATCTTTTCTAAATCATAAAAGCATTCCAGCTTTTTTAAATCATAAAAATATTCCATTTTTTTCTAAATCATAAAATAATACTATATTTTCTAAATCATAAAAGCATTCCAGCTTTTCTAACTCACAAAAGCAATCCATAAATCTCTCATGCTTTTATTTATAAAGCTATATTTGTTTTTTCTTTGTGAGCAAAATATCACTTATCCATACCTTTTCCAAATATGTTACTCATTATTTCTAAAATAAAACTATTACTCATTATTTCTAAAACTCATAAAATATACCAACTTGGAAATACAATTTATTTTCATAGAAGAATTTAAATTATTCTAAATAAAATAATTAAGAAATAATTCTTCCAATATTCTTATAATTAAGAATTACAAGAATATTCTTCATGTAATATCAATATAATAATTAATAATATTCAATTATTTAATAACCCTCATTTTATGAGAGTTTTTACGGTGGCTTACGCGAGGGATATTACAAACTCCCCCGCTTAAAGAGAACATCGTCTTCGATGTTCTTTTCTTGTTGGAACATTAACCTTTAATTTTCATTAGCAATGATTTAGGAAATGTAAAATAATACTTAAATCATAATACTTTCACAAAAACTCAAGGATCCCTTAGCCCTTTAATCATCAAAATGATAAGAAAAACTCTATCAAGTGCATGTTGTATTTTATTTAGGAGTTACACTAGTCTTTCTCTCCCACTAATGTTTTTGCAAATTACCGTCTTTCTCTCCCACAATAATTTCAATAAAATTCAAACTCATGGTATTTATCTCCAACCATTTCCTTTGCAAATTACTGTCTTTCTCTCCCATAGTAATTTCATTCAAATTCAAACTCATGGAATTAATCTCCAGCCATGTTCCTCTAATATGTCAGGAATTTAAAGTTCAATAAATCATTATTTTATCTAACATGAGTTATTTCAGTCGCCTATATATTTCAGTTAATTTCCTCTATGCATGCATATAGATCAGTCATTTATGACATGTTCATTTGCTCATAAAAATAGAATCTATTTCATTGAAATTGTTTCTAAGGTAATTTAATATATCATGCATGCAAAACTATAACACATGCAACAACTTTGAGACATGAAATTTATAGTCTATTATAACATCCAACATCTTTAGATAATTTTGAGCATAGACATAATTTAATCTAACCGTAGTTAATTTATGGGAATTATTGAGGAACCGAGCATATTCCACCCAACCGTGAACTATCTCCAATAGTTACCCACCGAACTAAGATCTACTTGCCACTAGAATCAACAAACTCATTGATTCCTTGGTGATTTCTTCCCAACAGATTTTTAGCAGCATCCTGCTTTAAGCTCTGCCAACCTTTTTGCTTAGGCCTTTTTGTTTTATATTTTTCGAAAAAGATACTCCTTTTTCTTTAAAGCATGCCTTTCTCTCGCGCTATGCTTTATTTTACCCCACTTAGTATGCATCTCCAACTAAGTCATTAACATAATCTTTCTCTCCCATTATGTTAATATTTTCCTCTTTATTATTTTCTCCTAGGGATTTTTAGGAGACTTTTAGGGAAGGTCCAAGTTGAACTTAACCACCAATAGCTTTTCATAAATTGGCAAGAAGTCTTCTAAAACTCTTGAGTTAATTCCTAAATACCCCAACCAAAGTATTCATTAACTCAACAATAAAATAAAATATTACCTCATTACATCAATCCCATCATAGCTTCCATAGCCATTGAATCCAATAAAAATTCAATCTCTAAAAATAGTCAATGTCTATATATCCACTGTAATTTACATAATTTTCCATTTGCATATTATCATTAAGGCAAAGGAACATTTATGTACACCATGCATCTATACTTGATCCACAACATGGGTCCCATAATTTGTCAAAGTACATTGACAACAATTCATCACATGTAATATACATAGTATACATTCAAAATTGCCACATAATAACAATAATGCAACTTAGAAAAAAATACATTAACATATCTTTCGTACCATAGAATTGTATTTTATTTAAGGTCTCACTTTAGCAACCATCAATATTGTACATAACTAATAGTCCCATTGAACACTAGGACACAAAATGTGATTTTTTTCTTCCCTTACCATTCCCTTGAAGCAATGTAAGCGACAACCATTGAGAAATTTTGGGAAAATAATTTTCAATCATGCAATCTACAGCCACTGTAGACTTTTATCAAATAGTGTGCAAGCATGCAATCTACAATCAATTCTACATTCCAACAAATAGTTTGCAAGCATGCAATCTACATCCATCTTGGAATTATAACAACAATTTGCAAGCATGAAATCTATGGTCAATGAGACATTCTACCAAATGGTTAGCAAGCATACAGTCTACTACCATTAGGAGACTAGTTAGCAGTCATGAAATAAATTTCCCTAAATAATTTTAAACTATCAGAGAGATAGTAAAACTAGAATTTATAGAATAGCATGAATCATATTCATATTATCAATGGCAAAATTTCTACCAACAACACAACCAACAATCCCTACAGGAGAGTCTAATTAGGAAAGTCGACTAAATTATGGATCCATGTTTAAACATAGATTTTTATTGGTATCAACACGAGGGTTACATGATCTCTAACTATGAAAACCCCATAATGTTAAGATGAATCACATCCAAAACTTCCACGGATGCAATTATTTAAAACAACAAAACTATGGATCTCATTTATTTCGAACACATGGAATGCAACTTTCCTCTACAAATCTAAATGAAGAGAGAGAACCCAAAATTATGCTACTATGAGTTGTTCATTGGCTTTAAGTTCACTATGTGAGTTCTACTTCACTCATTGCGTATTTTTAACAACTAAAGAGTTTTATTCAATTTTTGTTTTTGTTTTGTTTTTACAATATTCCATTGTCTTCTTTAGGGTCAACCCCAACTTATATATTATTTAGTTATCACACCAATCATACATGTATTCATTATTTATAGGTAGTGCATGATAACTTTAGTCATGTTTTTCCACTTTTTTTTTCTTATGCACCATAATCATTTTTCTCATATTATGCATGCAAAGGTTCGTAATTAATCTGCAATATAAACAGTGAGTGCTCAGGATGGTTCATAGGTACAATAGAAGTTTTATTGTCTTTTATCCACATTCATATTCAAATTTCATGAGCACAAATTTTAAAGAAACATTATAACTGTCTACTCTTTCATGCAGTCATTAATCATGGAACATGCATCTCATGTTAATTGTAGTATACCACACGTTTAATTAAAATCATACCTAAGGTGATGCCCACTAGAATCATATCTCTACTTATTCTTTTTTCATAACAATTCCCAAAAGGCGCCAGTGTTGCAACCTTTTGCTCTGATACCATTTGTAACATACTCCGATAACCTCACAACAAAATGCATGGAGTTAGGATTTTTTTTTTTAAATATACAAATGTGTAACCTTATAAATTACCTTTTATATTTCCACGTTAATCTTTTAAATACCCATCACCATCACTTAGAGAAACATTTAGTAAAAATCTTAGTGAGTTACACAACCATTAATTGTCCTTGTTGTAGCATATTAACTTAAATTTTTTGCTATAACTATGTATCGATCCCATGATCATTTTAATTTATTTAGTACATCACCTAATTGATAATATAAACATCACATCATGAAAGAAATTAACATCATGAAAATGACACAATGAACAATCACATAAATAGACACCGATATACCCTAGAAACCCCGTAGGGTGAAAACCAGCAAACGTTTAATTTTATTATTAAACGCTCATGAGGGTTGTCACCCTTCACTCAATGGTTATAAGGGAGTCCATCCCTTGACCATTGTCACAAAATTTACATAGAAAAATAATCTTAAATGAAACATAACTAGCTATAAGCTATTACAATTATCATGATACTAATTACCCACGAATCATCAATCTTTGTGTTTGTAGTTAGACTGTTTCCTTCAGGGGATCATTGTGCAATTGGAACTACTAAACCTGTATGGACTAAAAACTCTTATCTTTCACAATGTTAAGCTTGAAAATTCCTTTTCTCAAGTCATCCTTCTTTCCTGCCATTGCTGTCATCAGCACACTTGATATCATGATTAGATAAAATTTTAATAAACCAATAATCAATCTCTATTTGTGACACTTCAACAAATATTTGTATGCATGTATAAAACATAACCACATTAACATTAGTTTCCTTATTTAACATCATTTCACATGCATTAGTAACAAATAAATCACTAACAAGCATCCTCTTTCTAACAAACACTAATAAAATCTTGCATGCACTTTCATATTATTTCCAAAAGAAAGCTAACATACTATATAATAATATTTTGCATGCAAATGCATAACAAGATTTCAAGATAACTATCCCAACAAGCAATTTCTCTTTTTGCCTACTCTTATGTTTTCTTTTCAAAATGGATTAATGCAATAGATGTTATACTTATGCATGTGAATACATGTTCTTTTCCAAAAACATATTTTGCACCCAAGATCTATTCATAATGGTTATTATGTATAACAATGCCAACTCTATTTCAAACAAAGTTAACATACAAGTTGTGGGTTAATATTTAGATCTACAACTGATATATGACTGAAACATCAGGTCCATATTAGATTTGGAACTACTCAGCCTTTTTAACAAGATCCCCTTAGGCTTTTATCAAAATAATGCATAAATAAGTGTAGATCTAGATTTTAATTCACTGAACTTTTTATTGCAAATAAATTCAATCATTATAGAATCATGGCCCATATGAAAACAAAAAGATTTTCAAATAATATGGTTACTTATCTCTTGATGTATGCTTGGAATACTCTCTTCCTCTTTCTTGGCTCCATTCTCCATGTATTCTCCCCTTCCCCCCTCCTCTACTTTTCTCATAAGCTTATAATAAAATAGAATTAATAAAATGGAATAGATTTTATAAATCATAAAAGTATTCCAACTTTTTTTAAAATCATAAAAGAATTCCATCTTTTCTAAATCATAAAGGCATTCTAGCTTTTCTAAATCATAAAAGTATTCCAGTTTTTTTCTAAATCATAAAAGAATTCCATCTTTTCTAAATCATAAAAAGAATTCCATCTTTTCTAAATCATAAAAGCATTCCAACTTTTCTAACTCACAAAAGCAATCCATAAATCTCTCATGATTTTATTTTTAAAGCTATATTTGTTTTTTTCTTGTGAGCAAAATATCACTTATCGATACTTTTTCCAAATCTATTACTCATTATTTCTAAAATAAAACTATTACTCATTATTTCTAAAACTCATAAAATATACCAACTTAGAAATACAATTTATTTCCATTGAAGAATTTAAATTATTCTAAATAAAATAATTAAGAAATAATTCTTCCAATATTTTTATAATTAATAATTACAAGAATATTCTTCATGTAATATCAATATAATAATTAATAATATTTAATTATTTAATAACCCTCATTGTAATATCAATATAATAATTAATGATATTTAATTATTTAATAACCCTCATTTTATGAGAGTTTTTACGGCGGCTTACGCGAGGGATATTACAATATTGTTGTCATTACTAGATCAAAAGAAGGAGACTAGGACTGTATGAAGGGACCAACAATTCCCCCTAATTGGTGTCCACAATCCCAAATTGTTTTCTTATCCTCAATATTATCAAAAGAAAACAAATAAAAAAACCCAAGCCAAATGATAAATATTGAGCTCATTAGACAATAAATGTTTCTATTGGTGTCCAGATGTGAACAATATTTAAACCATTTTTTCACATAAATTATCAACCCGGGGCATTAGTTATTTCAAGACTAACGTGCACAGTATATGCAAGAGAAATCACATAAACTTGATGTTAGATCAAAAGCTTAAGTCAATGATCACACAGACTACTGTAACATCAATTAAAATGGATTGTAGAACTAAAAATACATTCACAACAATTAAATGATTATACTGGAATAGTAGTAACAAAACCAACTGAAATATAAAAATCAACCGAAAGAAAGATAACGCAACCCCTGATCAGAAGAGTGGGCCCAACTCTCTGATCAGGGCTGCGACAAACTGACAATTTATAGGTGAAACAACAGAGTGTTGTGCATTCAATTAATTGGAAAATAATTCTGTTATAAAATCTGTATATTCTTTGCTTAACCCCGATTCACAGCCCACAGGCCCTTTTTATACAACTATTCAGGAAATCGCAGATTTCCTCTAACAACTACATATCTACAATTATACAATTAGTTACAACAACAACCTAGTTGCCAAAAGGAAACCATGAAAAATCTTGAAATATCGTTGGGGTGAAACAGAGTCTGTTGCACTGTAGCAGCAAGTGAAGATAGCGATGGAAATTAGGAGTTTCTCCATGACTCACAGCTGTAATCTTCCTGCTTTTTCCAAATCTATAAAAATACCAAAGTTAATGTTAGCAAAAGGTAAAACCTCCTTGACTATTACTTCATTAATCAAATATCCCATGTAAGATAAAAGAAAGGGGTTTACCTCGTGTGTTTAAGAAAAATAATGATACAAAGAGATAAAAAGGTGGGCGAAAATGGGAGAGAAAAGTATACAAATCCGATACCCAACATCTCCCCCCAACTGGTCTATTTGCATGTCCTCATGTAGCTCGTCGTCTCCTCAAATTTGGGTTGGACTGAATGTGACTGGCATGAAGCTATGTGAGATCTTATAAACTTCCGTCAGAACAACATCCTTCCATCAGTCTCGGTCAACGTTGTATGCATGAGTATATTGCTCGGCTCGGAACCAAATAAGGGGACACTGTAACCTCAACTTCATCCATTTGACCCCACAGGTCTGAATGCATGCTACAAAATGTGGCATCCTCTCTAGAGCTCGTGCAAAGTTAGGTGCTCCAAATGGTTCTCGTCCTCTGACGACTGAGGATGACAACATCCAAGTCCTCTGACAACTCTATAGTGCTTCCTTACGAAACATTGTAATATGTCTAACATAGAGGCCAACACACCATTTCTGGGTTGTCAACATGTGTTCTTTATTCCCCTCAATCTGTAGAAAGGTAAAATGGTTGTTATAAATATTTGCTAACTGGCCATGCTCCTTCCTCGTCATTGGCGGCCTTATGAATTGGTTCTCCTCAAATGTATCATAGGCCTTTCTCCATTTAATTTGATTGATGGTGTAGGAGGCAAAAGATATTAAATGAATGTCCCCCACGAATGGAACGGGGTTAAAAGATTGATCATGCCTCAAGAAGTAATCATGCATGTAGAGCTTGCACATTAAGTGTTGTCCTATAATATCATGAATTTTTAAGATACAAATAAATTGAATGGGGTCCTCAATCTCGTGCCAAATCTCCTTATATATAATTTCAAGACAAAATAAAATAAATTGTTCAGGAAGGAATAAGGCATAGCTATGTGCAGGAGGTCTGCAGGCCATTACCTGTTGTACCATGGAGAACATATTCTCCTTATCTGATTGCAGTAGCTGCACTTGTTCTTCCAATTCTTCTATTCTGGCCTTTTGTTTAGCTTGCTTCAGCCGCGCCGTATCTAACTGGTCTATGTATCCTGTAACGATCCCGACAGCCTGTTCTCACACCCGCATTGTCTCTTTTTTATGTCCATTCACAGCAGACTGCCACCTCTAGATTTCTGCCGCCAAGAAAAATCCCCGTCCTTCAAACAACTATTCAATCAAAGTAGTCTGTGTAGCTGCAAAATAAACCTCAATTTTTTGCTTTACAACCTTCCAATTGTAAAATTTTACTTTCTTTTTCAACTGGGAAACTTGCCTCTTCAACTCCTGAACCTCCTTCTTCAATCTCATGGTTTCAGTGAACTGCAGCCGATACCTTTTCTTGAAAGGTAATCTTCTTTGCTCACACTGTTCAATCCATTCTTGTTTAGCGATAAATTCATCTCCTAGGCCTGTAACAGGCTCAGGAGGCGGTGGAATACTTTCAATGTTATCAGCTGGTTCCTCTGCTAAGTATTTTTGGCTGGGTTCCTTGTCCTTAGGCGCATTTTCCTCTCCATTTACCTCAGGGAATTCTATTGTTTATTCAACGCTTTCATCGACCATCCTATGTTCTGGTGTTTCCACAGGAATTTCATCTTTCTTGCGAGAATCTGGGTGCTCCAACTGAGATACAACAATTACTGGGCCGATATTGGCCATGTTCTTTCCTGGGTTAACAAACTTAAGCATTAGTGGGACATCTATTTCCTCCATTAATCGTTGGGATGAGCAAAACCCCCTCGCCCCTCTAGGCATCATAGACTGGAACAGAGAGCGGGGAATATCTTCGTCATCCTTATTTCTAGTTTGGTTCGGACATTCATGCACTATTAATTCAGTCGATGCTGGTTCTTGTGGCACATCATCGATTCTAAGGATTGTTTCCCTTCTGTCCTCCTTCCCTTTGGACATTATTTCCTCCTCTACGGTCGATACTAGTTCTTGTGGGATAGTATCAACCTCGCGAGTTATTTCTCTTTTGTCTTTCTGTTCTTCATGGATTGCTTCCTCTTCTATGGTTGGCACTGGTTCTTGTGGAACAGTATCGAATTCACAGGTTGACTCTTCCATGTTTCCTTGTTCTAGGTGAATCGGGGGGTGGTTCTTGTGTAACACCCCCACTTGTTTCAATATCCATATCTTCTTGGGCAGGTGATGCTCTTCTTTGCAGAACAACATCACTTGCCATCCCTCTTTCTGATATTCCACTTCCCTTTTCTTCATTGACAAAAGTTTATGACTGTATGACAATCTTGACTTCATGCATTATATCCATAACTCTTTCATCTGTGGGTTCCTCACACGAGGTTGGTTCTTGTGTGGCAGCCTCGACTGTGTCGCCAATTGTCTCCTATAATCTCATTTCTTCAGGTTCTTCCTGATCAACCTCCATTTCCACTTCTTCGGGTTCCTCCTGATCAACCTACATTTCCATTTCTTCGGGTTCCTCTTCATCAATTTCCTATGAATGTTCTTCTTCTGCTAAACCAACCGGAGAGGCTGGTTCTTCTTCTCTAGCAGCAATGACGACTGCTATCTCTTCTTCTGATGATCCACAGAGTTCCACCCAAGAAACTTGAATCTGACTATTGCATGCATGACCAGTGAACACACCAATCCATGATTGGAGAGCACTGCCGACATCTGGCGTGAACGTCGAGCGCACTGTGCCATGTGTTGCATCTGTTTTAATAGAAATAAGGGCATGTTTAAGGAATTCACCTGAGCCTATGGAAATCGAAGGTGAGTTAAAATTTTAAAATGATATTTAAACAGAGTTGTGGCCCAACCCTCGCAAGTTTTGTATTTCATTACAAAACCTGTGACTTCATTCCATGGATACAGCATAGACTTACACTCATATCCTCTGCCCAATTGAACAACGTTTTCTCCTGCCTGCAAGACTCCAGGAGAGGAATTCTCTGAGCAAACCATCGCTGCCCTTACTGTCTTAGCCGACTAACTTCTGCAATTATTTCTTCTGTGACAGGAATTTCCAATCCTCTTACCCACGAGAAATTCTCATCCAAATTAAGTGCAAAATCCATTGTGATTTCCCCGTCAAACCTCTGCAATCCTTCGAAATAGGTATCCTATCCTGCATTGACAAAAAAATTCCATACCTCTAGATTACTGCGGACCAAAGCTGTATTTTCAAGTTCATGCTGCACAACCAATCCGCCGATAGTGTGGGCACTGTAACAATGCTCTGGAATAGAAGACCGTTGGATGGAGTGGTGGATGCCAAATTTGGAAAAACAACATGGTGAAAATGAAGGGTAGTAACGGTAAATACGGATGGTAATTCTCGGAAATTGAGAAAAATCATGAAAAAGTATGGTAAGTGTAATGAATAGAATGGTAATTATTTCGTATGAAATGGAAAGGATGTGTTATGGATCCCAACGCGTATTTAATGATTATATAGAGTATTGGTAAGGATCATAGGGTGTACCAGACATGGAATTGTAATAATGACTTACAAAATCATCATTACATTATGACGGCACCCCCCCGAACTTAAAAGTTTCCGTCTGCGACATTAATGTCTTCACATGGGATATTTAATTAAATCGGTAAAAGCCATGTGGAGGTGTA
The DNA here is from genome assembly GCA_034641835.2 of Pinus albicaulis. Taxonomy (NCBI): domain Eukaryota; kingdom Viridiplantae; phylum Streptophyta; class Pinopsida; order Pinales; family Pinaceae; genus Pinus; species Pinus albicaulis. The sequence continues at coordinate 1,527,660,051 of CM076570.1, read as the reverse complement.
CCTGACGGCCTACCTGGACAAAGTGACAGTTGGTAGGATGATGGCATAGTAATGATGCAGTTGGTAGGATGACGATGCAGTAATGATGCGGTTGGAGTAACAACAGTACGAGTAGCAGCGTCTGGAGTAACTACAGTGCGAGTAGAAGTATCTGGAGTAACATCAGTGCGAGTAACAACATCTGAAGTAACAACATATGGAGTAACAAGAGTGCAAGTAGCAGCATCTAGAGTAACATCATCTGGAGTAATAACAGTTCGAGTAACAACATCCGGAGTAACAACATCTGGAGTAACAATAGTGTGAGTAGCAACATCTAGAGTAACAATAGTGTGAGTAACAACATCTGGAGTAACAGTAGTGCGAGTAATAGCATCCGGAGTAACAACAGTGCGAGTAACAACATTACAAGTAACAACATCTGGAGTAACAGCAGTGCGAGTAACAAAATCTAGAGTAACAACATCATGAGTAGCAGTAACCGAGTAACAACACCCTGAGTAGCAGCAACGGAGTAACATCATCATGAGTAGCAGCAATCGAGTAACAACATCATGAGTAGCAGCGACTGAGTAATAACATCATGAGAAGCAGCAATTGAGTAACAACATCATGAGTAGTAGCAACTGAGTAACAACATCATGAGTAGCAGCAACCAAGTAACAACATCATGAGTGGCAGCAATCGATACTTCGAAAAATTTTCGATTTTTAAAACATTACTCCTTAGTAGTAAATTATGCAAAAAGACAACAAAATAAATAGTAATAGTATAATTCTTTATTTTTATTTTTATTTTTTATTTTTAATTTTAATTTTTAATTTTTATTGATTTTTTATTTTTTAGAGTGAAGATGCAGAGGAAGAGTTCTCTGCGCTGATAACCTTCAAACCAGATTTCTCAGAGAGGTGTTTGATAAAAGCATCCTTAGAGGCTAGGCGGTGGTATAATGAAGCATGTGTATCATCAATTGTGACTAACCTGACTATTCCATTATCAAATACAGCGTTCACCTCGTAAGGTCCCATCGAGCGAGTGTAAATATTTCCCTTAAAATCCTTAAAATGGGAGTCATAAAGTAATGCCCGGTCTCCCCTATGAAACACCTTGTTTTTTATAAACTTATCATGCCATTTCACTTTCTGCTGTTGAATAGCAGCAGTCCTCTGGACAGCCATTGAACAAATTTCATCTAGTTCATTGAGCTGGGCCAGTCAGTGTTTCTAGGCATCTGACACATCCAAACCAACTTCAACAGTTGTTCTGAGCGTACTGATTTCAAATTCTATTGGAAACAACTGGGATTTCCCATAAACCAACTCAAATGGTGAAAACCAAGTTGTGCTCCGCCATGTTGCTCTGTAGGCCCAGAGAACTTCATGCAGCTTCTGGGCCCAATCCCGACGATGGTATGCCACATTTTTTGTCAAGATATTTTCCAATGTCTTGTTTGTGATTTCCACTTGTCCATTCGCCCGGGGGTGGTATGGATATGTCATCCTGTGCTTGACTGCATATTTCTGCATAAGCTTTGCTATCATGTGTGATGTAAATTTCTCCTCCATCTCAAAAAATCTTTCTTGGAGTACCATAACGAGCAAAAATTTCCTTAAATAGAAAATCTGAGACCACCTGCTCTATTGCATTTGCAACAACTTTGGCTTCTACCCACTTAGTCACGTAATCAGTACATACCAGAATGTGAACCTTTTGCTGGGAGGGTGGGTTGAAGGATCCAATGAAGTCGATAGCCCATCTCTCAAAAGGTTCGAGGACTACCTGTGCCTGTAAAGAAATTTCATCAGCTCGACTGGGCTGCCCCATATGCTGGGAACTGTCACACCTCCTAACATAATTTTGTGCATCCCGAAATATAGAAGGCTAGTAATATCCCATTTGTAGCACCTTATGGCCTGTTCATTTGTCTGCAAAATTCCCTCCACAAGGGCCAGCATGGGCATCCTTCAATACATCATAAATATCATCCTCAGATACATAGCGCTAAATCTGCTTATCAGCTCCTATATGAAAAAGGTACCCTGCCATCCAAGAATATCAGGCACTGTGATGAATAATTTTTCGTTGTTCCCTGTATGACAAATGATGAGGCACTTTCCCTATAGTAAGATATTTAGCAATATCTACATACCACGGAAGTTTATTAGAAACTACAAAAATATGCTCATCGGGAAAACTATCTTCTATAGGTGTGCATTCGTCATTGTTATCCATTCTAGATAGGAAATCAACTACATTATCTTTTCCTGGTTTGTCTACTATTATGATATCAAATTCTTGAAGCAATATCAACCATCTTGTAATACGGCCAAGAGTGATAGGTTTATTCATCAAATACCTGATTGATGCATGATCAGTATGTACAAAAGTAAGATACTCGGTGATGTAGTTTCAGACCTTGTTGATAGCATAAATGACAGCCAGGAATTCTTTTTCCATCGCCGTATAATTCAGTTCAACAGGAATTAAATTCTTGCTGACATAATAAATTTCTTACGGTGTTTTGTCTACCTGCTGTCCTAAAATAGCTCCTACTAATGTTTGAGAAGCATCAACATGTATGTGAAATGGCAATGCCCAATCAGGTCCTCGAAGGATTGGAGCTTTGCAAATTAGTCCCTTAATTTTGTATGAAAGCTGCTTTATAGTGTTTAGTCCACAAAAATTCTGCATCTTTCGTTAGCAATTGAAAAAGTGGATGTGTTATTTTAGCAAAAGTTTCTATAAAGTGTCTGTAATAACTAGCACAACCAATAAAGCTACGTACATGTGTGGGTGTCTTTAGTACCGGGGAGTGTGATATTACCTCTACTTTGACTGGCTGAACTCGAACTTTGACAGCTGAGAGCAAATGTCCCAATACTATCCCTTCTTCCCTCATCATATGGCATTTGAATGTACTCAGAGATACATGGGCCTGCTTACATCTTTTGAGTACTTTCTCTAGATTTTCCAATCCCTCTTCAAATGAGTTTCCATATGGAGTAAAATAATCCATATATATTTCAACACTATCATCGACCAAATCAGAAAAGATTCCCAGAATTTACCTTTGGAAGGTAGTAGGAGCATTACACAGGCCAAATGGGAGGACCCTGTATGAAAAGGTACCCCATGGGCATGTGAAAGTTGCTTTATCCTGGTCTTCTGGGGCTATCTGGATTTGGTTATATCCACTGAATCTGTCTAGGAAGGAAAATAACTTCCTCCCAGCTAGGGTGTCCAGGACTTGGTCAATGAATGGAAAAGGGAAATGGTATTTTTGAGTTTCCTTGTTTAACTCCCTATAATCTACCCAGATCCGCCACCTACCATTCTTTTTAGGAACAATAACTAGCGGGTATACCCATCGGCTATCTGAGATGGGGTAAATAAAACCTACATCCTATAATTTTTGTAATTCTTCTTCGACAATGTTCTTTAGAGCAGGTTTATTCTCCATTGGGGCTGTCTTACACGGAGGAAATCTTCCTTAATATAAATATGATGAGTACATAAGTTAGTAGGGATCCCCTTCATGTCGGTATAATCCCAGGAAAAAGCTTCTTGATGGTCTTGAAGGACTTTTAAGAGCTATTTTATCTAGGATTTAGACAGATTAGTGTTGATATTGAGTGTTTTCCCTGGTTCAATATCAATTGGAATATTATCATGGGATGAAGTTACAGGAATGTCTTCAATTTCATCTTCTGTTTCAATGTTTTCCTGTGTTTCACAGCTCATAGCAAACTCTAAAATTTGACGAGTTGAATTGGACACAGAACTGGGATCATTAATAAAAGTGTTGATGTCATCGTCCTCGATTCTAACTTCTTCATTTTCAGGTCCAGGCTCTTCTATCGGTAGAGGTTTCTGAATGGTTAATAATTTTTCCGACGGGCTAGGTTTCGCAGGAGGGTAGAGGGTAAGATTCTTTGTAATCGTCCCATTTGATATGATCATATGCCCAGATTGGCACCCTATGTAGGCGCCTGCAGTTTCGAGCCAAGGTCTTCCCTAGATCAATGGATGACCGCCAACTGAAGATCGAGTCTGTAATACAAGGAGGTCCACAGGGTGATGCCACGAATCCACCGAAATGGTCACATCTTCTAATTTCCCTACTGGTTTAATTGTAGATATGTCTGCTAGTTCCAGGATAGTAGGGGTTGGCTTAATGTTTCCCAAACCTAATGTATTCATTGTTTTAGACGTAATAATGTTGATGGAAGCTTCCAAATCTACCAATACGTTTGGGATTTCAACCCCATTGATTTGTACTATTAGAATTGGGTTTCCAGGGTCCCCATATTTCAGAGGCATGATCCTTCCTAACATGATGTCGCACAGTCTACCCATCACATAAATGGTTAATATATCCCTAGGTTTCTTCTCTGGTTTCTTAGAGCAGTAATCTTTGAGAGTTTTTGCATATATAGGTACGTCCCTCGTGGCTTGTAACAGGGGTATTTTGATAAAACGATTTTGCAATTCCCCCAGGAAGTCAAACTCTGGTTGAGGGTTTTGTTTTTTCAAGGTCAGTCTTTCAGGATATGGAGGAGAAGTTGAATGAACCTGATTAAGAACAAATTGGGGAGGTGTTTGATTTATAATGTTTTGGTCCGGTTTATCCCCAACTATCCTTTGTTCTGGTTTTGTAACTTCACTATCAATCTATTCTATGATAATAGGTGAAGTAGGAACATTTACTACCTGCCCAGATCGTAAGTTTATCTCATTAAGTCTTGTGGTAGAAATGCTATAAGATGGAAGGTTAAGAGTATTTGTTTGTTGGACCTCTTTATTATTAGGATTCAGATTGGGCTGTATAGGAAACTGCGATTGAAGGGCTCGGTTACCAGGAGGTACATTAGAGGGAAATTGAAGTTGTTGTTGAGGCATAGATTGAGGAAACTGAGCAGTAGGAGAGGGTCCACGCCAGCTCTGATTCCATGAAGGATTCAAACTAGCCTGGGGAGCCCATTGTTTCTAGGGGGAATATTGATATTGAGATCACATAGATGAGAAAGGTGCAGACTGGGGACCCATATTAAAATTATTAAAATATTGGGATGGGTCCTGAAACATAACTGGATTCATAACTGGTGGTCGAGGTTGCCATGGCTTTTTCGGCCCCATGAAGTACAACTGGTCTACCACATTTTCTTCACTTACCCCTTGAAAAACTGCCTTCAGTCCCGGCAAGGAAGGGCATGAGCTGGTCGCATGAGTCTGTTCATAGATCACGCGGGCTTCCATTGTGTTTAATGGGCATTATTTCAAGGGATGCTTCTTTCTGCCTTGTGGGAAGAATATAGCCATAGTCTTTTTCATCTCCATCTATTTCTGTTTTTATTGCAGAGTGTCCACCTGGGCAAATAATGTGCTCAGGATATCAGTCCTTAGATTATCCAGTAGGTTTCCAATTTCTACCTTTGTAACCCCTCCACCAGAAGTCTTCAATGTTTAAATTCCTTGTCTGCTCCTTGCAGCCCCTCGTGAACACTAAATGCAATAGTCGCAGATTGTGTCAAAGTATTCTTTTGAAATATCCCCCTTTCCTACTATGTTCATAAGTTGCAGAGAATCTTCCCTAAGCGCTCGGAGAAGAATTATCTTCAGAATATCCTTATCCAGGTCACTATGGCCTGATTTCTGCAATTTATATTTGAATCGTTCCACACAGTCTTCCATGTTCTCATCCTCTTTCTGTACAAACTTAAAGATTTCCTCCTTAATGTCATGGGATCTACAATAATCTTTGTCTTTCTCCAAAAAGGCTTCTTTCATCCCCTCCCATGAGGTAATAGTTCTCCCTCCTAAACCCATGGAGCATCTCAGGGTTGTCCCTTTTAGGGTAGCAAGAAATATTTTTAGTTTCTGAGCATCGAGGATATAATCATACCCTCGACATACAATGTCAAATTCGAAGAGGAATGTATCAGGGTCTTCCGAAGAAAGCCCATGAAAATTAGGTAAAGTTGTTAAAGGGATGGGCTTCATCTATGCATCACCTATAATGCTTCCAATTGGAAAATCAATAGAAGAACTTGCAGGTGCCATAAATATCCACTAATACTTACGTGGGATTTCAACTGGTTCTATGACTAGTACTTAGGGTGATTCAATTGTAGGAGGTTTCACTGCACTCCGTTAGTCTTTTGGTGATGCAAAATCCTTCAGGAACTCTCTTTCCAAATCGGAATTTCTTAATTCACCTGCAGGGGGATTCACAACACTCCCTTGATCTCGTGGTGATGAAAATCATTTCGAAGGTTCTTCTTCCCAAATGGAATTGCTCAGTTCTTTTGACCCTCTGCTTTCTATTTCTTCTCCTTTTGTTGACATCAGGGATTGCTCCTCCACCAATACCTTATTTATTGCTTCTTCCGCCGTTGAAAGAATTTCCTTTGGTACCGTGGCTGGAGCTGGCTGTTCAACCGACTTCCCTTCGGACCTCGTCTGAACCCTTACCCTGACAGCAGCATGAGAGGATGCTTCATATTTATCCTTTTCGGTGATCTCCTGGATATAGGTCTTCCTCCCCAGATCCTTTCCTTTCTTTGGGGGTCTTCCTCTGCCCCTCTTATTCAGATCTTTGTTCATACAATTGGTCAGAAGAATTCATCAAAATAGAAAAAGCGCTCAGGACCTGGAGCAAGACAGATAACTTCCTCCCCGCGACGAGAGAGTAGGTTCAAACATAAAATCAAAATAAAAGAGAAAATCAATGTTCAAGACCTGAAGTAGGGTATTCAAGTACCCTCCCCAAGACGAGAAGTTGGCCCTTTCAAAAAAATAATCAAAAAGAAGAAAAGCTGAAAACTATTCTCAGGACTTAGAGCAAGGTAAAAAATACCCTCCCTAAGACGAGAGATCAGTCTTAACAAAAAAATAAAGCAAATAAAAACAACACACTATGCTTAGGACTTGGAGTAGGGTAATATATGCCCTCCCCAAGATGAGAGATCAATTCTAAAGAGAATAATAAAAATAAGAAAACAAAAAACACTACGCTCAGAACTTGAAGTAGGGCAATAAATTCCCTCCCCAAGACGAGATATCGACCCTTGGATCAATTGTAGATCGTGTTCTTGCACCTTGTTAGCCTTCCCCAGCAATAATGCCAAATTGTTGGTGTCCAGATGTGAACAATATTCAAACCCTTTTTCCACATAAATTATCAACCCTCGCGTTAGTTATTTTAAGAATAACGCGCAGAGTATATGCAAGAGCAATCACACAACCTGCTATTATATCACAGGCTTAAATCAATGAAAACATAGACTACTCTAACAATAATTAAAATGGATTGCAGAATTAAAAAGGCATTCACAGCAATTAAAGGATTATACTAGAACAACAGTAACAAACCAACTGAAATATAAAAATCAGCCAAAAGAAAGATAATGCAACACTTGATCAGAAGAGTGGGCCCAACTCTCTGATCAGAGTTGCGGGAAACTCACAATTTACAGGTGAAGCAACAGAGTATTGTGCATTCAATTAATTGGAAAATAACTCTGTTACAAAATCTGTATATTCTTTGCTTAACCCCAATTCACAGCCCACAGGACCTTTTTATACAACTATTCAGGAAATCACAGATTTCCTTTAACAACTACATATCTACAATTATACAATTCGTTACAACAACAAACTAGTTGCCAAAAGGAAACCATGAAAAATCCTGAAATATCGCTGGGGTGAAACAGAGTCTATTGCACTGTAGCAGCAAGTGAAGATAGCGCTGGAAATTAGGAGATGCTTCATGACTCACAACTGTAATCTTCCTACTTTTGCCAAATCTGTAAAAATATTAGAGTTTGTTAAACACCATGTTAAGCACACACATGGTGTATGAGGAAGATGAACACACACACAAGAGATTCAACACACAATGAAGGATAAGCATGAGGCTTTCTTATTTTCCATTATACAAAGATGTACATTTATAATACAATGGTGTGACTCTTGGTTTCACATTCCAAGGTCACTTGGACTCCATTGTGACTTTTCGCATTCCACACCTACCCATGGAGGATTGGGTGTTCCAACATCCCCCCTTAATCCGAAGGGGTATGTGTGAGTCCAAGAAGAGAGTTGTAATACAAATCTGCAAAGTATACATGGCAGCACTTGTGCTGAATCAACTCTCTGAAATATTGGAAAAAAGAGGTGGTTTAAGGATGACCACCAACACTGGAACGCAAAACTTGTTGTAGTTCCCGGAACTCTTCCAAAACTGGCAAGAAGCTGAAAGCTTCTGCCAGAGGAATTGTCCCTCATAAAAAAGGGAGACCTTCAACCTAAAAGAAGGGAGGTCTACTACCTGTGATGGTTTTAGAATTACCAACAACACTGGAATGCTTGAAGCATTTCTTGGAACTCAACCAAAGCTGGCAAGAAGCTGAAGGCTTCTGCTAGAGGAAGTGTTCCTCATATATGAAAGGGAGACCTTCGACCTAAAAGAAGGGTGGTCTACTACCTGTGATGGTTTTAGGTTATCCACCAACCAAAGATGATGGTTTAAGGTTGTCCACCAACCGAAGGCATGCTCATGGGCATCCGTGTCTCTGGCTACATCTCTGATTCTGGAATGACGAATTGTGGCTCAGGCTCGCTTGAACTGCTGTGTCTCTGGCTACAACTCTGAACATGGAATGAGAGATTGTGGCTCATGCTCGCTTGATCTGACGTTGAAGCTTGTACATGACCACCATTTCCCCCCCTGTCAGGGACAAGGTGAGATGATAGCGAAAACTCAACTGCAAGTTTGCTCAATATCCATGAACAAGTTCTGACATGTGTCTTAAACTTCTTTCTTTGGTGTTGATGGCCATTTCCCAGAAGCGATCCATCCAAGATGAATCTTGGTTCTTGCAGGAGGCTTGTTTCTGAAGCATTTGTCTGAAGAATGGGTGTGCCGACCACAGTGCTTGCATGGATGAAGATCAAAACAGTGATCTTTCATATGGCCAACTCGATCACAGTGTTGACATTTCACAATCTGTTGTTGTTGTTGTGGAGTAGATCTGGAACAGCTGCAGGTGAAATGTCATACAGGAATCTGGCACTCTGAAATATGATGGGCTTGGTGTAGTCTGGAATATGAAAGGACAAATCCTTGTCATATCCAAGACCAGTTCGTTGCTTGTTGTGGACAAGCTCTTCCCAAGGTCTAATGATGGGCTTGAGAAGTGCGGGTTGAATTGTTGAATCTGCATGTACATTTTCTCTAGTGCAAGGAACTGAATGGGAATCAACTTCAACTTTACTGACTTGTTGTTGATGGGAGTCCTTCTCAATCTTCTGAACAGAAACAGGTTCAGAATGGTGACTCTTTTGCTAAAGTTCATCTTGTTGAAGCTGAGTTTCCAACTGCAAAAACTCAATATTCTCATGTGCCTCTAGCAAACAACTTTGAATGTTACAAAGAGCATCCTTGCTCATTTTTACCATGTCATCAACATTGGAATGAATGAGGTTATTTAACAACTCTAATGCCTCAGTGATTTTAGCCATTTTTAACAACTTAGGCTCAAAAAATGAAAGGGTGACGGCTTCAACTGAAAATGCACCCGTTTACAATCTGATTCAACTTCCTTTCAAAAATTACAAATGACTCAAGAGAACTTCCAACTATGGAATTCTAAAAGTACAAAATCTGCTCCTCAAATGATGGAGGACAATCAACAATGAGTTACATCAACAACTCAAATTTACTGATTCCAACTATGAATGAAGAGGCAATATGGTTTCAGTTCAATACAATATGCAACAAAAATGTGCAGCAAAACACTGTGCAAGAGGCCTTTAAGGCAGCTAAATTTTCCTTCAAAGAGTTGTTTTGCACCAATAACAACTCGTCTTCAGATGTCAATTTCTTCAGAAAATCACCCTTATGCTAGAAATCACACAATGTCAAATTCAATTTTCTCTAAATATAGTCCAACTTCTTCAATTGTTGTTCATATCTCTTCCATTCTCTCTCTCTCTGCTGCTTTTTTTTTTTAATTAATTAAAAATTAATTAAAAAATAGATTAATTAAAAATAGGAATCAATTAAAAATGGAGGGGAAGGGGATTAATTAAAAGGGAGGGGGAATTTAAAAAAGGAGTGGATTTAATGTAACAAAAATTAAAAAGTATATATAAAAATCGAAAATTTTTAAAATAGGGAATTGAATGGTGGGAGGGGAGTGGAGGTAAGGGTTTGCAAGGAGAGGGGGATGAGCATTGAAAGGGGGATGGGGTAGCGGCATAGGGGGGGTTGTTAAATTGTAGAGCCGAGGGGCCAAAAGGGAGGCGGGGGAGAGTGTAGTGAGGAGAGCGTAAGGGGTTGAGAGGGGTGTGAAAGCACACAGGTGAGGGGGTAGGGAGCACTTGGGTAAGGGTTGAGCGAGCGGGAGGGGACGGTGGGAGTGGAGCAGTTTTGGGTAGCGGGTGACGGGGTGAGGGCTGAAAGGCCAAGGGGGAGCTTGCGTATCGCAGGGAGGGGGAAGGTTGTAGGGGTGGGCAGGAAAGTATTGAGAGGGGAATAGTGTTAGGGGGCAGGGGGTTAGAGACGCGGGTGCAGAGTGGGGGAGGGGGTTGTATTGAGGGCGGAGTTTGGGATAAGCGGTAAGGGAGGAGCGTTAGATAGGCCGTGAGGTAATGGGAGGGCCGACGTAGAGTTTGGGGAGTGTGAGTGTTGGGATGGGTAGGAGCATAGGGCGGCCGAGAGGAGGTGGCCGCAGGAGGAATGGCGTGGGTTGTTTAGGGAGAGAGCTGTGTATCGGTGGTGAGGCCTGAATTTTTTTTTATTATTATTTTTTTAATTTATTTATTTTAGTGGGTAAGGGAAAATCGTAGCAAGTTGTAGGGGGGCCGAAAGGCCTAGTTGCAGAGATTTTTATTTTATTTTTTAATTAAAATAGCAAGGAAATGGGAAAGTAGATTTTAGAAGTGGTGAAAGGGAAGAGATTCATAGCGATAAAAAATCAGTGAAAATACGAGAGATGAAAGAAATTTTAGTGAGCTTCTAAATTTTGTAAAAACTCAGAGAATTTCTTCAAAAAACCCACTTTTGAATAACATTCCAGTAGGCTCTTCAAGCTCTTAAATTTCAAGGAAAAAATTAGAGAAAAATGAGCAATGAAAACCTTCGGATACCTGATGTTGTTTTTAAAACACCTTTTTTTAATCTGCCTGATTTTAGGAGCCTTCTCTTCTCAAAAGAAATTCTTGAATGTTGTAGAAATCTTTGAGTGCTGCAAAAATTATCAAAGTACATGGACATGACATATTACAAATGGCTCACTCAGGTTAAGGTTGAGCTGGTTCTGGACTTCTCAGCTCTATACCATATTAAAAGGGTTGTAAACACATGGTGTATAGGAATGTAATTTTACCACGAAGAGACACACATCACAATGAAGGATAAGCGTGAGGTTTTCTTATTTTCCATTATACAAAGATGTACATTTATAATACAATGGTGTGACTCTTGGTTTCACATTCCAAGGTCACTTGGACTCCATTGTGACTTTTCGCATTCCACACCTACCCATGGAGGATTAGGTGTTCCAACAGAGTTAATGTTTGCAAAAGGTAAAACCTCCTTGATTATTATTTCATTAATCAAATATCCCATGTAAGATAAAAGAAATGGGTTTACCTCGTGTGTTTAAGAACAATAATGATACAAAGAGATATAAAGGTGGGCGACAATGGGAGAGAAAAGTATAGAAATCCGGTACCCAACAGTTTTCACGAATTAGAAATCCACTTATGGAGATCAATGAGACACAACAAAGATCCATTAAACCTAGAGACCAAACCTTGATTTGTTTGCACAACAAAGGGCTTGATCACCCAAGGGAACATCATCGACATGGGCTTCTTGAATTTTTAGGATAATAGGATTGGATTTCAACATTGCATTAAAAGGAACCTTGGCTCGATTTCATGAGAATAAGAGCTTGCAGAACTAACTATCATTCATTCAAGAGTGATTGTATTCTTCGTGGCTTGAGTTGACTTAGAAAAAGGAATTGCAGATCCAATTGCCATTCCTTCAAGAGTAGTTTACTTCACTAGAGAATCACATGAATTTGTCATTAGGCGTAGGTCTGCAGGAATATCCATGGAACAAAGGGCAAAATAGGTGGAAAACCAGCTATCATGGGGGTTTGCAAAGTCTGAGCCGTGATACCATGAACCTAGTTATTATTTATAATCATTGATCAATTTAAAATTTTGGAAGACCTATAGAAACTTATATCAATTGGGGCTAGCTCGACTGGTTGGGACTATTGGAGTTATTGTCACCCACCGACATTCAAATCTTAGCGAAACCACTTAATTTGGTTTATGACTTATTATATCGGGCCAAGGGTTTATAATGGAAGCAGTGTGGTGCAATTTATGATTGTGCATGTGATAACATGCTCTAGTTATGGATTCCCCCTTCGCATAATGAATAAATAAATTTAATGAAGAATAAAAACAAATTTCCTCCAATAAAATATTTGAATATCTACTTATCTCTCTCTCACTCTCGCTCTCGCTCGATATATATATATATATATATATATATATATATATATATATATATATATATATATATATATATATATATATCAAATATGTGTGAAAGAGAGATTATTAATCAAATATGTGTAGTTTCTTTATTTCTTAAGATGGAGTTGAAGTGTTTTATTCAAAATACATATGTAAAATATTTCATTGTTCACCTTAATTAAAATATTTGAACATCATATATATCATTTTTTACTGTGTTAGAGATGTGATTTTTACAACCTAGTACGAGAATTGGGTCCAATTCCTTTCATGCCCAATATCGATATGACAAGTTGAATTTTACAAAATATTTGAATTTCTACCACCATCATAGGCTCATCTTAACTCAAGATCTATCAGGCATGAAGACGGACCAAATCCCTTGAGTTCATTTTTTTTTGTATTGAAAAATCTTCACCTCAAGTGATTTTATCCCTCTCGGTGCATGATATATCGTTAGTGCAAATGGATCTAAATTCATTTATAAACTTATCATTTTAAAAATTCTTTAATAAAAAATTTAAAGCGACTACTTTTCACATTACAATGTGATTCCTTTTTAAACCTTATTATTCATAAAAATATTTATAAAAAGGATGTTGAATAAAGGTAATGGCTAACTTACAACAAAGAGTGGATAATCATAAAATATGAAAATGACAATAGGTTGTTGTTCTTAAAAGATTTTACATATGCGAATTGTTACAACTTAAACATTCACCCATTGAAGAAATTTTTTACTACAAATTATGAGAGTGTAGAGGTACTATTAAGTAAACCAACCCTTTTCACTTTGATAATATTTCCCCAATGTTTTAATTGAAAGGAATTGCATATCCTAGTTTAGGGTAGTGTCCTTAAGTTCAATTTAGGATAAATCGTTATGATTGAGGTGAGAGTACAAATATCTTAAAATTAACTTGATAAATTTGCTTAAATAAACTATTAGAAAATGCAATATGCTTAATTCAAATATGGTTTACTTTATCAAATTAAAGCATGCATTGCCCAAAACATTTTTTTCAATTAGCTAAACATGTAAGAGGTGAATACCATAAGGCACAAATCTTTCAAACTAAATACAAGTAAAATGATTGTGACTAATTTCATGTTGTAAAACTATTTATTTTCTAGAAGACTCAATAATGCCAAGTGTGAAAAGGTGTTTCAAGCATGTTTTAATGAAAATGGTAATGAGAGTCCATATGTAACTCAAATAAACATTAGAAGATAAGTGTTGATGAATTTAATTATAATCTTATTCTTAGTAAATGCAAAATTTAAAATGTTGAAACCATTCACTATGTATTTATGCTAAATCAAATATAAAAAATACCATCATTTATCCTCACAACCGAAAAATGCTCAATGCATTCAATAATGTCTTCAATGGTTATTTAGAAAAACTATAAGACCTATTGACATATTTGTTATATTTGTAAACACTTAACATGTATATTCTATATTTTTGAGTCATTTAGATATCATTTGTTTTTGTTTTGTGGATATACTTGTTAAATCTACATAAAAAAAATAAAAAAATTCAACGTATATATCTTAACATAAAAAAAAGAGAATGCATGTTGGTTTACATTATAATTAATTTTAGATGGTCACCTCTATAAAAGACTTAATTTAATAATAAAATATTGAAATTGGTTTCCCTAAGTAAACTTAGAGATGGAACCTATCTCTAACAATTTAAAAGCTACAAAATTTATATTGCTTGTAAACAAAAATTAAAGGATAAAATGAATAATACACCTAGAATAATCAAGGAAGATTAGTTTCTTTTCCCACTTGGGCAAGGGGTCACTTGATCAAACTTTAAGTGACATTATTTTCATATTTAACACTTCAAGACATTACCATCATGGAGGATTTATAGATGATTTCAGGCTAGGATACTTCATGCATTTCAAGGAGATGAAGTAAGGATAATCAAAATCAAACTTGCCCTAAGTACTACAACAATGTATTCTAGCTATAGCCTAAAATAAGAGGATATAACTCAAATAGTTCAATCCTCTCAACAAAAAATGAAGCCTGGAATATAGAAAAACACAATGATTTAAAAAACTACATTACCTCATTTTAATTGTCTTAAGTTATAGTTCTTCTTCCTAAAAATTGAAATTTCAAGATATCCTCCTTATAGGACTAGAACATGTATTCAAGATAAGAAAAAATGATATTCTCAAAGCTTTGTGAGACAAATTAGTTCTTCCAATCAATCCCTTACAAGGAAAGATGAAGGAGGTGGCCTCCTCATCTAATTAAGGCACTCCCGATAGAAGAAATACCATGATCGAAAATAATACCATGTCCTGGTACAATTTGTTCAATTGAAAACCATGAACCTAACACCATTTGTTCCCCCTAAGGAACCGGTAAATACCACTCTAGAATGAGCAACCTCCTAAAAAAATGGTGAAAATCATGTATGGGTTTAATCCACTATGAGAAATCATGAACACACTCTAAATCCAACACACACATGAGACCCAAGGGGTAAATGAAGTGTGCACTACTAGAGGATTATAGAAACATTGATAGATGTGTGCTAAGAAAGAGAAAGTGTGCCCAAGTGGAGTGTTGACACATGGTTGGAAAAAGCACCCTCCAATTGTCGATAAATAATGCACGTGTAAAAGAGGGACCCATAAATGGTGCGATCCACATGAGTGTTTAAAATATCAAGTCACCGCCCTTATTACCTTCTAATGTATGATCCATATGTTTAAAATAATACAAATGATAATGTGTATACCTTTGTGGTGATATTAATTCATTCTTAGGGATGTCAAGATAGGTACACTAATTCCAATGTAATGTCACATAACCTAAAAAATATAGCACATATCCCAATGTATACACATCTATTTATTTACTAGAATATGATTATCAAGGCAATAACACACATCCTAATGCAGATACATGGATTTGAATGTGGGCCCTTAACGAATAATAGTGTATCAAGTCATAATACACAAGTCATTGAGCAATGCACACTAAGTAATCACTTATCAAAACTTGATAAGATAAGTTAGTTTTATGACTTAAATTAATTTGTTATTGTAGGACAACCTTACCTCTATTATTCGTGAAAATTTCCAAGACGAGGATTTTTCTTATGTTACTTGGTTAGATATAGTGAAAACCGGTTATGAAAAGGGAGAGGAACTTTAGGTACTGACTCTCCACATTCTATATGATGATGTAAAAGGTCTTCAAACACTAGTACAACTAGCTTTCAAGAGAGAAAAACCTTTAAGAGGAAGCTTTGCTTAAATTTAACCCTTAGACACTTCATTTTATTATCCTTTTTGTATTTTTTTTCATTTTCGAAGTTCATTATTTAGATTTGCATTTTGTTAGCATAGTATTTTGGGAGAGGAGTCTTTATAATAAGGTACCAAAGATCTGTCTTTATCATTTTTTAATTTTTAATGCTCATCAAGTCTAGTTCTTTAGGGTTTATTTTAAATTTTAATTTTTTTTTATTGAACCTTCTTAAAATGACATATTATAAGTCAAATATAAACAATAATTTAGTATATTTTTATAAAATAAGATATTGGTGAAAAAAGGAAGATGGAAAGTTTAAATAAAGTTACAATTTTTTTTATATTAAATGAACTAAATATCTAACAATATGGCTTCAACTAAATCTCTAACAATATGACTTACTTAATAACATTTATTTTAAAATATTCATATCTCACTATAAAAGAATGAAACAAAATCTTATTTTATTATTAATAATACAAGCCTAATATTTATTATACTGGCACCTAAATAAAAAAAACCATAAGACTATATTTAAATGAAAAATTCAAACACAAAAACATAGCACATCAACCAGAAAGAAAAAAGTATATATGAATGAGCATTCACAATGTAAGACATAAAGTCAATTACATTTTACATTGTGATGGATTAGGATATCAAAACACGTTTATAGCATATATTTAAGTGATAAATGTTTATGTTAAACTCGGAAGATATTTAAGTAGTGATATTATTATTATTATTTAATGTTTGTTGAGTTTATAGATATATTTATATGTGAGTGATGTGTAATTTTGTCTATGTTTAATTTTGAGTTGATTTGTGTTTTTTTTTTTTTTAAATAACAAATTTTTCAGATTTTAAAGTAATTTTGGTTATAATAAAAATTAAAAATAAATATGCTATGTATGTCTAGCATATTTCCTGTAAAATAATTAAAAGTAAAAAAATTGTGTAGTATGATGTTTAAATTTTATATTTTTCAAAAATATTTCAACTATTCATTTATTAAATAAACTATTTAAAGATCAATTTCAACAAATTAATATATATTTATTTTAAGTTATATTATATAGAGATATGGAAACAAATAAGTTTTATGGTTAAAATGTTTAAAGTTATTTCTTGATTTTTTTAGATATATATTTTTTCTTTGCTTAAATCTAACAAAAACTTCTTTACTTACCAATTAAGTTATGTAATCTATATAACATTCAAAAATACAATTAAAACAATGAAAAATTACAAATAATATTAAAAAAAAAAATTAAAATTAAATTTAAATTTAAATTTATACTTAAAATAAATCTATACGTTTATCTAAGAGGATAACACTACTCTTGCATAAAGCACCAATTCATGTTAAAATAAACTCAATTACATATTGGATTACGATATCGAAACACTACAAGGATGTCTATAGAAGATAAAGTTACAAGGATGTTTATAGAAGATATTTAAGTGATAAAGTTGTATGCTAAATGTGCACGATATTTAAGTAGTAAAGTTATAATAAAGTAGTATGTTAAACGTGCATGATATATTATATTATATATCAGTAGTAAAGTTGTAATTGAATTTAGTATATTAATTTGGTGTTTTTTTATAGTAATCTTAAATTTGATAATAATAATATTTTAACTTGCGAAATAATGATATGATACAAACAAGTTTATCTATAAAGTCAATGTTGCAAATATTTATTGGAAATTTGAATAATATGAGATTATTTATTTAAATTTGATCATTAGTAGGTATGGTTTTTCTTTCAACAAATTTATATAGTCACTTGTAATATTATGCTAATATTTGCTATATGAGGATGGTATAGCAAGTGTACAAAAAGCACGTGTATTATTATGCTAATATTGGATAAACGAGTGGTAGGTTACACCCAGTGTAGTTGTGTGGAATTTATTGTCCGTGCGCACCACGTGTGCATTGGTAGTGGAAAACGCGACCCTGGACAGAACATTAATGCTTTTGTTGGCAAACTTTTGCCAACAGAAACTGCATAGGTCCCTTTAGATTAAAATTTGGTCGATTATTTTATTTAAATAATTTAAGTAATTTTGTGAGCATTTGGATATCAGTAAAATCCTTTAAGGATAAATATATCAATCATATATAAATATATTAATCCCATTCAGTACATTAAGACACGAAAGAAATCATTTTGAAGATTTTTTTTCCCTAGTGGAAAATCTATCATAATTTTAACAGAGGGACACTCATCATTGAAAATGATTATGATTCATCACAATTTCTATCATAATTTTAGCAGTGGCACTTATCATTGAGAATGCACTATTATTTGTAAAAATAAAAACCTCATAAAACAACATAATTTAGTTAAAATAAAAACATAGATGTTATTTAGCCGAGAGATTTAGCTTAGACAATAAAATGTGATTATGAGGAGTGTGTGAGATCAAGAGCAGTTTTTTTCTAATTGTTTCTCTATTCGAGATGTGAACTTACAAAATATCTCGTCAGAGTTCACTGAGATGTAAAAATACTATTTCAACATGTAATTATGAGAAAGTTCTAATTCAAGGTCGTAAACCTATTTAGATATTTAAAGTTGTGGTTTTAAGTAACATTTGAGTAATTCCTCGGCAACTCTCTGGGCCCTAGCGGACCTAAAAACCTGAGGGCACTGTGCACATGTAAGGCGTTGAACCTAAATCGAGGAAATTGTGAACCGTACACAACTAGGGAGTTATATAGGCTAATTTAAGTATTTCGGCTGCTATCTTGCTATCTGCCACCCCACCATTAGATTTAAAATTGTTTAAATTTAACGTCATGGCCTAATTTTAAATTTAACGGTGGGCAATGTATCTGCCACCGCATTAATGAGCCGATAGCAGCCGAAATAAGGCTCGCCAATATAATCAACATGTTTACCCGTACCGTGCGTGTTCTGTATATTAATATTTTATTGGATGACAGATGTGAATATCAATAAGGACGACCTATGTGACCGGCCAGTTGGGAAACTGTACTCATGATTGACAAGAAGCCAAACCGTCGGGCCCATACTTGACACTGAAACCCTCATTGGAGGTTATCAAGAAATGAAGATTCCATCAGGTTAAAAGAGGATAGCCAATATTTCTGTCGCTATTTTTGTGGCCTTTCTGGTATTTTAATGGGCTACCGTTAGATGCGATTATTGGGTTCTCATCGAGATAGATGTTCTGCCTTCCCCACCTGAGAGTGTCAGTGATTGTTGGGAGGAGGAAAAAAAAAGGAGATACAAGAATGGTGAGGGGAAAGATCCAGATGAAGAGGATTGAGAATTCAGCCAGCAGGCAGGTTACATTTTCCAAGCGCAGGAATGGATTGCTGAAGAAAGCTTACGAGCTGTCGTTGCTCTGCGATGCAGAAGTTGGACTTATGATTTTCTCGCCAGGAGGAAAGCTCTACGAATTCGGTAATCCCAGGTATCGCTGCTTGCGTATTTACCCTAACTTGAATGATTTTTCTGTTCATGTTACTTTTTATTTATTGAAGGTTTGTTTTTTAAATTTTATGATGTTCGTTTACTCGCTGATTTGTAAACGGTATTTACCTTAAATATATAATAATCAATCTCGCGCATAACGGCGGAGCTGTCGACTGCGCAATCATCCAACCAAACAATTATCTAGCCGTTCTTTTGGATTTTTGAAGTTTAGGGTTTGTTTGTGGAGACGGCTGTGTTCCCGATAAAATATATGTGGGTTGTCGTACTTAGTTACATCAGTTGCTTTATTTGTTCTAATACGGATTTTATACTGATGGGGTTAATGTTACTGGTTTATTCTAATGGGGTTTTATATTAATGGGGTTGTAGACGGTTCAAACTTAAAAATATCTGAAGCTACATTATTTTGTGATTCTTGCTAGAAAAATAAAGCTGAATAGATATGAAATAGCACCTCTTAGTGGTAAAAATAGACATGCTTAGTGAACTAATCTGAATGGTAGTGAGCCGGGATGAAAATGTTTGACCACCCTGCATGATGTTGGCCATTGCTAAACGAATCATAATATTCTAATAATGCAAGCCATTACCAGACTAGGCATATGATATGTTCCAAGTCGACGTGGGAGTAGTAGGTAGCATATTTATTTCTGTTGGTTTCACCGCTATGGTACTTGGAGTTATTATTCCCGTTCGTTGATTTTGTTAGAATATTGTTGTTTAATATTTGCAACTGTAAAGCATTTGTAGATACTGCCCGGTCGTCTGTCTATGAGAAGAAGTTTTGAATGTTTTTGTTTTATTCTTATGTTTAATAAATTTATTGGCAAGTGTTTATTGGAAATGTTAGATTTCATGAGTAAAATACACAGTTTTCCAGAAAATCTTAATATTAATAATATTATGTTTATGATTGTGAAAATATCTTTTTCGTAATTAATTTTATTGTTGGTGTTTATATGTTTGACTTTCTAACCATTCAAAATCAAAATCAAAATAAATTAGTTGTAAGTGTTACAAATTTAAATTATAAAATATTCAAAATCCAAATATCTTATTATTGTTAGTGTTTATATGTTTGAATTTCGAACCCATCAAAATCAAAATAAATTTGTTGTAAGTTTTACAAATTTGAGTTATAAAATTTTCAAAATCCAAATATCTTATTAATTTTTCAAAGTGCTAAATCTTCACTAATAAAATAGAATTTAAGACCTCCTTTGACTGGCTGATTTGTTAACGGTATTTGCTTTCACAATAATATATAATAATCAATCTTGGTTATAACGGCCGATCTGTTGACTCCGCAATTCTCCAACTAAACGATTATCCAGCCGTTATTTTGGACTATCAGACTAAGCATATGAAATGTTCAAGTCGACGTGGGAGTAGTAAGTAGCATATTTATTTCTGATTGTTGCACAACTATGGTACTAGGAGTTATTCTTCCAGTTTGTTGATCTTGTTAGCAAATTATTGTTTAATATTTGCATCTCTGTCCTCTATCTTGATTGAACATTTGTAGATGTAGTAGATATTTTGAATGTTAATGGTTTATTTTTCTGTGTGATATTTTGACTGGTAAATATTTCACAATCAAAATACTTTTTTAATTTTTCAGCTTTAAATTTGTAATACAAATCAATTTAAAAAAAAAAAAATTAAACTTAATAAAATAAATTCAAGATATCAGTTGACTAGTTGATTGGTTAACAGTACTTGTTTTCGTAATAATATATAATCAGCTTAGATCCATCTTAACTGCGGATCTATCAAGCTTCGAGAGAGACCAAATCTCTCTAGGTGCAAACCAATACTTTTAGTGCAAAACTTGAGGAAATGTTTGCACCTCGAGAGATTTGATCCCTCTCCGTGCTTGATAGATCCGGGGTTAAGATGGATCTAGGCTGGTTTCAGCGGTCATACAAAATTTGTTGAACATCTAAGTATTTTGATCATTTTAAATATGCTAAAAATGTCTAAGATTAGTGATGAATGATGAGACCGTTACTAACTTGAATGATGAAAAATGATGAAATAAAAATTTTAAGTGCAAAGTGACAATGTAACAATGTTGAATGATAGAAAATGTGAGTAATAAGAATGAAGTCAATTACAAACAATGTTCATTGCGATCAATCTGAAACTATGTTATTTTATTGTTCTTATTGTCCCACATTTAGTTATTCTCTATTATCATGTTTGAATGAAAAGTGATTAACAATGTTGAATGATGGAAAATGGAAATAACAAGGATGTAACCAATTACAAATGGTTTATAGTTTCAAGAAGAAGACATTTCAGGTAAGTGAAAATTTTATTTAGGATGAAAATTCAAGTTTTGTAATTTATGGTTGAATTATTACAACACATAAGTCAATTCATGTCATGAATAATGTTTATGTGCTCACACTAAGAGTGTGTGTGTATGTTTTGGGGGTGAGATAGATATATAGATGGAGGTGGGATAGAGGGGAGAAGAGAGATGAAAAGACAGGGTGGGAGTGGAAAAGAGAGAGAGGGAGAATGTTTGGGGGGTGAGATAGTGAGATAAAGAAGGAGAGACAATGGGAGATATAGATATAGATGGAGGGGGCAGAGATGTGCTTACACTGAAATTAATGCACACTATTGATATAATTACTTTGAAATTAATGTACATCATAAATCTAGTTGCATCAAATTATAAATCAACATATACACTTAAATCAATGCATCTAGTGCAAACAATCAAATAGGGTTATAAATCAACTTCTACACTAAAATCAATGCATCTTGTGAAAACAATCAAATAGGATTAGAAAGTAAAATCTACACTAAATTCAGTGCATATATTGGGAGCAATCAAATACAATTAGAAATCAATATATACACTGAAACCAATGCATAGAGGGGAGATGAGAGATGCAAATACAGGGTGGGGTGGAAGAGATATAGACATGGAGAGAAAAGTGTTAGAGAGAGAGAGAGGAGAAGAGAGAGAGAGGGAGTAGAAAAGGGAGGGAGAGAGAGAGAGAGATAGATATATATGGAGACAGTGTGTGTATGTTTGGGGGGTGAGATGGAGAGATAAAGAAGGAAAGACAATGGGAGATAGAGATATAGATTGAGGGGGAAGTGATGTGCTTGCACTCAAATCAATGCACATTATTAATCTAATTACTTTGAAATTAATGTACATCATACATCTAGTTGCATCAAATGAGAAATCAACATCTACACTGAAACCAATGCATCTAGTGCAAACATTCAAATAGGATTAGAAAGATAAATCCACACTAAATTCAATGCATCTATTGTATGCAATCAAATAGGATTAGAAATAAATATCTACACTAAAAGCAATGGATCTAGTGCAAGCAATCAAATAGGAGTAGAAATCAACATCTGCACTGGAATCAATGCATCTAGTGCAAGTGATCAAATACGATTAGAAATCAATATCTACACTAAAACGCATGCATCTAGTGCAAGCAATCAAATAGGAGTAAAAATCAACATCTAACTAAAATAAATGCACCTAGTGTAAGGTATTAAATAGGATTAAAAATCTACATCTACATTGAAATCAATGCATCTAGTGGAAGTGATAAAATTGTATTAGAAATCAACTACTACACTCAAATCAATACATCTATTTTAGTGAAAAACCAAAATATTCCTCACTTTCTAGATCTAAATTCTATGTCTATGTGTCTTTGTGTGTCTCTTTTTTCTTCCCTCTCTCTCCACCTTCCATTCTGTGTCTATCTCCCTCCCTCTCTCTTTCTCTCTCTCCCCCTCCCTCTCTCCCCTATCTCTCTCTCACCACCTCTCCCTCCCTTTCTATATCTTTATTTTCTTCCCTCTCCCCCGTGCCATCTATATCTATACTTCCCTCCATCTCTCCTAATTTGTCGCTCTATCCAATCCCCTTAAACACATGTCATGATCTCTCTCTCTCTCTCTCTCTCTCTCTCATTTTATTTGTCTCTCTCTTCTTCCCTCTTCCCCCCTAAGTCTATATCTCTATCTCCATATGTCTCTCCTTATTTATCTCTCTATATCATAATGTATACATTATCTCTCCATATCTATCTATCTATATATCTCTCCCTCTTCCTGTCCCTCTGTATCTCTTCCCCTTCTCTCTCTCTTTCTCTTGCTCTCTCTCTCTCTCTCTCTCTTAGCCCTAAAACATACACATTATCTCTCCATATCTATGTATATATTTATCTCTCTCTCTCCTTCCCTATTCCTCTCCCTCTCTCTCCAACCCTCTTCCTCTCCCACTCTCTCTCTCCCTCTCTCTCTCTCTCCTTGTCTCTCTTCCTCTTCCCTCTCCATATCTATCTCTCTTCCTCACTCCCTCTCTTTTCATCTCTCTTCTTCCCTCTCCCCCCCCTCCATCTATATCTCTATCTCCCATTGTGTCTCATTATCACCCCAAAAACATACAGACTCTCTCTCCATATCTATCTATCTCTCTCTCTCTTCCCCTTCTCCCTCTCCACATTTCTCTCTCTGTCTTTCTTCCCCTTCCAACTCCATCTCTCTTCTCCTCTCCTCTCTCTCTCGTGTCTCTCAAGTCCTCTCTCTCACTTTCTCTCCCAACTCCCTCTATCTCTCCCTCCCATCACACACCAATGATAGAATATAATGTTAAGATTATTTCCACTATTTAGATTGAGAGATATACTTATATTTTAATATTATTATTATAAATATATCCATTACAAATATGTTGAGCAGACATTAAAAAAGTTTAGGAACTTTCTTACATTACATCTACACATTAATATGAATGTTAGATAATAATATTAATTCGGCCTAAATAAAACATCCTTTTTTAGTGTCCTTAAATATAAAGTTGATTATGAAGTAAATATAAAAAGAGGGTTTATTTATTTATCATACCTCTCCTTTATTTATATTTATATTTATTTACCATACCTATTTATTCATCATCAATATTTATTTATTTAAATATGGTATTTGACCCATGGTATTAATAATAATTTGTTCCATGGTATCTGGCCCATGGTATTATTAATAATTTGTTCCATGGTATTTGGCCCATAGGTTTCACCTAAATAAAACTTCTTTTTTTGAGTTTTCTTAAATATATAATGAGGTTTATGGAGTAAATATAAAAATAGGTTTTATTTATTTACCATACCTTTACAGTAAATATAAAAATAGGTTTTATTCATTTATCATACCTCCGATTTATTTATATTTTTATTTACTTACCATACCTTTTTGAGTGTTCGTAAATATAACTTTGGGCTAAAAGATAGGGATAATTATTACAAATATATTGATTACAATTAAGCCAACATTACAAAAGTTTACAAACTTTCTTACATGACATCTACACATCTACCCTATGCTGGGCTATAAGTTAGAAATAATTAATTCCTACTTGTCTATGGTTGTAATTCTCCATTTGAGGAGTTTTTTCCTACATAATAGGAATTAGCTAGAATATAGTTTCTCCTAGTTTAGTGTGTGGTTGAGAGAATCTCTCAACCACACTACTGTACGTCTAAGATAGAATTCTTATCTTGAGACTATTGCTTGTATAAATATGTGTGTAATTTCCTTCATTCGCAATATAGAATATATTGAGTGTGTGTGTACTATTTTATCTCTATAGAGCCCTTCTTGGTGCAACAGGGAATTGTAGTTATAATGGCCAAGCTATTCACTCGATAATGGAGATATATATTAAATCTGCAACCAATTTATAAAACCAAAAATCAAACTTAATAAAATAAATTTAAGATATCAGTTGACTAGTTGA
This sequence comes from Pinus albicaulis, assembly GCA_034641835.2. Taxonomy (NCBI): domain Eukaryota; kingdom Viridiplantae; phylum Streptophyta; class Pinopsida; order Pinales; family Pinaceae; genus Pinus; species Pinus albicaulis. Next base: position 1,527,634,942 of record CM076570.1, on the reverse strand, counting down.
TTGGTTAACTGTACTTGTTTTCGCAATAATATATAATAATCAATTGTAGTTATAATGGCCAAGCTATTCACTGGGCAATGGGGATATATATTTTTGAGGGGTCTTGTTAATGCTCTTGGAAAGTATATGTCTATTTTTAAATTTAAGTATTTTTAAATATAAGAGTGAGTATATACTCTGCCCCACAACATTAATAAAGTTAGAGCTAAACTTTTATGTCACATGATTATTCTAATGGGTATTCTATATTGATGGGGTTGTAAATGGATTAAACTTAAAAATATAGGATGTTCCATTGTTTTTTAAGCCTTCTTAAAAGATAAGAGGGAGTGGACATGTCAGGAAGATATTAAATAACACCTTGTGGCCTTCTTAAAAGATAAAAGGGAGTGGACATATCAGGAAGATATGAAATAGCACCTTGGTGGTACAAGTAGACAAGCTCAGTCATATAATCTAAATGATAGCTACCTTTGATGAAAAATGGTTAACCACCCTTCATTAGGGTGGCTATTTCTAAACTAATCACAGTACTCTCATAAAGCCTTGCATTATTAGATGGTGGCTATTTCTAAAATAATCACACTAGTCTAATCATGCCTTGCATTATCATACTAAGCATATGATACGTTCCAAGCCTAAGTGGGAGTAGTAGCTAGAATATTTATTTCTGTTGGTTGCACAACTATGGTTCTTGAAGTTATTATCCCTATTTGTTCATTTGGGTATCATGTTATTGTTTAATATTTGCAACTGTATAAAGCCTATGTTGATTGAGCATTTGTAGATGGGTTTTTATAGTTTTTGAATGTTTTTGGTTTATTTTTCAATTTAATTTGTTTAATAAATTTATTAAAGTCTATTGATTGAGCATTTGTAGATGGGTCTTTGAATGTTCTGGATTTATTTTTCAATTTAATTTGTTTAATAATTTTATTAGTGTTACAAGTTTAAATTGTGAATTTATCACCATCCTAATGTCAAAGTGTCAAACTTATCCTCGAAAACCAATATAAACAACAAAAATGAAACTTTAAATTTAAAAAATATATGTACGACATCCATTTACTCGATGCTAGTTTGTTAAGGGTATTTTCTTGTTGGAAATTAATCTCAACAACCGCGTTAAATGAACTGGATGAACTCGTAGCAGCCATACCTCAGTAAATGTTGTGCAGAAAAGGAAAAGTAAAATAGAATTTAATGCATGGTTATTAAATAATCATGGGAAAATATTTACTCTGTTTTCGTTCAGGCAACTTCTGTACTGTTCAGAAAAATGATGTTCGCCCATACTATGTATTAAATTGTGTCTGGCATGAATTAATTTGGGGGATGTAAGTCTGGAAAGACAAGTGGAGAAAATCATGGAGCGAATTTTTGTGGGTGCGTGAAAACAGTTTTACAATGTGTTACCTCTGCAACCCTGGTGAATGTAATTCCAAGTAAGAAGTCTTGTTTTACTTGTGAATGAGTCGCAAGCTCCATATGTTAATGTATTTCATGTTTTGAAGATTTAATATGAAGTTTGGCTAGTCGCGACTCTGTTTCACCGTGAGTAAATTAGTTGATTATATTTTCTCCTCTCCATAGTTGCGATTTTCATCTCCGCCACTCTGTATTGAAATGAAGATTCATTTCAATTGATTTACGCAACTATATGGTATGGATTAAGTGAGTTAAGCAACTTTGTGTAAACTTCTGTAAATGTGTTGTGTTGATTAAAGTAATTTCCACAACTTTGTGAACTCCATGTGTTGAGGGAATATCATTTCCCCTGCACTTTAAAAATTCTAACATGGTATCAAGTTTAAATATCTCAGTAAAAGATAGTGTTTTTATTGAGGATTTTAAAGGAGTTTTGAAAATTTTTGTGGAACATATTCTCTAGTGTATTTACTGAGGATTTTAAAGGAATTATGAAAATTTTTGTGGAACGTATTCTCCAGCAGTAAGAAAGTTTTCACGCAGTAAGAAAAGTTTTACACAGTGAGAAAGTTGTTTACACAGTGAAAAATGGCAGCAACAACCACAAGCTTGACCAATCCACAAATACCACAGTTTAATGGAAAAAATTATGACTATTGGGCCATTACAATGAGAGCTTTGTTTGCTTCACAAGATATATGGGAGATGGTGGAACAAGGTTTCCAAGAACCAGCAGATGCAGGAACATTGGTTGCTTTAATAGCAGTAGAAAGAGACTTGTTGAGAGATAATAAGAAGAAGGACTCCAAAGCCATCTTCTATCTCTTTCAAGCAGTGCATGAGAGTATATTCCCAAGGATTGCAGCAACAACAAGGTCTAAGGAGGCGTAAGATATTTTCAAGACAACCTATCAAAGCATGGAGAAAGTGAAGACAACAAAGCTACAAATGCTGAGGAGAGACTTTGAAACTCTCTATATAAAAGAGTCTGATAACATAGACTTATTCTTTACACATGTGATTGTATTGGTCACCCATATAAGGTTTGATGGAGAGACACTTGAGGAAAGAAGAATAGTGAAGAAAATCTTCAAAAGTCTACCATCAAGATTTGATGCCATAGTAGTGGAAATAGAAGAGACAAAGGATCTCTCAATATTTTCAGTGGATGAGCTTCATGCATTCCTGATGTCTCATGAACATAGACTGAACAGAACAACGAACTCCTCATTGGAGCATTATTTCAAGACACATATGTCTTTTGGAAAAGGTAGAGGTTGAGGAAGATGAAACTATCGAGGAAGAGGAAGAAGCCCACACAAAGGTGGAAGAAACAGCCCTGCAAGCACAAGTGGAAGGGGCAACAATCAGAATCAAAGTGAAGGCTCAAGCCAATACTAAGTACAAGGACAAAGGTATGATAAATCTCAAGTCCAATGTCATTATTGTAAAAATTATGGCCATTATGTCAATGAATGTAGAAAGAAACAAAATGACATGAATAATAGGGAAAATGAAAATTTTGAAAAAGAAGATAAGAACCAAAGTAATGTGCTTCTAACATGTAATGTAGCACAAGAAAAACAAGAATATGTATGGTTCTTAGACTCAGGTTGTTGCAACCACATGACAGGAAACATAACAGTATTTGCCAATCTAGATGAAAATGTGAAGTATGAAGTGATAATAGGGACTAATAGAAAAGTCTTTGTGATGGGAAAAGGAAGAGTTTCAATATTGACAAGGAAGGGAGAAAATAAATTTGTGCCAGATGTATATTATGTACCTGGCCTGAAATGTAACCTACTAAGCATTGGACAGTTAGTGAACAAGGGCTACAATGTATTTTTTAAGAATGATGTGTGTAATGGACATACCTCCAAGTAAAAGGGTCATTGCAGAAGTGCATATGAAAAAGAATAGGATGTTTCCTCCCAAGCTGAGAATAGACTTGAAGGAAGGAGGTGTGGTAGCAACAGTCGCACAAGAGGTCTTTCAAGAAGAAGTGAAAGACGAAAAATGGTTATGGAATTTCAGCTTTGGACATCTCAATTTTGGAGGTTTGAACCTCTTGCATAGAAAAGGGATAGTAAGAGGATTACCAATCATTGAGAAACCTGACAAGCTTTGTGAAGGCTGCATATTGGGAAAGCAACGCGGAAGAGTATAAGGTCAAAGGCACCCTTAGAGATTCTCCACTCAGATTTGTGTGGAATAATGCAAACGCCATCTTGAGCTGGCAGCCATTATGTTTTGACATTCATAGATAATTACACCAAAAATACATGGGTGTATTTTTTGAAACAGAAGAGTGAAGTGTTTGAACAGTTCTACCACTTCAAAGCTCTTATTGAGAAGCAAAGTGGGCACTACATCAAACTTCTGAGAACCGACAGAGGTGGAGAATATATGTCCAAAGATTTCCTACGTTTCTGTAGGGAGAAGGGCATACACAAGCAGTTTACCGCAAGGTACACACCATAGCAAAATGTTGTTGCAAAAAGGAAGAATAGTACCATCATGGACATGGTCAGAAGTATGTTGAAGACAAAACATTTTCCAAATGAGTATTGGGCTGAAGCTACAAATTGTGCAACATATATTTTGAATAGATGCCCAACCAAAGATGTTATGAAAAAAGTTCCAGAAGAAGCATGGAGTGGAACAAAGCAATTTGTTACTCACATGAAAGTATTTGGATGTGTGGCATATGCACATGTCCCGGATCAACTAAGGAAGAAATTGGACAGTAAGGGGGACAAGTGTATCTTTGTTGGATACAGTGTTGAGTCCAAGGCATATAAACTCTATAATCCATCCACCAAGAAAGTTATAATCAATAGAGATGTGCAGTTTATTGAAGAAGAAGCTTGGGATGGAAGCTTAGAAAAAAAAGTGAATGTGAAGACAATTGTGTCTCATGAAGAGCAAGAGGAATGCACAACAACAAACAATTCCTCCACGGTGGTTCCTCCTCCACCTACACAAGCACAATAGAGCACACCACAAGCTCGAAATAGAACAACCTTTAGAAATCAAGGAAGTGTTTCTCCAAGCACACCACAGGGTTCAGAAACTCCCTCAAGTTCAAGTGGAACTCCAAGCACACCAAGAAGACCAAGATTCATAAATTTGAGTGAAATTTATGAGCAAGGAGAGGTAAATGATAATGCTAGTCTGAACTCTTTATTTTCTTTGTTTTGTCATGTTTATGACCCAATCCATTTTGAAGGGGCAGTAAAAGAAGAAAAATGGATTGAAGCAATGAATGAAGAGATTGGTGCAATAGAAAAGAATGACACATGGGAGTTAGTGGACGTCCCACAAGGTAAATAAGTCATTGGAATAAAATAGGTCTATAAGACCAAGAGAAATGTTGAAGGCAAGATTGAAAGGCATAAAGAAAGACTTCTTGTGAAAGGTTACAAGCAGCAACATGGAAGAGACTATGCGGAAAAATTTGCGCCAGTCACGAGGATGGAGACAATGCGTACAATATTGTCAATTGCAGCGCAATAGAAATGGAAAGTCTAACAGATGGTCGTAAAGTCAACGTTCTTGAATAGAGTGCTGAAATAGGAGGTGTATGTTGCGCAAACTCCTGGCTATGAAATAGAAGGCCAAGAACACAAGGTGTGTAGGTTGTGAAAAGATCTCTATGGGCTGAAACAAGCGCTGCATGCATTGTATAGAAGTATAGCTGCTTACTTGATGGACAATGGGTTCGACAAATATGACGGTGAACCTACTTTCTACATCAAAGAAAAAGATAGTAAGATTATTATTGTCGTTTTGTATGTAGATGATTTGATTTTTACAGGCAATGATGATTTTCTCATCGCTGATTTCAAAGTAGTCATGAAAAGTGAGTTTGAAATGACTGATTTGGGTTTATTGAGATACTTCTTGGGCATAGATGTAAGGCAAACATAAAATGGAATTTTTATTTCTCAAGCAAGGTATGTAGCAGAAATTTTGGAGAGGTTTAATATGCAGAACAACAAGCCATCACCAACTCCAAACGTCATGGGGTTGAAGTTGAGCAAGGAAGATTGTAGCAGCAATGTCAATCCGACATTATACAAGAGCATGGTGGGTAGCCTAATGTATTTCATTGCAACTAGGCCTGTATAATGTATGCACTGAGTTTGGTGTCGAGGTTCATGGAGACACCCAAGGAGACACATTAGTGAACAACGAAAAGAATTTTAAAGTATGTCAACGAGACAAAGGAGTATGGCGTTTTGTACTCCGCAACTAATGATTTTAGGCTGGTTGGTTACACTGACGGTGATTGGGCAGGAAGTGTTGATGACAGAAAGAGCACGTCAGGATGTGTTTTTCATTTGGGTTCAGGAGCCATTTCATGGGCTTCCAAGAGGCAGTTGATAGTATCATTGTTAATAGCAGAAGCTGAGTATATTTCCGCAATAGCAGCAACGTGTCAAGCAGTTTGGATGAAAAGGATGTTGCGGGATTTATGTCATGAACAAGATGGAGCAACCACTATTTTCTGTGATAACAGTTCAGCAATTGCACTATCAAAGAATTTTGTCTTTCACAAAAGGACAAAGCATATTGATGCCAAATATCATTTCATAAGACAATTGGCTAAAAACAGTGCGATTGTGTTGCAGCATTGCAAGTCACAAGAACAATTTGCAGATATCTTCACAAAGCCATTAGAACGTGAAAATTTTGTTTAGCTCAGAGATTGTCTAGGAATGGTCAATGGCGGCAGTTGCGATTAAGGGGAAGTGTTGGAAATTAATGTCAACCACTGCGTTAAATGGACTCGCAACAACCATAACTTAGTAAATGTTTTGCAGGTTGCGGATTCTGTGTGCAGAAAAGGAAAAGTATTGAGCAGAGTACATAACCCATTCCACAACACATTTAAATAATCATAGTCAAATAGAATTTAATGCATGGTTATTAAATGAGCATGGGAAAATATTTAATCCGCAAGTTTTGTTTTAGCTCACGCAACTTCTATAATGTTCAAAAAATGATGTTCGCCCATACTATGTATTAAATTGTGTCTTTCATGAGTTAAATGTCTTAGATATATATGTTGTTTTGATTTACATGTTAGAGTAAGTGAAGAGAGTGTTGTGTAATGTGGCAGATGTAAGTCTGGAAAGACAAGTGGAGAAAATTGTGGAGGGAATTTTGGTGGGTGTCTAATATCCCATTTCGGGGATATCTCTAAAGCACGGCAAAACTCCAACCAGAGATACACTGGGAGGGCATTTACCGAATATGTCGCCTATAAAGAGGACGAGATCCGGAGGCTACCTGGCCCTTTCCAGACTCTGTCTATAGAGCTTCTTGAATAATCCCACTCAAAAGTGACTTGCAGCAATATGCAAATGCATATATGAGCATACCATGAAGAGACAACATTTTACAAAGAGCTGTAATATTCCAAAAATGGATTTCTCAGCAAATCATGCCTGAAAAATGCATTATTCAGGTATGATGGCTTCACATACCATATAATATGTCTTAGAATGCTCAACAACCAAAAGAAAGAACAACAACACTCTTTACTCAGCTTTTAATATCAGAAAGGTGGGAAAAAGCAACATTTTATGCACTAAAATGAGTGTATCAGCAAATCTTCGTAAAACGACGGGTCAAGGTTCTGGAATATATTATATTAGGTTAATAGGGACTTCCATGTCGAATTTCAGCTCCAAAAAAGACGTTTTTCTATGTTAAACAATTCCTCCTTCCCGACTAGTCAAGAAAAACCCTGATTTCCCATGACTTTGAGTATGCAGAAATTTACTGAAGCAAGGGAAGCGTATTTTCTGAAGGAATAAGATGTAAAACAGTATGAATAATTAGATAATGAGTTTGGGAACACGGAATAGGCATTAAGCAAGGTTAAACAACAATTTTACATAGAAAATCCCTCAAGATTGAGGTGCTGCAAGACAAGAGAATGACCAAAAGTAGGACTGCAGAAAGTAACGCAGTCTATTGCAACTATGCATTATACATGACTGAATATGGAAATATCAACTCAGATAAATGAGGGTTGCAAAGCTCTAACCCTTATAAGCAAACATACATCAATCCTCCAAGGGATTGGCTGAAATATACAAAATTGCCAAAATGTCGGAGTTGCTGGGCAGCTGCTGCAACTCAAATCTGGAACTCAATAGAGAAGGCTGAAGATGATGAACAAACTGAAGTAGACCTCCTCCAATGGATCTCCAAGTGGAAGGCTGATCCTTACACTTGAGATTTCACCCTCAAATCAATCTGAAAACCCTCACTGCAGATACACCATGAAAATAATGCAGTAGCTAAGAGGGACTGCATAGTGAGTGGAATAGAATACTTTGGCCAAGTGCCAAGATCTACAAATCAGCTTCAATGTCTTCCAATCTGATCCTCCAAAGGAAAGAAAGACCCTCCTTCTGAAAAACAAGAGAAGGAAGTGGTGTTGTGGACTCTCCATGGCAACAACCTACAACACAGTATTATGCTGCTGCAACAATAACACTGTCGTGGAGGATGATGCTGAAAAACCAACCTTGCCCGAGCAGGTGCTCGAAGTCCCCTGGGGCTAAGGGCGAGATCTCCGACCGGAGACACTCAGTGCACTAAACAATGGTGCACACAGGCTAAACAACGAGCGTGCTAAAGAAGAAAAATGTCTCACTCAACAATCAATAACTCAAGCATGAATGAAATGAGGAGGCTCCTCCATCTTTTATAACGTTGGTTTCCCTCCAAAACCAAATGTAGCCTCTCTCTCTCTCCTCCACATCCTCATCCTTATCTGCGCAGAAGCTTGCAGAAGCTTCTAGAGTGTACATAGGCCCTCTCCTCCACGTGGTGTTAGGTCCCCCCTTGACTCCCACTTAAGTCACAGTGTTGTGCTACTAGGTGGATGTCTTATTTCACTTAAGTGAGTTAGACCCTCTTCACTCACTTTTTATTTATTTACAAACTATAGACGACAAACTAAGCAAAATAGAATATTCCAATTAGCTGTCGCTAATTAGGAATATTACAGGGTGAGTGAAAACGGTTTTATTGTGTGTTAATCTATAAGCCTCATGAATGTAAATCCAAGTAAGAAGTCTGGTTTTACTTGTGAAGGAGCCCTAGCCTCCATATGTTAATGTGTTTCATGTTTTGAATACTTAATATAAAGTTTGGTTAGTCGCGATATAGTTGTGAAAATTTCAGGTATCATATTTACTGGAACACTCTCTTTTAAAATTCCAGGTATCGTTTCTACCGCAACACTCTGTTTTACTCTATTTCACCGTGAGTAAATTAGTTGATTATATTTGCTCCTATCCATAGTTGCGATTTTGATATTCCAGGTATCGTTTTTACCGCAACACTCTGTTTTAGAATTCCACGTATCGTTTTTACCGCAACACTCCGTTTTACTCTGTTTCACCGTGAGTAAATTAGTTAATTATATTTGCTTATATCCATAGTTGCGATTTTGATCTTCGACACTCTGTATTGAAATGAAGATTGATTTGAATTTATTTTCACAATTGTATGGTATGGATTAAGTGAGTTCCACAACTTTGTGTAAACTTCCGTAAATTTATTGTGTTGATTAAAGTAATTTCCGCAACTCTGTGTGAACTTGGTGATGGAAAAACATTTTCCCGACTCTTTAAAAATTCTAACATTGCTTTCAAAATATTATATAATAATTATTTTTGGATTTTGGAAGTTTAAGGTATTTTACAGGCGTTTCCAATAAAATTTAGTTTGGTTATCGTCCTTAGTTACCACAGCTGTTTTATGTTACTTGGTTTGTTCTAATAGGGATATTATATTGATTGGGTTGTAGATGGTTTAAACCTAAGGCTACAATATTTTGTGAGGCTTGCTAGAAAAATAAAACTTAGACATATCAGGAAGATATGAAATATCACCTCGTGGTGGTGCAAATAGACACGCTAAGTCGCATAATCTAAATGGTAGTTAGCTGGGAAGAAAATGGTTAACCACCCCTCGTGATGCTGGCCATTTCTAAACGAATCATACTAGTCTCATCTACCAAGCGTATGATACGTTCCAAGTCGACGTGAGAGTAATAGGTATAGAGCACATGTAGATTGGGTTACCAATTACCAATATCGTTTAGCCTAGTGAGAGGAAAAATAAATCTTTCAAAGGTTTTTTGATTTTGGGTTGGGTTTTGTTTTGTTGGTTTGTTTGTTCTAGGTAAATTAAATATATTTTTTTTAAAATATTAAAATCAATAAAAAGATAGATTTATTATAAAATTATGTGAAATTATCATTTTTTAAAATTTCCTTTCAAAGAAGTAAGAGTTTGTTTTAAGTTATATAGGGAATAATGGACATTTTGATTTTTATTTTAAAACAAAGAGACTTAATCAATCTTATTCAATTTGCTTGTGTAGTAAGTTAATTATTGGATGATCTTAACTTTGTAAAGGTAAATTTGGTTCAAATCCATGACAATTTTCGTAAAAGTTATAATAATAATATCACATTTATTTAAATCAATATTTCAAAAACTATTTATAGACTTGAATTTATTTTTATCTGGAATAATTATTTATTGACTTATTCTCCATTACTTATTCTCTTCTATAAATCTCTCAAAATAAACTTACATACAAGTAAAATGTTTTTTTGGAATCTCAAAATTAATGAAAAGCACACCTAAAGTGTTTTAGGTTGCAAAATTGTATTATGTTCATTTTCGTAAAAGTTAAGTATGTAAATATTTTTGGTTGGCCTCGTTCTATCTTTGGCAAAAATGAAAAAAAACACATATAAATGTTTTTGGTTGGCCAAGTTCTACTTTCTTTATTTATTGCAAGTTTTGTTTACTTGGTAGATGCATCAAATGCTATTAGCGTTTTGGCAAGTTAATGATCCTTGTCATTTGATATACACATTACATCCTCATAGGATTCGATTATTGGAAGACTTTTTTAAGGTGGAGATGTGCCTTCTTTTTCTTTGAAAACAAAATCCAAATAATTAAATGGGCCAAAGTAAATTATATGGTTATTTTCATGGTGTTTGTTTACAAAACCAATAATTGTTTTCATAACTAATGAAATGGTGACTATTTCATTTTATCATTGAAGCCTTTGCTTACAAAACCAATAAATTTTGTCATAACTAATGAAATGGTGACTATTTCATTTTATCATTGAAGCCTTTGCTTACAAAACCAATAAATTTTGTCATAATTAATGAAATGGTGAATATTTCATTTTATCATTGAAGCTTGTCTTATTGTAAATTCTTCTTGATTAATAAATTACATTACCATGTCTCGTGAATATTTTTTTGGTAAATTGTCAAGATTTTACGACCACATAAATTTCATGTATTGTGTGTTATTTTGAATCTTGTCATTATATCTCTACTCTTGTTAATATTTTTGTAGACTCTCCAATACCAATGAGGTGTATGAGATCATAAAGTTGAGATCTAAATCGAAGTTGGTACGTTAATAGATTAGCCAAAATACCTAGACCAGTGACTTGAATTTACATTAGGGCCAAGTGTGTTTGTATAGAAAAGCTATGATCCCACATTGACTCTTCTGCACTCATGAAATTAAGGTGAAGAAAAGACATATTAATTGTTGAGGTGTGGACAAATGTCTATTTCAATTTTTTTTTTTTAGTGAAGATGCCCCTAAGTCTGCGTAGAGAAGAAATCTATTTAGTTTAAGGTTAAATCGAGCATAAGGGAGAGTAAATGGGCTATTATAGAGCCACAATTCCAAGTCCACACACAGAGGAAAAACGAAATGGGCCACAAATTTTAGCGAAGATTAAAAGGTTTAGAATGTTGTCTATCATTCGAGTTGGGTTGAGCCATCGTGTGGAGCAAGTCTGCAGGCCATTATTGGTCGTGGAGGGAAATCCACTACCAACTCATGGAGCTCTGAGCACAATTCTAGAAGAGGTAGGCACATCACGTAGTAGAGAAATTTGTTGAGAATAAACTCGTGGAAGAATTCGATGAGGCTTGTGGAGGTGCAGGTAGATGTGTAGAACCGAAAATCGAGTTTCAGTGAGGAACAGCCCATAGAGTAACCTTAGTTAACATTGTGTCATCAAAACCCTCGACTATGGATTGTATTTATATATATATACTCAACTTCCAAGACACTGTTTGAAAAGTGAGGTTTTAAGAAATAGGGTTTGTGAAAATGGGTGTGAAAGTATTTTTTTTAAGAATTTTTAAATTGAAATATTAAGAGAGTTTTGATTTGGAGGGAGAGTTTGTCTATAGAGAATAATGGTGAAGGTGATGAATACCAAATTTGAGGTTGAAATATTTAGTGGAAAATATAATTTTCAATTATAGAAACATAAACTTCAAGGTTTGTTAGTACAAAAAGGGTTGTATAAGGCATTAGATGGAAGGAGGATGAAATTTACAAATATGACCGATGAAGAATGGGGAGACCTAGATGTGATAGACGTCAACACTATTAAATTATGTCTTGCATATGATGTTCTATTTGAAATTATTGATGAAGTAAAAACAATATGCTTAGGGAAAAAGATGGAAACCCTTGGTATGATGAAGTCGTTGATGAATGAGATATTCATGAAGAGGCCTCTACATAGTCTAATAATGAAAGAAGTTTTGAAATTACAGGTATATTGAATGTGTTTATTGCTCGTATTTTTCTTTTGAGTATTATAGATGTTAAACTTGATGTTGAAGATAAGGTGGTTGTATTGTTGTGTTTGTTACCGAATCATGGGTTCATTTTGCAAATTCCTTTACCTTTAGTACAATTGATATAGTTTAATTGGATTATGTTGTTAGAGCATTGTTTTCTGAGGATTTTTTGTGGAGAAAATCAAGTATTGAAACGTCCATATCTGAAGTAATGGTGGCCAGAAGTCAATCCAAGGAGAGAGAATAAAAGTTTAGAGATACATCGAGATCAAAGTCAAAAGATAAGAACAACAGACTCATATGTTGGTTTTGTAATAAGATAAGAATTGTTGGAAGACATAAGAATCTAAGGAAGACTCAAATAAGCAAACCAATTAGGTTACTGTATGATTGATGGGTGAAAATGTGAAGTTGGGTTACACTTTTTTGCCCTTTTTTGAGAAAAAAACTTTCATTTTTTTTTTTCTGTTCTTCAACTTTTTGCAAGCTAAAATAGTTTTTCTGTTTAGAATCTCATTTTGCGATAAAAATACTAGTTATCAGAAATTTTGTTAGTTTTTTATTACTTATTTTTGGGAATTTTTTTATAGAGATTTGATATGTCAACTTAGCATTTCTTTGAGTGTGTATGTTTTAACAATCAAAGGATTCATAAGAAGTCATGTTAATACACAATGTTTTATTCTTTGAAAATTTGTGGTTTTGAGAAAAAAAAATGTGTTACAACAATCTAGACAGAGTCTACTTCGGTTTCATCATATTTACAAATCCAACGATGCATATCATAATTACTAGAATTTTTTGAACTGGTCCAATATGAAAAAACTTCATATTTTGAATATGTTTCGCCATGCAAGAAATTTCTTAACATATTAGTTATAAACTAAAAATCTAAAAACTACCCATTAGAGACGACAGACCAATGTAATGCACCATAATTGTTTCAATTTTTTTTACAATGTATTTTGGAAGATACGAAATTATGATTTCATTGAATTGTAACGACTTTCAGAAATTATTTGCAATCGTTTTATAAAAAAATTAATTAAAATTAGTAAATATTTATGAAATTCCATAAAAATTATATTTCTTGAAAGTAGATTCAATTCTGAAAATGCTTGTCTTGGTTCCGACAGTTAATTCAGAATGTTTCATGGAGTTTAATGAGTCCAAAGTTGCAGATACATATTCAAAGCTTGGTTCTGCATAATTACTGATGTTTTAGTTCGGCCGAACTCTTAAAACAAGTTCGGCTAAATTGCTTTTTGCGCTAACAGCCCGTCAAGTCTAACGATGTAAAAGTTCGGCCGAATTTTTTTTATTAAAATTCATCCGAACTTTTACCTGACTTTTTGTCGGTCGGAAAATACCACGGAGTCCCTCCAAAAAAACATTTCGCGACAATATAAATTGCTGCGAAATCATTCATTATTTTCTAATATTTCCACACATTTGGTCTGATTTTATAAAGGTCTTGGTCTGATTTTGCAAAGAATTGTTTTGGGTTTAAGGAATTTTCTTGGAGGTACATTCAAAGAACATTTTTGAAAAAAATTTGGAACATTCAAAGGACATTTCTTGGAGGAACATTCAAAGGACATTTCTTGTAGGTATGTGATACATTTTTTGGATGTTTTCTGGGCTTCATTTTTTTTGAAAGTATGGATTTGGGCTTAATTTTCATGGAGGTTTGTGATACATTTTTTGGATGTTTTTTGGGTTTCATTTTTTTTGAAAGTATGGATTTGGGCTTAATTTTCATTGTTTTTGAGGGAATGGATTTGAGCTTAATTTTGTAATGTTCCTAAATACTATGAAAAATGGTTGTTAGATTCTTGTGCTTCTCATCATATGTGCATACATGATCTAAAAGCTATCATGGATATTCCATTGGATAGTTCGTCACAATAGATATGATAATAATATATCAAAACACTAAAATTTTACAGTATTATCATTTTGTTAAACTTTAAGATCTATAGATTTAACTATAATTAGTGTATTAATGCGAATATAAACTATACAAAAAAGTAGAGAATGAAAAAATAACCTCACACACAAACATGACACACAAGATATGATCTATAGGAAATCCTTTTGGGAGAAAACCCACCTAGAAGGTGAGGCTGTGTCACCCTCTTTCCCTCTCTGGAAATCTGGCGGTAGGTACAAAGAAGTAATGTTTGTGGCTCGTGGGTTGATACAATGTACATATCCTCTCTGTGTGCTCTACCTCTTATCTCTCCTAGATATCTTTGCTCAGTTATGGAAATATTTTTTCTTGAAATAATGGAATGTCTTTTCCTCCAAGTGGCACTGTTATAACACAACACGCTAGTCTACTATTGGTTAATTTTGACTACATAAACTATTAACAAGAGTTAGAATATATACTCTTCTAGAGTCCTTTATATCACAAACACGTGGCTAGCCCATTTTCCATAGATAATGGGGGTTGACGCGACATCTGCCTGAACTATAGGTGTGAAAATAGGAAGGATTACTTCTGAGTTGCATAACTTTTTCATAGGGACTCTGATTGTTGTGCTTCTCGTGTCGTTGGAAATATCTATATGTGTAGCATAGCATGAAAGGTGTGGCGCTAAAGAGACAAAGTTGTACCCCCCAAAAAATTGTTTGATGCCTCAAACGATCCCCGAAGGTTTCAAAACTCGTTTCGCCAAACTCGGTCCTGTCGGTAAACACGGTCTTGTGAGATGATTCCTCCACTTTTTCCACTCCGAATGCATCAAGATGGATGAAAAATAATATAGTGATTCAATCCGGATGAATGCATAGAAAACATTAGAAAACAATTTAGCCCAAAAGTGGTTTCCTAATAAAAAATAAATAATAGTTAAAATAATAAAATAAGAGTGATGAGTTTTGGAGGGAAGAAAAGACAACTATTTTTTTAATTGTAGTTTTAGTTTATCTTCTCATAGGCTTACTCAAATTTCAAGTGTAGACATTCTTTCAATACATAATTAAATTCTACATCTAACGAGTACGCATTATGCATACTTTTGAGAAGACCCGCATTGATAAAAAAATGAATATACATTAAAAATACGTGTTAAACATGTTTTTTTAATGTATCTTCAATTTTTTTCAATGTGGGTCTTCTCAAAAGAATGCATAATGGGTACTCGTTGGATTTATAATTTAATTATGCATCCAAAGAGTGTCTACACTTGAAATTTGAGTAAACCTACCTATAAGGAGATAAGCTAAAAAATACAATTAAAAAACTAGTTTTTCCTATTTTCCCTTCAAAAAAATTACATGTAGCTATTGTTAAATTCAAAGGATTTTGATTAGTTTACATATAATGACTTATTACTTGAAAAATTCATGGGAACTTTTAGGCGGAAATTTCCTTTAATGTAATTTTATTCATATGAAGCAGACGATGGAATTGTTCCAATGGGTAATAACATTTATTTTAAAACTATTGGGGTTATAAGCATGAAAATTAAAATCTTTGATAGTATTAATTGAGGTCACCTACTAAGCATTAAAATAAGATAGAAAAATCTTAACATCCTAATCAATAATTTTACTTGAGCCGCGTGCACATTTTTACTGGAGTCGTGAAAGAGGAGCTCAATAATCAATGCCACCAACATTAAGGTGCATAGAGGGTTTGGTGATTTTTCTTAAATGTAGTTCCATACCCTCATACCTCATAGAATCCAATAGAAACAGTGCAATCTTGCTAATCTTGAAATATAAAAAACTATTAAGTCTATTTCATTTTCAGTGGGATCTAAAATTACACTTTTTCCATTTGAAATAGAGTGAGGTAGAACCACTCTCAAAAAATCCAAGTCTATTAGTGGTATTGTTAAAAACATAAGTAAAGTGATGAAGATAAAATATATAAGAAAATGCCATTTTTACTCCAAGGATTTTATATTACCATTATCTACTAGGGTATGTATCACATGAGTTGAATCTTGAGAAATTAAAACAATATATTGCTCGTATTTTTCTTGATGGAAATAAGCGAGAGTATCATCATAACTGACTCCCCTAACTCACTTTTAAAAAATTGAAGTTAAAAAAGTTGTAATAAGTTTAAATTGATAGATACATGGCGATAATTTTGAAATTATCATGATAATTACTTAAATTATCGGGACAAGTTATGAAAATAATATCATCACAGATTAGTTTGGAACCAATATGGAAATAATTGTTGATATTATCATGATATGTGCAACTAGTTTTTTTTTGTTTGTTTGTAAATTTCGTAGTGCCTTACCATTTTCTATTCATAAAAGAAGAGAGCAAGTTGCAACATATGAAAATTTGGTAGCCTCAACCTGCTCGAAGGAAACCAGGTTTGTTGGGCACCTTAAAGCGTTAAATGCCATCCAGTATTGAAACAATTTCTTCTATCTACTAGCCGCTATATCCAATTAACTTTGTTTATCAAAGTATAACTGAAAAAAGTAAAAGCTAGCCACAAAATTCATTGGAATCTGAGTCTTTTGTAGTGGAGCCAGGCATGTCAACTTGCTGCATAGATTGAAGCTGCCATTCAATTCTTCCAATTCGTGTTGTAGCATGGTACTGAGATACACTAATATCCTTAATTTCTTTTTTAATTTCCTGCAGAATTGAAACCACATTGGGTTTTCCTTCATTTTCCTGTAAACTGAGAAAAGCCGTGGCCAACACACATTTGAGAGCCGAGTAAGTATGGATGGATTGGTGAAAAAGGGATAGTATCCCTCTTGTGTTCTCGGGGTCTGAAACGAAATCCATGGTATCCTGCTGTAATTCTATGTCTTCTTCCTTGCTATTACTTTCCCTCTTCGAGCCTTGAATTATATTGCGAATTTGTGGTGGATTTCGTGAGGAGTAAACATCGAAGAGATTCTCCATGACCTATTTCTTCGTTTTTCTACCTCGCTTGCTGGATCTGGCAGTTGTTTTTGGAAGCTTCTGCTTCCCTTTTTCTTTAGGCTGTCGTTTGACAGGTTGAACTTTTACCATTTTTCTTTTCAGATAGACAAAAACTGACAGCAACTGAGGTACACCTGTGAGAAATTTTAACAGGCTTGTATATGGTGAGAGAAATTCAATAATAGTATGCATGGGAATTCTTATGGGGCCCACATCTTCCGTCACAGTCAAAATCACAGTGCAGATTGCAATGCAATTACTGATAAAGGTGGTAGAACCAGCTTGTTTGAAGACCAGGTAGAATGAAGAGGGAAGTGTGCGCGAGACAAACCCACAGACCGATTGACAAGGAGAGCAAGAGCAAAAGCAACTATTAATCTCCCTACCAGACAGGCCACAGACAAGATTCAACATTGCAGTAACAAAAATCGAGGTAACTAACTGACGGACACAGACCACTCCTCTCACACTTTGCAGAGGTGAGGTTACAAACTCAGGCAAGCTTATCCTGGCATGCCATGCAAGTAGTCTCATAGGTTTGAGATGTGATTTCATTATTAAATAGCCACAAAATCAAAGCAGAAGAGTAATTTGCCCAAGGAATCAGAATGAGAACAAAAAGAAGGCGGCAGGGGGTTCTGAAACACGGGTCAACATACCGAGCTTGGATAACTAGAATCACCATAAACTGCGTGTTATACAATTTAAAATACCCTACTTTAATGACATACTAGAAGAAATCTAATGTCTTCGAGAAATCAGAAATATGCCTACCCTTACAGCAACGAGTTGCATGCAAACCATCTAAACTACCCATGAAATTACGATCGCCATTGTTATTACAGTGAGGAGGTAAATTAACAATGAAAGTAACCAGAGCCATAACATACCAAAGAAGCTGGAGCTGTTGCAGACGTGCCGCTTCCTTGCCCTCAGATCCTTCTTGATTCTGTCGGCGGTGAAAAATGCTCTGCGGCCTCTTCCCTTCTTGCCTTAATCGAATGCTCCGCTTTTTCCAATGTATGTGTGACATGATTAGTTGGCGCTCGTCTGTAGCCATTATTAATTGGCATGCTAAGTTACCTGGCTCCGGCCAGCTGCAGGGTGGATTTGTAATTGCTTAAATCGATGGTGTGGTGCTCGCCATGGCGTGACACCACCCGATGACCTTCGTTTGCCACATGGAACCCCGATCGGGGGATATGAGTTATGATGGTGTACCTTCGTTTTAAATATGTGCAACCAGTTAAAACTAAGGTACACCATCATAAATTTGGAAAATGTGGGTAAATGTAATATTCCTAATTAGCGACATCTAATTGGAATATTCGATTTTGTATAGTTTTGCCATCTATGGGTTGTAAATAAATAAAAAGTGAGTAAAGAGGGTCTAACTCACTTAAGTAGAATAAGACATCCGCCTAGTAGCACAATGTTGTGACTCAAGGGGAGTCAAGGGGGCCAAACACCACGTAGAGAAGGGGGGCCTACGTGCACTCTAGAAGCTTCTGCGCAAATAAGGAGGAGGATGTGGAGGAGAGAGAGGCTACGATGGGTTTTGGAGGGAAACCAATGTTATAAAAGATGGAGGAGCCTCCTCATTTGGATCATTCTTGAGTTGATGATTTTGGAGTGAGAATTTTGCCTTCTTGAGCACACTGGCTATTTAGCCTGTCTGCAGCATTGTTTAGTGCATTGAGTGTCTCTGGTTGGAGATCTCGCCCTTAGCCACGAGGGACTTCGAGTGGCTGCTCGGGTAAGGTTTGTTTTTCAGTATTTTGTGAGTCGTTTCATTGTTTGGGTTTGTTGCGGAGCTGGAGCTTATAGAGACTGCGTAGTCACTAGGATAGAGGACGCAGTCCATTGTGGACGAGCTTCGGATTGGGGTTTCCGCAGGTGATTTCACCGAGATTTTGAGCAAAGGGTCAGCCTTTGCCCATCGGAGGTTTTTGGTGAGTTTGTGGCAGTATTTCAGTTGTTTCTATCTAGCCACTGCGCAGTGCCTTGGAGGCCAGCGTAATTCACTGGGGAGGCAGTTTCTGGTGATTTCTGGGGTTGGCCATTCTTGGAATGGTTTGTGGATCTTGTCGAGGTTGTCGAGGAGAGGAGATTTTCCGATTTTCATCTCATTCCGGCAAGGGGATCAGCCCCTAATCTTCAGTCGATTCCAACAGTAACAGCTACACGACATTTTTCTAGCAGCTGGGACGCAGTCCATAGAGTAGCCATTTCATGTCTTTTCTGAGAGTGTTTTCTCACTTGCCTTGCGCAAGATCGCCTCTTGTACTTCATTTCATTTCTCAGATTAGTAAAATGGCTCAACATTTTCTCTCTATGTTTTCTGGTTGAGTTGTCATAGTTTCCGTTGTTGCCGTAGTTGCTGTAATCTCTTTCTATTTCTATTATTGTTTTTGAGCGCTCTAGTTCTATACCACTTGGTGTGTTTATATTTCACTCCTAGACAGAGTCTAGAAAGGGCCAGGTAGCCTTCGGATCTCGTCCTCTTTTAGAGGTGACATATCTAGTAAATGCCCTCCTAGTCAATCTTTGGTTGGAGTTTGCCTTGTTTTAGAGATATCCCCAAAACGGGATATTACAGTAAATTCGGACATATAATACATATATAATACATAGAATTTAATATGTTTCAAATCAACATGACAATGGTAATTGGCATAATTATTTTTGTTAGGTGGACACGTATGAACAACGAATATCATATGTGCAACATTGTGATTCTGCCAGCATGCAAAACCACGTGGGAGGACTGGAGCATGGGCTCAGCTGAAAGTCCTCGGCATTCTTCTAGCCCTACATACTAATTTGTACCAAGTATTGAGGGCTTGTCTGCTTAGCAGACAGTTAAGGCACAAGCAACCCCTTCTATGGACAAGTGAAGAAATAATTGGCCCATAAGTTGGTCAAGAATTTCAGAAGATTCAGAAATCGATATTACTCAGACCTACTGTGGTGAAACCCTAGTGGTAGGATGCTATAATAAATATTGGGTTTTTATAGTATGGCATAGTTATAGTGAAATGTTGATTTATTAATGGTCTACAGTGGATTATTGGTTGGATACATTCTTTGTTTCATTGGGAAGTCAACCCTGAGTTAATGTGATTTTATTGAAGAGTTTATATTTGTGTATGCTTTGTGTATGCACTACTATTATTGGCTTATTGGAAACCGTAGATAAAAGTAAACGCTAAGAGGGCTAAGAGGAAATTCTCTTTAAGATATTACAGTGGTATTTATTTTCTAGTTATTGAGTTTTCCGGTTTTTTTAATTATTTAATTATGTTTATAGGTTTTTTTTAATAGGATTTTTAAATTTTAATTTAACTATCAATAATTATGAGGAGGATGATATTGTTTTAATCTTACAAAATATTTAAGAATAATTTTAGTAGTAGTCACAAATCAATGATAGAGGTTTATTCCAAAAGTAGTTATGTAATTTATTGTCTTTTCATTTAAATTGAATAATTTAAATAAAATGTTATAATTATGGATTTTCTTCATTTTTAATTAAATATATTAAATTAATTCCTTTTTATTTAAATTAATTGATTAAAAAAATGTGATATCAAGAAGTGCCATATGAAATATGTTATGTTTTATTGGGCATGTGATATGGATAATTGGTCCATAGTATTGTAACAAGTGAAAAATGGGCATGATAAAGTGGAGGTGAATATTCATCGTTAAAGAATTTTGTTACATGTTTTCTTAAATATATACATGCATAACTTCTATATCTATATTTTTTTATAATCAATAATATTAATAATTTAAAACGAAGTTATAATTTAAATTAAAATGTATGATAAAGTAAGTGTTTCTAAGCTTTTCATTGATATAGGTGGATTAATAATTTTTTTTTTCAAGAACAGAGAATAACTATTATATTAAAAGACACTGATTCAAAGCTCAATTTAGTGGACAGGTCTAAATGGAGTAAGCATCAACAAGTATCTACAAAATTCTGACCTTGAAGCCCTTGAACAAAATGCTACAATATCTATAGTATTCCACTTCTACATCTACTAATATTAATCTAACAAAAACCAAAATTTACAAAGCATCCAGCCCCTTTAACCTTTGTTAACAAAGCGAGACATACCACTTTTGCTCCTGTATCAAAGTTTTTCTTGATTTAGCATTGACCCCAAATTATCCATAATCAGCCTTGGAGATGTTTGATCTGAGAATATGGAGACATTCCTTCTCTAAAATAAACTGATACAATGGATAAATCTCTTGAAATTTTTGACTTAACTTGATATTTTAAGTGAAAGATTTTGAATATAAATTATGAAATATGTATATTAAAAAATTACCAAAAAAAACCACTTCTGAATTCTCAAGTTCACAATTTTTCAAGTCATAAGGCTTAACAATGTTGTTGGGAGTGTGACATAAACTCTAAAACATACCAATATTTTTAATCCTGTGGGCGAAAAATTACCCACTCCACTGGTTCATGCCATTGCTATAATTAGAATATTAGTTAAAAGTGTAAGCACGGTCATTTTCATCAACCATATGTAACTAGAGGAAGAATTGTAATCGTTTATTATATTCTCTATAAGAAAAATCAAACAAGCCATGGTGAAGGGCCTGTTATCTTGTGCATGGTTTTATTTACTCCGAAGACATATCAATATACAACTATGTAAATATGGATTGTATAATGGAAGGCAGAGTATTAATACCATTTAATGGCTACGGTTTGCATGAAATTTCCCTTCATCTACATACATGCTTCATTTTATTGAAAATTCAAAAAATTGAGACAATAAAAATCACGGCATGCTGCTTTTGCCTAAACTTAATTCTTACTCTCTAAAGTCATAATCTTCTTAAAAGTATGTGAATGTGATATCAAACCTGATGAAAATCAAATCAAAACTCATCAAGATAACCCTGGATAGGATTCACACAATTCTCTTTTCTAAAGATGGGTTTTCCATTTCAACCCAAGTTGTGGAAAACAAACCAATAAAAAAATAGTAGAGGAACTATGATATTCAACAGAGGTGCACATTTAAAGAATAGAAGAGAGCTCTGATTCCAATTTGAGATGAGGGGCTGGATGTATAAATTAACGCGTATTAATTCCGGAGGAATCCTGTTTAGATAAATATGACATTTAATCCGTAAAGGAGAAGTATAGAGTTTTCTTTAGTATTTATATTTTGAAAATGATTTAAAAAACATAAAGAAGGATGTTTAATTGGCAATCACAGGTTATAGTTTAAAAAGGATGTAAAGAAGGATGTTTAATGGGCCATCACAGGTTACAGTTTAAAAAGCATATCAAGAAGGATGTTTAATGGGCCATTACAGGTTACAGTTTAAAAAGCATATCAAGAAGGATGTTTAATGGGCCATTATAGGTTATGAGTATTATATAAATTTTGAAATTTAAAATTCAAATCTCTCTTAATATTGGGAAAATATTATCTGTGAATGTCCCATTTTCTACAAAATACCAAAACCATTTTTGTATTAAAAATACAATTTACCATAAATACTATAAATAAGGTTTCCTGGTTCCTTCAAACTGATTGGTTTATCAAATTAGGGTTTAGCTTTAAAGTAGAAATAGGGTTCTTGTGTTTCTTAAAAGTCATTGGGTTATCAGGTTAGGTTTTACCATAATAAGTTCTGAGATGTTTCGAGAAGGCCTATACAGAAAAACGTTTTAGTTCTCTGTGAGAGTAAAGCAGCATAGTCAAACCCTGAAGTGGGCTAGACATGAAAATTTGGGTATGAATCTATAAGTGTTTTTATGTATTTTTTTCAAGTGTCTCCACAGTAACCTTTTGGAAATTAGAAAGTTCTGTTTTTGACATTTTGCATGCAATATAATTTTGTTTTGAATGATTATTTAGAAAATATAAGGAGGTGTTTTTTTTTTTTTTTTTTAAGTTTTTCTAATGGATTTAACTGAATTGGGAAGAAAAATAGTTTTAAATTGTTCAATTTATGCATTCTCAGTGCTAGGAGGTTTTCCAATTTATTTTTACATTCAAAATGACAATTTAAACAATAAAACATTATTAACTTACAAAGAATATTGTTACCAATTCTGAATAAAAAAGTTACCTAGCAATCTTGAAATCTTTTAAAAAATTATAAAATTCTTGAAAGTATAAACTCACCAAAAATATTGTCACCAGATTCTGACTAAAATCCAACAAATCACCTAGCAATCCTAAAATCTTGTTAATTATTTTATTTTTTATTTTTTTAAATACTAAACTATTATTACACTCAAAAATACAATTTACAATTTAAATAATAAAACCCTTTTTGAATAAAATACTAACAAATTACCTAGCCATCCTAAAATCTTGTCAAGATATATATATATATATATATATATATATACTAAACTATTTTTTTTTTTCTAAGTAATACTAATTCTATTAATTCATCAACCAGAGTTTACATCGCTCATCCTTGGAAATGGAAAGATCCATGATGGAGGGAATAGAAAAAATACTGCTGCCCAAAACTAGAGTGCCCCTAGAGGGGAAACCAACCTTAATTATCTAGATAGAACGAGCTGGCCATAGCGGGAAACCAACCTTTAAAACAGTGCAAAAAGAGACCAAAAGAGCTAGCATAAGAAACAACCAGAACCAACAAAATAAGAAACCCAAAGAGACAGTGCTATGGAGAACCTTCATGCTTGTCGCTGGAGGGAGGCTCCTCTTCGAGGATGCGGTAGATGTAGCCGTAGTCTAGTGAATCAAGCCCAGGGTCAGAGTCTTCAAGCTGCTCGCGTGGGGATTCAGCAAGCCCGAGGAGCTCTGCCGGAGTGTCCTGAGTGGCATTATCCTGCATAGATGCTGTAATATCCATGGCGTCCGTTGAATTGAGGTCTTCTTTCCTCTTGGAGGAGCTCGAGAGACGCAGACCTGGTAGACGCTTCTCTTCGGCCGGCTACATAGGGAGGGCTTTGAGTTTACGGGGGATGAAGGTAGGCTCCGTAGGGATGGTGGACTTGCGGGCTCTCTTCTTACCGCCGGAGGAGGATGGGGGAGCGGAGGGGTCCAGGAGCTACTCGGGAGGAATGAAGGAGTCGGATGGCTCTACAGGCGCGAAGGCGGAGGGCGACAAGTCTGCCAAGGCCCAAGAGATTAGAAGATTTAAGTCCTGGGGGATGGCATGGGGCAGAGGGTGACGCGAAGGGAGGCCCCTGCCCCCAGCTTGTCTGCACCGTTGACGGTGTCGTCGCGACATCATGACAGGCTTGGATAAGGCACGATACTGCGGAGGGGTCGCTGCAGAGGCTAGAGCCCAGAATATTCTCGCCTGAGCAGGGGAGGGCCGAAGCAAGAAGAACAGAGGGAGAGCAATCAGAGTGGGCTGAAGAGCCAGAGAAGGAGCGGCAGAAGTGAACAACACGGTTCCGGGAGGAGTTAATACCAAACACATTGAGTATGTCGAAAATAAGGTGGCGCATGGGACTTTAAAGCCCAGCCCACGCGAGAATTGAAGGCACTGTGCATCCCAAGGCTGGGGCACATGGGCGCATCGTGTGGTGATCCACATGGCCACCCTGTGTAGTCTTTCAAGGCTAGGTACCACCCGCATCTAGGGTAAATACTAAACTATTATTACACTTCAAAAAAAATACAATTTAAATAATAACAATGTCAATAAACTATCGTCTCCTAGTTGGAACTCTCCATGGGAGTTCCTTTCCATTTTGTTACCGACGAGGAGATAATATAGTTATTTTGTTCTTATGAACGAGGAGAGAAGAAAGAGATATGATGATGACATACAACAACGAAACACTAGTATCTGACCACATAGGCCCGATTTCATGTACTATGAGGATGTTATATTTAAGAAGGAGTTCTAAAATTTCATGTGGGATAACATGGAAATACTCTTACCTTTTACCTTTTCAGGAAAAAAAACACTAGTTTATAGTTTATATTAGGTATTAGTACAATTTTCAAAAACATTCCATAGACATAACATTCCACATAGATTTCATGATTCCGTAGACCGTAAGAGAGTATGTTTCTCTTCATTCAAAGTAATGTTGGAATTAATGCTTACATCTTATATTTGAGATGTTTGTTTGTGATGGTTGAGAAATTCTCTCAACCTCTCTTTCTAACTTATGAATAAGTTAGATATGAGAAACTCTATATATTACGGTAAATGGAATGTAATTAGTGTTTGTGTATTGTTGCATACACCTTAGTGTGAAATATATGAGTGAATTTAGTGTTTTTATCTTGGTATGAGAGCTTCAGGCTTGTACACGAATTGTGAGAGATAGAAAAATATTTATTTATTTTTAATATGTAGGTATAATAGTTTTTTCCAATGCGTGTTTGTTGGTGTCCACCAGAAAATGTTCAAATTAGATGCTTTCTTGACGTTAAGCACACAACCATCTTAGTGAAACTCGGCACAACGTGAAGACAACGACCTCGACAACTTGTTTATGTAATTTTTCAGTTTTGGAAGAGGCCTATGCTGTCGATGTTTGTGTGGTGACACTGCGTGTGATGTTAGTGCATGATTATCATTCGAAGACTTAGATCAGTGTTGTTGAGTTAGTAGAATTAGAGAATGAAATAAAAATAAAGGTTTCTAGGGTTTCATTCGTTGTGCCAGCCATCCCCACTGAGGCAACGTATGTTCCTCCTCGGCTTAGATATTTTTTTCTTACAGAATGCATGTCCCGGCACCCAGTGTCTTATTTTCTATAAAACATTTGAATTTGAATTTTGTATGATGGTGGAGAAGCTGAAGAGAAGCTTGTCGTTGGTTCTAGTGGAATTTTATCCATTGGTAGGCTGGTTGGACACCAAGGGTTCAGGGGATGAGTTGGGTAGGCTCGAAATTGACTGCAACGATGGTGGGGTTGAGTTGGTGTTGGAGCGGATCTGTGGTATCGTGCGAGGACTGTGACATCATGAAGACCAAAAATGTACGCAGATCTGTTTCGTTTTCCTTAGCAGAGGCACAACAAAAGCGTGGCTTTAATTTGGGTCGGATATACTCAATCTCGTGACCATCCTTTTAAGAAATTCAATATTTGGTGGATGTATGCCTAAGATCTCTCTTCGAGTATACAATAAAATCTTTGGTCACTGCTGTAAGAAATTCCACATTGGCAGCTGGTACTTTTGAATCTATTGTTTGCACACATCATGCCCATGTGGGGCACGAGTTGTGGATATTGGCATCGCAGTTCAGAGAGCATGTGAGAACCACAACCGCCCTTTGCAGTTCATGTGATTGGATTATGACAGTTGACTGGGTTTGAACAAATTTCTGTTGACTATTTGCGTTGGAGTGTGGGACGTCGACCCACATGGAATTACAACGGACCAACGATGGTGATGATCTGCTGGGACACAATGCTGGAGTGAAACTAACCAATGTGAGAAGTAAATCGCTGGTATAGTAGTGTAGAGTAGTTAAATTATTAGTATTATAATTTGTTTGTAAATTAAGTGGTGATGAATTTCAAATCACATAAGGAGGTCATTTTGTAATACTGATTCTAGATACATTTAGTATCTAGACGACTTCCCTAGATTATTGGCGAGTATAACGGTTAGCACCCATGTATCTCGGTAGATGGGAGCTCGTCCATAGAATGACTAGTAGTTCATCTATTGCAAACATGTAATCAATTGTGTTTGAAGTCAATATTTAAGAGATTGAGTGGAAGTAAGACTCAATATGGATGGTTGTCTAGATGGTATGGCAGTTGCGGATCTAGGGAAGGATCGCTCATTTATGCAAGAGATGGAGAAGTCTTCTAATGAGGCTATGCGACATTTTGGGAAACTATCCGGTAATTGACTTATGGAGGTCTTTGATTCGGGAGTTCAGGAGTTGAACTCGAGAATCCAACTTGTCGACTACACCTTAACGAGGGTTATGAGGCAACTTGATGGAGTCTATATTGATAAGTTGTAAACGAGTTAAAGAATGATTATGTATTCAATAAATTTATGTAATGTAAGCATTAAGAGGGGATGTTGGAATTAACGCTTACATCCTATATTTGAGATGTTAGTTTGTGATGGTTAAGAACTTCTCTCAACCTCTCCTTCTAACTTAGGAATAAGTTAGATCTGAGAAACTCTATATATAAGAGTAAAATGAATGTAATTCTTGTGTGTGTGTATTGTCACATACACCTTAGTGTGAAATATATGTGTGCATTTAGTGTGTTTATCTAATAAAACATGTCTTGGAGAAATTTATAACAGTATCAAAATGTTTTTATCAATTATATCGTTATATAAATTGAAATCGCAATCAAAATAAACTATGGGAGCTGGATCATGCTATCCTTTCTAATAGTATTTTCCTTCAGATACATGCAATGCATAAAATCTGCACCCTCGTTTAGATCTTTTTTTATAGTGAATCATACCTATAAATGTGTTGAAGGATCTCTTGAGAATGTTGATGTGGTTGGTCCAATCAGTCTAGATGAGGAGTGAGATAAGTGTGTCCCAATAAGCCATCAATGAGGGGCTTAGAATGTCCATTTAAGCGAATAGAATCTAAAATCAATTTTTTTGGAAGATTAGAAAGTTCCTATAGAGCCAAAATCTCCATTCTCATGTTTGTACTAAATTCACGGTGCCATAATATTTTGAAGTGGATCATGTTACATATCCTAAACCAAAATCCACAGCTACATAAACCTCTCTATGCAATGTTTGCAGAATCTAATTCCAACCAACTGCTAGGTGTCAAAACCATTCGTCCAAGTGTCATAGTTCACTTTTAGTTAGTCCAATTTTTTCGAGTTACATTACCACTATTTATTGTTGATGTTCCCAATGTAATCTTATATAACTAATTCGTAATATCGAGAAGAGTAATCCACTGCTCCACTTCTTTTCAGTTTTCAATTATTGTCATGGTATCAGAGCTACTTTGCATAAGACTCCTAGAGAGAGTAGCAACAAGAGCAAAGTTGGAGGAGCAGAGAGAAGAGGCGAGCCTGCACAATACTCTTTGAGAGAGCAGCAGAAGTTTGAAGAGGTTTCAAGATGCCTCCTCCCTAAAAGTGACAGAGCTTAGCCTATGCAAGACTTGTTGAGAGTATCAGAGATCAAAGAACGAAGATACATTGTGTAAGACTCCAGAGAAACAACGTGAGCGCAAGGATAACGCAAGGTGAGTGCGTGGTGAGCACGAGATCCAAAGAAGTATTGTTGAGGTGCAGAGATCCAAAAGAAAAAGAAGAATAAGAACCAGCACAAGAAGAAGCCCCTAATAGTTGAGTGAAATTTTTTATTTTTTAAGTTTTTTTTTATCAACGCTCTTTTGAAAGGAAAAAGCGTGCCAATTAGGCACTTGGCGCTGGTTTCAGGCTAATATCCGCACCCATTGGCGCTAATTTGAGGCAAATACCTGTGCCAATCAGCGCACTTTCCATCCAGATGCTCGCGTCGATACGTTAAAATACTTATAGTGATTTTCCTTCGGTGCGACCAACGCGAAGGTTGTGTTACGGAGCCACGCCGCTTCAAGGTATGGTTTAAAAGGTTTAAAATTGATTGTGGGCATTGTACTATTTAAAGAAAAGAGTTTGCAAGAAATTATTTTTGCGGAAGCCAAGCAACGATGTCATGTCTACAATTTTTATTACTTGTTGAGTCATTGTGAGCCAACACTCAACAAATGGGAAAAGCCAAGAGGGTAAAGCAAAAACAGAAGATGTTTGAGATCTTTTTAGATATGGAAGTAAAGAGGAAAAATAATGCCTTTGCATTAAAATGCATAAAAGAATCTGTTGATGACAGCATTCTCCCTCTGATTTCATATGCCAAGACAACCAAGGATGCATGCGATACCCTTGGGAGGTTTTTTGGTACAAGGGGGAGCATTGAAGTTGAAGATGAAGGTGGATCTAAAGTAGTAGATCTGTAATGAGATGGAAGTTTTATGGAATCCCACTGTGCTCAACCACAAGTGGATTATGTCTGTGAAATTGCATAAGCAAGTGCAAGAGAGCACGAAGATGCTTGTGAACCCCACTGTGCACAACCACAAGTGGAGGAAGATTTGATGAATCCAACAACAGATCTTTCTGACGAAAATTTGATGAATCCAACAACAAAGCTTGTTGATGGCGACTTGGTGATTCCAACAACAGAGTTTTCTAATGATGATTTGGTGGATCCAACAACACGGCTTGCTGATGTAAACTTTGATAGAGAATTTCTGGCTAATGATGATTGGTTGCAGATGATGCAACAAAAAAATCATATTAGCATGATGCTATTTGGTGAGATAACCCCACTTGAATGAGTGGAAGACACCCTGTTTGTAGTAGCACAGGTTAGTGAAGAAGAGATAAAGGCAGAGACAAAAACAAAGATAAAGAGAGATGCAAAGAAATAATTATGCAAAGGGAAAGCAGAAACAGAGATAGAGGCAGAAGTAGAGAAGGAAGCGCAACATGAGAAAGCTTCCATTGCAGAGTAGAAGGAACAAAACTAATGTGGTTTTGGAGATGTTTTTACACTTACCATTGATTTCGAATGTGCACGTCAAAAAACTTATTATGAAGAGGACTTAAAGTTCCTTGAAACATGGATTGCAATGCCATGTCTAGATGAGGTCTACACATAAGCTATCAATATGAATGTTGAAGACAACATGCATGATGATCAAATCAATGAAATTTTTCTGTTATTGGTGTTTTTAGGAGATAAAATATTATTCTCATCTTATGTTGGAGAAGATTGATGATGAAAAACACAATACAGAAGAGAATATGTGGCAGAAGCCCACATACAAGTCATTTTTTGAAGAAGTCCAGGACATGCTTAGACAGTCTGGAAAAATAGAATACCTGCACAAGCAAATGAAGAAATAGAGGTTTGAAGGATACAAAAAAGCGAAAAATATAAAACAATTTAGAGGCTATAGAATTTGAAAGAAGAGAAGAAGAAAACTAAATCTAGTTGAAGTCAATTTTTTAAATTGTAAGCCTCATTGAGACATAGACCAACATTTATCTTAATTAAAATTTTATGTGGTTGTAATTAAGGGGGAGTGTTGGATAATCTAATTCCAACCAATTGCTAGGTGTAGAAACCATCCGTCCAAGTGTCACAATTTAGTTTTAGTTAGTCCAGTTTAGTCTAATTACACTACATTCATTTATTGTTGATGTTCCCAATGTAATCTTATATAACTAATTCGTAATATTGAGAAGAGTAATCCTCTGCTCCACTTCTTTTCAGTTTTCAATTCTTGTCATGCAACACCATCAAAATAACTAGCTAATTATTTTTTGGAAAAATAATAGTGAAACATATGAGGATTGTACCAAAGTCAATAATGATGCTTCTAAAAATAATTTAATTATTAATATATGATGCTCACTAAAGCCCTAGTATTTTTTTGAACTAATTATATAAGTATTTTAAAATAATATACTATTTCAAAATTACTTCCATCCTTAACCTCTCCCATAAAATTACATAATTTTTTTTGTAAAATTACATCAAAAATAAACTATTTGAAACCACAGAAGTTAACCTCACGAAGGCAATCTTACCACCCACAAATGATATCACGCTATTTCATCTGCACACACGCAGATCCTAGATGCAGATGTGAAGTGTGAGGAAAATTCCGAGCTTGCCTGCAGATGCATGTTTCTTGCTCGATTAAATATTAATGAAGACAACAGCCGTGTAGGAGATCACTTTGAAGGTATTGAAAATTTTAGAGAAACTCAAAAAGGTATTTACTGAAGTCAATGGTACCATGGTATATGGTAATTTTTGAGTGCTTTCGTGTTATTTTTTATGAAAAACTTTTTGCTTTTAATTTAAAATATGGGATTTTTTTTAGGTGTGGCTCAAATTGAAGATGTATTCAAGACATTAATGTGTCTCAAATGCAAATGAAGCCTATGTGAGGTGTGGATTTAAAAAAGTGCATCTGTGAGGTATCTTTTATTATAATACAAATTTGCATGATAATATTTATTTGTGGGCCTTTGAGTGGTAAAGGTGAATGTGTGTTGATTTTTTACTTTCAATTGTTATATGGTGCTACCATGAGCCATAGCCACAACCATTTTTATTAGAGCCAAATGTTGACAATAGGGAAGCTACTATGTTTGAAGTTCAATTTTTTTATTGAGTTGTAGTAAGTTAGTTTCCAATAAATGGAAAAATTCACGAGGCTTAGAAGATAAAAGCGACAAGAAGATTTGTTTCAGAGCTATTTAGAAGAGTTGAAATGAAAAAGGAAAAAGAATTATTTCACATTAAAATGTATGAAAGAATGTGTGGATGAAAAGATTATTCCCCTCATAACAGCTTCAAAGTTAGCTAAGGAGGTTTGGGATATCCTTGATAGGAACTTTGGTGTAAGGGGGAGAATTCAGTTAAATATAAAGGTGGATCTATAACAATAGATCTACAATGAGATGAAGATTTTGAAATTTGAAGCCTACAACAAAAAGAAAAAGCTGGAACAATTTAGAGGCTATATGATCTTGAAGAAAAGAAAAATAAACATTAATCCCTATGATGTCAATTTTTTTAAATTGTAATCCTGGCTGAGACTCCGAATAACAGACATCTTAATTTAAATTTTGGTGGCTATAATTAAGGGGGAGCTTTGGAGAAACTAATTCCAACCACTTGCTAGGTTTTATAATTGTCCATCCAAGTGTCATAGTCACTTTAAATTTAGTCCAATTCAATTAATTTTAGTTGAGAGTTTCACTCCAATCATTAATTAATGTTGTCTCTTGTGTAATCGTACTTAATTGTTTTATAATATTGAGAAGAGTACTATTGTTCCACATTTTTCGTTCTCTAACAAAACCAAAAACGTAGAAGTAATCGTTTTGCGCTATGTTTTGGTAAGCATTCTTTTTCAAATATAAATACATCTCGTTTAGGCTACTTAAATATGGTTGAAACGACCAACGAGTAGATTTGAATCATTATGGCTAATAACATCTTTATTTTGGAATAGGGTTTTTAAAACTTCAATTTAATTATGATTTTTTTTTTTTAATGGGAACTGGAAACCTCTTGAGATATATGCAATAACCTGTAAGCCACGTATATTATAAACTCATCAATGAGATGCCTATCATTTTATTGTTACTAAGTCGGGATGGTAGAATACCTCAGGACGCCTATCCTTTCAGCCTTACTAAGACGAGATGTCACACACAAATAGGACGCCTATCCTTCCTAGTGGATGAGATCACAAAACATTGGAAAACCACGATCAGAACCACCGTAGCTAAGAATTGAGTAATTATCAAATAATTATTAATGAATGATAAATAATTTATATTTTTGGTTTGTAAGTTTAGAAGATCCTTTCTATTTTCTATTAAGAAAAAAGCAACAAGTTACATCCTATAAAAACTTGACGGCCTCAACCTTTTCGAAAGAAACCAGGTTTGTTGGCCACCATAAAGAGTTATAAGCCAACTAGTACTGAAAAAGTCTAAACCTTCTACTATTAGCTATATCCAGTTTACTATCTCTTACATATTCTTACTTCAAATAGTAAATGCTATCTACAATATGCATAGGCAAAAACCAGAGAAAATACTATGTCAATCATTCGATGACTCAATTGGTGCTGGGTCCTTTACACTAGAACCGGGCATGTCCACTTGATGCATGGTTTGCAGCTGATGGTCTATGCGGCCTAGACGAATAGTACCATGATGATGAGACACGTAAATTTCTTGGATATCTCTCCTTATCTCTTGTAAAATGGAGGTGGCTTTTGTGTCTCCAATTTCTTTTATGCTCATGATTGCCTTGGTCAAAACACATTTAAGCGTCTAGTAGGTATGGATAGATTGGTGGAATAGTGACAATCTTCTTCTTGTGTTACTAGGGTTTTTTAAGAAATCCACTGCCTCCTCATGTATTTCTCCTTCCTCCTTGGTATTCCAATCTCTTTCGCATCCAGAGATAAGGTTTCAGAATTGCGACAGAATGGCAATAGAATTGGCATCAAAGAGGTTTTCCATTACCTCTTTTCCTGACTTTCTTCCTCTCTTTCTAGGGCCCACTACATGCTTTTTTTTTTTCTTCTGTTTCCCCTTGTCTTTAGCCTCCTCCTTGATTTTCTGTCCTTTAACCATACTTGCATGCAGTAGTACCAACCGTTGAATAAACTGACAGATCTGTAGCAAGTCCCCTCCGAGTGGTTGAGTAACACTTGTATAAAATTATAGAAACTTGTATATTGCAGCATAAAGTCAATAACTCTTTTATAGAAGCAACAATTAAAATGACCCACACTGTCGGGCGTGACATTAGGACAATCAATAGAGCAAGAGGTGTCCATATTAAACCTTCCCAGCAGTAGACTATAAAGAAGGGTGGTAGGGTTGAAAATTTTGTTCTCACATAAATGGAGATGCATGGCAAGACACAAACTCTTCAACTCCAGAGAGTTAGCCACCTTTCGGGGCCAGATATTTCCAATATAAAAATTTAAATTCATTAGCACCTAGAGGTTATAGACCCACAAACAGTAAAGCCTCTCTTGAATCAGAAATTTGACAAGGTATGGATAGAACTTCAACACAGTAACCCAGAGGCCATTAAAACTTAACTACAACCTCTATAAACAGAAATAAATCTTTTCAGAATTGGCCCAGGCCTTAGTAAGACATGAAAATTAGCCCAAATCCTCGGCAGATAATCACCCACATGATAAAATGAACGAGGGAGAACAAGTTCAAACTGCCGTGCATTGTAATTCATAATTATGGGACAAGAAAGCCAAAGCCTTGGCATTACTTATAAGGTGTGGGGTACAAGGAGACTAAAGCACCGAATGCATGGGCCAGGGAGAGTAAACAGCTGAAGGTATGGGGAAAAGAAACACAAAAACACAATGCAAGAGATTGTTGGGCTCAAAAACGAAATCCCTGAAACATAGTGGCTCTAAATTAAATGAACGATAATCCACCTGAGTCGAAGCCATGCAGAGAACTAAATAAACAAAATTTGAACAAAGACTAGCTTTTAGAGTCGATCAGCTTACTCGCAAACCCACAAAGGTTATACAACCTTCATCCAAAACCACACAATGAACTATGGAATTCCATTTATACAACAAAGGAAACATCTCTCCGAAGATATATGTATTGTAACAGACCGGAAGTATTGTTAAGTTGACCGCGACATACATAGTTAGGAGACAAACCACATACCAGGTGACAGGGTGTGATCGCAATGTTCCAACCTTCTCTCGCACAACGTTTGCTCCTTCCTCTGAATTCTGCAGGAAAACGATACCGCCCTTTCCCTCACATGCCTTCATAAACCCCTTAAATCGCCGACACTGTTTCCCATACTGTTCTGACAAGGCTAGTTGTCCCCCACCATATACATCGCTCGTCATTATATTATGTTAGTGGTGGCACCGCCCCTCTGATCACTTACCGTCAATTGTCCTAGAGTGTCTGTTGGGTAGACAGTGCCGCATGCCACCTCATGCCTCCCATCTCTCGCATGTCACCCCAATCGGGGAGAATGATAAACAATTTCACTTATATCGAATATTCTAAAATCAATTTAGTGGTATAAATAAATGCGCGTGAATATGATTCAAATCCAAATTGGGAAAATTCCAATAATAGATATTTATTCAATAAAAGTGTCTATCACAATTCAAGGTCAAATGCTAGTGGCTTTGAATGACGAATTTCTCAAACATATTACACACCTTTTCAAGATAATTTGATGCTTGTCTATTTGTGATATCCTGAAACTGAGTTGTGGTGATATGAGTTTTACATGGAAAATTTATTACATCATTGTTTAATGTCCTACATAGATATCTAACACAGATAGAAAGAACCCATGCATCCCTTGAAATCGATGTGATTTAGATAATCAATCATCGCTTCGTATCTCCAACAATAATCTTCCATTTTTATAGAAGACATTGAATGCAACAGGGAGTTGTTAAGACTAAAGAGATTTGAGATGCCTTTCCTTTTGATTAATAACTCACATTCAACATACAATGAAAAAATTCACAAAACATAAGAAGAAACAATTGCATCTCAAACCTACCATGAATGGAAAGAATTGTTATGTCTGTTAATATTTTACTTCTGGCATATATCCAAGCAATAATGTGAATTATTACCATATCACCATGAAATTATCACACCTAAGGTTTTAGGACTTTCTCATCCGATATTAAGGAAACATAACATAACTGAGCATGGTGGTATAAACCATAAATAGTGCATGTATGCAAGTGGGAGGACATGGCTTTGGTGTATGGGATGGAGGTGGATTGTATGCATGGTTATCCTATTTAAATTTTGATTTGGTAGTGGGGTTTGCAAGTGACTTGATCTTGTGAAGGTTTCATTTAGTCTTACATTGCTAGAATGACACACATTAAGCATAAAGGTGTTGAGAGATATTTAATCAAAATTGAGGTTATCAATTACCAATTCATTTACTCAGAAAGTTGGGGAGGGTTTTGAAAAATCTATGTGGTTAATTTGATACTGAAAAGAGGGAAATCATATATTTATGAAAGGGTTATGAAGTAAGCTTCATCTTGAAAGTTATAATACCTATTTTGGTATTCGTTAATAATTTCATTTAAAAAATTTAACCATTATTTCAAAACTTATGCCCTAAAATTAAAATTAATCTTAGCTTAGACAATGAGTCTTCAATATTAATCATATGATATGTCATTGGATATATCCTAATTTTAATTTTCATAAAGCACTGGAAATTGTATTCACATGAAAATAATAATACAATAAAAATACATCAAGTTATGTCTCGAGATACCTAGTTTATCTTGGACATACAATCTCTTGGTTGAGTGGATATCTTAACCATACACCAATATAAGAAGCTAACTATTTAGAGAGAATCTCACAACTAACTAAATCTCAACAAACTCTTAAACATTAGGAACATACTCATTTTATAATTGATGAGCACAATAAAGACAAGTAGGAATTATATTTTCCAAGTCCCCCTTTTAACGAATACTTCTATTTATCTCAATCAACGAATTCTAAATGTGGTCCTCATGTGTACAAACATGATAAAAAAGAATATGTCAACGTTCATATAAAGAAACAATCATATACCAGAATGCATGGGTACCAATTGTTGTAATCGA
Source organism: Pinus albicaulis (assembly GCA_034641835.2). Classification (NCBI taxonomy): domain Eukaryota; kingdom Viridiplantae; phylum Streptophyta; class Pinopsida; order Pinales; family Pinaceae; genus Pinus; species Pinus albicaulis. The sequence continues at coordinate 1,527,598,730 of CM076570.1, read as the reverse complement.
TAGTCTACTAGAATGTCCTTTGTGTACATGGTTTAGTCAACCATTATCTGCATACCTATACCTATACCTGCAACTCCCCCATCCATTATCGTTATCATGGGCTTTATCGGATTACCCATAAGCATGCTCTGGGTTTTATCACCTTACCCTAAACCATGTCTAATGTTTTTTCGGTTGACCCTAAACCATGCTACAGGAATCCATGTCCACTTCCTTCTCGTACATGGTTTCTGGCTTACAACAAAATGAGACTACAAAGTGGGTTCAGGCTTACCACCAACTTGCACTTCAAAATTGGTTTTCTGCTTACCACAAACCTGCAATTACAAAGTGGTTTTAATATTACCACGAACTTCATCGGGGTACACATGCCTTGCAAGGCTAACAATAAAACTTCAGGTACATAATATTACAAACCCTTCAACGACCACAACCAAACACCATAGAATTGTTTACAATTGACATGTGTGACTCATAATACAACATGCTTTTGAGTCTATCCTAGAAACTCACACTAACTCGCATGAACTTTCAATTAGTTGTCCATAATCCTTTAATATCCTATGCTGCTCCAATCACTACCTTTTGATGCCATCATTATGTCAAGTTCATGTCTTCATCATATCTAGTAATAAATAATTCTTTCTATAATACCTATTTATATTTTCATAAAGCACTCCAAATTCTATTCACATGAAAATGATAATACAATATAAATGCATCAAGTAATAAATAATTCTTTCTATAATACCTATTTATATTTTCATAAAGCACTCCAAATTCTATTCACATGAAAATGATAATACAATATAAATGCATCAAGTTATGTCTAAATAAAATCGCTTGGTTGAGTGAATATCTCAACTACGCACCTATCTAGAAATCTAACTAGTTGGAAAGAATCTTTCAACCAACTAGACCTCAACAAACTCATAATTACTAGGAACAAACTCATTCTAGATTTGATTAGCACACCAAAGACATGTAGGAATTAAATTTTCCAAGTTCATATACTGATTGTCACTAGATTGTACTTTTTATTTGGGTGTCATGCACAATTACAAAATTTGTGGCCAAAATAGACACCTATTTTGCATCTTACATATGTTAGACATTAAGTCTTCCAATCTAGAAAATGCGAGTTTGTTGGAAATTTCGTGTCAAGAAATAGAATATATATTGATTGGATTTTTCAAAAACTTGATACGATTCATTTCATATTCTATGGAAGAGAGACTATGTTGGTGTGGATATCTCCTAGTCACTAATGAAATAGCTTCTCTATTCATAAGGCTAATCTTTATATGCCCCAAAGAGGAGTCAATATATTTGTTGATTGCATTATTCTTTAAACTCTTATAGCTATAGGATCCTTAATCTCGTAAGTCATAAAAGGATAAGAGAAATTTTTTGATTTAAGATTATCTTTTATTTTATTTATTTGGATTTTAAGGTAAATTTTCAGTAATTTGTAACTTTATTGATGATGTGTTTGGTTTTGAATATTATTTGAAATTGCGTTGTGGTGTGGTAAAAATAACTAAAATTTTTATTTTCGTTAGAACATTTATATTTTTACAACGAATAAATTTTTTGGTCAAATCATGAAGTATATTCTTCAAAACATATTATTGTTTCATAAGATTTTGGAAAGGATGTTTAGAATTCTTGTGGGAAGGTGTTTTTTGACCCAAATTGTACTTCATGATAAAAACTCTAATTCATAGGTACAATTCAAGGTTCAATTGTGCAAGTGTTGGGTTGATCATCATTGTATCTTTGCAATCCATTGTTTATCCTTATGTTGTAAATTTGTGTTTGAAAAAAAATAAAAAAATAAAAAAAAAAAAAAATATATATATATATATATATATATATATATATATATATATATATATATATCTGTCTGTGTGTTTTAGACTAGAGTTCCTAAGTGATATTTGGTTTGAGAGCCTATATGTGTGTGTGTGTGCGTGTATGTTTTAGACTAGAGTGCCTAGGTGATATTTGGTTTGAGAGCCTATATGTTGAAAGCTTGGTGACACTAAGGATGTTATTCGTAAACACCCTCATATATTAATAAAATCCGTCCTTGCTGCAAAACAATTTAGATAGGAGAGTATTGGGGCTAAGACTCCATGGAAGGAAAGGGGGGCTAATGGCTTAAGGGAAGGAATAAAGTAATATATTTTTAAAGTCCTTAATATTATATTATGATTTTATTATATGTTTATAAGTGTTGGGAAAAGTTCTAAAGTAGCGGGAGAAGACTTTTTAGAGTGTTGCATGTGAAAAAATGTAGATGCATATACAAAATGAGAGTTTGGTTGAAAGGTCATGCATTTCGTTTGTTCTTCGTGATTGTTACCACTATCGGATGGGTTTGAAGTATGTGAGCTAGTGAACTCATTACATTTGGAAACCTTGTGAATCCTAGGTGGATTTGGATGAACAATTCTCCTTGGGTTGTTTTTGTGAAGGCTAGAGCCATATAGCGAGAATTGTTGGAGAAAGGTTTCCATTTTTTCAGGACCAAAGCATGCTTGAATATTTATTTGGGGTAGTTGGAGTTCATGGAGCCACAACTATGAGACATCCTTTGTGAAGAGCCCTAAAAGTAAAGAGATAATCCAAGGTAATGAACCGAGGAGAATGAAACACACTTTGTTGGGTTGTGCAGGTTGAGGAGGATGAGAGTGTTTTTTGGAATTGCATCTAGAATTTGCTACAATAGCCTACCATTTTTTTGTTAATTGTGAGACTTAGTTGACTTACATAACATTTACCCTAAGAGAGTCATAGTTGCAACATGGCGACGGCCAAACATTGAGAGAGTTAAGACAACAATGTGTATGTTTGGGTGGATTGCGTAAGGTATATAACCAATTAGTGCTTTTATAAAAGGTAAGTGTTATCATTATGTTCTTTTTATGTTATTTAAAAAGTGTTATTCTATGTTCTTATAATATTTGTTATGCTATGTAATTGTATATTATGAATTTATACATGGAACTATAGGTTTTTTAGTATAGTATACATGTTTCGTATGCATAACAAGTTATCACATTATGGTTCGTATGCATAACAAGTTATCACATTATGGTATTAGAGCTTAGACTAAGTATATGGAAATTTTATAGTTGGTGTTAGAGCCCTGTTGGGCATAACTAATCATGGTATGATAATATTAGTATGTGAGGTTAAATACTTATAAAATAATAGCTTTTATTGAGGTGGTATTGCAATAACACATGCCCAAAGGTGAGTTTTGGGTGTGTTAAAACCTCAACAAGCTATCCTCTTCAATTTAGGCCACCTTCCCTTTGGCTTGATGGGGCTATCTCTAGTAGGATTATTAAGGAGAATAAATTACTTAGAGATGAATTCAAGTCAACGTATCCTTAGTTTTTTTGTTTTTTTTGTTTTTCAGGTTTCATAATTGGTGATGGAAGGAAGTACACATTAGTCTTAGATTGATCAAGAACTATGGAGATATTGTGATTCAAGGACAGTTATGGAGCTAAGAAGAAACCTCATAAAAATTTCCCTATTTTATTAAAAACTTGTAACCTCGAGATGAAAAACCAAGAAGAAGAGTAATCCCCCATACAATGAAGACCATCAATGGAAATCAAGGCCCAAAAAGAATTGATTATTATTGGAACCACCTTCACCACAAGATCAATAATGGCGTGATAATCTTACTTAATACATGCTCCTATGGTTCCAATATGGATAGACAAACTAAGGTACCAAATAATCACAAAACCAACAAATGAAGAAGGAGAGGAATTACTCTATAAGGTCATCCTTGTAAGAGGTAGAATTAATATTTCAATGGATTTATTTAGGTAGCTTGTAGAGACTTGAACATTTCACCATCGACCTTGATGCACCAAATAATAACTAGGATATAGAATCTTGATGAATTTACAACCATCATCTAGAAAAAGAGAAACATTTACACTACAATATGCATCAAGTAGGATATGTTTTTCATTATCTAAAGAGTGGAAGCCCAAAATATCCATTGATGACATAGTGAATAAGGGAAACTCATTATATAAAGCATTCCTTTAAAATAGAATAACAATCTCAAATATGATTTCCTCAGATCTAGCGTTCGGAAGGATATAATAAAAGTGGGCTGGGAAGCCAAATATACAATAACCCAAGTGAAATATTCCAAAAAGATATTGGAATCTCAACTAATGAAGGAGTAAATATACCCATAGTGAAAAATGTAGCCTCTAAAGGGGTATACTTCCTACAAGCTCCTAAAAGAGTTAAAATATATCATCAACATGTGGGATAGTTAAACAGGTCCAAATGAGTGAAAACAACACCCTCATGTCCAAGTAATGCATCCTCGAGTGTGGACATCATTCAAATAAGGGGATATTTGCTTGAAAATGTGAGAACAAATCGGTAGATCCAAAATTTAGGATGTGGTATGCTATAATAAGACTAAGGCATGAATAGGTAGCCCTAAAATATTTGGACTAATGTCTCAGAAACATGAATTTCCTCAAGATATGTGAATGCGAGGATGCCATTCGAATTGATAACCACCTTGGGTACTATTAATATGGCCAAACATGTAGATGAATGCAAATGCTCAAGAGGCAACAAACCACATCATATGATGCATCAACATGATAAAACACTCTAGCTTATCATAATCCATGGAGCCTAAGAAGAACCTCAATTATCTGAGGCTCATAAAAATCACGAGGGACAATGAAGAAATTCACTAATATTACCCCTATGTCAAAATTTTGGGTAGCAAGTGGGAAATAAAATTCCATCGAATATTATTATTAAACTAGGCCATGGCGACAAATCCCTATGGTGGAGGATGTTTGGGAATCAAGGAAAAATTAATAATTGTTATTTTATAGGTATCTAAATTTTGTGGATGAGGATTTTTGGCCCTTTAGAATCATGAAAGTAGTTTTTCCTAGGAATCGTAATTGAAGGAGTGCATTTAGATATGTTGATGATTCGCTACCTGCTGGGACAGTGTCACCAAGCCAGACATTATGGAAGGCTCCCTAATCAGTTATTCAAGATCATTTGTCTAAAAAGTGTGGAGATGTAGGAGTATTCATTTATGGGAATATTGCATTGTAGTATGTTTTCCTTTAGCTCAATTGGCGTTAATTGATGTTAGAGTGTGGATTTTGAATCAGCGCATCCAAATGGCATTAGATTTATTGTGTTGGAGTAGCCTACTAATTGACAATGCATAATATGGTGAAAATTTGAGTTTCTTGAAGTACTTATATATCAATGTGCATATTTACTATATTATCTTTAAAGTGCAATGACACTAGCGAACATTTCAAAAGACTTTAGATGTGGCTAAAAAAGAAGGCAATGTTGTGCAACTCTAGGGTATCCAACAAAGTTTTTGGATATTGATCTTGATCAGTAGTATTCCATCTAGAAACAGATATGGATGAAGCATTACCATCCTAAGTTAGATCGGTTTATTCGATTATGGAGCAAAGAAAAATTCTAATGGTGGAAAACATAACAAAAATATGTAACATGATCCATTTTGATGCATCTCTTGTTCTATAGAGGTGACCTCATCACACATATATTTGGACAACTTTATAAGTTGGTTACAAACATTTTACACACACACACACACACACACATATTTTCTTATATAACTAGATTATATTTTAAAAGCATTTTTTACACCACCTTCTTAAAATTTTAGCTCATCAAGTGTATGTTGATTTAGGATTTTTTTTCTTAATTTTTTTCAAGCATAGATATAAAATCCTAAATTAGTTACAACATGTAAATTTTTAGAGTTAGAAATCTTTCTAGATAGTTTTGGAAGAAAATTGTATTCATGATTTAGAGACATCTGATGTCCTATGGAAGAGGTATACTATATTATGAATTTTGTGAAAAATCTAACAAAAATTAACATCGATGAAAACAAATTCAGCAAATTATGTTTATCTACTCTATGGAACTTCTCTAGTTCTAAAGGAGGAGCAATAACATTCAAAATGGACCATTACATTATCATTAATAAAATACTTGCTACTAGAAGGGGAAATTGATCTGTCATAGTCCATTCCATGCCAAATATTCTCAACTCGGTGTCGAAGAGTTCCAAATTTTCTTCTGTTTGTTGAAGATGTGCCCCTTGTTCCAGTTTGAACTCCATGGTTGATGCAAGGCTTGTTTCCAACTGATTATACTTTAACAGATACTAAATAATATCCTATTTCAGATATTGAATCTCCTTCTCCACTTTGTGTTGTTCATAACCTTGATACATACCTCAACGCTTAGACACTGTCCTATTTTTTATAGTAAGAAGAGAGTTTAGAAATCATTCTAAAGCTCATATGTGGATACCATTTGAGAAAATGATATAAATTATCTTGAGTATGATGAAATATAATATGAAATTACCAAAGTGAAAACTAAGAATGTCAACATCGAAAGGGGTCGAATTTCCCATCAATGATCTGAAATTCACTTGTAAAGAAGCTCATCTCATGCTGGCCTAGATGCTTGCATAATAAAATAGCCTATGATGCTTCACTCACTCCCTTGGTTGAGGGTTTTGCACACTATCAAGCACTATCCTCGATGTCCTTACAGAGTTGACCAAAACAATTCATATAATTTCCTTCCCATGTGTCTTATTGACCTCCCATGTAGTATTAGGCTAATCCATGGTCCGACCTCACATAAGATGGCATTTCAAATCACCATATCTCTTCCATTTAAGGTGAAATCATGCCAACTTAATTTCCATGTTTCCATCTAGATGAATTGGAGGCATGTTTCTTAAGGGCCTTTAATTCCGACAGTTGAACTGGACCAACTCGGTCATCTTATCAACTAAATAACATATTAAACATATTCATACCAAAATATATTGAAGTATCAATGTAGGAGCCATGAGGTTTTCATAATTCATATTCCCTTGCATGACAAGTAGTCAACGATGTAAAGCATCATCCATGTCTCAACAAATTTATATTGCCATATGCGCCATTGATTGGCCTGCACCTTGCTTAGATTCATGGAGTTAAGGGATAAGACAAAATCCTGTCCTCTCAATAATAAGGAAAGTACCAAATTCCAATGTGGTGCCCTTATTCACATGGAGGTCAATTTTCTTATTGTTAACTCTTAACACATGATCCCAAAGTGATTCCTCAATGTTTTTAAAGGAGAGAAGATGAATTAACCTAGAGATAGGGAGGAGAAGGATCCATAACCGATGTCTTGAAGAAATCTTTGTATAACATGACCTCAGATATATAAATTTAAAATTATATAGTAGGCAATGGAATGAGGTAATGATCACTATCCAAAACGGTCTCCTAGTTATCTTAATCCCTTTTTTCCTCTCGATCCAAATACTTAGCTAAAATTCAAAATAGATCAAAGAAATCACCCGAATGTTCCCTCGGTGAAAATAGGTACTTGCTCTTACGAGAAAATCCAACTACAAGGGGAGAAATACTTCTAAATTGTGGCACATTTTGTCTCTCTCGTCTTATAATGATTCTTACCTGCCATGTCTATCTCCACATTTGTGACCATGATTGCAAATATGTCACTACGAGTATTATCTTCAAACTAATAAATTGTGGTGAAGTTCTTCAAACCAGTTATCCCAACCCTAACCACATTGAATCCAATAATTAATACACTCGGATGAATTAACATATAGGCTATTTTTTGAATATAGCGACAATTGTGGCCACAATTCCCACTCATTATTATTGATCCTAGAGACACATTCTACAACCTATTATGACTTCGATGTGTATGTATGTCACGTCCTCAAAAAATAATAATTTATTTATTTATTAATTAGATATCAATTTTTGGATTCATCTCTAAAAACCCCTCAATACTTAAATATTTATTAATGTCTTCCAAAACATTAGCCTGAATCTTAAATTATATATAACTTGAATATTATATATAAATTTTTAATCTTATTAATGGATTATGATTAATAATTAAAATACAACTATGTATTATTATATATAGTTGGAATGGATAGTAAATTATCTCATGCATTTAATAGTTCCTTTTGTCATAAAAGTGAATTTGAATGGATGATAAATTTAACTTAAACAAAAAAAATTCAGCACATTAAAATTATAAATTAGGTAAAATATTAAACATCTCTATTTACTAAAGCCAATACCATCTCTTAAATCAAATGAAAAAGGTTAATTCAACACAAGGAATCATAAATCTTCCTCCAAAATATTTTAATATTTCTTTTAATTAAATATTTGTAAAATGCATCTTTAAAAGGAAAAACAATATTTTATAGATATATTAAAGCCTTTAAAGACATCAATATTTCTACATCAAAATTCTAATATTTGAGAAAATTATTTTGATGTAGTTTCATTATAATTTATTTTTATCGTTCCCTAAAAAACATTACTAAATCTAATGTTAATATTATTAAATTTAATAACTTTGTATTAATACAATATTAAATTTAATATGATATTAAATTTGCTATATTATAACGTATATTAATATATATTGACATATTAACTCTATATATATAATTGGAGGGAATAACAAAGACAAAGTGATAGAGGTGGAGAGATAGAGAGAGTGACAAGGGAGTGATGGAGATAAAATGAAAGACAGGGGAGAGCAGGAATGAAGAGAGAGAGAGAGAGAGTGAGAAAGAGAGGAGCGAGAGAGAGAGATAAGGGTAAGAGAGAGAGAGAGAGATGAAGGGGGGATAGAGGGACAAGGATGAAGAGAAGAGAGAGAGTGAGAGAGAGATGGGGGGGAGACAGAGGGAGGTAGGAGAGAAAAGGAGAGAAAGGAAGGACCAGAGAGAGGAGTTGAGAGGGGGAGGGGGGAGAGAGGTAAGGATGGAGAGAGAGGGAAAAAGAGATGGGAGTTGTAGGGGGGTAGGAGTGAATAAGAAGGACATAAAAATTGGAGAGAGAGAGAGAGAGAGGGAGTGACAAGGGAGAGATGGAGACAGAGTGTGTATGTTTTAAGGTGAGATAAAGAGATAAAGAAGGTGAGATGGAAGGAAGGGGGAAGATAAGGAGAGAGGGAGGGAGAGAGAGATGGATTTGGAGGGAAAGAGAGAGGGACATAAGAAGAAATAAATAGAGAGAGAAATGTGGAGATAGAGAGAGAGGGAGAGAGTAGAGCAGGAGGGAAGAGAGCTAAGAAAGAGAGAGAGAGAGAGAGAGAGAGAGAGAGAGAAGGGGAGAGATATGTAGATATGGAGACATAGTGTGTATTTTTTGGGGCTAATATAAAGAGACAAAGGAGATGGAGAGGGAAATAGAGATATGGATGGAAGGTGAAGAGAGGGAAGAAGGGAGAGATAGAGAGAGGGAGGGAGAGATATATAGATATGGAGAGAGAGTGTGTGTGTTTAGGGGCTGAGATAGAGAGACAAAGAAGGAGAGATGGAGGGATATATAGATATAGACGGAGGGAGAGAAAGGGAAGAATATTTCTTGTACTATATGCATTGATTTCAGTGTAGATGATTATTTCTAATCCTATTTGATTGCTTGCACTATATGCATTGATTTCAATGCAGATGTTGATTTGTAATCCTATTTGATTTCTTCCTCTAGATGCATTGATTTCAGAGAAGATGTTGATTTCTAATATTATTTTATTGCTTGCATTAGATGCATTTATTTTTTAATTGTAGGTGTTGATTTCTAATTATATTTGGTTTCTTGCACTAGATGCATTGATTTCATTGTAGATGTTGGTTTCTAATCTTACTTAATTTCTTTCATTTTATGCATTTATTTCAGTGTATATGTTGTTTTCTAATCCTATTTGATTACGTGCATTAGATGGATTAGATGTTGTTAATCTTGAGACTGTAAATTACTAAAAATATTTTTCAAGATTAGATGGATGAGGAGAGAGGGAATAAAATATCTTGAACTAGATGCAATGGTTTCAGCTTATATGATGATTTCTAATCCTATTTGATTTCTTTCACTAGATGCATTGATTTCAGTGGAGATGTCGATTTCTAATGATATTTGATTTCTTGCAATAGATGCATTGATTTCAATGTAGATGTGGATTTCTAATCTTGATTGCTTGCACTAGATGTATGGATTTCAGTGTAGATGTGAATTTTTAATCCCATTTGATTTCTTGCACTAGATGCATGGATTTTAGTGTACATTTTGATTTCTAATCCTATTTGATTGTTTGCATTAAATGTATTGATCTCAGTGTAGATGTTCATTTCTAATCTCATTTGATTGCTTGCATTAGATGCATTGATTTCAGTGTATATTTTGTTTTCTAATCCTATTTGATTGTTTGCACTAGATGCACTAGATGTTAATTTTGAGGCTATAGATTATTTAAAAAAACAAATCAAGATATATTTAGTAATGGGTACAGGGACACTATTAAGAAATAACTAGGTGTCAAAATTTGTGAAATGTATTGATCTCAGTGTAGATGTTCATTTCTAATCTCATTTGATTGCTTGCATTAGATGCATTGATTTCAGTGTATATTTTGTTTTCTAATCCTATTTGATTGTTTGCACTAGATGCACTAGATGTTAATTTTGAGGCTATAGATTATTTAAAAAAACAAATCAAGATATATTTAGTAATGGGTACAGGGACACTATTAAGAAATAACTAGGTGTCAAAATTTGCGATAACTACAACTAAAATGAAAAATATATGCAGAATCAATCCTCCTGCAAAATGAAAATTACTCCTTGACAAGATGGTCTTCCTTCATCATCAACTAATTACTAATAGAAAATTACATATATTCAAAACTACTAATAAAGTAATTGTGTACAACAATGCATTCAAAATATTTATAAGAGAAAAATGTATATTTATAAATATCAAAATAAATCAAAATATTCTTGAAGGAGATGTGATAATTGTTTGGAGAAAAAAATAATGTAAATATTTTATAAATCTACCCACTCGTTAAAAATATTCAAAAATACATTATTTCTTGACTTTACAAAATAGACTATAGATAAGAAAAAATCATCAAAATATTATTTTAGGAAATAAATTATTTCAAACATAAACAAAGAAACAAATTATTTCCAAAGTAATCTTGACGCAGTAAATTATTAAAACTTCTTTTCAATATATATTTTGTAATATTTGGAAGAACACTATTTAGAATTACTTGGTTGTCAAAATTTGTGATACCTAACATGAAATGAAATGGATGTGCAATTTCAACATTGTCTCCATCCTTCATCACCAACTAATTATTGTAGAAATTTCCTGTTTTCCCACCCCGGTTTTCAGTTTCACATTATTTCTCCAAATAGTTAAATGCCATTTCCCATATCCTTACATTCAACAAACTGGAAAATAAATTTTTGCTGAAAACACAAATTCTGGAAAATTTACAGAATGCTGGAAAATGCAGAAACAAAAATTAGCAAGCTTAAAACAGTCATTAACACATTTTAACACAGATATTTTTGGTCAAGGTGACCCTGGAAAAACCCCCTACAACTCTTGGGTAAAACTAGTTTGAGAGCTCCTTATTTCTGAAAAATGCTTTTTATAGTGAGATAAATATTCAGAAAAATCAGCAAGTAAACTTATACAACTTATCTCGTTTTCCATGCTTAACCACCGCCTCGGAAAATGTGCAAACAGTTAAACTGAACCAACAATAAATGATGTGCGTATTTCCTTGAAAAACGTGCCCAGAAATTACAACATTAATTTCTGCTGTACGACCTCCTCTTTTTGCGTGCAGAACAACAATAAATGATGTTGTACGGCCTCCTTGGAATGCGTGTAGCTGTATTAAATGCCGCTGTATGAAAATCTGCCTCGATTTTTGTGCCAGCAATCAGCTATACGCTGTATGGCCTGCCTGGAAAAGTGTGCAGCAAAAACAGCAACCTCTCCCTCGAAATTTGTGCCCAGAAAATGGTGTGGCTGCCTAGGAAAACGTGCCACAAGCCGTTGTATGGATTCTGCCTTGGAAATCGTGCCAAATCTGCCTTGAACTGTGTGCAAACTCTGCTGTACGAACTTGCTGAAATATTGCCTTGGAATGTGTGCCAAGCTGCTGCCTCCTTCTCCTCATTGCTCAGAAATCTCCCTTGCTCTCTTACTCTCCTTCTCCCAATCTGCTCATCATCATCATCATTTACAGGTTCGGATTTGACTCACTCTTTGTGAAACCCATCTCCTGCAAGTATGTATCTATCCTGGAGTACCAAGCTCTAGGAGCTTGCTTCAGGCCATAAAGGGCCTTCTTCAGTCTGCACACATGGGACTCCTTCCCATGCACCTCAAAGCCCTGTGGCTGCTCAATGTACACCTCCTCCTGTATGAAGCTATTGAGAAATGCGGTCTTCACATCCATCTGGTGGATCTTCCAACCCATCTCTGCTGCTATCGATATAATGGAGCGGATCGAAGTCTATCGAGCCACGGGAGCGAAGGTCTCCTCATAATCAACTCCCTCTACCTGGGAGAACCCTCTAGCCACAAACCTCACTTTGAATTTCTCAATGCTGCCATCTGCAGCATGATTTACCTTGTAAAACTTCTCAATGCTGCCATCTGCAGCATGCTTTACCTTGTAAAGCCACCTGGAAGTAACCACGGATTTGCCCTCAGGCCTCGGCACCACCTCCCAAACATCATTCTTCATGACAGAAGAATACTCCTCCTGCATGGCCTCTCTCCAGACCTGCTGGCTAGCTGCCTCCTCATAGCTAGAAGGCTCAGAGTCAAGGATGTTGGCAGCCATTGCCATATAGCTACAAAACCTCTCAGGTGGTCTGCTCTCTCTGACCGGCCTCTTAGGCCCAGCAACAGATGTGGCCTCTCTCAAGGTGTCTTGAAGCCACTTGGGCTTCTCTTCCTCGAGCATACTTTCCTCCCATCGGGAGAATGAACCCTCGGCCCTCAACATCAGGAGCCTGAACTCCTGACTGTCTGTCTGCTGTCCTCCTGCCTGCACCTGAACCTGTAGATGCTGAGGTACCGTGTGAACCGTCCATCAGTGGACTCCCCAGTGAACTGCTCTGTGGACTGCTCTGCGTGCTGCCCATAGCACCACCCCTCTGACTCTGCGAGCCACTCCCCACTGACGGACCCGACATCGTCATAGATGTACCTCCGGATCCTCCTGATCCCTGCCCACTGGATCCCTGCGACTGACTCAACTGCTGCTGAGGGTCTGGCTGATCCAGATACTCTAACTCCCGTGACCTCCTAAAGGCCCTGTCCTCCTCGAACTTCACATCCCGCCCGACAACAACTTTCCTCTGCGCAGGAATGTAAATCTGAAAGGCCTTGGAGGTCTCACTGTAGCCCACAAAGATACCCTTCTCTGCGGTGGGCTCTAGTTTGGTCCTCTTCTCCTTGGGTATGTAGGAGTATGTAATGCACCCAAAGATACGAAGATGACCAATATCGGGCTTCTTCCCAGAAAAAGCCTCCTCCGGAGTCATGTGCCCCAAGGCACGATGCGGACTCCTGTTCTGCAAATAAACAGCTGTGTTGCAGGCCTCAGCCCACAAAAACAATGGCAACCCCTGATCATGCAACATGGCTTTGGCAGCCCCTCCAATGGATCTGTTCTTCCTCTCCGCAACCCCGTTCTGCTGGGGGTTGTAAGGAACAATGAACTCCCTCCTAATGCCTGCCTCCGCACAATAGTCAACAAACTCTCCGAGGGTGTACTCTCCTCCATTGTCCGACCTCATGGACTTGATCTTCCGACCTGTCTGTGTCTCCACAAGAGCTCTGAACTCCTGAAACCGCTTGAAGACCTCACTCTTGGTCTTCAAGAAATAAATCCAGGTCCTCCTCGAGTGATCATCAATGAATAAAACATAGTACTCATATCCACTCAAGGAAACATGAGACATCCGACCGCTCACATCGGAATGAATCAAATCAAGTATCCCAGTCGCTCTGCTGTCACTGTTGGGAAAAGGGGATTTGGAAAACTTGCCCATCGCACATCCTCTGCAAGTATCAAAGTGATCAGTACTGAAATCTGGCACACCTGTAGTGATCTCCCGCAAAGTCCTCAAGGCTCCATGATACATGTGCCCCATCCTGCGGTGCCAAATCTCACACAACTCAGAACTGCTAGCTCTGCTGTCGGTACTGCTGCTTAATGCCAAAAGGGACTGAAATGCAAACTTGCACACCTTTGCATGGCGTACACCTATCACTCTAGTTGAATCAGCTGGAGTGCCTCTGGGATACATCAACACCTGTCCTCCCCTGAACAGTACCTCATATCCTCTGTCCTCCAAAGCTGAGACGGATATGAGGTTCTTCCTCATCCCTGGCACATAAAGAACATCTGACACTTTCAAGGGAGGTTTAGACTCCCTCTGAAATGTCAGTGTTCCCACACCGACTGCTCTAACAACTCTGTCATCACCGAGTACTACCTCTATATCAGTGCCACTCTCTGAAAGCTCTAAGAAGTACTCACGGACTCCTGTCATATGACGTGAAGCCCCACTGTCCACATACCAGATACCCGAAGATGCTCTGCTAGTCGAGGGAAATGCATGCTCCCTCTGAACCTCTATGGCAGGTGATCCTGCACTAGAGGACTCACACACAATGAACCCAAACTCCCGGTCAAAGCGATCTGTAAAGTCCTCAACCTCTGCTGATGCTGCCATGTTCTGGTTCTTCTCCTTCTTCTTCTTCTTCTCCGGACACACAACTGCATAGTGTCCCATCTTCTGACAATTCCAACACTTCACCTTGGAATAGTCCTTCTGTGTGTTACCCTGTTTACCTTTACCTTTGCCTTTGCCCCCACCATTGCTTGTGGAAGCCTGCTTCTTGCCTTTGCCTTTCTTGCCTTCTGCCAACAGTGCTACATCCTCATCCTGCTCAACTGGCTTGGCTGCCCCAAGCTGACCTTTCCTGATCTCTGTCTGAATGCAATCATCCCAAAACCTCTCCCATGTGGGAAGGGTCTCACGTGCACAAACCCCATCAGCAAAGTTCATCCATGAACTGGGGAGGCCATTCACTGCTATCCGCACCAACTCAGTGGGTTGAATGACCTCTCCAATTGCCGCCAACTCATCTCTCACATTAGTAATCTTTGTGAGATATCCAGCTGCACTATCAGTCTTACCCATCTTAATGGTTTTCAGCTTCTCCTTTAGGACCATTTTCCGGTTCTCATTGGTACTTTGGTAGAGATTGGACAATGCTGTCCACATCTCATGAGCATTTCTCTTTCCTCTCACATGAGGAATGCAATGGTCTTTGATTCCGTCTAGAATCAGTCTCTTACCCTTGTTGTTCTTTTTATTATATGCTGCCAACTGAGTAGCATCAATAGGCACATTCACAGGGTTCTGTGTGGTATGCACCATAATGTCCCAGACTTCTGCCTCCTCAAAGATACTCTGCATTCTCTCCTTCCAAATGCTGTAGTTGGAATGCCCATCCAACCTATCCTCCACCCTCAGTCCCAATGACATCCTGCTGTCCTAAAACTGAAAAACAGCACCGTCAGAGAAAAGATAAAATTCTACTAGAAAACTGTACTGTTGAATTTTCTCGAGGAAAATCGGGGTAGCCGTATTTTTCTCCTTGGTCGTCCCAAATCGTACTTTCAAGACTAAGCTCCGATACCATGTAGAAATTTTTCTTTCTCAATTCTTGCCATTTACCTTATTTCAACAAATAGTTAAATGCTCCTTTTCCCATATCCTTACATTCAACACACTGGAAAATAAATTTTTGTTGAAAACACAAATTCTAGAAAATTTACAAAATGCTGGAAAATGCAGAAATAAAAATCAGCAGATACAAACAACCATTCGACACATGATAACACAGTGATTTTTGGTCAAGGTGACCCTGGAAAAACCCCCTACAACTCTTGGGGAAAATCAGTTCGAAAGCTCCTTACTTCGGAAAATGCTTTGCGTAGGTGAAATATATAGAAAAATTCCGCAAATTAATTACGTACTTATCCGAAGCTCGTGCTTGCCTATGCCTTGGAAAACGGCGTAATGCGCAAAATACTCAAAACAGTAAATTTATTACAAGAAATTGCCTTTCTCTTGCAAGTGTAAGCGGCTTGCCTCGTAGGCGGTGTCGTTAACCTTGGAAATCGAGCCCTTTGTTGCTGTACTTTTCCTCAAAAACCGTGTTTCCTTTCTCCTCGAAAAATGTTCCACAAAACAGCTGTACGGACTGCTGTCTCAGTTTTCGTGCTGCTGTACGGCCTTGCTGCCTCGATATTCGTGTAGCCTCTTGCTACCTTGAAAACCGTGCCCTCCTTGTTGCTATACGGATTTGCTGAGTTTGCCTCTCCTTCACCTTCTCAAGCTCTCTTCAGAAAAAGTCTCCAGCTCTCCTTCTCCTCCTCTCTCAATCTGCTCATGAAAGAATGAATGACCTTTTCCTCCTTTTCCTCCTTTAACCTAACCCTAAGTGACTTTTGGGGAATCCCTAAATCCAATGGCTGAGATAGATTGAGATCTAGGGCTGAGATTAAATGCTCACTTAAATCTCACTTTCTATTTTTTAATTCACCCCACTTTAATAAAGACCCACTTAGTCATTTATTTCCAAAGTCACTTTTCCTTTCTAATTTTACATTGATTTTATTAAAGTCACTTTAAAATTAGACTTTAGTAACTTTATCACTTAAAGTCACTTTTAAATTAGATTTGACTTTATAAAAATTATAAAGTCACTTTAGGAGAAAAATTAAATTCTTTTGGACACTTTTCCCTAGGCCAAAGATCAAAGCCTTAGGGAACCACCTATCCTCCGGTAACCAAATTTCAACAATTACTAATAAACAATTACATACACATATAAAAATATAACAAAACAACTCTTAACATTCAGAAACATTGTCATCCAAATCCAAACACATAAACACACAAGCCACTCAAAGCATCCAAACAAAGACTTACAAATCATTCAAGGAACACAATACAGGAAAAAAGAAAAAAGAAAAAAAGAGAATGATATGGTCATGCCATGTGAAGAAAACATAATGTGAATTTTGAATTTTATTTCAAACATATACATAATAATGATAATCTAAAAATGTGATATTGGGAACAAATCCCTCGAAGTGCAAACCTCTCCTCAAGTTCTACGCACCAAAAAAAATGTTTTCACCTTGAGGTATTTGATCTCTCTCAACCCATGATAGATCCCATATTAAATGGATCTAAGATTATATGTTTAAATGTTGACATATCTATACGTCACCACATTATAGTGGCTATATTTCACCCCTAATAGTGAGATGTTCTTCAACCTTGTTTTTTGCATCATTTATATTTCATTCATGAAATATTTAATTGAATAATATTTCCCAAATAATAATGTAGAACTAAATGAATATTGAAAAATGATAAAGTTATAGTAACGAAAATATTATTTCAAACATTAGAGAATTTATTGTAAAAGAAGATTTTTTTTGAATGAAAACCTGTGAAGCTGAGAGCACTTTCTCACATTTCATACATGGTACTAATGAAAACATCTATTTCATTTATAAAATAAACTATAATATTTCATTTTTTTTAATATAAAATAGATAATATTTATATATATATGCATCCAAATTTAAAATTATTATAATATTTTATAACAAATTTGTATTATTATAATTTATCACTAACATAGCAATCTTTATTTATTCATTTTATTTCATTATTTCATATATATAAATTTGTTGTTTTGAATTAACCATTGTTAATATTATGTGAAGCATGGAGAAATTGCTGGAGAAGTACCGGGAGTATTCGCAGCAAAATAGTAAAAATGATCCTAATCAAGAGCAAGATAACGAGGTATTTCCTTTCCTTTCTTAATATGTGATATTTGTGGTCTGTTTTTTAAATACAAATGATAAATATCTAAGTAGTGCAAATATGGTGAAATATATAGAGTTTTTTTAAAGCTTGAACTTTCTATTTGTTGTTATTTAAAATTTTAACGATAACCTTATATATATATATATATAAAATAAAAATTATAAGAATAACGAAAACAATTAAAAAGTCAAATTATGCAAGGCTTTCCAAGTATATATATATATATATTCAAATTAGTGAGGGCTTTCCACATAATTTTAAATTTAGAGAATTTGTGATGTTTACCCATTGCATAAAAAATGTATTTTTATAAATTCTAAATGTGTAAATAGTTTATGTTGTACTAACTTAAGGTTGGCTTATGGGTGTAAGTCTAAATGTGTAAATAATTTATGTTGTACTAGCTTAAGGCTGGCTAGGTGTAAGGTGTAAGGGTAGATTGTTTTTTAATGGTATACATTCATGTACTTTGAATAAGTTTGTTGATTGGGGATGAAGGTTGGTAAATAATTTGATTAATGAAGTATTTTATGAGTTACTAAGAAATTTTATTGTGATTTGTTTCATGTATGTCTTGTAAATTATATAGGACAATAGATTTGAACATAGGTCGTGGAGTAAAGATTTAGAATTTGTTTTAATGGGTGTGAGGGTAGACTGTTTTTTATGGTATACATTCATGTACTTTGAATAAGTTTGTTGATTGGGTATGAAGGTTGGTAAATAATTTGATTAATGAAGTATTTTATGAGTTACTAAGATATTTTATTGTCATTTGTTTCATGTATGTCTTGTAAATTATATAAGACAATAGATTTGAACATAGGTCGTGGAGTAAAGATTTAGAATTTGTTTCATTGATAAATTTCTTTAAAAAGTGATTTGCTTGTTGTTGTTGGGTCTATCTACATTGTATGGTTGGTGATTGTTTTAAGAGAGATATATATTATGGATTTTTATTATATTTAAACATGGATTGGTTCTCATTGTATTTAAACATAGATTGGTAAATGGTTATAACTTGTTCAACTAATGAGTCACTTTAAAAGTAATTTATTGGTTGATAGTTAAATTCAGTGATGTTGTGGGGCCAATCATTATTTTAAGACATAGTTGGAGTACAAAGTCCACAAGATTTGAAGATAATGTTGGTTGTTTGGTAGAGAAGCGTAAATCATTATGAACCACAAGTTATTTCAAGAGGATTTTATTTGTTGGTAATGGAATCCATTTAGTTAAGCATGTCTAACACCGTGTTAGGACATTGGCTACAAGTTGATGAGATTTTAACTTATGTTAATTGGTTGATAGTGAAGAATCATAATTGATTCAACCAATAAACCAATATGAAAGTGGCTTGTTGGCTCTTGTTTAATTCCATTTGATTTAATTCCTTAAACTATTTATGTTTCTTTTAAAAATGGATTATGCATTTAACTTCTAAATGATATTAACAAGTAAAGTTAATCTAGTAATGAACATGAGTTATTTCTTGTTTTTGAATAAAAAATTAAATTTGGAATGTTTTCCATAAACACTGATGATAAAGTATTCCAAGATTCCAGAGTAGTTAGGCAAAAGCAGTTAAAGATAATTACCCTTTCCTCTTTAAGGATAAAAGGAAAATCCCAGTGAGGAAAAGGGGTTATGTGATTTTAGAGGAAAGCCAGGAGGCTTGAAGGTGGGAGTCAATCCAGAGTTGATTGGAACCAGATGAAACTCAGCAACCTGAGCCTGGAAAGGAAGATTGGACCGAGGGTCTTGAGGTCTAATCCAGAAACACTGTTATCTAAGCCCTACTTTAGTGCGGAGCACGGGGGTAGTTGAGGACATAATCACCTCTCTCACAGTGGGGAGGAAATCATTAGCATTCTAAAGTGAGATAAGTAACTCAAGCATGATTCTAGGCAGTTTTGTGAACCTTACTGTACTTTCTTTTTCAAATTAGTTAAAATGTTAAATTTTGTAATTTGAGCAAATTATAGAGAAAGACAATAAAGCTATTTGTGTAATACATTTATTTAATATGAATGAAGATGTATAGCAGTGAAGAGGAGATTCATTAATTCTGGTCTCAAAGAAAATATATTCTTTCTTGTGCTTTATATTTTTTGAAGTATTGAGTCAAGAATGGTTGTGTCAAGGTAGAAAGAAGAAATTAGGGTCATAACTATAAATACCAGAAAATATTGGGAAGGGAGCTGTTAGATGGCCCAGGGTTGGAAACTCTGCACTGTACCGTTTGTTCCCTATTCAAAAAATGACTATAGACGGGCTGTGGGAATTATAGAAGGTAATGCAACAATTAAATATGGTTCGGTCATCTAACATGTACAACATCTAGACAAATTTGACAAGAAGATAACAACTAGAATGAAAATTACTATGTATCAAGATGCGAGTAGGCTACTGATTTGGAATTATCATTAATAAAAAAATGTAATAAACTATAATATTACAATGTATCAAAACATGAAAGCATACAAATATCTTATTACAGAAGAAAATTAAGTAGAGGAACTGCATGCAAATAATTTGATACAAAATAATAATTTAAACATAGTATTAGCACAGTTGACCAAATATAGATGTAAGTGTTAAGTAGGTAAATACTCTCTGCGGACAGAGATGATCCCTCTAGCCCTAGAGTGGGTCTAGAAACAAAGAGACATGCTAAAGTGTTGATTCCTAATTATTAAATGAAAGAGGACATAGTAGATCGACCTACCTGGAGTCCAATGTTATCGTCGTTGCTGTAGTGGTGGTGGCCTCTCGCTCCTGTCTCGACAAGTCACAATCCTTTCACAGTCATGCTCAGATACCTGCACATAGAATCAGAAAAAAAGAACAACATATGACATAATAACATTTCATTCATAACTATTAGCCAGTCAAAGAGGGCTAAAAAAATTGCATTAAACAAACGCCGTAACACAAAAGTGGAACCAAACAGTAGTCACGCATATGTATTAATGAAAGGAAGAGATACAAAAAAAGCTTTGACGTCGAGGTCTCCTCCAGCGGGGTTCAGCCGGAGCGCATCTCAAATGTTCGTCAGGTAATTCGGACAGGATAAAGGCATGGACTCAAGCTCTCTCGGAAGGCATCGACTCAATCTCTCCCAACATAATTCCTTCTTATCCTATCTCTCAAGGATTTCTCCAAGTTCAACTAGTCAACCATTCAGCCATTCAACTATTTAGCTATTCAACGAGTTTTTGCAAAGAGAGATGGCTTCTTTTTATAGAGGAAAAGGAGGAGGTTTAGGATCCCTCCAAAGGTGGGAGGGAGGCCAATCCTTTAGGGAGTTCCGATAAGAGGTGGAAACCATAAACTAAAGTAGGGAGTACGTGGTTTATCAGTTCAACCACTCCGAATGACTCATCCTTGAGGTGGTTGGAGTGGAATATTTGCCTCTATTTTTAAAAAACATTCCATAAAAAACTTCGTGCGGGTGGCAAACTAGGACAGGTCGCCAGCTCGCGCGGGGCCCAATGTTAAGTTTCCTTTTTGGCGCGAGGGCATAACTAACTACCCTCGCCAAGGCAAAAACAAGGGTTTTTGAGTCTCTGCTCAGGGAATTGTCTTCAGAAGGAATATTATTCTCATGTAAAGGGATACAATGATAGTCTTTGCAAAGCATGACACTGCTTATTGATCACGGAAATGACCCTCCAATGGGCGAGATGGGGATTACAGGGATAGTGACAAAATGCTGTGTAACAATAAGTCCAATTACAAAGTCGGACCACCGTGAAGGAAGGACTGAATAAGTTAGTGTTACTATAATAAAATCAGAATATTGAAATAAGCAATATTCATAGAAAACTCATGTAAGTCAACAAAATAACCTTGTGTTGGAAAACACTTTCTTAAATTATACCATAAACAAGAATACGAGTAGTTCCAACACAAGACAAAATACAAATTCTAGCTGGATGAGAATTCTTGAGCACGACTGTGATAACCTTACATGTATGAACATAACTTACAAAACCCCAGAATCTTTACAGAACAAACTATTCTCAGGGCAACAGTCCTTTACATTATATAAATTAAATAATTGAGCAAGTAAGGCTTCCTTCGAGAAGTACTAAGATAACATAGGGTTTAAACCCAGAAGCCTAAAATGCTTCAAATAGAATTAAAAATTTCACAGATTTTGCGATACCTGTGCGAGGAAAGTAGAAAAGGTCATTTCTCAAAAGCACGAAAGCGAAATTAGGTAGAGTGTCATGGTAACAAGGGATACCGTAAGTTAGCTGAAATGCAAATTCGGAAAATATCTAAGTTAGGGGGCGTAATAACATTTGGGGTAAACTATTCAGACTAAATTGTAAAAGAGAACATGACATACCTTGATTTATGATAGGGTTCGACATTGAAGACCCGAGAGCTTGGAAATGACAGCAGAGCAAGTCAGGCACATATACCTGGAATGTTGATTCTTAAAACAATTATTCATCTCAACATAAATGACATTTCAAAAGCCGACAAAAATTACCTGTAAACACGGAGATGAGGACGATTTCTTGAATAACCTATGCAGTCAGAAAGAAATCTTCCATATTGTTAAATAAAAGAACCCATTAAACACTGACCATGAAACAATCGCAATTGCAACTTGAACGGAGAAAAAGACCGATAAGGGTGGTGCGTGTAAGAGAGCCATGACAAAAAACTCATGTAAATACGTTAAGACAAATATGGGAACAAATAACAATGTAGAACTTTCGAAAGGAGTTCAAATAGCAAACGGTGTTAGACATCCGAGTACATGTGACTAACTGGGCAAATCTGGAGGCTCCCCAAGGCCTGACGATGGCGGTGAGACAACAAAATACATGTAAATGGCCGAGCAAGACTGGTTGAAAAACGAGCCAACATCATAATGGAGTTATGGAAGCATAAAGTTGCAAAGCAGCGGAGAGTCAAACCCTCTTTATGTTTCGAAGAGGAAAAATGAATAACGGTTAGGGTTGAGGGGCGGATCATTACCCTAACCCTACTCAAACCTCACTAAACTCATCAATCTCACGGTGGTAAACCCAACAGTGAGAACCATAGCAAGTGTCAAACCCTTACCAATTATCCAACCTATAATTGTGTATTAAATAACCTGAGATAAGATTAGGGTAAGATGAGATCATGCTAGAAAATGGATTAGAAATAACCATATTTATTATGACAGCGAGATACTGAGGTTGGGATAAGCATGAATTCTGACAAGTGCAAACTGTCTAATTGAAAAGGCTATGGTAATAAAACATCTATAAAGCATATATACTTATAGGTATAATTGTAACTATAGAACAACCTTTGAAAACATTAGTGCCATAATAATAATACATACATACATACATACATACATACATATATATATATATATATATATATATATATATATATATATAACCTTACTTCGTAAATGTGGAGTATGGTCAAGGCCCTGTATAGCAGTAAGTCTAACGAGCATCATCCTTATCAGAGTTGGTAACATTTCAATCTTCATGGGTTATTAATACAAATGTTCTAAGGAACTTTCTTTTGGATAATAAGTTAGATTAAATTGACATGTAATCAGTAAATAATTTTTTTTTATATGAGTGAATGTCCCATACAACCCATTCTATCATTATATGGCCATATGATGACCCCAACTAGCTAGTTTTACTTATCATGTGTGCATTTTAACGTGAGCATATTATCCATATTTTTTTGTATGAGGTGTGAACATGAAGTGATGGTTATTTAGACAATAGTGAACATGCAGTGATGGTTATTTACACAATAGTGAATATTCATAGACATTTTAAAACCCCATTTCATTAGTAATGTTGATTTAGTATTCCAAGGTATCCGTTAAAATTACGAATTTAGGTTAATAAATTGAAAGAGTTCACTTGGTTACGGGATTTGATAAAGGGTGACACTAAATTCACCTATAAATAAAGTTCACGGAGTTCGTTTTAGCAAAGATAAAAAAATAAAGAGCAAGGTTAGGTTAGAATTTTCCTAGAGAGTTGAAAGTAGTATTCTTGCTCATCTATCATCAAATTTTTGTTGTATAATCACTAATTTCCATATTATCGTTAACCAGAAAGGAACCTTGCTTCTTCCTATCAAGATTTAGAGCTTGTGAACACAAGGAGACAAATGTTCCTCCCAAAGAGAGGCTTTCAAGCCCATTTTAATAGTATAAAGTCATCTCTTATGTTGTATTGTTATGATTGTTTCTTCCTTTACTTAGAGGAAGCACATACATATACGTTTTTGACCTTAAACTATGTTTAAATGTTAGAATGTAGTGTGTTATATTTATCTTACACTCCTTCATATGTTAGGGTTTTGTTTGGAATGTTTACGTTGTCTTATTTTTTATTTAAGATTTTATTATTGTTTGTATACAATTAAAAAAATAAATATATTGCAATTGTTTTGATAAGTTATTATGTGTATTTGACAACCAATTATATTATGGTTTTGTTAATTTATTTTTTTCTCAGCAACAAGTCAGTTGAAACTAACTTGTTGGTTGGATGCTAGGTCAATTGTACTATGCGCTAAGAATTGTGTTGAGACAATGTTATGAAACCAACTCACAATAGAGAGGAGAAGATAGATCAATGACTTAGAAATCCACCTCTTCAAGGGGTAAACCTCCTTTACATTACATAAATGAAAAATTATTGGATGATACAAATGAAAAAACCTACTTTCTATATATAGGAGTCTAAGGGGTCCCAATATAATCAGTGCCTACATAACAATAATAATGTAAGGGCACAACAATAACAATAGTGGGTTTCTATGTGGCACAATAATAACAATATGGGGACTATATGAGCACAACAATAACAATAAGGGGGTTACACTACCAATAACAATAAGGGGTCTTACTAGTATTATAGGGACCAAACATGCCCCTCACCTTCAAAAAAGTGTTGTCCTCAACGCGTGATTACTTCTGGATACTTCTGTGTAAAATTCTCATCCTCCCATGTGGAATCTTTTGCTGGTAAGTTATTACACTTGATGAGATACTATGAAATTGATCGATTTCGTAGCTGTCGAGTTCTTGTTTCTGTGATCGCTTAAAATTCCAATATGATTTTTCCTTCCTCATCAAGTTCTAGCAATATTTTTTGAACTGGGATTTGTTCCATCTGTACTATCCATATTACGGAATCCTTGTCATCAAACTTCCTCATATCGATCTTTGTAACATGGTAGTTCTTAAATCCAACATTAGAGTCTATGAAACTATGATTAGGATTTCTTTTGTTCTCATCATCAGTTTCATCTATTACTGTTTCACCATTAGGAATCATTTCTTGTAGCAGCTTTGTCAAACCTTCCTTCAAACTTTCCATGTCTGCTTTTAGACCATTCTTCATGTATTCCATATTTCCTTTCATTTTTTCTTCTATACCATCGATCTTAGATTCCATGTCATTCTTCAAAACATCCATCTTAACTTCCATGGCTTTCTTCAATCCATCCATGTATTTCTTCAAGCGATCCATCTTAGCTTCCATTTCATTTTTTGTTACTTTGTGAGAATGAAATTGTTGCACTTGGTCTCGTAATTTTGATATATCATGTTTCACTTCTTCATCTTCATGAAGTCATAATAGAGCCTCTGAGGGCTTAATTGGTGTGGAATCGTTTTTGGGGGGGAATTTTATAATCCAATACTGATATCCATGCTTCAGTATTCCCTTGGAATCACTTCAAACTGATTTTTAAAACAAGACTTATGCAATTTTTAAAAAAAGATACACACCTTTTTCTTGCTTTTGATGAGGTCGATATTGAAACTAATATATCTCTGTGATTTCGGATCCACAAGATTTGATATTTGGTTTTGTAGTATCCCTCTAAGTCTTCTTTCCAATGAAACATGTCAGACATTATTTGGATTCTTCAAGATAAAGTTATGCCTGATTTACCACAATTTCCTAATTATGGACTAGGTCAGTAGATCAGAATTGTATGGCGTGCCATGTGTCATTGTTTCAACATTCGGCTCTGAAATTTATAGACAAGAAACTAATTTCCGTGCAATTTCTGCCTCTTTTTACAGAATTGCAATCCAATTTATGAAACAGAAGTTATGACAATTTTCCCTCGACAACCTGTTTGAGATGAAATTCTGCATCGTGCAAACACCCTAACTTCCACAACTCATATTTCCCAAAATATAGTGAACCAAGTTCTGTAATGTTTACACTAAGTTTATCGTCATTTGAGATCAAATGGATTTCTTTTTGAGCTTCTGAACGTTTGTAGAAAAAAAAATTATAGCGCAAATACCAAGATGGCTTGTTTGCAATGACGAAACCCTAGAATCCAAAGCTTTGATACGAAATGTTATGAAACCATCTCACAAAAATTGAAGAAAAGATAGATCAATTACTTATAAATCAACGTCTTCGAGGGGGAATCCTCCTTTACATTACATAAATGAACAATTCTTGGATGATACAAATGACAAAACCTACTTTCTATATATAGGAGACTAAGGGGTCCCAATATAAGTAGAGCCTACATAAAAATAATAATGTAAGGGCATTCCTGGATGCAGGTGACTCCTAGAGAAAGGGCGGCATGCCACATGGGCATCCCAATCCCGAGCAACTGTCCTCCCCACGAGGCATCACATGACCCTCGCGTGGGTGCCATTAAATTCATCTTGATGGTCTCGGAGCTTGGTGCCATAACTGTCATACAATTCCTTCGACGCGAATTCTCTTCGGTTCATCTTGCTTGTAGAGCGCCCTTGCCATTTATGGGCAATGGCGACGACTCCTCCCAGCATTTCTCCCTCCATTTTTCTGTCAGGTTGGCTCTCGTCTCTGCTTCTTCTTGTTGTGCCTCCACCCCTCTATCAGTCCTTTAGACTCCCTCCGCCCACTCACTCCACGCTGCCTACAGTCTCACTACATGCCCTTCACATTCTCCTCATTCGACTCCCCTGTCTCAGCACTTTGCCGATTCCATGCATCGCCGCCATCATATGCGTTGTCGCAGAGGCGGAGGTCGAGGTTTGCCAGTCCGACCTCCCACCCTTGTAATGGCGGAGCGCTCTGTGGATTTTTCCTTGAGCATGGATGTGATGAAGGTTCTTCACCCTCAGCACCTCTTTGCCCATATTTCTCTCTGTATTCCTGAAGCCTGATCTCGCCCTTCTGGTTCGAGGTCCAGGAAGAGGATGCGGAAATCACATCTCTCTCCCTCCTCCCCTCAGCAGCCTAGGAAGATGGTGGTTATGCCCGTCCAAACTATGGAGGATTCATCAGATAGCGGAGGTAGTAGTAGTTCAAAAGAAGGGAGAAAAGTAGAAGCAACACGTGCTTGTTCCACCTACACGCCTACAGCTCTCCAAGCCAGAGGACGACCCCTCCGATTATGGTTGCTACATAGAGGAAGAGAAACCTCCTCAACAAATTCAGGATGCAGCAATGGACCAGAACGCCTAGCGCCATGGTTCCTCCTTTTCTAGGTTTTCCAGCTTAATTATAGTTTTTATTCTTATTTACATCTTGCACAACAAACTTGGCTACTCGGTTCTATTGTTTAATGTTGGTTTCCCCTTAAGGGGCAATGATTATTATGCTCTGTGGACTGGTTTATGGGCTGGTTTTCCCCCAAGGGGTCGTCCCATTTTTGTATTTTTGATTTTTCTCTTTCCCACCGCAATTGGCTAACTTAGCAATTTCGGTCTGGAAGATGCGATGTACCTCTGTATTTTTTGTATCATATAATAGAATCTAAACTTATTTAGAAAAAAAATAATAATGTAAGGGTGCAACAATAATAATAGTGGGCTTCTCTGGGGCACAATAATAACAATATGGGCACTACATGGGCACAACAATAACAATAAGGGGTTATACTAGTGTTATAGGGACCTAACAGGTAAGGGTGGGCTATGGATCCCATCACACTTGAGCATAGAATCAAAGATAAAAAAGTTAAAGAAAAAAATATATTTGAGGAAATGGACTTAGTATTTTGAAAAGAGTGGTGGGAAATATTATAGGGAAATTTTGATTTTGGAAAGTTGTTTTCTAATACTATTAAGACTTCTGAGACTGGCTTGGAAGCAAATTTTTTTCCTATCCACTTTTCTAACTTATGAAACTTAACATGAAATATTTTTGGGTTGAGTTGTTGACTTGTTTAACTTAGCACACATAATCTAAGTGTTGATTGCATCTATTTTTCCTCTATTTCAAATCCTGATAATTAAGGAGTCAATATGAGTGTATTAATATTCATTCAAAAGTAATTGTGGTGAAGTTTAATAGAATGGGTGAGTCTAGAACGAAATGTTTTACTTTTATTGAAATGTGATTATGTGTATTTTTTATTTTATATAAATTTAAAATTAAATACTTTATAATGTCGTCCACAAACAAAATTCCATAGCAACATTGGCTCTATAAAAATATTTGCATATATTTCTTAAGTGTGGGCCTTTTTAATATCTACTCTACCTTCATGAATGACCTAACTTACAGAACGGTAGTTAATATCAATATTTTATGTCTTTCTATTATAATCTGGATTTGTAGCCAAATGAACAGCACTTTGACAATCACATAATACATTATATTTCTTCATGCTCCTTTACGCTCACCCATAATACCTTTTTAGTAGATCAAGAAACCATTTGCTCAAGTTTTGGCATCGAATTAATGGATCCTCCTCCAAAAGTATATACATAACTTGAGGCAGAGCTCCAATTGTTCAAATCATATACAAAATCTAAATCAACATACCCACATATATAATTATTTCTATCATTAAAGTTGATTCAATAATCACTTGTGCTTGTAAGATACTGAAGAACCCATTCCACTACACTTCAGTGTTGTCTTGTTGGATTTTCCAACATTGTACTACATTGGAAAAAAGTACATGAGTGATCCAGGTGGCTCTCAAGAAGCTAAAAAAATCAAATTCTTTAGATATCATAAAAAATAGGACCAGATCTAAGTGATTTTCGTCCTGATTCCAATGGTGTAGATGATGTCTCAATCCGACTTCGTATGAAAAAGTTATGGTAATTCAATTTTTTTGGAATGAAAGGAAAAAAGTCAAAGCAAGACAAAGTGAACATGACACGTGGTAGGTTTGTACTGCTATCATGACAGTAGGTAAAGTTGATGTCGGAAAATCAGAATTCAGCACGTGGGAGAAAAGATTTTGTAGAATAGTCAGTTGTAGAGGGCTAGTAAGAAAATCCCACATGCCATGGTCATGGACCGCTGGCTGGGTGCTGGCGATGATGAAGCGTAAGCAGTTGATGTCGGAAAATCAGAATTCAGCACGTGGTATTTTGTAGAATAGCTCAGAGGCTAGTAAGAAGCTGCCACATGGCATGGTCAAGGACCGCCATGTGGTTGTACATGATGACGGCAATTGGCAACACTAAGAGTGGCCATGCAATCCAATCCTTGGGTGCCACATGGCCGAGTTAGAAGGTGCTACGTGCCCTAATCATGTTGGCCATTCTATTTTAACCAAAAGGCAAGTTTTAGAATGGGCGAGGGTCAAACTCTCGACCTCGTGGGTATCGTCGAAACCATATGCCATTTTACCAATCATGTCGCTTGCTATGTATAGGAGAGGTTGTTGTTGATATAAGGCTGGCAGTGGAAAATATATAAAAAAATAGGAGGAGGATTGGGGGCTTGACCCTAAGACACCATCGAACCGAAAAACGCCAACATATATTACGATGACCCAACAATGGGTTGAATGAAGCATACGCCAGGTGAAAATCATGCAACAATTAGCAATATAACCCAACCTAAAAGAAAATACATAACGACGATGGTCAATAGTCAACCAAATGACAATACACAAAGCAGGGTGACTGTCAAACTGATTGAACAACAAGCGCTTACCACCATATATTCTTATGGTATGGAACCTTTATTCAATGGTTATGAAGTGATCAATTTGTAGTGAATTTATATGCTAAACCATAGATGGTAGATGACATATTACGTGAAATTTTAAATGGCACTGAGAAAAAATGTGTAACCGATGGTCGTTGAGGAACTCATTTGGTGAAGTTCCAACATGGCAAATGGTTACGTTATGTGTTGACCGACAATGGCATTTTGTTTTAATTACCGACCGCAAATCCAAAGCCAAACCTTTTTGGCATAATCATGTTGGCAGAGTTCCACACATAGTTAATGATATAAATTAACACAACGCTCGTTTCGCTAGGCTTATCAAGTGGTGGTTGATGGCAACACATCACTCACAAGGAAATCCATTATTACGGGAAATAGTTCTTACAACCACAAATGCGGAAAATAAAATTGTTTGTTTTTATTGGTGTGAGAGGTTATTATTGGCAGAGTTTATTTTATTAAAATCATATATATGTTAAATCAAGGGGTACAACCCCAGGTCACCTCCGAAACAACTGAAACAATTATAAATGAACCACGAGGTGCGGATTTGGCAAGCCTGCTGGCCCGAACTCATTTAGACCCCAATTTTTACCATTCAGTGGGATGAGAGACATGGAAGTTGAATGGAACCAACAGATTGGAACCTAGAGATCTCGAAACTTTGCCACAAGATGTCAGAACCCAGAACGAAATGGAACCTTGAGTAGTGGCAGAACACTAAGAGGAGAGTGGAACCTTGCATGTTCTTTGAGAGATAATATTTCGAAAAATCTTTGATAACTATCTTAGATTCCCTATGGGGCTAGATTTCGAGGTGTTGAAATGAGGCTAGGTTTATACTCATTTTAACCAAAATTTCACGTGTAGTTAAATTTTGCATATGGGTAGCAGAATTCAGGGATCATCGCATAAACCCGCCTTCATCATTAATAGTTGGGCACGACATTCGAGATATTAATGCACCTATCACAAGTGGTCATGTTTATAGTCAAAACTATGAGGAGGGCGAGACAAATCTATTGGTATTGTGATTGCTGCGATTTAAGTAACCACATGTCATGTCACTTCTAGGATGGAGGTATAATGATATATTTTGCCATGTAATTTTCTTTCTTTTTATGATATGAATGAAGTAACCTCCCCACTATTGAAGCAAGGCCTAGAGATGTAATCCACACTAAAGGAACTCCATTATCAAGTTTTTGTGTGCATTGTATTTATGATCTCTTTATGTGATTTCATACCTTATTTTTACATACTCTTTCATTCAATTATGCTAACATGAACCGAAGAAAATATATTGGATAATTTCGGTGAGTTAGAGATACCAGATCAATGAGACATATGATCATATCCTTCATTATTACTATTAGGACATAGCCTTGAAGAAATATTATAATGTAAAGAAAAAGGAATTTTTATAAGTTTTATATTATTCATCCTAAATTTTACAAATATTTTTTCAATATACTTATATTGTGAAAATATGAGGTTACCATTCTCTTCATCTTTGTATATTTTAATTCCCAATATTTATTTTGCCACTCCTATATCCTTCTTATGAAAAGTCCTAGCAGTTTAAGTATTCAACTTGTTGATCACATCCATGATTTACATGCAACAATCTTATCGGAAACATATAACATGAAGATTATGAATATACCATTCAATATTTTTAAGTACACACAATGTTAAACTCACTTTTGGTATATGGGGGTCTCTTGTATCGTAGTTGGTCTCAATGATTTAGTAGGTTTGTCATATGCAATCAATTAATTCTATCCGAATTGTTCATTGTCAAACTCTAGATTGCGAGGGAATCTCTTTCAATTGTAGGCATCACGATACATAAGATAACTAGGGCAAATATTTTGGTTGAGGATAAGTAGAAGTGGGTTCATAAACAACCACTAATTTGGATGTCTTTTTCAATTGATAGGAATGTTCTATTTAGCCCAACAACCCCTTTGGAGGGTATTTTTTTTCCAAAATTAGTTCATCTCTAAGAGGTAACTCTCATGGTGGCTCCTCCAATTACTTGAAAGGAGGGCCCTCCCTTGTTAGGTATGAATCAGGCATCCCTCTTCCGTGTGGATGTTTCTTTTTGCTGCACCTCCATAGTTAGCTACTCTTTGGTTTCTCTTGCTGGCCATATTCCCCTAGATGATTACCTGGCGTCCTCCATCGATATTTCCTTCCCTTCACCATATACCGTCGTTCTCTTTTAATCATTTGATTATAATAGTTCACTCTTCCGAACCCATTTTGTCTATTTCCCTCATCCTTGATCATGGTTTAAGGGCCAAGGGATCCTCAAATAATTGTTTGTCTTAGTACAAGCTATGATTGAAATCTCGATTCCCTCTTCTTTCAAGCTAAAAATTTTCAAGAAACCTCTTTCTATATTCTTGTATTGGGCTTAAACGTTTTCAATATGGTGATACAAAACTGTAACACCCTCTTTCCACACCTACCCAAGTAACCGGCTAACCGGGGTAAACATGTGACGAGAGGCTATTAATATGAGATTAAACCTCCTAGATGACTTTGAGGAAGTGGAACCGAAATAAACATGATAAACATACCATACACTGTATCGTTAGCATCCCCAAGAGGTAACCCAACCTTCCAGGGCCTGTTCGTGAGAGAAAATTGATTTTTGACCCATTTGGCCATATATTAATAATAATCATAACAAAAAATCATTATAACAAACAAATTATTTCATAATAATAATTTTTTTTTAAATAAGATTTATGTTTTAAATTAAAATTAAAAATGAAAAAAATATTAATTTTAGCGAATATATAATAACAATAATTAAGATTTATTTCTTATTATAAATTAGATTTTGATTTAAAAATAAAAGAAAATACATAATTAATTTGTAATGAAAATAATAATGAATATTTATACTAATTCTTAATTATTAATGAAATTATAAAAATAATTAGTTTTATTAGTTAATTACTAATAAAAAAATTACCCTTTATATATAATTAATTATGGGTTAAGTTGAAGGTATATTAATACAAGATATGGAAGAGATGTCAAAGAAATTATATGACCATTAAAAAAATCTAAATCTAAATCTAAATGCCAATGAAAATCAGAATTATTAATTAATTGAAAAAAATTAATGAAATTTGTTACAGTATTTTTTTATTTTTTTTAAATGATGATGATGGTTACTGTTTAGTAAGAGTAAGACCAATGCTGTTAAGTTTTGATAACCTTGTTTCTATGGTCCAAAAGAAAAATAAAAGTAAATAATTAAAAAAAATTAAAGCTCTTGGGTATTTAGTAAATTTTATGAATGCAAGTTTAGGATGATTCAAATTGTTATAATTATTATTTTCATATACAGCGTTTAAATCAGGAAATTGCAAATACGAAAGCCAAGATGAGGGTCCTCGAATCAGCACAAAGGTAGCGTAACTTTCACAGTCGATCCATGCAATTTTATTGAAGATGTATATCTGATAAAGAGTGCATCTGATGTTTACTCTGCTTTCAACCACTTGTAGAAAGATGCTGGGGGAGGATATAGAGACATGCTCAGTGCAGGAACTAGATGAGTTGGAGATTCAATTTGAACGGAGATTGGATCATATACGAGCACGAAAGGTAGTTATAATAAGATACAGCTTCTGTTAATATTGGGCATATGTAACTTGTTTTTCCATTGATAAAAGTAATCCTATGATCAATTATCTTTTATGTTAATTGTTGTTTATGGTTTGGGATGTCACGGTGGAATATTAACTGTTGTTTCTTGTTTGGAATTTCAGACTGAACTGCTAATGGCTGAAGTAGAGGAGCTTGAGAGAAAGGTAACATTAAGTGCCCAAAGATGCCTCCACTGCATATAAAGTACTTTGAAATGCATAGGAACATTGACTTATTGACATAAGTTCAAAAATAATGTTACTGTCTTAGATAACATATAACTTTGTCTCTAATACATTAGATGCAGTTAAAGCCTAGTTTAAAGAATACACAAAGTACTTTGGAAAATAATAGAAATTATGTAGTTAAAGTTTGGTTTAAAGAACATATAAAGTAGTTTTGAAAATAATAGATATTTTTGGTATAGATTATGATAAAATTTCATAGAATTTTTTGAAAATTTAAATTATCTTTGTCAAATTCCTCAAATTCCAGGATTTTGGTTACCAAAAAGCTTTGTATGATGCTAAATCCATTTTCACTATCGAAAAACTATTAAAACATTCTAATATTCTAGTTAAAAAAAAAAAAATTCCAGCGAGTTCTATTAAAAAAAAAACTGACATCATCATTCTTGGATCTAAGATTTTTGTAATCCACAATGTACATAAATATCTTTGATATTAATCACATCACTAAAATTTGGTTGAATTTTTTTTCTTGTTAAAGTTTTTTTTATATATTTCATTATGTTATATATTATATTACAATAATGATTCTTAACTTTATATTAAAATATTTATATATCCAATATATATTCATTTTATTATTATTATTATTATTATTATTTACTTATTTATTTATTTTATTTTTTTAACATTTTCTCTGCTTATTATAATAATTGGAAATTTAATCATTTTATTAAATTATTCATTTTTAAATATTTTTTACTAAATAATACTAATTCTATTTATAAAACATACTAATACAAAACTGCCACAGTTTCAGCTATGGAAGCCTGAAAACTGGGCTTGATGTCCATGCTTAACAGAGGTTCTGAACTGCCCTGGGTGGGAAACCAGTTCTTTTAGAGATAGTTTCGCCGCCCTTGAAAGGGAAACCGGCTGATTGTTCATATCATTTAACATATCAAAACAAAACATACTAGAGTAGCATACAACTGTTTCAGCTGAAGAAGAACATAGAAAATAAAAAATTCTCCCAAAACAATTGAGCAATTGTACCATGGTGGGCCGAGGGGAGCGAAATTCACTGTTCATGAGCTGGAGAAGGCAGTTCCTCCACAATTCTACACTAGTACTCGTCCCTTGGAACTTCGATGTCTTCCTTTGGCTCACTGTCCTTGTTGGTGACGTCCACCTGCATGGGTTGCTTGCCCAGGTCGGGATGCCCAAATTCAGTGGGCGCAACAGGGTTCAAGGGATTGTGCATAGTCGGCGAGGGATTAGGACTAAAGGAAGTGGGTATAGAATCGGGCACAGGTGAGAAAACCAGGTTAGGAAGCTCTTCTCTCAGAGTTACAGTAACAAAAGCAGTGACGATAGGCTGGTTGAGAGAGCATTCGAAGCGGAATTCCGCCCTCTGAGAAGACTCGCGAAGGGCATGATTGGCAGAAGCACGGGAGGCAGGGGAGACAGGCCTTGGTGGGTCAACGGAAGGAAGCGGGGTGGTCTGAGCGATGCAGACATTTCCAAAATGGCGAGCGCGACCTCTTTGGCTACAAGTATCCGGATAGTGCCCCCACGCAACGTCCTCAAAGGAAGTCTCAGTGTCAGAGCTGGTAGAAGGTCGGGAGCGAGCCACACGACCTCGACTTGCTCCACGGCGGCATCGCATCCGGTGACGAAGCCGTGGCATGGCCACAGAGGTGTGGTGGAGATGCTTGAGACATAAAGAGTAGGTAGAAAGCGATGGGAGCCAACAAGGATTGGCAGTCTGGGTATGCAGATAGGAATTTGAACAACAAAAGGCGCTCTGGGTGAAGTGGTGGCCCGACAGCGTCTCCAAATAGCCAAAGAGCGAGCAACGTCATCCCGTCTGTGTGCGAGCACTCGGCTCAGCACAAGCAGAAGGGCAGACGCTCCACAAGGGAGGCGGAGAATGGCAGGCAGAGCAAGAACAATCCAAATTATCCGAGACAAAATCCATCACGAACCAGTCGAGTAGATCAGGGTGATGAAAAGGCCAGCGAGAGTGAGTTAATGTCGAGCAAGCTGGCGTAGTTAATGCAACGATTATGGAGCTGCAGAGGGCCATATGGCCACCCCACGCGAGCTCCATTGGGAGTTGCCTAGGGACTGATGTCCCATCAACCGAGACTATCATCCGCATCCGGAGTATTCATTTTTAAATTATTCAATAATCTTTTTTTTAATAATATTTCTTAAAATCTTAATAACTTTATGATTATTCCCTTTATTATTATTGACCCCTACTCTCTTGTATAATAACTTAAATTTAATCATTTTATTAATTATTCAATATTAAATTATTACTAAACCAATTTTTAATAATATTTCTTAAAAACTTAAAACTTGTAATATTATAACTCATTAACTTACCAAATCAAATAACTAGGTAATGACCCATACTTACTATTTATTCAATGAGATAGGTTTCCTTCTTCACTTGTCTTAAAGATTAGCCACATTAAATGGTTTGAAAAATCAACCAAATCCTAATGATGTGATTAATGCAAAAAAACATTGATCTAAAAGATCATAATTACCAAATTCATCTTAATTGGTAAAAAAATCCAAATATCAGCAATCAAATTTGTCTTAATTAATAAAAAATCCGAATATCAGCCAGTTAGTCGGCCCAATTATTAATAAAAAAATAGGTATGTTTAGAATTCGTTTATTTCTTTGATATTTTATAATTTCTGAAGGTTTAGTGTATTTAGTTGTGGCATTGCCATTCGGAACAGGGAATAGATAGAGGTGGGACGAGTTCCCTGTAATATAGAGGGGCACCTTCAAATATATATATATATATATATATTGAAATTTATGATTGTTAATTTTTTTATTATGACTATAATTATATGTAATAGTAATATATTAAATTAATATTATTACCAAAAAAATTATATTATAACTCTTGTGGGAATAGACTGCGATACCTCTTGTGGCAGATAACTCTGCATCTGCTACGTCGAAAGCGAATAGACCGCAACATGCCTTTCGGCAGATAACTTTGCATTTGTGGCGTCGAAGATTTTAGGTGGAAAAGCGGTGTGGAATGGAGAAACGATGAGTAAAATGAGGTTATGGCATGCGAAAAAACTGCGTGATAAATAAATCACAACATAGATGACGTCTATCATAATTTTACTACAACCCTCTCATATTATATTAACAAGTTCTAAATTGAAGTCTCAAGTAGTAAAAGAAATAGCAAAACCAACCCATGGTATGACAAAGATTGTAAAAGTGTGAGGAGAGCAATTAAGGAAGCTATTGATGAATCTCTCAAAATTGACAAGATAAAATCTACAAAGCCCTAACTAAAAGGAAAAAAAGGAAATATATTCGTAAAAGACAAGAGAATCTCTTACACCACTCTAAGGTGGCTCTTAAGAAATTCTGGAGGCAGATTCTAACTAGGAAAACTAAAGATAATAATAAAATTTCTTTACACGACTGGAATTCCTACCTTAAAAATCTTTATGAATCTCCAAATGCTAGGGATAACTTTGAAACCATGCTCACAATGAAAGAAGTTTTCTCATTAGAAGACATTGATTTGGGGGTTAAATGCCTGGAAAATGGGAAAGATAAATACATTGAAGGTTACCAGGTAGAAATCTTAAAAATTGGAGGTCTTGTCCTCATCCCCCACATCCACAAGCTTTTCAACCAAGTGGTCAAGCAAGGGTTCCCTAAAATTTGGACTCAAAGCCTCATTATCCCTATTTTTAAAAGTGGGGATGCAAATAACCCCTCTAATTATCGGACAATTATGATGAACCCTCTCTTAGCCAAGTTATATGGTATTATTTTGGAAAAGAAGTTGAGAATTGGGCTTGAAAGTGAAGGTAAGTAGGCTAAAGGCCAAGCGGGTTTTAGAAGGCAACACTCAACAACGGACCACCTCATTACGCTTGGATCATTGTGGAGGAATGCCGCAATGATAAATCCAAACTCTTCTGTTGCTTTGTGGACTTTAGAAAGGATTTCCATACGGTTCCTTGAAACAACCTATGGAATAGATTAGAAGAGCTAAATGTTCCTTTCGAGCTAAGAGCTGCTGCTATAAGATTATAAGATAATGTAATTGCCAAGTTAAAGAACAATGAGGGGTGGTCGAAAGCTATTAAGTGTAATATCGGAGTTAAACAAGGTTGCCCCCTCTCCCCTACCCTATTTGGCATTTACATCGAGAAGCTAGAAGGTTGTTTAGAGGAAGCAGGATGTGCTGGCATGATCTTAGCCGGGATAGTCATCATCCTTCTTCTCTATGCTGACGATATTTTTCTTCTCGCAAGGTTCCCATCTGATCTTCATAAGCAACTTAGAATTCTTCAGGATTTATGCTCTACCATGGGTATGTCTGGTAACACTGACAAAAAAAAAGTTATGACTATCAAATCCAAGGACACTTACGCTAATTTTATATATGACAATAGTAACTTGGAGGAAGTGTCTTCTTACAAGTACCTAGGAATTGATATTCATCACAAGCTCAACTGGAACTATAGCATTCAAAAAAGGATTAATGGGGGGTGGAAAGCTAATTTTGGTCTTGAAAATAATTGTAAAACAACAAATCTCGTAATGTGGGATAGAAAGAAGTTCCTCTTTGAAACTTTAGTCACTCCTGTTATCTTATATGGACGTGAGGGTTGGGGTTGTAGCATCTCTAGAGAATCCTGGAGAAATATTGAGCAAATCCAGAAGCGTTTTATAACGTATAACCTTAAAATTAAAAGAAATACACCTTATCCTATTCTCCTTATAGAAGTGGGTCTTTCCCCTATCGAGAGCCTAGCTATGACTAGGCTTCTGTTGTACAAGCACAAGCTCAATAGCATAGGAGGCCATAGACTTCCTAAGCTAGCTTTAAATTATAGCCAAAACCACCTAAGGCTTAAACGAGGTTAGTATAAAGACATCAGGGCTTGGTTAAACCATTGGGAGATCGACGAGAATGTTGCATTGCAAAACATTAATAACAGTAAAAAAATTGTTACTTCTAAGTTCAAAGAAAAAATGTTGTGTGAGAAAGATCTAGCAGCTAAAAGAAAATTAAGATATTATAAGGAGGTCATCAACCCCACCCTAGAAGATCAAAAGTATCTCTCTGTTTTAACTAGCTCAAAGAAGAAAATTAATATAGCCAAGTTTAGAACGAACTCTCATGAGCTCCCTAGTGAAACAGGTCGCTGGACAGTTCCTAAAACACTATGGATGAAAAGGATCTGCCATCTTTGTGAGAATATGAACATCGAGGATGAAAATAACTTCCTCTTAGAGTGCCCCGCGTACAACCACATTAGAGCTCAATTTCATAATCTTTGTTGCAATACTGACCTTCCTAGCCTTTTAAGATGTCAAAATTATAGTGAGCTCGAGAGGATTCTCTCCAAGCTTTTTGAGCATAGGAATAAAATCTTAAATCAAACTAAATAAATATTTTCTTTAGGTTCGATAGACCAAAGAATGGTCTCAGTGGACGTTAACCATCATCATCATCATTAATATTATTAAATTTAATAACTTTGAATTAATATTATTTATTATATTATAAAATATATTAATATATCATGATATATATTAACTTTAGATATACATGGGGGAAGAACAAAGACATGGAGTGATATAGGTGGAGGGATACGCGGAGTGCCAAATAATAATATTTAATTAGGGGAGGAACTTATGCTTTCGCTTTTTTGACCTTAGTAATGAATACTATTTAAATACTTCCTTCATCAGTCACACATTCATTGATTTCATTGTCACTTTGTTCTTTTCAGTAAAAAATAATTTTCTTACTTGATTGCTTCTTCTTTTGATGCTTAGATTTGAATCTTGACTCATCATCACTAGCATTCATCTTATCACAAGGACATTTAGATGCACAATGACAATTTTTTCCACATTAAAAATATTTGAAAGGAGGATTACCTTTGAAGTTGAGGGTTCCTTTCTTCAACTTTCAGACAAACTTGAATTCTTCTTCATCGGTGTTAGAGTCTTCTTCATTATTCTTTTTATCTTATTTTTCTGCGTTGAAAGATACTTATTTGACACTTGATTTTTCTTCCTTTATTCATAGCTCATATGTAGAGACAATTTAATAAATTTTATACACATACACCTTATCTACTTCTAATAGTCGTTCAAGAGCTGATACTTTGGGATTGAATCTTGGTCGAAGGGATCTCAAAACCTAGTGAACAATGAAATTGTCTTTGACCTCTTCACTCGGACTTGAAATAAAGTTAAAAATGTTATTTACTCATTGAAAATATGAATCAATATCCTAATCTTCTTCTATCTTCAAAAATTTTAATTGGAATCTAAGAGCTTACAACATAATATTCCATCTTCAAACTTTTTCACCCCCTTCATAGTAAGTTTTGATATTTTTCCATACATCACGGGTTGACTTACAGTGCACTACTTTGACGAATTCTGATTCTAGCAAGCGACTTAGGATTGCATGCCTAGCCTATGCATTAAATGTGTATATTTCCTTCTTTGTTGAACCTGTTGGAATAGTGGATGAGACTTTATATTCAATTTCCACAATTTCCCAAACCTTTGATCCAAAGGAGATGAGATATGTCTCCATGGTTATCTTCCAAAATGTGTAGTTAGTCCCATAAAACATTGGGGGATTATCCACGTCTCTAGTCAATACTATTTTTCTTGAATTAAAACTTCCAATAGTCAATTGTTTTGAATTTAAACTGGCTCTGATACCACTTATTGATGCAAAGATCACATTCAAAGGGGGGAGGGTGATTAAACTAGTTTGAGAGAAATTTTACCATTAAATAACCTTTCATAATCAAGAAATCATGTAACGATGAATCATAACCATGAGAAACATATTATTGGAAGGCGTAATGTATAATAAAGCTACCATCACATTAATAACACATCAAGAAGGCATCACATCACAAAGGGGCGTAAGAGTTTTACTTGGAAACCCATACAAAAGAAAATCACAAATATTCTTCTTTATCTTCAATTCAATACATAGATTTTCACACTACAACTTGATTGAGGAAACTACACTTAAGATATGCAAGCTACCACTTGCGGCAGGATACAACTTGATTGAGGCACCAACCACAAAAATATGCAAGAAAATATTTATTATGGCCTACAACCTGATGGAGGCACAAACCTTGATGATGAGAATGAACCAACTTGCTCTAGAGTCCAAATTGATTGAAGTTCCAACCTTGGTGATGTGCATGGTAAACTTGATTAAGGCTCCAACGTTTAACTCCTTGTGGACCTTTATTTCATATCATTTTAAAACTAGATCCACTATCAATCATATTGGTGTCAATCACTAAATAATAAGTGTTGTAAAAATGTGTAGTCTACACTCCTTGTCATTGCATCAAATACAAACCACGATTAGTACCACAACTTGCAACCACTTCAATTTCCACAATATGCAACAACTATACTACAATTATTGTCACAAGATTTGTATGAATCAATATTGTTGGTTGTCATACTGCTGCCCGTAATTTGCTTCAACCATATCATAAATTTGGTCACTCTAACCCATTCCTGGATCTTGTTTATACAATGTATTTCAAACCACTGTAACCTTCACATAGACCCTCAACACATAAAATATATTGTCACTATGAAATAATTTTCAACTGTGAATTCGATGTGTTTGAATGCATCAACGTTTAAGCCATGAACATCATGCTTCTTTCAAAATTTAATGTGGACCAATAATGATCCACAAAGATCAAAATAACCATATACAAGTATATAGTATATTAATCTTTTTACATAATACCAATTTCTAGGTGTTTTTTTGGAAATCACTCAATATTAGACGCTTGTGCTACAAGATATACACCATTGATCTATTAAATATTCAACAATTGACCATATGGGAAAAAAAATAAAACAAAATGTTGACCTGAAAATCACCGACATGATTCAAACTTCTTGGTCAGCACTATACACACCTCTACTAATCAACTTGTGCCATGTGACTTGAACCAAGTGCCTTCCAAATTATTGTTATCTCCATCACGGTCTACACACTACCAACTTTGTGTAGTCATAGGCACACATGACTATACAACGAATCATGATAGGGTGGCAAAACTTGGCATCTAACCATATCAAACAATTGTGTGGCACAATTTCCCAAGTGGCGAGTCTAGTTTTACGTGGAATTGAAGGAAACCAAAGCATATGGGTCTTACGTATTCATATATCCAATAGTCATGCCATTATTGTACATGGTAGACGTACATCTATATCTAAACTAGTGTTTGTATGGTTTTAGCTTATTGGAAAAAGCAAACCATGCCTACTACCTCAACCAATGACAAGCTAAATCAAACCAGCTTATGACCTACACCAACGACGAGCTAAATAAAACCATGCTTTATGACCCCCGAAAACAATGATCCAAGTCAAACCATGCTTATGATCTATGCGAACGATGCGGAAAACCAAACCTTGTTGATGACCTTTTCCAAACTTGGAAACTCATCAGGGATTCCACTGGGTTTAAACAAAGATAACATATATTATCGAATGAAACTAGAACATTGAACTCATCCTCAAACTGAAAATATGAACCAGGACTCTGTAAATAACTTTGAAACAAATCACTCTTCAAAATTGTTTTTTCAATCAAACGAGGTTGTGTGTATTTGAGATGAATGAGCCTCTATATGTATATGACTAGAGTATTCTCGGTGGTTGGGTCAAGTCGACCATGAGCCACATGACAACTTGTGAGGGATGCCACATGTCACCTATTTTCATACTTTCCTCTAATCAAAATGTGTCAAATTTCCCTGCCACGTGGAAGCCCATGATGGCACCACATCATTTCAATGATGTCATATGTTGACATGTCATGCTAACTAATGTTGGATATGTGAATAAGACTCGTGTAATTCTTCAAAAGCATCTATATCATCATCATATGAAATGATACCATGTGTCATTATTTGATTGGGTATTGATCGCTGATTACATGGTGTGTATGATCCCTTATCTTCATGGTCTAATTTATGGGAGATGCACACTTTTTAATTGCATTAAAGGTCATGCAAGTTCTTCAATCATCCACCATTGACCTAATCAATGGATGATTGATGTGTGCACTTTATAACACATTAGTATTTTGGGTGTCTCCCGTGTAGTTTGGGCCTCCAACTAATGTTGACTTCAAATGACCATAACTTCTCATATGGGAGGAGTTTTTTAGAGCATGATATATTTTTGGAAAGGTATCAACAAGACCTACACTATCATATTATTTATAGGATCAGTTGCACATCATAGTTACATAAAAAACTAAAATAACTTTAGGTATTGTATCTTCATGTGATGAGTTCCTATAAGATATCAAACTATCATAGTGTTTCATAGAGTGTATTGTTGCGTCCTTGGGTATGATGAGTGATATTTTTGCTTCTTTAGACATCCCATTTGAGATTAATTACTTCTTGTTGTCATCAATGTCAACATTATGTTCAACACGTGATTTTTCGTTGAAGACACCGAAGAGTTTAGAGAATTATCATATTGTTCAAGAACACTTTAATGCCAGAGATATCAGTCTAGAAATGAATGAAATATAGATATGATTTCTTGTTTCAAGTTGGTGCCTCAAGAAAGTTAGGACTTGTAAATATGTGGAGGTTTGTGCATGTTGTGAGTTGGTACTCACAAAAATTAATCTAACCAGTGCTTGGATCTCAGAATTACATCATAATCAAAACATAACTCATTTTTTCTCTCGTATGGGTTTCCTCTTTATTTCATGTTTGAAATTTTATGTGAATGGTGACTTGTTGTGTTGATTGATTGCATTTTATTGATTACTTGAGTAGACAAGTATACAAATTTGTATAATACTAATTTACACCCCCTCTCAGTTTTCTTTGTTTCCATACATTTTTAACACTTTTTTATGAGTGTTTCATACATAAATTGTTGGCATGATGGCTAACGAGTTGTCCTTGATGGAAACCTATTTAATAAATATGTCAAAATTATCATGGATCTAATGCATATTGGTACAAATGCAACAAATGGTATGAACATAGAAATGACAATTCAAAGACAGATGAATGATAAATGTGATGTTTGAGAAAATATATGTGTATCCTATGAATAAGGGCCACGTAAATACACTGGTTGTATAAGTGAAAGTAGTGTACGAGATATCAACCATGGTATTTTGGATACCAGGGGTCATTACCATATTAATGCCCTTGTTGTCACTCAGATTGTACAAGCACCGCGACAATAAATCAGGGTGGGGGCTGTCACTCTGATCCCCGCCGACTTTGTTCTAGTTGTCTCCCAACAATAAGTTATGGGGGGGTAGTCCATATGTAAATGATAGGGTGAAAGAGAAGTTTGAAACCAATGAGTCTGGGAGACACGGTTGAGTGACCTAGTTACTTGGTTAATTCAAGCAATATTTGAAGGGTTAGATAAAGTTTATTTTGAGACCAGAGCCTTGTCGTGTCAATTTATTTCTTATTGCTAATTAAGATCCAAT
The DNA here is from genome assembly GCA_034641835.2 of Pinus albicaulis. NCBI lineage: Eukaryota > Viridiplantae > Streptophyta > Pinopsida > Pinales > Pinaceae > Pinus > Pinus albicaulis. Next base: position 1,527,554,480 of record CM076570.1, on the reverse strand, counting down.
TGACCGAATGGAAAATTGATACTTTAATGATAAAAAAACCTATATCCTATGCAAATCCTAATACCTAGGTGTAATGCAAGGGTCTTGGTTAATTTTATGTTATATACCTAGCCTAAATGAAATCTACCTTTTAATTGTTTTGGAGAAAGTATTAAGAGTAGGTTGGGGATGGAAGCCAACACGAAGCAAGTAGAGGCTTGATTAAGGATACCTCCCCCTGTGTTTGAACCACCCAGTGCCTCCAATGCTGCCGAGACTGTGGCTCTAATGAATGCAAGGTCATAGTTTAAACTACTGAGAAATTGTTGAATCCCCCAAGCTAAGCGAGAAATGGTGGCCCTAGAAGTCTATCAAATAAGTTTATTCCTAGAGGTAAATTATTAGTGCAACAAGATTTAGAATTCTTATGCAAGATAGGTAAGTGAATTCTTTGATTTATTATGTGATATAAGTACTTTAGTTATGATTGATCTTTAATTACTACAACAAGTACTTAGAAATGAAAAAGACAATTTTATTTCCAAGGATGGGACAAGTAAAGATAGTTTTATCCAATGATAGCAAGATCAGAATACTTAACCATTGATGACAATTAATTGCAATAACTCTGAAAAAAGTAAGTTCCAAGGATGCTATGCCAATATTAAAAGATGTCATTGTTCAACACAAAGTGTGATCAACATTTATTCAGGAACACAAAATAATACACATATAAACATAAATACAAAAATGTAGTGGAAATAACACTTCATTTCATTAATATCAAAGAACTGAAATTTGTTTACAGACAGAATGGAAATAAACTAGAGATGGCGTTGGTAGCTTATCTCTGAGAAGAAATGTGGTGGCTACAGGCCTCTGAACTATGTTACAATGAGGATCTGTAGCATATTTATTATTGAGAAACAATGGAAAACTCTAAACATCCAAAAACCTAACCCTAGGAGATGAAGCGTTAAAACTATGGGCCTCGTTTGGGTAAATTCGTACATCAACTTCTTGGGGATCTAACTTTGGCATATGATCTCTGTTTGACGCATTCAATACCTCTGTAATATCTCGTTTCGGGGATATCTCTAAAACACGGCAAACTCCAACCAGACTCCAGAGATAGACTAGGAGGGAATTTACTGGATATTTTGCCTCTGAAAGAGGAGGAGATCCGGAGGCTACTTGGCCCTCTCCAGACTCTATCTAAGAGTGAAAGATAAACACACCAAGTGGTATAGAACTAGAATTCTCAAACAATAATAGTGTAGCAGACTGTAATATCCCAAAGATGGACTTCTCAGCAAATCATGCCTGGAAAATGCATTATTCAGGTATGATGGCTTTAGATATCATATAATATGTCTGAAAATTCTCATCAAACAAAAGAAAGAACATAAGCAACCTTTACCCAGCTTTTAAGGGAAAAAAGGTGGGGAAAAGTGAGGATTTTGGCCCTAAAATGAGTGTATAAGAAACTATGTCTAAAATGACGGGTCACGGCTCTGGAATATGTTAAATTAGGTTAAGAGGGATTTCCATGTCGAATTTCAGTTCAAAACAAGGCGTTTTTCTATGTTACGCAGTTTCTCCTTCCCGACTAGTCAAGGAAAACCCTGATTTCCCATGACTTTGAGTATGCAGAAATTTATTGAAGCAAGGGCAGCGTATTTTCTGAAAGAATAAGATGTAAAACACTATAATAAATCATAGAATAAGTTTAGGAACATGGAATAGGCATTCACAAAGGTTAAACAACAGGTTCACATAGAAAATCCCTCAAGAATGAGGTGCCGCAAGACAAGAGAATGATCCAGAAACCCTTCAGCGTTTTCTCCAGGAGCTGTGAGACAAGAAGATGAATATATAGCCAAGAATAATTTATAGCAGAAAGAGAGAGTACAAGTCTTGAGGAAACAACCTCTCAAGAGAAGAAATGCAAGCCTCAATAATACATGTACATGAAAATGAAAGAACATTGCTATTTCTGCATAAACCCAGACTATGAGGACGCAGTCTATGATAGAATACTGCTCCAAAATGATATCAATACATGGATCTCACAATATATGGCCCAAATACAATAGGGGAGCAAAGCCCTATCCCTTAGGAACAATAATACATCAATCCTCCAAGGGATTGGCTGAAATACACAAAATAACAAAAATGCCGGAGTTGTTGGGCAGCTGCTGCAACTCAAATTTGGAACCCAATAGAGAAGGCTGAAGATGATGAACAAACTAAAGTAGACCTCCTCCAATAGATCTCCTAAGTGGAAGGCTGATCCTTACACTTGAGATCCCACCCACAAATCAATCTGCAAACCCTCACAGCAGCTACACCATGAAAATAACGCAGTAACTAAGAGGGATTGCGCAGTGAGTGGAATAGAATACTTTGGCCAAGTGCCAAGATCTAAAAATCAGCTCCAATGTCTTCTAATCTGATCCTCCAAAGGAAGGAAAGACTCTCCCTCTGAAAAACAAGAGAAGGAAGTGGTGTTGTGGAATCTCCACGGCAACACCTTACAACACAGTATATTGCTACTGCAGCAATAACGTTGTCCTGGAGGATGATGCTGAAAAACTAACCTTGCCTGAGCAGGCACTCGAAGTCCCCCGGGGCTAAGGGTGAGATCTCCGCACGAAGACACTCGGTTGCACTAAACAGTGCTGCAGACAGGCTAAACAGCCAGCGTGCTAACGAAGACAAATGTCTCACTCAACAATCAATAACTCAATCATGAATGAAATGAGGAGGCCCCTCCATCTTTTATAATGTTGGTTTCCCTCCAAAACCCAATGTAGCCTCTCTCTCTCTCCTCGACATCCTCATCCTCATCCACATCCTCATCCTCATCCTTATCTGCGCAAAAGCTTGCAGAAGCTTCTAGAGTGTACATAAGCCCCCTCTTCAACGTTGTGTTGGGTCCCCCCTTGACTCCCACTTAAGTCACAACGTTGTGCTACTAGGTGGATGTCTTATTTCACTTAAGTGAGTTAGACCCTCTTCACTCACTTTTTATTTATTTACAAACTATAAACGGCAAACTAAAAAAAATAGAATATTCCAATTAGCTGTCGCTAATTAGGAATATTACAACCTCATTAGGAATATCTACCTCATTAGAAATATATATTCGAGGAATACAACTTTTGAGTGAGAAACATCGGTCCATGGACCCATGTTACTCCTGGATTTCCCAAAAAATGTCGTTTAGGGACTCAAAACAACTTTGGAAGTTCAGAACCCGAAAAACTGTTAAAAATAAAAAACTTTGCTATAATTAAGGAAACTGAAAAACTGAAAGAAACAATACTAGGGCCCCAAGTGGAATAGGTGGGTGGCCACCAATATCCACCTGGATCATTCCTCCCCCCTTAGGAAGCAATGGTCCCCATTGCGTTGAGTTCCTCCATGAGATGATGAAACTTCTGCTGAACTTGGTCCTTGGTGAACCACTTGCATTGGTGCAAGAGTTGGCCAGCTTTGACAACCTGATATAGTTGGATCTTCTGCTGGAGAGTATTCTTGATTTGCATGTCCATACAATATGTGGTGTCCTATTTCATGCAGTCTGGGGTTAACTCTGTTGGTGTGAGTTGTTCTGCAATGTTGGAGGTGTCCAGTAGGGGTGGGAAGTAGGGCCGAAGGTGGTACACATTGAATATTGGGTGCAGACCAAGGAATGGTGGAACACTGATCTTAAAGGCATTGTTCCCTACAGCCTTGTTGATAGTGTATGACCCATATCGAAGCGGGTGAAGCTTGTGGTGAGGTCCAGTGAGGCGCTCCTTTTGCAAATATAGGCACACTTTGTCACCCACCTGGAAGATGTGTGGCACCCAATGTTGATCATGTCGTTGCTTGTACTTAGCATTAGCTTTGTCCAATATGTCATGAACCTGTTGGCGAATGTGCTGAATGTGCTGAATGAAGTTGTTCGCTTTGTCAGCTTCAGACTGGACATGAGCCTAATCAACATGAGAAGTCACAAATGGCATGGATACGTCAATGGTACATAGTGGCTCGAAACCCAAGCCCACTTGAAAGGGGTTGTGGCCAACTGCGCTGTGGAGAGCTCGGTTATAACTGTGTTGTACAGAGGGGAGGCTCTCATCTCATGTGCGTGGATGCTTGGAATTGTACATGCGCAGAATGTGTACAATCATCTTATTCATGACCTCTGCCTGGCCATCACTTTGGGGATGGAAAGTTGTAGACTTAGTGACCTTGGTGTCCAGCATTGACTTGAGGCTGGACCAAAATATGCTGAGGAACCTGCTGTCCCGATTTGACTGTGGACTTGGTGATCTTGGTGTCCAGCATTGACTAGAGGATAGACCAAAATGTGTTGAGGAACCCGATGTCCCTATTTCAGATGATAGACTGTGGGATCCCAAAGTGCACCCACACTTGTTCAAAGAAGAGTTTAGCAACGACTTCTGTTGTGATATTCTTCTAGTAGGCCGCCATAATGGCCATATTTGAGAATCTGTCGACGATGAAGAAAACACAGTAATAGCCATTCTTAGTAGAAGGAAGGACCGACATGTAATCCATGGAGATGGATTCCCAAGGTTGACTAGGGGTAGGTAGTGGAGTATTAAGGCCTTGCTTCTTGATGGTCGGTTTGGAAATGGCGCAAGCAGTGCAGGATCTGATGTAGTTCTCGACATCCTGTCGAAGGTTTTGCCAATAGAAATACTTCTCCAATACTGCCACTGTCTTCTCCACCCCGAAATGCCCCATGACTCGATTGTAGTGTGCTTCCCAGATCATCTTGGCATGCTCGTTTGAAGGAACACAAAGGTGTCCCAGGTGACATAGAAGTGAATCTTGGGGGTGAAAATTTGGAACTTTCGTACCCTCCAAGAGTGTCTTGTATGTGTGGCCGAATTCTGGATCACTCTTGTAGATAAGCGGCCAATTAGAGGTCTCGTGCCCATAAGAGTTGAGAACAGTGGTTAACGTCACAATCGGTGGTTGATTGAGGTAGTCTGACACATTATTACTGTTTCCCTTCTTGTACTTGATGTTCAAATGAAACTATTGCAGATATGTGGACCACTTCTGATGGCGATCGTTCTGCAACTTCCCTTGTGTCTGTATGAACTGTAGGGGTCAGTGGTCTCTGTGGATAATTGTTTCCTTCCTCAAAATGTAATGCTTGCATTGTCAACAAGCCTGCACAATGGAATACATTTCTTTGTCATAAGTGGGATACCCGTGGATTGTGTCGGACAATGTTTCACTGTGATATGCCTTCGATGCCCCCATTGAGTAAGAACTGCCCCAATAGCATAATTAGAGGCATTTTTCTCGATCACAAATGGTTTTTGCAAGTCTGGTAATGTGATCACTGAGTAGAGAAGAGGCGATGTTTCAAGTCTACAAACGCCTTCTGTTGAGATTTCGACCAAAATAATTTTGATTTCGCTCCTCCCTTGGTGACTTGACGCAAGGGCCAAGTGATAAGAGAGAATACCAACACAAACCTACAGTAGAAATTAGCAAGACCCAGAAAGATGCGAAGCTCTGTTAGAGTGGTTGGGGCTGGCCAATCCCAAATGACTTGGATCTTGGTTGGATCCACATGCACCCCTCGTTCATCAATAATGTATCCAAGATATTGAACCTGGGTTATGCCAAAAGTGCACTTATCCAAATTGGCACACAACTTGTGTTGCTGCAGTGTTTGGAGGACCTGTCGGATGTGGTGGAGGTGCTCTTCCCAATTCTGGCTGAAGATCAGAATTTCATCCAAATATACTACTAAAAATGAGTTGGTGAATGGCCACAATATGTCATCCATCAACCTCATGAAGTTTGCAGGAGCATTGGTCAACCCTAAAGGCATGAACAACCATTCGAAAAGTCCCTTCGTGGCTCTGAAGGCAATATTCCACACATCAGAGGGTTCGAGTGGTACCTCGTGATACCTATACTTCAAGTCGATCTTGGTGAAATATTTCTCCCATTTGAGATTGTCTAAAAGGTCATCAATTCATGGGATAGGGTACCTATTCCGGACAGTGATCTTGTTCGGTGTCTGATAGTCAATACAGAGTCTCCAAGTCCCATATTTCTTTTGCACCAACAATATTGGGCTCCCACAGGGCGATGAACTCTGTCGGATGTGACCTTTCTGCAACAACTCCTGAATCTGCCTCTTGATTTCATCATTCTCGAGAAAAGAGCGCCAACAGATTGGTCCATTGGTCAGCGACGCACCTGGGGTCAGATCACTCGGGTGGTTGACATGACAGTGCAGAGGCACCTATGTGGGTGAGGTGAATATGTCTCCGTACTCCTCCACGACCTTGTCCATTTGTTGTTGTCGCATGGGGGAGCCTTGTCTGGAGGTCATGGCCATAATATTCTTCTTGCCCTAGGGGCAGATCATCAAGAAAACAATTTTCCTGCTTTTGTAAATGAGCTTACTGCATTTTTTTGTAGTAACCAAAGTGATAGCAGCAGGCGGTGGTACCTCTGGTATCTTGTACAACATATTGCCCAAAGTAACAATAATAGTGCTAGGTCGGGACTCATACACAACATGTCGCTTCAACAAGTATGGTTGGCCTAATAATATATCACAAACATCAAGAGGAGAAATGTCACATAATACCTCATCTGTGAAGGGCTTGATGCTGTAGGGAAGGCGACACTGCTGGTTGACGGGGAGATCTCGTCCTTGGTGAAGCCACCCGATGGTGTAGGGAAGTGGGTGTGTTGCGGTCCGCAAGCCCAACCGCTTCACTGAACTCTGCTGAAATGAGGTTATTTTAGCTCCCACTATGCACAATGAACTGTAGTGGGGAACCCTTTACCCACATCTGGGAGTGGAAGAGACGCTCCTCTTCCTCTGGATCTTCTAGTTCCTCCTTCTGGATCTTCGCAGTGGCAACATTGGCGTTGGGCTCCGCATCAATAATATGCTTCCCTTTTCCATTCCCCTTGTCGGTTTCTGATTCAGAGTAAGAGCATGCATCTGATTCAGAAGCCCTCATCTCGGCCACCAACGACTACTTGGCCCAACACTTGTGTTGTGAGTGGAGCTCTTATGGAACTCACACCACTTTCTCATGTCCTTCTTTGGCTTCGCGGTGTTATTCTTTTCTTGCGGCTTCGGCAAGTTTTCTTGGGCCACCATGCCTTCACTTTGTCCTTTGTTTTGCGGTTTGGGGGCACCTTTCCCTTGCTTTTGATTCACAGATCCAAATTCTCGTTTCTTCTGTTTGAATCTATACTCAATATTGGTAGCATATCGGTATGTCGTACCAGGTGAGGAGATGTCGAGGAACTCCATTTCCTCCTGAATGTATCTGTGCGGATGTAATATTCCAAAATAGGAAAAAATAGGAATATAGAACATAAAACTGGAAAATACAATTCACATCAACACATCAAATACATGAGAAGATCACTGAGCCATTTTATTATATGCAATAGAAGAAATGAAGGACAAGGGCTTGAGAAAGAGACACTCAAGCTAGGCAAAACAAGCCTCAAATGACCCTAAACATCAAGACATGAAATGTTGTTGCTGCACCAAATGTTGGGAGGCTATGATTGTGCAATCCTGCTAGAATATACTACTGCTAGAAACTAGGAATGTGTATATCTTCTGATTCGGTGCTCATAAAATGCTTAGATTAAAGATCTGGGCTTTCTGGCACAATTCCAAGATAACTCAGAAAGGGTTTCTGGAAATGACGATGATGAAAAATGTAGCCCTAGGGGCTGAATTACGCATTGGAGTTTGGAGACTCCTGGGAGGTGGCTGATCTGATGAGAAAATGGCTGCTACTCCTCCCAACTGACTTTCCGGATGAAGGGTTGCTCCCCTCACTGGACGATAAGCTCAAAAACTGGGGTTATGACCCTTCCATTAGATCTTCCCTCCTGGATTGCGTAATTCCTGAAAGAGACTGCACTGCTGATAGGGGTTGAATATTGGACTGATGTCGGATGATGAAATGTAGCTCAATGAACCTCTCCTGAATGGGCACTTGAAGTCCCCCGACGATGGGGGTGGGATTTTTTCTCGGAAACACCCTTTTGCTAAACAACACAAACTTCGCTAAATAACTGAAGCATGAAAAAAGTCATAAAAGACAATACATAAACAATATTCATAATTATTTCTATAGCTGCAATCCCCTTCCTTATATGCTTTGTGAGCCTTCACCCCCTTGGCCCCACTCAATAATGATCCTACTCTCATGGAGACTCTCTTGCATTATGATTGCACTGTCCTCCACTGTCTCCACTACCTCCATGATTGTGCTGTTGATTTGGTCAAATTGACCCCATCCACATGCATTGACCCACATTAACACCAAGGAGTGTTTTATTCATCTTGATCCTATCTAGATGCACTGATCAACATTCACATTACAAGTGATTTTATTCCTACTAAAGAGATTTATGGGTCCCTCTACCCTCTTATTCATCTATCTTATTGAAAAAAACAAATTTAATATTGTAACTAGCTAAAAAGCTAATTAGGAATACTAGAGTCCTCTCCTCCCAAATGTTGCTTGTCCTCAAGCAAATGCAAGGATGGATGCTGCAAAATATTCTCTCCTTCCCAAGTAGCATCCTCATCAGGAAGGTTCCTCCATCGAACTAGATATTCTTTAATCACTCTGTTCCTTAGCTGCCTCACCCGAGTATTTAAGATAGTTGTCGGTTGTAAAACCAGATGGCCCTCATCATCAATAAGTGAAAGATCCATAGTGGCAACTACATGCTATTCAATGGCCTTCTTCAGGCATGAGACATGAAAAATGTTCTGGATCTTACTCCCAATGGGGAGCTCCAAGTCATATGCTACTTCCCCAACATGACAGATAACCTGTATGGCCCATAGAAATGGGGCTTAAGCTTCTTAACCCCCTTCTCCACCAGCATAGATTGCTTGTAAGGCTGGAGACAGAGATAGACAAAGTAATCCACCTCAAACTGTTTCTCCAGCCGACCATGATCTGCATACAACTTCTTAAAACTTCTTCTGATTTTGGGTTTTAGCAATGTTGTCCTTAAGAACACAGAGTATATTCTAACTCTCTTGGATCCACTCTTTGGCTCTACGAGCCTTGCTTGCTCCAAAAATCACATCAACAAACGATAAAGCATCATAACCATATAGAGCCCGAAATGGAGACATATCGATCGACTTATGAAATGTCCTATTGTAGCAATATTCTCCCAAGTGGAGCCAGCGCAACCATGCTCTCTACTGCCCTGAAACATATTTTCTCAAGTAGCCTTCCATACACTTGTTTACTATCTCTTTTTTCCGATCTGTGTGGGGGTGATAGCTATTACTTTGTGTCAACTTGATACTCACCAAACATAAAAGCTCTAGCAAAAAGTGACCCATGAAGCAGCTATCTCTATCACCGACTATGGTCTTAGGAAGACCATGAAGTCTGAAAACATCTCTAAAGAAAAGCTCGGCCACTTGTGAAGCAGTGTACCGTGAAGAGATGGCAAAGAAATGTGAATACTTTATTAGTTGATCAACGACCACAAAGATGAATACTTTCCCTGTATTGCTGGAAAACCGGTAATGAAATCCATAGAAATGCTCTCCCATTTCCCCTCCAGGATGGGAAGTGGTTGTAACAACCCTGTAGGATGGTTGTTTTCTCCTTTATTCTGCTGGAAAATTATGCACTCCTTCATGTGCTGGAGCACATCCTCCTTGATACCCTTCCATGGGAATCTCTCTCTAATGGCCCGTTATGTCTTTATGAAACCTTAGTGGCCTGAGAGTGGTGAGTCATGTGTTGCATGCAAATTATTCTCCCTGAGCTTAGAATCTATGGTCAAGAAGCTCCAGTCCCAGTAGTATATGCTATCATCCATCACTCTATACCTCTCATCGGTCACCTGGCCATCTACTATCTCACATGTGAAGCGTTCTTTGGAATACTCCACCAACAACTGGGCCTTACAATTTGTGTCCACCCTCATTAATGACAGCGCTGCTGGTCTCCGTGATAAGGCATCCACTACCACATTGATATTCCCTTTGACATATTCAATGTCAAAGTTATATGCCTAGATTTTGCTAACCCATTTTTGCTGCCTCTCTTGTAGCTGCTTCTACTCAAGAAAATACCGAAGACTGTTGTGATCAGTGTTTACTAGGAATCTATTTCCCACCAAATACTGCTTGAATTTGGCCAATGCATTCATAATGGCCAACATTTCATTGTCATATATGGGATACAACCTCTCATGAGGCAGCAAATTCCAACTCTCAAAAGCTATGGGGTGCCCTCCCTACATCAAGAGTGCTCTAATGCCCTTCCTAAAGCATCACATTCCAGCATCACCTCCTTGAGCCTATCAAAGAGCCTCTACGTAGTCTCTGTCCAACCAAAGGCTCCCTTCTTGGTAAGATCTATGAGTGGTGCTACTAGTTGGGAGAACCTTTTGACAAAATTTCAATAGTAGGTGTAGATGCCTACAAAGCCCTAAAGTTATGTTACATTCTTTGGCTCTCGCCAATCCCGAATAACACAGATCTTCTCCTCATGGACCCTTACTCCATCCACTCCAATGATGTGGCCCAAATAAATCATCTCTGTGAACCCAAACTCACATTTAGAGAGCTTAACATATAATTGATGCTCCAAAATGCGTAACAATGTCTCAATATGCTACAGATGCTCCTCCCATGTGCGACTATAGATAAGATTATCATCAAAGAAAAATAACACAAATTTTTTCAACTATCCACGGAAGATGTGGTTCATACAAGACTGAAAAGTAGTTGGAGCATTGGTCAGCCCAAAAGGCATCACCAAGAACTCAAAGTGGCCATAATGACATCTAAATACAGTCTTGGGGATATCCTGATCCCTTATCTTGATCTGATGTTACCTAGACCTCAAATAAATCTTTGAAAAGAACTTCGATCCCCTTAGCTCATGCATGAGCTCATCGATCCTGGGAATCAGGTACCTATTCTTCATTGACTTCTTATTCAAGTCTCTATAGTCAATGCACATCCTCAATGTACCATCCTTCTTCACCAAGGTCACAGAAGAAGCAAAAGGACTGGTGCTGGGTCAGATATGTCCTAAAGCCAAGACCTCTTGAATAGCTATTTCAATATCATCCCTGTAAGCTTTGGGGTGCCTATAAGGTGTGGTGATCATTGCTTGGATCCCATGCTCCAACTCAATAGTATGTTCAAACCCTCGGTCTGGTGGCCTTTCCAATGGTATGTCCCCAAATACTGTAGAATAGCGGTCTAGAATAGACTGCACATCTAGGTGGAGTGGTGTACCCTTGCCTCGTGCTTCTGACATACTCAGTTCTACTACCCATTCTATGTCTCCTCTTTGCAAATCAACCTCCATCTTATGTGTTGAGACTACTTGAGGTGGATAGGTGTGCATTCCTCTAACCATTTGGCGCTTACCACTCTTCTTATTTGTCCATTCCATCTCCAAGGTCTCCCAATCTGTGGTGACCTTTCCTAGTGTGCTCAACCATTGTACACCCAATATCACATTGGTTTCAGGAATATTGACCACAATGAAGTGATTTGTCAATGTGTAAGTCCCCAAAGTGACAGTCAATGTTAGGACATACTTCACACACTGCATGGTTCTAGCTCTTGGAACCAAAACTGAGAATCCTTCAAAATCATCTGTGGGAATGCCTCTCCTCTGCACTAGTTGGGTATAATTAAAATTATGGGTATCCCCACTATATATCAATATCGACACCCGCTGCCCCCAAATAGTCCCTCAGATTCTTAATGTCAGATGCTTGGGTACTCTTCACAAAGTTGCAAGGGCTCCTCCAATTTGAGGAAGTGCTCCATTTCCACCTCTTGGTGGTGGTGGATCCTCTCCTGGTGCTACAACGTTGGTCTCCCCTTCTGACTCCTCTGCTTTTTCCTCTTCACTATCGGAGAACACTTCAATATAATGTGCCTTTCTGGCAGCACACCGATGGCCTAGTGCCCATGATTCTTGGAAAGTGAAGCAAAGCTTCCTCCTCCACAAATCTCTTTGGTCATCATCACTAAGAGGTCCTTTTCCTTGGTTCCCTTTTGGGGGAGAAACCTTCATATATTTTCCCTTTGACTGAAAGGTGGGGTTTTGTTGGAATGGAGCTCTTGCCCTTGGTAAAGCATCTTGTAAGTCCCTAGCCCTCCCAATGGCATCTTGGAGCGTAATTAGCCTAGTGGACTTCACCAACCCATGAAAGGGCTCTGCTAGCTCATCAATGAACATGTATATTCTACTAGTTGTAGACGGATCTGGCACCATGATGGAAAGTTTCAGGAATTCAGAGATATAGGTCTTCATATTTCATGACTACTTGAGCTTAGCTAGCTGAACAAAGTGTGCCTCTGGATCTCGTCGGTCAAATATTTCTACCAATCTCCGAGTGAATTCTGCATATGTAGTCACACCTAGATGCCCCAATGTAGATAGACCGTGAAACCACCATTCATTTGCTTCACCTTCAAGGTGCAACGTGGCTATCTTAATAGCTTCAATCTATGATACTTGGTTCAGCTGGAAATATATTTCTAATTTTTCCACCTAAGCCTTGGATGTGCATTTCGATGACCCGTCAAAAGTAGGTAGAAAGAATATGCCCATAGTACGCTGCAGAAAATTGTTCTGCATGTGCCCTTCACTTCTATTGTTATTATGGGGTCTCCTATTATCCTTGATCTCACATAACTCTTGGAAGTTCAGATTCTCTTTGAAACTTTGAGATTGAGATTCATATTCTAGAAAGTAATCAGCAAGAGCCTCCTGACCTTGGGGTCCTCGAGTGCCATTTCTTATTGCTAGGAAGGTAGGCATGGTGGAGCATTTTGAGACTTGTTGCACTGTCGGTTGCTCACTCTAATGATGTGAAGTGCCAGAACTTTCCCTATGTTGTAACCCTCACGAGGTTTCCTTTTGTCTTTCCACCATCGTCTCCTTGATTTATTTGGCAATATCCTGCATAGTTTGGAGAAGAAGCTTTTGAAACTCTTTCTCATCCATTTCTCCTGATATTGGAGATTTTCCTTTGTCTTATTCATTATTTGTGTAATCAAACTTGTGACCTCTATTAATATACCACTTCAACCGGTCTGTAAGAGGTTCTTCTTCTTTAGATGTCATATATGTAGTGCCCCACAGGCTGAGCTAATTTCATGCTCTCATATCACTGTAATATTCCTAATAGGAAAAACATGAATATAGAACATAAAAATGGAAAATGCAGTAAACATCAACACATAAAATACATGAGCAGATCACTGAGCCATTTTATTATATGCAATAGCAGAAATGAAGTACAAGGGCTTGAGAAAGAGGCACTCAAGCTAGGCAAAACAAGCATGAAATGACACTAAACATCAAGACATGAAATGACCCTAAACATCAAGACATGAAATGTTGTTGCTGCACCAACTGCTGGGAGGCTATGAATGTGTAATCCTGCTGGAAACTAGAAATGCGTATATATTTTGATTGGGTGCTTAGAAAATGTTGGGATTAGAGATCTAGGTTTTCTAGCACAATTCCAAGATAACCCCGAAATGGAAATGATGAAAAATGCAGCCCTACGGTTGAATTATGTAGCAAATACTGGGAGGCTGGCTGATCTGATGAGAAAATGGCTGCTACTCCTCCCAACTAACTTTTCGGATGAAGGGTTGTTCCCTTCACTGGATGATAAGCTCAAAAATTGGGGTTATGATCCCCCATTAGATTTTCCCTCCTCGATTGCGCAATTCTTGAAGGAGACTGCGCTGCTGATAGGGGCTGAATATTTTCCTAATGTCGGATAATGAAATGCAGCTCAAAGAACCTCTCCATAGTGGGCACTCGAAGTCCCTCGAGGATGAGGGTGGGAATTCCGCTCGGAAATACCCTTGTGGTAAACAACACAACACACTTTGCTAAACAGCTGAAGCGTGCAGAAAGTCATAAAAGACAATACATAAACAAAATCCAGAATGCTTTCTAAGGTTGCCATCTGGTGGGTAGTGGTTGAAGGATCTGGGCAAAGTTATCCATCATCACATTCCCTTTTTTTTTTAGGGCCTCCTCGAGCAATATTTTGATAGGATCTCTTGCTCCCTCGTCTTTATTTTTGGCCCCGATGGGCAGCCATCGAGGTTTGCGAGGTTGATCTTGCAAAGGTTCAACTAGATCGAGCCTTAACTCCTTATACCCCGACCTCGTTGGGGACATGCAAAGAAGGATCGAGAAAGATCAGACCGCTCTGATACCACTGATCCGAATTTATGCGGGAACACAACATAATACACATATAACCATAAATACGAAGATGCAATGGAAATAACGGTTCATTTAATTAATATCAAAGAAGTTAAATTTTTTTACAGACAAAATGTAAATAAACTACCTAGGGCACTGGTAGCTTATCTCTGAGAAGAGATGTGGTGGCTACAAGCCTCTAACATTAGGCGAATTTTGAGGTCTAAAATGGGCCTCCTAAGAAAAATGTACAACCAAAATAAAATTTATAATAACCAATAGGATTCAAGATGATGATCTCAACCATGGGGGATGATTCACCATTTTTCAAGTAAAAGGGTAAAAAGATAAAAAAAATAATAAAATAATAAAACTATTTTTCAACTCATATTTTCAACTTATCTCCCAAAGTTTTTACTCAAATTTCAAGCGGGAGTACTCATTGGATGCAAAATTTAATTCCTCATCCAAGGAGTACCCATGTTACATACTTTCGATGCACCCTGTGATGCGAAAAAGGAGAAATACATGAAAAAACGTGATTGCAATCAATTGTTTTCGCTCTAAAACTTGATGATGTCATCAAATCTTATTTTATTATTTCCACTATTATTTTATAATTTCCTTAGGAAGCCCATTTTAGACCTCAAAATTCCCCTAATGACTGTGTTATAATGAGGCTCAAGGGCCTATTTATTACTGAGAAATAATGGAAAACCCTAAACATCCAAAACCCTAACCTTAGGAGATGAAGCGCCAAAACTATGGGCCTCGTTAGGGTAAATTGGTACATCAACATCCTAGGGACGTAGCTTTGGCATATGACCTTCGTTTGACGCACTCAATACCTTGTTAGAAAGATCTATCTGTGGACTACAACTTTTGAGTGAGAAACACAGGCTCATGGACCCATGTTGCTCTCAGTTTTCCCAAAAAATGTCGTTTCGGGCCTCGAAACGGCTCTCGAAGTTCAAGCCCTGAAAAACTACTAAAAATAGTAAATTGTGCTAAAATTAAGGAAACTGAAAAAATGAAAGAAACAATGGTGGGTCCCCAAGTGGACTAGCGGGTGGCCACCAATATCCACCTAGATCAATGTGTTTAGTAATTATCTAATGATTTCTTAGGATTGTTCCTTAACGAATTAGATGGTTCAACACAATAATGCCAGTTAGATTTTTAAATCTCAAGATAATTCAGTAGAGAGAGAGAGAGAGAGAGAGAGAGAGAGATATTCTTCAATACCAAATAAATTTGAATTCCCAAAGAAACATAAACCATTCAATAAGATTACAGCTATGATATGTGAGTGCTTACTTAGTATAAATTTTATGGTCTTAGAGCTACCACAAAACAAGTAAACATTAGATTCAATAGAATAAATCATAATGAACAACCTATAGGACAACAACAAATAAATCACTCTAGATCCAATAATTGACAAGCATGTAAGAGCCAAAATTGATCAATAAAACACTAAACGACTTTCCAAGTAATTACATGAGTTTCTTAGCCTTATTATGTTGAATTATTCAGTGTTATCTTAGATCTAAAATCACTTATGATACCAGTAATAGAATCATGAAAAAAATGAGCTATAAATCATAATGAACAACCTATAGGACAACAACAAATAAATTACTCTAGATCCAATAATTGACAAGCATGTAAGAGCCAAAATTGATCAATAAAACACTAAACGACTTTCCAAGTAATTACATGAGTTTCTTAGCCTTATTATGTTGAATTATTCAGTGTTATCTTAGATCTAGAATCACTTATGATACTAGTAATAGAAACATGAAAAAAATGAGCTATCAATGTGAGAGTGTGTGCCCAAAAGGTGCCAAAAATTTCTGAATACCAAAGAAAAGTTGCCAATAGGAAAATTTGAAAATTTTAGACCTCTTAAGATGTTGTTTTAGAATTATGTCAGATCTGATCTATTGGTTATGCAGTGATATTTCAGTTACTAAACAAGTTTGATCTATGCCCAAAAATGATGCCAAAATCACACATTGACTATTAGATTTTTACCATGAATTTATTAAGGTGTTTAGGTCACTTAGATGAGATTTTATAGCACTTATGTCAATGTTATGAAATGAATATGAAATTTTTACGAAATATTGAGGACGAATTAGGGTTTAGGGAGAAAACCATAGGCTTAAAGCCTTGAAGATCACTTGTTGAATTTGCCAAAATTTTTCCATGATGCCACCCGAAAACTCAAATTTGAGCCAATTTCTCTTACGAAACCTGCGAATTTTCAGTCCAAAAATTCAAGTGCCCAACCAGGGATGGAGGGGAGGAAAACAGGGCTAAGAAGAGGGCTAAAGAGGATAGGAAAGGGTTGGATGAGGCAATGGATATGGTCAAGATGGAAAAGAATCCCACAGAAGAGGAGGACAGGGTCAAATAGGCCCGCGCCTATCCCTAAAGGTTTTCTTGTAGCCTAAAGAGGGGGCGGAAATGTCGTAGGGGGTTATGGCCTGGGGCTAAAAATTCGTTAAGGCCTGTGAAAACCCTAAGAGGGAAGGTCGGGGCCTGAAAACTCACAATCGTCCCTAAAAGGGTCTAAAAACCCTGGCGTAGGGGAAACAATGTGGGGTGGAGGACCTTAGGGCTTACGACTAGGCTTTGGGTGGCATATGGGCTTGATGTAGGGGGAGAAAAGGATGACGTTGAGGGTAGAAGGGGCCACGCTAGTCGTGGGAGGCTTGAAAATGTTGAAACCCTTGCTAAAAAATTTGATTTTACTTCATATCTACAATATTTCTTAATTTTTCAACCAAATTCTTTGATGTTGGCTCTGAAAAAATTTCGATACTAGATCTTACCCTCAATGGTCTAGATCTAACCCAAAAACCAGGAAATCTCTTTCAAATCGCTTGAATATCACCCGCACAAATGAAAATAAAAATACCCAAAACCCCAATATATAATTGTTTAAAATGAAACCCCAAACCCCAATTAGCCGCATAATGAGGGTTAGAAAAAAATATTTTACAAAAAATTTTAAAATTATTTACAAATGTACAATGCTTGAAAATAAAATATTTTTGAGAAATAATTTTTTAAAGGATTAATGATGACGAGATATGATGTGTATAGAGAGTTATGGTGTTTCCGAAAGCCTTAGCGATATACGAAAACGAAACAAAATTGTCAGAGCCCAAACACGGTCGACTCGTCCAAAGTGTGTGAACTTGGAGCCAAAGGGCTAGTATATCTGGAAATTCTATATTTTTCTTCAAGCAAGCTTGTTACAAATATGGCAAATCAGATCACCTAAGATAGACCCAAAATCTATCAATAAAATTTTCTTATCCCCATCTAATGAATAAAAAAGTTTATAAAAAATTAAGCACAATATAGGAAAGCATGTAACCAACACATACAACAGATCATCAGAAAAAGAACATATTGAATTGAATACCAAATAATTTTATTATGATATTGTGAATGTTCCCAACATATTCGTGGAACAACACGAGCGTTACAAAATTACATAGACTAGAGCGAGAGTTTTCATCATCATGGTTAGAAACACAAATGACCTATAACTTATAGATAAATCCTCCATGTGGAAAAATAACATCTAGTTGGCTTGATCATCGTCAAAATAATCTCCAACGTCGAAAATATTTATTTTTAAAGAAATTCCGAATTTCTCATTTAATCCATTTTTTATTATCTCAAAAATAATTATTTTGAGCTAATTTCCTCAAAAAATTGACTTTGACTTAACCGCCTAGGCCCAAGGGTCCAATTTCTTTTGAAATTTCCAATATATTTTGGGTGGGAGTCCTCTAAAAAATAAATTCTTTGATACCCATTAATTTTTCCACTTGGAGAATTTAATTTCTCTAGGAATTTAATTTTGACTCTCACTAATTAATTTTCTAGCTAGGAGTTTATTTTATTTTTTCGAGAAAAATTAATTAATTGACATATAAGGGGATTAAATATTTTTTCCACCTTCTAACATTTTATCAATGGCGTCTAAGTATTAGGGACTATGCACTAAAATATTTCTTACATAAGATAATTACATTTCAACCCTGAAAGGGGGAACATTTATTTATTATAGAACCTCAAATAAATACTCAATTTTGCGACACAATATTATCTAGTAGACCAAATTGTTTGTAATAAATTAGTTCAGTCAATTAACTTAAATTATTCCCAAATAACTTTTACATAAGGCTCAACTAAAACACTAGGATTCACCCAAAAATTTGAAGAAAAAATCCACCCTAACTTTGGGGTTATGCTGGAGGGAAACAGTCTGCAGACCATCCGTGTTTAGAAGCAAAAATGAATTAGTGAGATGAAAAACCTCCTAGGATTAATTTTTTGCCAAAATAATAGGCTTACCTAGGTTGTTACAAACATATATGGTGTTACTAGCATCATTTACATTACAAATTTTACATAACATGTTTACAATGACGCAAAAACATGTCCATAGTAATTGGTGCGACAACGTTTTTTTGATCCTGTCAAAGAATAACATTGAAATTACCTAAGGCCTTGGTCAAGGATAAAGCTATATAAGAAGATGGAGATCAAGGTGTTAAGCATGCAATAAAATTATCAATCAACATGTGATTTCATTTGAAACAGGGGTGCACTAGGGAGCAAGGAGAATGTTTAGATCTAATAAATTTGAAGGCATTGTGAAGGCTAATAAAATAATTGTTTGATCTATTTACGATTATAATGATAGATTTGTAGCTATGATGATGGTTTTATATAAATATAGAGATGCATGTGGATATCTGGGTTTAACATATGGTGTGAATTGTACCGAAGGTTTGAATCAGTACTTCAAGATTTGATCACTGGGTTTCTTTAGGACCGTCACGTGCATATGCGAATCTATGTTCGTAGTGTCGCGCATATATTATGAGAAAAAAAATGTCATTTTTTTTAGATCTCTACGCTGGTGTTACACATGATATTCACGTACATAAATTGATTTTTTGTATGGAAATCATGTATATATGTTAGGGTTTGCAGTGTGCTTTGATGATGACGCTTGATGAGTTATGCTATGTTTTATGTTGCTTGTCAATGATGTCTCTATCTTAGTGATCTGTGTCTGACAATGAAGATTGGGTTGATTTATTTGAAATGATGCTACATTGTGGTGATTTGTGATTGTTTCATTGATCTTTGACTAGTTCAATGGTTTACTGATTCAATATTATAGTTATTCATGATTTTTCTTTATATAGAGAAAGAACATACATACGCGAGTTTTATTCAGTATAGTCACATAAATATTCTAATATTAGTTTGTTCTGGTTGGGTTTTACATTCAGTGGTTTGATGCTTCATAAATTCAATTGATTTGTAGTGTTTTAGTGACTCAGATTCAATGCTTCATATTGACATGTTTTTTTGGGTTTATTGTTGATATGGGTCCAGTTTGAAAATGTGATGAAAGGTGGTATACAAGTTGTTTGATGATTTTTTGACATGTTGCTAGGTCCCTATAATAATACGGTATCGTCTTATTGTTATTGCTAGTGTATCCCCCTTATTGTTATCGTTGTGCCTATGTAGTCCCCATATTTTTATTATTGTGCCTCATAGAAGTCCACTATTGTTATTATTGTGCCCTTACATTGTTATTGTTATGTCGACTAGGATTATATTATGACCCCTTGGAATCCTAAATATAGAAAGGAGGTTTTGTCATTTGTATCATCAAAGAAATATTCATGTAATGTAAAGGAGGTTTCCCCCTCGAAGAGGCTGATTTCTAAGTCATTGATGTATCTTTTCTTCTATTTTTTGAGCTGGTTTAATAACATTTGGTTTCAAAGCTTTGGATTCTAGGGTGTTGATGTTGCAAACATGTCATCATGGAATTTTCGCTATAACGTTTTTTCTACGAGGGTTCATTAGCTAAAAAAAAACCCCATTTGAGCCTGAATCATGAGGAAATTCGTGTAAAAAATTCAAGTCTCGATTCACTATATTTTCAGAGATATTATTTGAGGAAGTTAGGGTTTTTGCACGCTCCATAATCTCATCTCAAACATGTGGCCAAGGGAAAATCATTATAACTTTCGTTTCTGACATCAGATTGGAATTATTGAACAAGTGACCGAAAGTGCACAAAGTGTAGTTTATGGTATATCGATTTCAGTACCGAAGGTAAAACAATTAACACGTGGCACGCCATGCAAGTTCGCTATGTTGAACCATTCAATAATTAGGCCATTATGGGAGATTGGGCATAACGTTATCTTGAAGAATCCAAATGAGGTTTGACCTACGACATTGGAAATAATATGCAGAGGGATATGATAGGGCCGAATTTCAGATCTTTCGGATCCAAAATTACAGAGGTACGTCAATTTCAATATCGAGCTCCTCAAAATAAAAAAAAATGTGTGTATTTGTTTTAAAAATTGCATAAGTCTTATTTGAAAAATTAGCTTGAAGTGATTCCAAGGGCATATAGAAGCATATATATCAGTATTGGGTTCTAAAATTCCCCCCAAAAATAATTCCATTCCCATTAAGCCCTGCAAAAGGCTCTACTATGGATCATGAATAGGAAGAAGTGCAACATGATATATCGAAATTACGAGACAAAGTGCAACACGTTTCTCTCTCACAAAGAGTAACAAAAAATGAAAGGGAAGCTAAGATGTATGGTATGAAGAAAGACATGAAAGGCATGTAATATAATATGGATGGTTTGAAGAATGGTGTGGAAGCTAATATCGATGGTATAGAAGAAAAACTAAAAGGCAACATGGAAGACATGAAGAATGGTCTAAAAACATACATGGAAAGTTTGAAGGAAGGTTTGACAAAGCTGATACAAGAAATTATTCCTAATGGAGAAAAAATAGTAGTTGAAACTCATGATTAGAGCATAATAAATGTTAATCATGATTTTATAGACTCTAATGTTGGATTTAAGACCCACAATATTCCAAAGATCGATATGAGGAAGCTTGATGGCAAGGATATGGTAACATGGATACTAAAATGGAGCAATATTTTGATCTCCATAATTTGGAAAACACACAAAAGGTATGAATTTCAACTTTATATTTAGAACAAAATACATTTGTATGGTATCGATGTCTTTTCTCGCGTAGAAAAATTGTGACTTGATTAATTTTTACGGAGGAAACGATAACGCATTATGAGGATACAAAGAGCACCACCTTTTTTTTGCCAATTGATAAATCTCAAACAAAAGGGTTCAATGGTGGAGCACATTGAGGACTTCCAAAAATTGAATATAAGGGTAAATGATATTCCAGGGGAACACGGGATTGAGGTATTCATAGGGTCTTTAAATGATAACATCCAACGTGAGGTTCACCTTTGATAACCTGATTGATTGGAGAAGGCATTCAGGTTCGAAAGAAAAATCATGGCGAAAAGGAAACCTGCCACTCACAACTATAAATATGAAAGTGTTTCTACTCCTACATTTCCAAAACCCACATGGTTGACACCACAACAATTGGAAGAAAAAAGAGAAAAAGAGCTTTGCTACAGTTGTGATAGAAAATACACTGAGGGTCACAAGTGTGCTAAGAATAAATTATTTTACATAAATTGTGACAAGGAGGAAGAAAAGGAACAAGAAACTTCAAAAGAAGAGGATATACACCAGGAACCAACCCTTTTGGTAACCTGATTCATTGGAGAAGGCATTCAGGTTGGAAAGAAAAATTGAAAGAAAAATCATGGCGAGAAGGAAACCTACCACTCAAACTATAAATATGGAAGTGTTTCTACTCCTACATTCCAAAACCCACATGGTTGACACCACAACAATTGGAAGAAAAAAGAGAAAAAGTGCTTTACTACAGTTGTGATAGAAAATACACTAAAGGTCACAAGTGTGCTAATAATAAATTATTTTACATAAATTGTGAAGAGGAGGAAGAAAAGGAACAAGAAACTTCAAAAGAAGAGTATATACGCCAGGAACCAACCCTAGAGGAAGAAGAAATGAATCGAAGCATATCTTGTAATTCATGGGCAGGAATTACAATTCCTCAAACTCTCAAGATAGGAGGACATATCAAGAAGAAAAATGTAATAGTGTTTATTGATGCGGGTAGTACCAATAATTTTATTCATTGTAAGGTAGGTAAGAAATTGCATTCCTTCTATACCCAACTCCAGTGTGTCAAGTGCTAGTGTCAAAATGAGGAACTATAAATTGCTCTGGAAAGTTCCTTAATATCAAACTAGCCATGGGGGATATGTATTGAATAGTCCAATGCCCTCCATACCAATGGGTGGTGTTGATATTGTACTAGGAGTATAATGGTTACAGTCTTTGGGGATAACTTTTAATTTTCAATTACTTTTCTTGATTTTTTTTTTGGAAGGAAAGGCAGTTGAATTACGGGGTATTGTAGGGAAGCAAGGAAAGATAATCAACTCTAATGTTATGAAAAATCTTATGAATAAAGAACAACGAGGTGTAATTGCACAATTATGCTCACTACATGTTCAAACACCAAAATAATCTATTTCTCGAGATTTCCAGTAAGTTTTGGACAATCATTCTAAGGTTTTTGAGACTCCCAAAGGACTCCCACCTATTCGTGATCATGACCATGTTATTCATTTGATTCCAGGAAGTGTTCCTACAAACATCAAGCCTTACATATATCCTTATGCTCAAAAGAGTGAGATTGAACATATGGTTACAAAAATGCTAGAGGATGGTATAATTCAACCTATTCAAAGTTCTTTCTCTGCTCCAGTAGTATTGGTGCGCAAGAAGGATGGATCATGGCATATGTGTCTAGATTATAGGGAGCTCAAAAAGTTCACCATTAAAGGTAAATTTCCCATCCCCTTCATTGAGGAATTATTGGATGAATTACATGGATAAAATTACTTCACTAGGTTGAATTATTGGATGAATTACATGGATAAATTTACTTCACTAGGCTGGATCTTCGTTCTGGATATCATCAAATTATAATGAAGACTGAAGACATTCTGAAAATAACATTAAGAACTCATGAGGGTCATTATGAACTTTTGGTCATGCCTTTTGGCCTTACTAATACACCTTCTACATTTCAAGGTTTGATTAATTCCATTTTCAAACCCACCCTTAGAAAATTTGTGTTAGTATTTTTTGATGATATACTAATCTACAACAAGTCTTGGAAGGATCATGTTAAATATGTTGACATGGTGCTCAAACTATTGGAGGAGAAACCATTATATGCAAAACCCTACAAATGTTTCTCTGGAGTATAGGAGGTGGAATATTGGGCCCATATTGTATATCATGAGTGTGTTAAGGCAGTCCCTAACAAAATTAAATCCATAAACGAATGGAAAATCCCTACAAACATAAAGCATATTCAAGGATTTCAGGGGTTAATAGGGTATTTCGAAAGTTCATTAAGGATTATGGGAGAATATTGACACCTTTAACATCAGTACTGAATAAAGATGAATTTTCTTGGACTCAAGAATAAACTAAGGACTTTGAACATCTTAAAGAGGCAATGTGCCAATCACCGGTCTTAGCTACGCCAGACTTCACAAAAACCTTTATTGTGGAATCTGATGCTCAAGAAATGGAATTGGTGTGGTTTTAATGCAAGAAGGAAGATCCATTGCTTTTTAATTTTGTCCAATAAAAGGAAAGTATTTAATCAAACCTATTTATGAGAAGGAAAGGTTGGCAAAAATACATGAAGTAAAGCAATGGCGACCTTACCTAATGGGAAGACACTTCAAGGTAAAACATATCATGATAGTCTTAAATACTTTTTGGAACAAAGATTATCTTCAGAAGAGAACCAAAAATGGGTCATAAAGATGTTGGATTATGACTTTGAAATCATCTACAAAAAAGGAAAGAAAAAAGTTGTTGCATATGCACTCTTAAGACAGGATCAGGTTGTGGAAGCATTGATTTGTTCCATTTCTATTATCCATCCTAAGTGGATAACCAAAGAAAGGGATGAATGAAATAATGATGAAGAGGTATGGAAAATCATTCAAAATTTGCAGCAAGATCCCAATACATCTGAAACATTTTGCTGGAAAAATGATTCATTCTAGTTCAAAGATCGCTTATATCTTTGTAAGAATTCCCATCTCAAAAAAATTTCTTTGGGAATTGCACACCTCTCCCTTAGGAGGGCACTCGGGATTTTTAAAAACTTACCACTGGGTTAAGAAGGAATATTTTTAGGATGGCCTTAAATATGATATTCAAAAGTTTGTGGCAGAAATTTTGGTTTGGAAAAAAGATAAAGTTGAGACAATTAAGACCTGAGGTTTGTTACAAGCTTTATCCATTCCAAGTCAATGTTGGGAGGATGTTTCAATGGATTTTATCACATGTTTACCCAATTCCAAAGGAAATAATATTATCATGGTGGTAGTTGATATACTTACCAAGTATGCAGACTTTTGTGCATTATATCATCCATTTAAAGCCAATATAGTTTCTATTGTATTTATGGAAACAATTCAAAAGATACATGGAAACCCAAAGATTATTTTAAACGACAGAGATCCATTTTTACTCGAAATTTTTAGACAAAATTATTTTCTTGTTTGGGTACTCAATTAGCTCATAGCTCATCATATCATCCTCAATATTATGGGAAAACTGAGATAGTGAACAAATGTTTGGAAGGATATCTTCATTGCTTTGTATCTAATGAACAAATACGATGGTTCAAGTTGTTACTTTTGGCTGAATGGTGGCATAACAGTTCCTTCCATACTGCAACAAAAATGACCATGTTTATGGTAGTTTATGGATATCAACCACCCTCCATCACATCATCTTTACTAGAAAATTCTAAGGTTTAAGCAATGGAAGATCACATCGAGTATCAACAACAAGTACTCCAACGCTTAAAGGATAACCTCAACTTGGCGTAGAATTGAATGAAACAAAATGTAGATCAACATCGTAGCAAAAGAAGTTTTGATGTAGGAGATGGGATATTTTTACAGCTACAATCAAACAAAAAAATGCCCCTCAAGAAATCTAAGAAGGATAATAAATTATCACCAAAGTACTATGGTCCTTACAAAGTGTTGCAAAATATTGGTACTATTGCATACAAATTGGACCTTCATGCATCTTCCTGAGTGCACCCACTTTTCCATGTTTCATGCTTAAAGAAGGTTATAGGTGACAAGCTCCCAGTTCAAACAATATTGCCAGAAATTGACGAAGAAGGAAAAATTATATTGGAACCTGAAGTAGTCACAAAAACAAATGAGAACTTGACATATACGAAATCAATCAATTTCAGAGTATCTCATCAAGTGGAAGAACTTACTCGCTGATGATTCGACATGGGAGGATGATAATTTTATACGGAAGCATCCATACATACTCAAGCATTGAAGAAAACACTGTTTTGAAGGAGAGGGGCATGCTAGGTCCATCTAATACTTGTGTATCCCCCTATTGTTATTGTTGTGCCCTTACATTGTTATTGTTATGTCAGTTGGGATTATATTGTGACCCCTTTGACTCCTATATATATAAAGGAGGTTTTGTCATTTGTATCATCAAATAATTATTCATTTATGTAATGTAAATGAGGCTACCCCCTCGAAGAGGCTCATTTATAAGTCGTTGATCTATCTTTCCTTCTATTTTGTGAGCTGGTTTCAAAACACATGTGGATCTAGTGTGAAACATTGTCAAAAGTGTTCCACAAGGAGCCAAGGGTTGCAACCTTCATATAGGGGTAGGATCTCCCTTCCGGTAGAAGCTGGTAAACAAGATTAGGGGTTTGTAGCTCCCTTCCAGTAGGAGTTGGAGAATGAGTGGAGGTTGTAGCTTCCTGTAGGTGGGTTCCTGCATACTAATAAGAGTCTGCATTAGTACACATAATGTAATGAAGATTTTATTTATAAATAAGAAATAAGACAAATACAATAACAAATATGGTTTTCTCACACATTTAATTTCCACCTAAAAATCCTGGTGCTCTGTGTGTTGCTCATTTCCTGTTATTTATTTATGTTCTTTACAAGACACTAGAAAGTAATTAATTTACTGATGCAATTTTTAAATGTAATCATTTGATAAAACACATGAAAAATCAGTAAACTAGATATAAATTGTTTTCTTTCTCTGAAGTCCTTTACATACACAGGTTGCTTTAATAAAGTAGCGTACAAAAGTTAGTATATAAAATTTGAAAGTTAAAGTTAAAAAAAAGATACACCCCACCCCCTCTCAGTATTTTTCCAATAGTTTGTATCAAATTCAGGTTCCTCAGAAGAATGTTAATCACTTTAACGTAGAACCATCAAGATGAGTAGTCAAGACAAAAGTTTTTTTATTAAGCCACCTTTGTTTAATGGAACTAACTTTGTATTTTAGAAAGTCATAACTAGAGCTTATTTACAAGAACTTGGAGTTGATGTATGGGGAATTTTTGAAGGTGGATATCAATATCCAACCTCCATTCCCATAGAGGATGCAGGGAATAAAAAATATGAGAGTAATGCAAAGGCAATCAATGTTATATTAGGAAGCTTGGATGAATCAGAAATTTTGAAGTTCATGCAGTTGAATACCGCAAAGGCTATACGGGAAAAGATTTTCCAAAGCTATGAAGGTGACACTAAGGTAAAAAAGCTAAACTTGAAATGTTTAGAATTCAATATTAGACTCTTAGAATGCGTGATAAGGAAAGTATTACAAGTTTCTTCCTTAGAGTAGAAGATATCATTAACTCAATGAAAAATCTTGGTGAAGAAATAAAGGATTCTACTGCTGTTCAGAAAATTTTAAGATCTCTAACCTCAAAGTTTGATTCAAAGGTCTCTTCCATTGAAGAAATGCAAGTTTTGAAGAATATCACTATTGAAAAACTCCATGGGATTCTAAAAAATTATGAAATGAGAAAATGGGGTTCACCAGATATTAGAGAACAAAAATTAAAAGCTACACACAAAGGGAAATATAAGGAAGCAGCGCCTAAAGAAACAGGTTATGTTTGAGACGAAAAAGAAGAAAATTTTGTGAGGAAGCTCTAAGTACGAACTAGAAAGTTCAAAGGTAACATTACTTTTAAATGTTTTGCTTGTGGAAGGGTAGGTTACTATATGTCCTTATAAAGAAATTCATGAGAAAGGGAAGAATGTTAAAATAAGTTTTGATAGAAAAAAATTTACACTCACAAAGAGAGTAAATATTTTTCGAATATTGAGGATGATAAATATGATAAAGATTATATGTTGCTTACGTAATTTGAAGAACTATGTGTATATGGGTTTCATGATGTATTTATGGTTTCTCTAAAATAAATTGATAGACTAAAGGATATAAACAAAAATGAAGATAAATAATTTTGCATGTATAAGGAAAACACTCTTGTTGAAGAAATAACTGAGGTAGAAAACTGTATAGAAGAAGCTAAATTAGCTGAAGAAATTTCGACGAAACAAGTTCTAGAAAAGAAAAGTCACCGTGAAAACTTAGAACTTGAAATAGTGTGTATAAGAAAGGAACTTGAGAAAATAAAGCTGTTTAACCTTAGATTTGCTAAAGGATCTGAGACTTTAGAAGAAATCATTAAAGTTCAACTATCTCCTCTAATCAACATAGGTCTTAGATACGATCCAAATGTTGAAACCTAAAAAAGTATGAAATATTTTGAAATAGGTACAGGAAGCTACGTCAACGCGGTAAAAAGAAGCAATCATTAGAATTATAGACCTCAGAAAGGGAATGAAGGATCAAATCTTTCCCATAGAAAACAAATTCACCATGAAAAAAAGGGAAGCTACTCAAAAAGGTATTATACTCCCAATTATTCTTACTTTAATGGTCAATGCTTCACTTGTCACAATTTTGGTCACAAATCAATTCAATGTGTTAATTATAAAATAATTATTACTAGAGAAGCAAGAAAACAACGAAATGTGATCGGGGCAAATAAGTCTTCTTCTAATGTTTTCTCACCTCTTCACAATGAAATTTTATGTTCTATTTTCAACAACTTTGGTAATGAAGAAACTGAATGCAGAAGTAGAATGAAGCCATCTTACTAGCATGAATAGAAGACAATACCAAACAAGGTACACAAAAAGAAAATTACTGCCTCTGAAAATTGTGATCTAGCTTTGTATGCAGGAGATCAAGAGAATTTATGGTACATTGACAAAAAATGGTCAAAGCATATGAAAACTAGCAGAGGTAAGTTTATTTTTTTTAATGAAATAAATAAACAAAATAACGTGACTTTTCGTAATAACTCACATGTTGCTATCAAAGGGAAAGGAACTGTATTTCTGAAGAAAAAGGTCAAGGCTGGAAATACATTATTTGTTGATGGGTTAAGACATAGCTTGTTAAGTGTGAGTCAAATGTGTGATCAAGGGTATGAAGTTAATTTAAAATCAAATAATTTTGTGGTAAGGAATATGGATACAGGTAAGATCATTATAAAAGGAACCATAACTCTAGGAAATATCTATGTCTAGGAAGGCGACCAAGTGTATTGTTATTTAAGTGAATCTGTAGAAAGTTTCATTTGGCAGAAAAGATTGGGGAACCCTATATTTTATCAATTATACAAATCAAGAAGGATGGGATCAGTTTGTGACTTGCCCCAACATCTCTCCACCTAAAAATAACATCTGCAAATCATATTAATTTGGTAAGCAAACCATAGTTTAGTTTAAAGCTAAAGAAGCTACCTCAAGTAATCCACTTGAACCTATTCACACTGATTTTATGTGGTCATATGAGAAATAAATCTTGTCCTGGTGAACACTACTTCATAATAATCATTGGTTATCTTATAAGAATGTGTTGGATTGACTTACTAGAACATAAACATGGGGCATTTGATAAATTTAAAGTATACAAAGCTCTTTTTGAAAAAGAGTTGGATATAAAAATAAAATGTCTTATATCTGATAGAGGATGAGAGTTTATATTAGATGAGTTTTTCAATTTTTGTGAACATCATGGCATCGAAAGAAAATTTTCCATAGCTAAAAGTACTCAGCAAAGTGGAGTGATAGAAAGAATGAACATAAAATTCCAACAAATGGAACATGCCATGCTTGATGATCCAGGAACACCTCACACCTTTAGGGGAGAATCAACACATGCAGCCATAGATATACTTAACAAATCTCATGTTCGAGTAAATAGTGATAAAACTCCACATGAACTATGGTTTGGTAAGCTTGCAACTTTCAAACACTTTGGGATTTCTGGAAGAAAATGTTACATAAATAAAAATGATGATAAGATTGCAAAGTTTGAATCTAGAGTTTATAAAGAAATCCTCCTTGGATAATCTTTTAGAAGCAAAGGATATAAATTTTATAAATCAAAGGCTTCAAAATATTTTTGAATGCATATAGGGTGTGATTGATGAAGCATCCTTAGGTACAAAAAGAGAAGAACCAATAGATGACAAAAATCTCGCTAATACAAGCCAAAAGGTTTTATGAGAAGGAAATAGGGAAAAAATAGAAGAAGGAAATGAAAATACAGACACACCATAAAAGACTCCATCAATGTATGTTTAGAAAAATCATCTTGAATATCAAATTCTAGGTGAAAAGGAAGCAGGAATACAAACTAGAATAACTCGTTGGAACTTCTAATCACTTAGCCTTACTATCCACAATTGAACCTAAAAATGTGATCCAAGAAATAAAAGATGAATTTTGGGTTAAGTCAATGCATGAAGAGCTTGATCGAATATAATAGAACCCTACATGGGAATTAGTATCAAGGTCTCATGATAAAAATGTAATTCAAACAAAATGGGTTTTCAAGAAAAAACTAAATGAAAATGGAGAAGTAATTAGAAACAAAGAAAGACTTGTTTGCAAAATCTATCCTCAGCAAGATGGGATAGACTTTGAAGAAACATTTGCACCTGTAGCTAGACCCTCATCTATAAGAATGTTTCTTGAATTTTGCAGCTTTTATAATTTAAGGTATATCAAATGGATATTAAATATGCATTTTTAAATGGGGATTTAGAAAAAGAGGTTTATATTGAACAACTTGAACGATTCATTGTTGGAAATGATAAAAATATTGTTTGAAAACTTAAGAAGGCATTGTATTGGTCGAAAAAAGCTCCTCATGCATAGTATTAATTTCTTAATAAGCATCTTCAGTAATAATGGTTCAAAAAGGGGTCTGTAGATAACAATTTATAAATCAAATTTGATAAACACAAGATTTTAATAGTTGTTGTTTATGTAGATGACATCATATTTGGAAGAAATGTAGAATCTATGAGTCAAGGATTGCTTTAGTTATGTAGCAAGAATTTGAAATGTCTCTACTTGGAGAATTAACATACTTACTTTGTCTTGAAGTTCAACAAACTAAAAATGGTATCTTTCTTCCTCAAACCAAGTACCTCAAATATATTTTGAAGAAATATGGAATGGAATACTACACGCCTATATGCACACGAATGGTAACATGATGCGATGTTATTCAGAATGATGAATATCCTTCAGTTAATCAACCATAATATAGATCTATGATTGAAATCTTTCTCTATCTTACATGTACAATACCAGATATTATGCATGTAGTTAGAATTGTTGGACGATTTCAAGAAATTCCCAAGGCAGGACCATCCAACTGAAATGATGCATTTGGAGTTGATTTCTTCTGCCAGACAAAAGAAGAAGTTTGAATTCTATTTTACTTTGTTTTAATTTGATTTGGGCTAACACAACCATTGTAATTTGCATAATAAAAAGATAGCTGAATTAGGATTAGTTAAGTATTTAGTTTTATAAACTGTTCTGGAACTGAATGATAGTTTCTCAACCATATGGGGATTTTGGAAAGACATTAAACCAAACCAAATCCATCATTGTGGGGTTCTGCCATTGATAGCGAGAAAGGAGAGAATTGAGAAGCATAAGTAAATGTAAAAAACAGTGATTTGAAGGCTTGGATCCGTAATTCTCATTTCTAAATAAATTCCAAGTGTTTTGTGCTTGATCGGGCTCTCTGTCCTAAAACAATATTTTATTTCCAAATTTATCCCAAGTGTTTTGTGTTTTGATCGGTTTCCCTGTTTTAAATCAGTTGTTTTAAATATTTGTTAAAGTCGAACATTTTCATTTAAATGTACAACAAGAAGACAAATCAGATTTGCACACACAACGAGACCATAGATCTTACATACCCCTTTGTTGAATTGAATATCGTCTTATTGACAGAAAAAAGATCAATAAAATTTGCAAGCTCGAAGAGGACCATTGGATCCAACATGATCAACGATGAAAGATCACATCGCAGGTGGGAAGACATCACAATCGCAAAATATAGCGTTTATGGTCCAGTTTGCAAGCTAAAGTGTTTGAATTGCGATGCAAAGTGAGACGACAGAGACAAACATACTCTGTCGGATCCAACAGAGATTAAACAATGGAGATTTAAAGCCTGTCCGGAGCGATTTCACAAATCGCAACGTTTAAGAGTTAATGTTAAGGACCGTCGAAAAGGAAACTAAAAGTTTTGCAATTCAAAGTGGAGGGACACGTGTTGGCTCTACGCAACATCGCATACCGCAAGAAATAGAGTTTAACTCTTAAGTTACGTTGTAAAGTTTGCAAAGTGTGATTTTCCGGGATTGGTCGGTGCTGTGTGGGACCCTCCAGGTAAGACACCCCCGTATGTGCGTTTTTTTGGGGTTTTATGTGTGGTCAGTCTAAAAGAAGCATTGTTGATCGTGCGTCTATGTATGTTAATAAATCCCTAAGTTTAACCCTACTGTGAATAAGGGAATTCTTTGTGGAATCCTAAAAGCACAATTCTGCAACATATTGTGGTATTATTGCAGCTAGTGTGCATCAATTGATATCAGAGTGAATATTTCTTCCTAAGTGAAGATGGAAGTAGGAAGAAGAGGTCGGGGAAGCGCTGCAAGGGGAGCAACAGATGAAGGACTGTGTGAAGAGGTTAGAGTGTTGTTAGCACGTTTGCCAGCAATGGAAGCAGGAAGGCATAGGGATCCTGAAGGTGGAGATAACAATGATGAGGAGCCAATGGCACAGACAGATGGGGCAAAGGAGAAGACACCAAAAATCAGACTACTGAAATATGTTTTGATGGCTAGCAGCAAACGAACACCAAAGCTCTCCAATTATGATGGAAGTTTATCCACAGAAGCTTTGTTGGATTGGATAAGTGAGTTAGATAAATACTTCGAGTGTGAGAAAGTTAGTGAGGATAGAAAAATCAGGCTTGTTGTTACTAAATTGAAAGGAAATGCCACCCTGTGGTGGGACAGTGTGCAGTAAAAAAGGAGAAGACTGCACAAGCGTTTGATCAAGAGATGGGACAGGATGATTGCAAATATGAAAAGCGAATTCCAGCCTAAAGATTATGAAATTTCCCTTTACAAACAAGTGTCGAGTCTGAGACAAAGAACAATGACTGTAAAGGAATACACAAAAGAATTCTATAAAGTGAACTTGAGGGCTGCATATGTTGAAGATAGCCTTGAGAAGACAACAAGATTTGTGAATGGTCTACGGATGGAAATCTTAGATGAGATCTGTATTCTTTCCCCCAAAACTATAAAGGAGGCATATCAATGTGCTTTGAAGGCAGAAGAAAAGATTACCAGGAAGTAGAATGCAAGAAGAGGACATGGTTCCAGTAGAGGAAGAGGACATTCCTTTGGCAGAGGTAGCACTGCCAATAGTAATGAAGAGGGCAACAATTCGAAGACTTCGAGATAGACTGAAAGGGAAGGTAATACCAAAGGTGGAAGTCCATACCAGCGAGGAAGAGGTAATGATAGAGGCAGAGGAAACACCTACTAGTGTTACAAGTGTCACAAATGGGGGGGAAGGTCTTTTGAATGTCTCGAAAATGAGCAAGCTAGATAAAGGCGAGCGTATGTTGCTCAACCTGATGAAGTAGAGACACCACCCCAAGAGGTTTTACAAAAACCATCTAAGGAGGTGGCTGACCTGACACAAAGGAAAGCATTGTTTCGAACTATGTGCAAGTCGCATGGAAAATGTTGCAAATTGATTATAGAAAGTGGAAGCACTGATAACATGGTAGCCAATGAGATGGTAGAACAATTGGGTTTTAAGAAGTCGAAGCACTCGAATCCCTATAAGGTGTCTTGATTCCAGAAGGGACATCAATTGCTGGTTGATGAGTAATGCGAGGTAGAGTTTCACATTGGCAAGTACAAGGACAAGATGACTGGCGATATTATGCCTATGGATGTGTGCCATATTTTGTTGGGCAGACCATGGAAATGTGACAGAAAGGTTTTCTATGATGGGGAAAAGAATCGTTACAGCTTTTTGAAGGATGATATAAAGCATACGCTAGTTCCCATGAAAGAAGAAGATATTGCAGAAACTAGTGGGACAAAAAAAATGTTGATAGGGAGAAAGAAGTTTCTGCGATAGATTGAGGAGATTGAGGTGAATTATGCAGTTGTGCAGAGGACAAGAGCAGTATTGATGCATACAGAAATCACTGATTTTCCTGTGGAAATACAGGACATCTTGCAAGAGTTTACTGATATTGTGGTGGATGATCTACCAGATAAATTACCACCAAAGCAGAGCATTAGTCACCATATTGATTTTATTCCAAGAGTCAGTTTTCAAAACAAGGATGCTTACCGAATGAGTCTGAAATACAATGAGGAGATCACGAAACAAGTACATGAATTGTTGGATAAAGGACTGATTCGGGAGAGTTTGAGTCCTTGCGCTATTCCGATCGTTTTAGCTCCCAAGAAAGGAGGTGAATGGCAGATGTGCACCGATTCCCAGGTGATAAACAAGATCACAATCAAGTACAGGTTTCCTTTAACTCATATGGATGATATGATGGATTGTCTGAGTGGCGCAGCGTACTTTTCAAAGACAGATCTGAAAAGCGGTTATCACTAGATCAAGATTAAAGAAGGGGACGAATGGAAGACAACTTTCAATACCAATGAAGGCTTGTATGAATGGTTGGTCATGCCATTTGGGTTGAGAAATGCTCCCAGCACATTCATGCATTTGATGAATGAGATGTTGAAAGAATTCATTGGCAAGTTTGTGATTGTATATCTGGATGATATACTTATTTTCAGCAAGACGAAGGAAGAACATTTTCTGCATGTCAGGTATGTGCTGAAAAATTGCAGCAAAATAATTTGTTAATGTATTTAAAAAAATGTTCTTTTTTCAAGAGAGAATTGATTTATTTAGGATTTTTAATTGCTGAGAATGAGTTGAAGATGGACCCAGAGAAGGTTTCAACCATAGTTATATGTCCCTCTCCCAAAAGTTTGTTTTCATGTATTGGCAAGTTTCTATCGGAAGTTTATTCAGAACTTCACTGGTATTTGTGCACCTATGGTGGATACCATCAAGAAAGAAAATCAGCCTTTTCATTTGAAAAAATTTGCTGAGAGAAGTTTTCAGTTTTTGAAGAAGAATATCATGGAAATAAAACTTCCATACTTCAACAAACTTTTCCAAGTTCGTTGTGATGCTAGTGGACAACCATTGGTGCAGTACTCAGCCAAGAAGATAAGCCAGTAGCATACTTCAACGAGAAGTTAAATCATTGCAGGCAGAAGTATACATCTTATGACAGAGTTTTATGTAGTCGTCCAAGCATTGAAGCATTGGAGACATTATTTGCTGGCTAATGAATTTGTCTTGTTTTCAGACAATTCTGCGTTACAATACATTATGCAGCAACACAATCTGAATCATAAACATGTGAAGTGGGTGGAGTACTTGCAAAGTTTTACATTCGTGTTGAAACGCATCAACGGTTAGGCCAACAAGGTAGCAGATGCGTTCAGCAGAAGAAGCTTGATATTACAAGAAAGCGCAGTGCAAATATTGGGATTTGAGCATCTCAAAGACCTGTATGAGGTGGATGCAAATTTTAAGGAAGCTTATGAAGCTTGCCAAAATCCACTGTTGAGAGACAATAGTCCATGGTTGGACTATAACATGCAGGAGGGGTTTCTGTTCAAAGGAGGACAATTATGTATTCCATAATGTTCTATGTGAGAGAACTTAATTCAGGAAAAACACAGTGGAGGTTTGGCCAGAAATTTTGGCATAGATAACACTTTGGATCAGTTGAGCCACTTCTACTATTAGCCGAGGATATGAAGAGATGTGAAAATATTCATGATCAGGTGTAAATTTTTTCATCATGCGAAGGGAAACAACCATAAGTCATGGTTGTATACACCCTTACCCATTCCGAACAGACCATGGTACTCAGTCAGCTTGGACTTTGTCTTAGGTTTGCCAAAGACACAATGGGGATTCGATTTAATCATGGTGGTGGTGGATCATTTCACCAAAATGGCGCATTTCATTCCATTCAGAAAGACAAGTGATGCCACACATGTAGCACACTTGTTGTTTTATAGATAGTCAGATTACATGGCTTGTTGAAGTCCATCATCTCGGACAGGGATGTAAAGTTCACATGCCATTTCTGGAGAACATTGTGGAAAAAGCTAGACACTAAAATAAATTTGAGTTCGACTTATCACCCACAATCTAATGGGAAAACTAAAGTTGTGAACAGGAGTCTGGGAAATCTGCTGAGGAGTTTGGTTGGTGAAAATTCCAGACAGTGGGATCGTGTGCTTGCACAAGCGGAGTTTGCCTACAATGACTCAACCAACAGAAGAACGAGCAGAAGTCCTTTCCAAATCCTATATTGAATTCACCCATGTGGAGTATTTGAGTGGGGGGATTTGGGTCAGTTGGAGCGTAGGAGTGCTGATGGCGAAGATTTCGTGAAAGCAATTAGTGATCTACATGAACAGGTCAAATTGACCTACAGGACAACAGCGAAAGATATAAACAGAGAGAATATTTGAAAAGGCGGGACGTACAATTCGAAGTAGGAGACCTGGTACTGGCACATTTGCGCAAGGAGAGGTTTCCTAAAGGCGAATACAAAAAATTGAATATGAAAAAGATCGGGCCTTATAGAATTCTTCAAAAGTTTTCTGCAAATACTTATGAGTTGAAGTTACCTACGAGTGTAGTAATCTTGCCCAATTTTAATGTGGAAGATCTATACCTATACATTCTTGTTGATGAAGAAGATAGTTTGGAGAGACGAACACGAGACACCCAAAATTAGGAGAGATCATGGATTAAATAGATGCCTCTAGTACAACCTTTGGAAATTGAACAGATTTTTGACGCACAGGTAGCCAAGAAGACACAAAAGAAAGAATATTTAGCCATGAGTTTACTTTACCCTAGGAGCCTGATGCAGGAGCATCCAACTGAAAGGCTGTAGTTGGAGTTGATTTCTTCTGCCGGACATAAGAAGTTTGAATTCTATTTTACTTTGTTTTAAGTTTGTTTGGGGTAACACAACCATTGTAATTTTCAAAATAAAAATATCGATGCATTAGGATTAGTTAAGTATTTAGTTTTATAAACTGTTCTGGAACTAAATGAGAGTTTCTCAACCATACGAGAATTTTGTAAAGACATAAAACCAAAACAAATCCACCATTGGGGGTTTCTGCCATCAATAGACAGAAAAGGGAGAACTGAGAAGCAAAAGTAAATGTAAAAACCAGCCATCTGAGGGCTTGGCTCTGTAGTTTTAATCTCTAAATTAATTCCAAGTGTTTTGTGCTTGATCGGGCTCTATGTCCTAAAACAGTGTTTTATTTCCAAATTAATCCCAAGTGCTTTGTGTTTTGATCGGGTTCCCTGTTTTAAATAAGTTGTTTAAAATCTTTGTTAAAGTCGAACATTTTCATTTTAGAGTACAACAAGAAGACAAATCGGATTTTCAGGCACAACGAGACCATAGATCTTATATACCCCTTTGTTGAATTGAGTATTGTGCTATTCACAGAACAAAGAACAATCGGATTTGCAGGCTTGACGAGGACCGTTGGATCCAACACCGATCCACAGTAAAAGATCACATAACAGGTGGCAACACATCACACATCGCAAAAGATAGCATTTATAGTGCAATTCGCAAGTTAAAGTGTTTGACTTGCTATGCGAAGTGAGAGGGCAGAGACGGACGTAGACCTTCGGATCCAACAGAGATTTAATGGTAGAGATTGAAAGCGCGCCGAGAGCGATTTCACAAATCATAAGGTTTAAGAGTTAACGTTAAGGACCATCGCAAAGGAAACTAAAAGTTTTGTGATGCGAAGTGGAGGGACACGTGTTGGCTCTGCGCATCATTGCATCTCACAAGAAATAAAATTTAACTCTTAAGTTACGTTGTAAAGTTCACGAAGTGCGATTGTTCACGATTGGTCGGAGCTATGTGGGACCCTCCACGTAAGACACCTGTGTATGTGAATTTTTTTGGGGTTTTATGTGTGGTCAGTCTAAAAGAAGCATTGTTGATCGTGTGCATATGTATGTTAATAAATCCCTAATTCAAACCGTACTGCGAACAAGGGAATTTGGTGTGGAATCCTAAAAGCACAATTTCGTGGCGTATTTTGGTAGTATTACAACTAGTCTGCATCATTTAAGGTATATCAAATGGATCTTAAATATTCATTTTTAAATGGGGATCTAGAAGAAGTTTGTATTGAAGAACTTCAAGGATTCATTGTTGGAAATGATGAAAATCTTGTTTGCAAACTTAAGAAGGCATTGTATTGGTTGAAACAAGCTCCTCGTGCATATTATTAATGTCTTAATAGTTATCTTCAGTAATAATGGTTCAAAAAGGGGTTTGTAGATAACAATTTTACATATCAAATTCGATAAACACAAGATGTTAATAGTTTTTGTTTATGTAGATGACATCATATTTGGAAGAAATGTAGAATCTATGAGTGAAGGATTGCTTTAGTTATGTAGAAATAATTTGAAATTTCTCCACTTGGAGAATTAACGTACTTAATTTATCTTGAAGTTCAACAAACTAAAAATGGTATCTTTCTTCCTCAAACCAAGTACCTCGAAAATATTTTGAACACATATGGAATGGAATACTGCACGCCTATATGCACATGAATGATAACATGATGCAATGTTATTCAGAATGATTAATATAATTTTGTTAATCAACCATAATATACATCTCTGATTAGCATCTTTCTCTTTCTTACAAGTACAATACCAGACATTAGGCATTCGGTTATAATTTTTGGAAGATTTCAAGAAAATCCTAAGGAAACACATCTCCATGTAGTTAAGAGAATATTCAAGTATCTACAAAGAACTCAAGACTTTGTGGTCTATGGTATCCCAAAAAAGAATACTTTTCACTTCATGCTTACACAAATGAAGATTAGGAAATTAATTATGATGATCGCAAAAGTACTAGTGGAGGAGAATTTTATTTCGGACCGTGCTTAGTTTCATGGTTGAGCAAGAAACAAAGTTATATCGCTTTATCTATTGCTGAGGAAAAATATGTTGTTTCTGCATCTTGTTGTACTCAACTTTGATGGATGTTTCAAACATTTCTATAAATTGAAGTCAATTGTCCTCAACCTATCCCTATTCTCTATGATAATACCAGTTCCATAAGAATCTCTAAAAATCTTGTCATGCATTAAAAAACCAGGCGTATTCCAATCAAATACCATTTTCTAAGAGATCAGGTGCTTGAAAAAAAAATTAAACTGGAATGTGTTCCTTCAAAAAAACAAGTTGCAAACATATTTATAAAGCCATTACCATGTGATTCTTTTGAATATCTCAGACATAAATTAGGCATTATTTCTGCCTGTTCACTCTCCAGATTGTTCTAATACGTATATCATATTTAGGGGAAGTTGTGGTTGTAAATTACCACAATTTACTCTCTTTACACTGATGGCATGAAGGGCAGTGGCGTATATATGTGGTACTTGAGTTAGATAGATGCATATACCTCTCTGCGATTGAAAAGGAGCGGGACAGATTTAGGTGGAGGTTCCTATATGATTTCATCATTTCATTTTTGGTATTTTGGTTTTGACATTGGTTTGGTGCAATCTGTTTTTTTAAGGGGAGAATCTGTTATTCCTCTAATAGTTCATTGTTGTCATTATGGTTTCTTGAGAATTTCTTGTTTCATATCTTGGTTGATGTATGGATGTTAATGTTATTACTACTAGAGATACATATGTTATTGTTCTGTCATTAGTTATCAATGATGCATGGATTCCAAATGGTGTAGCTATGGATGATGCCCATATTTTTCTTATCTCACCTGATATGCCTAATGAGGATGATGTGGATGCTATGGTCAGTGGTGATGTTGTTTGTTTGTTTGTTGGAGTTATTTGGTGATGCTTTGAGGAATTGAACTCTTAGCGAGATGTTGATGATCATGTTGAGGATATTGATGCTACATTGTCTTATATTTCATAGCTTCTTGATGATAAGGATGTTCATGTTACATTTTCCTATTTGGTGTATGGTGACCCTGATAGCTCACTATTGACGTCTCGGATTCTGTTTATAAGTGCCATATATATCTCTTGAAGTAAAGGTCTTGAAAATACCCATGTTTTAAATCATCATATAATCCGTTCATGCGTGGGCTATTAGGATCAATTCATATCGTGTATGTAATCTCATAATATTGGTACATTGATGTAAAATTTTGATCCACTATGTAAACCCAATCTGTTTGGAAATTGATGTAATCATGGGAGAATAGATCAATCGTCATAGGAAAGGTCATATTTGGTTGAGTCATTAAGTCTTCTACTTTATTGAATATATTCAAATGGTTCATCATATGCTTAGGCAAAGCATGGTCAGTATGCAATTTCCATACATAGCAAATCAACACTACAACGATCCTCTCTACAAAGGGGGAGAGAATCCTTAGTTAAAAATTGTTCAACCATTTTCCCTTGATTTCAAAGGGGGAGATAAATTTGGTGTTTGGAAAGAGGTGTTATTTACAAGTGTGCTTTTACATATTTACACATGGTGGCGAAACAACAATGTGGTTTCCATCAAGCCGAAAGGGGGAGATTGCTGGCATTATGGCTAATGTTTTGTCCTTGATGACAACCTACTTAATAAATATGTTAGCATTACCATGGACATAATGGAGATTAGTACAGATGCAAAAGATGGTATGTACAGTGAAATTTCAGTTCAGAGACAAATGAATGATAAAGGTGACGTTTGAGAAAGTATACGCGGATCCTATGAATATGGGTCACATACATACGCTAGTTCTACAAGTGAATTCCGTGTACATAATACGAACCATGGTATTTTGGATACTAGGGGTCATTAACATGCTATTGGCCCATATTAATTGGTGTAAAAATGGTTATTTGATCTCATTAAATAACACTAACAACATTCCCAAAGGATTTATATAAGGTATTGGTCAAGGCCAAAGTTATATAAGGATATGGAGATCAAGGTTTTAAGTGTGCAATCAAATTATCTATCCATATGTGATTTGATTTGAAACAAGTGTACCCCAAGAAGAAAGGAGAATTTTCAAATCTAATAAATCTGGAAGCATTATGAAGGGTAATAAAATACTTGTTTGATATATTTATGATTATAATGTTAGATTTGTAGCTATGATGATGGTTTGATCTAAAGATAGAGATTCATGTCGAGATATGGGTTTATCAGATGGTGTGAATTGTTGTGAAGGTTTGAATCGGTACTTCAAGATCTATATGTGGGGTTTCTTCAGGGTTTTCACGTACATACACGAATCTATCTCTATAAGGTTGCGTATATATTCTAAGATAAAATTTGCAGTATGTTAAGATATGTACGTTGGTGTTATGCATAATATTCGCATACATGCATTGATTTGTTCTATGGAAATCTTGTATATATCTTAGGGTTTGCAGTTTACTTTGATGATGAGACTTGACAATTTCTAATATATTTTATATTGTTTGTCAATGATGTATCTATATTAATGATATGTGTCTAACAATGGCACTTGGGTTGATTGATTGGCAATGATGCTATCGTGTGGTGACTTGGGATTGGTTCAATGATATGTGACTAGTTCAATGGTTTATGTATGGTTCAGTTATTGATTCGGTGTTATAGTGATTCATGATTCAATTTTTATTAGTTTAAGATTTGTACGTAGGTGTTATATAAAGAAAGTGTGTATATACGCAAGTTTTATTCAGTACAATCGCATACATATTCTGATATTTATTTGTCCTAGCTGGGTTCTACATCCATTGGTTTGATGGTTCATAAATTTAGTTTATTTGCAGTATTTCAATGACACAAATTCAGTGCTTTAGTATGGCATGTTTGTTTTGGTTTATTTTTTATATGAGTCCAGTCTAAAAATGTGATGAAAGGTGGCCTATCGGTTTTTTGATGATTGTTTGACGGGTGGGCCAAATGACAAACATTGTGAAATGTGGTCCACAAGTAGCTAAGTGTTGAAGCTTTTAGACAGGGGATATGAGCTCTCATTTGGTAGAAGTCGATAAACAAGATTAGGGGGTTGTATCTCCCTTCCAAAATGAGCTAGAGAGTGAGTGGAGGTTTTATCCCCCTTATAGGTGGATTCCTGCATACTGATAAGAGTCTACATCAGTAGTAAAAATGTAATAAATATTTTCTTTGTAAATAAGAAAGAAGAAAAAGACAACAAAAGCGGTGGTTTTATCCGACATTGGGTTTCCACCTCAAAAACTTAGTGTTCTATTTGTGTTGCTCATTTTTTGTTTTTTCTTTATGTTCTTTACTACATATTAGAAGGTAATTAATTTACTGGTGTGATGGTTAAAGGAAATAATATGATAAAACACATGAAAATTAAGTAAACTGGATATACGCTATTTTCTTTCTTTGAAGTTGCGTACATACACAAGTTTCTTTAAGAATAGTAGTATATAGAATTCAATATATGAAATTTGAAAGTTAAAGTTTAAAATATTGATTCCCCGCGCCCACCCCCCGCCCCCCTTTTAGTATTTTTACCAACAAAAATAAGAGAAAACATGAAAATATTAAACAAAAATTTTGTATTAGAGTTGATATAAACTATTTTAATGATAAAACACAACGTTGTATTTAAATATTCCTTTTTTTAATGGTTTTTTTGAAAGAGTGCCTAATACACAAACTATAGGAAAAAATATGAAAATATGAAGCTAAGCTTTGACATCAGATGAGATATAAATTCTTTTAATAAAAAACCCAACATTATATTTTCTCATCTAAACGATATGATAACTTTCCCTTTTTGGTTAGGCTTTGAAGTTAAAAGTGAACGATCTCTTGGTATATATTATAATATTTTTTTACATTAAATATTTTCCACAATTCACCACTTTAAAGGCCTTTGAACCTATCTTTCATCATAGAAAATATGCCTAAATTGAATTTTCTCGGTTGAAAGACAAGATTTGTTGAATGCAACATTCTCAGATAATGATTTTCTCCACTCAAGAAGGGTGATATGTGGGTGATATATCTCCCTTAATAATTTTTCAATCTCTATGAATTCAAAGAATTTAGAAGTACATATTTCCATATTATGTCGTTTGTGACAATAAGACCTTTCTATATCACATCAAAATCACATACATTTATTTTTATTTATTTATTTATTTATTTTAAATACAAAATAAAATTACATACACCTACTTTCATACCACCCTATAACAACTTCGTAATGAAATCCATTAGTTATCTCAATGTAAATGGAAAAGCGAACAAAAATAATAATAAATAACAAACAATAATTGAGAATCCCTAATTATGTATGGGTAGCACCTTCAAATC
This sequence comes from Pinus albicaulis, assembly GCA_034641835.2. NCBI lineage: Eukaryota > Viridiplantae > Streptophyta > Pinopsida > Pinales > Pinaceae > Pinus > Pinus albicaulis. Next base: position 1,527,511,476 of record CM076570.1, on the reverse strand, counting down.
TAATTAATGAAAAATTACTTTTCCATGACATACTTGTTATGTAACATAAAAAGAGAGTGTCACAAAAAAATAGATCAGTAATTGAAAATAAGCCTCTTTGATGGGGCAACCTCTTTTTACATCACATAAATGAGAAAATCTTGATTGATACAAATGACAATACCTCCTTGGTTATAGGAGTCTAAAGGGTCACAATATAGTTAGGTCCTACATAACACTAACAATGTAAGGTCTCAAAAAGAAAAATAGTGGGCTTCTATGGGGCACACCAATAACAATTCGGGGGATATATGGGGCACCAAATAAAAATATGGGGGCTACATTAGTATTATAGGGACCTAACATGGCCCTCTTCTTCAAAAAGGTGTTTTCCTCAACGCTTTAATACTTCTATATGCTTCTATATAAAATTCTCATCATCCCATGTAGAATATTCAGCAGGTAAGTTCTTCTATATAATGAGATACTCATAAATTTATCAATTATGTAGCTATTAGGTTCTTGTTTCAGTCACTGCTTTATGCTCCAAAATGGTATTTCCTTCCTTTGCAAGTTATGGAAATATTGTTTGAACTGGGATCTTGTCACCTATAACCTTATTTATGCACGAAACATGGAACATCGAGTATACTTGAGAAGATGCAAAAAGCTCCAATCTGTATGCCATAATACCAATCTTTTGCAACACTTTGTGAGGACCATAGTATTTGGGTGATAATTTATTATATTTATTACCTTGCTTGAGGTACATTGTTTTTTATAATTGTAGTCGTAAAAATACCCAATCACCTACATCAAAAATTCTTTCATTACGATGTTGATCCGCTTATTGTTTCATTAGATTCTGCACTAGTGTTAGCTTATCTTTAAGATTTGGAGAATTTTTTGATGCACGATGTGATCTTCTAGTGCTTGAACCTTAGAATTTCCTCTCAAAGATGATGTGATAAATGGTGGATGGTATCCATAAAGTGCCATAAATGTGGTCATTTTTGTATAGTGTGTAAGGAAGTGTTATACCACCACTTTCATAAGTAACCACTTAAGTCATTGTTTTTTTTATCATATCCAAAGAAACGAATATATCCTTCAAAATATTTGTTCATTATCACAATTTTCCCAATAGATTAAGGATGATAAGATGAGCTGTGAGCTACTTGAGTATCAATACAAGATAATAATTATCTCTAAAAATTTCTAGTGAAAATGGGATATCTGTCACTTACAATAATCTTTGGGTTTCCATGTAGCTTTTGCATTGTTTCCATAAATTCAATAGCAATTGTACTTGCTTTAAATGGATGAGATAATGCACAAAAGTGTGCATACTTGGTAAGTCTATCAACTACCACCATGATGACACTCTTTCCTTCGGACTTAGGTAAACCTATGATAAAATACATTGAAATCTCCTCCCAACGTTGACTTGGAATGGATAAAGGTTGTAGAAGACTTTGGGTCTTAACTGTCTCAACTTTATTTTGCTGGAAAAGCTAACATTTCACCACAAACTTTTGAATATCAGATTTTATCTCCATCCGATAAAATCTTCTTCAATTCCTTCTAATCTCTATTATAAGTTTTGAAAACTATAGTGCCCCTTAATTCCTTAAAGGAGAGGTGTACAATTCTAAAAGAATATTTTGTTTGATTTAGGATTTCTTACATATATATAAGTGATATTTCTACCATAATGAATAATTTTTCCAGATAAATGTATCATATGTATTGGGAGCTTGCTAAAACTTTTGAATGGGTGTCGACAACTCTTCATGTGTAATATTCCTAATTAGCGACAGCTAATTGGAATATTCTATTTTGTTTAGTTTGCCGTCTATAGTTTGTAAATAAACAAAAAGTGAGTGAAGAGGGTCTAACTCACTTAAGTGAAATAATACATCCACCTAGTAGCACAACGTTGTGACTTAAGTGGGAGTCAAGGGGGGCCTAACACCACGTAGAGAAGGGGGCCTATGTACACTCTAGAAGCTTCTGAAAGCTTCTACGCAGATAATGATGAGGATGTGGAAGAGAGAGAGAGGCTACATTGGGTTTTGGAGGGAAACCAACATTATAAAAGATGGAGGAGCCTCCTCATTTCATTCATTCTTGAGTTGATGATTTTTGAGTGAGACATTTGTCTTCTTGAGCACGCTGGCTGTTTAGCCTGTTTGCAGCACTGTTTAGTGCATTGAGTGTCTTCGGTCGAAGATATTGCCCTTAGCCCCGGGGGACTTCGAATGCCTGCTCAGGCAAGGTTGGTTTTTCAACATTTTTTTTGTCGTTTATTGTTTGGGTTTGTTGCGGAGCTAGTGCTTATAGAGACTGCGCAGTCACTGGGAGAGAGGACGCAATCCACTGAGGAGGAGCTTCGGATTGGGGTTTCTTCAGGTGATTTCTCTAAGATTTTGAGTAGAGGGTCAGCCTTTGCCCCTAGGCAACTTTTGGCAGAGTTTTGAGGCAGTATTTCAGCGGTTTCCATCTAGCCACTACGCAGAGCCTTGAGGGCCAGCATAATTTACTTGGGAGGCAATTTCTGGTGATTTCCGGGGTTGGCCATTCTTGGAATGGTTTTTGGATTTTGTCTGGGTTGTCGAGGAGAGGAGTTTTTCCGATTTGCAACTCATTCCGGCAAGGGGATAAGCCCCTAATCTTCAGTACATTCCAGCAGTAGTAGCTACACGATAGTTTTCCAGCAGCTGGGGTGCAGTTCATAGAGCAGCCATTTCCTGTCTTTTCTGAGAGTATTTCTTCACTTGCTTTGAGCAAGATCACGTATTGTATTTCATTACATTTCTCAGATTAATAAAATGGCTCAACATTTCCTCTCTATGTTTTCTGGATGAGTTGTCGTAGTTGCCGTATTCTCTTTCTATGATATTATGTGTCTATTATTATTTTTTAGCATTCTAGTTCTATACCACTTGGTGCGTTTATCTTTCACTCTTAGACAAAGTCTGGAAAGGGCCAGGTAGCCTCTAGATCTCGTCCTGTTTTCTGAGGCGAAATATCCGGTAAATGCCCTCCCAGTCCATCTCTGGTTGGAGTTTGCCGTGTTTTAGAGATATCCCCGAAATGGGATATTACAGTGGTATCAGAGAATAGTTTTGGCTCAGCCTGTGGTCTATGACATTGGGAAAGAGACCTTATAGAGGTAGGAAGTATAGAGACTGTGAGCGTAGGTTGGAGACCACCTACGAAGAAGGAGAATGTGCCCAGGTAGAGGACGCAGATCAGGAGAGAGAGCCTCTGATGGACGCAGAGCAGGTGGAGCTTGTAGTAGATTTGAGGTAGAAAGAGCCGATGGCAGATGATACAGAGGCCAAACAGTTTGGAGAGGCACTCAAGTCGGTGCAGGATTTAGCTCGACAGATTAAGGTGATGGGACAGAGGTTCACAGCTGTGGAGGCTAGGCAGCGTGAGACTCCACGGTTTTCCAGGTTGGAGAGGGATTAGGAACATCCCACCATTTTCCAGAGCAGGGTGCTGCTCAGCGTGATACTCCTCAGCCGACGGCTTCATGTGCACCTACCCGCTCTACTATGCCCACTTTCTTAGGAGCAAATATAGGGGCAGGAGCCCAGCAGGAGGCAGAGCTTGGACACTTAGATGAGTATTTTGCAGAGTATCAGTCCTACGGGCAAGAGTTCAGGGATGCTCTCACATTCAGAGATTTTTTGCAACTTCAGCGGGACAGTAGACCCCGCGACCATCATAGAGGGCACCGGCATTACCATGATGAAGATTCCCACCGTGCCTCTAGTAGATTTCATTTGCCTACGTTTGATGGATCATCAAACAGTTCGACAAAGTCTTGGGTGGAGAAGTTGGGTATCTATTTCTAGCTTAACCAGATGTCAGAGAAGGAGGCCATCAAGGTGGCAACATTACATTTGGATGGTGAGGCCCAGGACTGGTGGTTCCATGGGATGGTGAAACTCGGGCATTCCACAGTGATGACATATGCTGAGTTTACCAGGAGATTGATAGAGCTTTTTGACCGGAGGGATCTAGAACAACATTTTGTTTAGCTGATGAAGCTGAAACAGACAGGGAGTCGAGAGACATACATTGCAGATTTCTTGAGGGTTTCGGTGATGGTGCCAGATCTATCCGCGACACAGATGATCTATATGTTTGTGGAGGGATTGGCAGAGCCACTTCGAGGTCTAGTCAGATCTACTAGACCAACTACACTCCAGGATGCTATCAATAGGACCAGGGATTTGCAGGATGCATTGCCTAGGACGCAGACACCTTACGCCTAAAGATAGGGTTTCCAGCCCAAGGGGAAGGATGTGAGGGTTCCTCCTCCAAAGGGGAATAAAGGACGAGCACAAGTAGATGATGAGGCCAGGAAGGAGTTGAGGAAGAAGCGGTTGTGCTTCACTTGTCAGGAGCCGTGGGCACCAGGGCATAGGTGTGCTGCTGGCAAAGCACCCTTCATTGAGGTCTTCTCTGATGATAGCGGGGAAGAGGATGAGGAGGATGATGAGGAGGTAGGAGATAGTCAGATGGCCCAGGATCAGTGGCCGCCTCCACCTCCAGGGACAGGAAGTGCAGCTTTTTCACCCACAGTAGGGGCCCTTGCAGCTTTGCGAGGAGTTCCTAAGTATTTGACGCTGCGCGTATGAGAGATAGTACGTGGCCAGTGAGTATCAGTCTTGGTTGACAGTGGGGAAACCCACAATTTCATTGATGCATAGATGGTCGAGCGGAGGGGTATACCAACCGAGAGTTTTGACAGGTTTTCGGTCTTGGTCCCAGGAGCCCAGACAATGCAGTGTGCCCGGTATGTTCCAGAGTTAGCAGTGACGATGGCTACATACACCGTGACTGATCACTTCTTTGTGTTCAACATACCAGATACCAATGTGGTACTAGGTGTTCAGTGGCTGATTACTCTAGAGAAGGTCACCACAGATTGGGAGGCCTTAGAGATGGAGTGGGATGACAAGAAGACGAGGAAGCATGAGAAGATCCACGGGAGGCATACTTACCCACCTCAGACTGTTTCGGCACATCGGATGGAGGCAGACTTCCAGAAGGGAGACATAGAGTGGGCGGTTGAGTTGTGGGCATCAGAGGCGGAGACCACCGGTCGAGCAGTTCATCCAGATATACAGGCCATCCTCGACAGGCATGAGGTAGTGTTTGGGGATATACCACCAGGTCGGCCACCAGATAGAGGGTTTGAGCATACCATCGAGCTTGAGCAGGGTATTCAGGCGGTGATCACTACACCCTATAGGCATCCCAAAGCCTATTTGGATGAGATTGAGTGGGCCATCCAGGAGTTATTGGATCTTAGACACATCAGAACAAGCACTAGTTCGTTTGCTTCTTCTGTAGTGCTGGTGAAGAAGAAGGACGACACCTTGAATATGTGCATTGACTACAGGGCCCTGAACAAGAAGACTCTGAAGAACAGGTACCCTATACCCAGGATCGATGAGCTGATGGATGAGCTGAGAGGAGCTAAGTTCTTCTCAAAGATTGATTTGAGATCAGGGTACCATCAGATTCGCGTGAGGGAATAGGAAATTCCCAAGACCGCCTTCAGGTGTCATTATGGGCACTTTGAGTTTTTGGTTATGCCTTTTGGGCTGACCAATGCACTAGCCACCTTTCAGTCTTACATGAACCATATCTTCGGCGGTCATCTAAGGAAGTTTGTATTGGTTTTCTTCGATGTCATACTCATATATAGTAGGACGTGGGAGGAGCATCTCCAGCACATAGAGGGAGTGCTATGCATCTTGGAAGAGCAACAGTTCTATGCTAAGCTCTCCAACTGTGAGTTTGGGATGACCGAGATGCTTTATTTGGGTCACATTATTGGAGTGGATGGAGTGAGGGTCCACGAGGAGAAGATTAGAGCCATCAGAGATTGGCCGGAGCCGAAGAATGTGACAGAACTTCGAGGGTTCATTGGGATATGTACCTATTACAGGAAGTTCTTCAAGGGATTCTCACGGCTTGCTGCACCCCTTACAGATTTGACGAAGAAGGGGGCATTCAGTTGATCAGATATAGCGTAGCGAGCCTTTGATAGGCTCAAGAAGGTGATGAGTAGCTGCCCAGTGCTTGCATTGCCAGATTTTACGCAGCCATTTGTCTTGGAGTGTGATGCGTCAGGAGAGGGGATCAGTGCAGTATTGATGCAGGGGGGACACCCTATACCTTTTGAGAGCCGAAAGCTCCTTCTGCATGAGAGGTTTTATTCCATATACTACAAGGAGATGTTGGCCATCATGCATGCCTTGGCCAAATTCCGGCAGTATCTAGTAGGGAACAGATTCAAGGTGAGGACTAACCACAATAGCCTCAGGTTAATTTTGGAGCAGAAGCAGCTACAGGAGAGGCAGAAGAAGTGGATCAGTAAGATCCACACATGACTTTGACATTGAGTATGTCAAGGGTAAGAATAACGTGGTAGCAGATGCCCTTTCACGGAGACCAGCCACGTTATCTCTTATGAGCTTGGATACAGATTGGAGGGCTCGACTTTTAGTTGAGTACTCCAAGGAAAAATTTGCATGTGAGGTGCTGGATGGACAGGTGGCAGATGATAGGTATAGGGTGGTCAATGAGATCATCTAATATAGGGACATGATCTTCTTCACTAAGGGATCTCAACTTAAGAAGAAGATACTCCAGGCATCATATGATTCTCCATTGGCAGGCCATCAGGGGTTTACCAAAACCTACAGGGCCATTAGAGAGAGGTTCTCATGGAAGGGCCTCAAGGAGGACGTACTCCAGCACATCACGGAGTGCGATGTTTGTCAAAGGAACAAGGGAGAGATGAGCCATCCCATAGGACTGTTGCAGCCTCTTCCCATTTCGGAGGGGAAATGGGAGAGCATATCGATAGACTTCATCACAGGGTTGCTCATGGTGCAGGGCAAGGATTGTATCTTTGACGTCGTTAATCGACTGACAAAGTATGCACACTTTTTCGCCATATCCGTGCACTACACAGCAGCACAGGTGGTCAAGCTGTGCTTTCGAGAGGTTTTCAGGTTACATGGTCTTCCTAAGACCATCATCAGTGACAGGGACAGCCGCTTCATGGGCAGATTTTGGCAGGAGCTTTTCTGACTGGTGGGGACGGAGTTGACACCGAGTACCAGTTACCACCCACATACGGATGGACAGACGAAGATAGTTAACAAGTGGCTGGAGGGCTACTTGCGTAACTATTTTAGTGGGCAACAACGAGCATGGTTGAGATGGTTGCATTTGGGGGAGTAATGCTACAACTCGACACATCACATGTCTATTGGTATGTCACCATTTTATGCTTTATATGGGTACCATCATTTATCATTTGCTGATGTGATTTTCGGTGCGAGTAAGGATCCTAGAGCCAAGATGTGGATCCAAGAGAGTCAGGACATCCTTCGAGCTCTCAAGGACAATATGGCTACAACACAGAACTAGCAGAAGTTGTATGCTGACAAAGGTCGAGTGGAGCGACAGTTTGAGGTAGGGGACTTGGTCTACCTATGCTTACAGCCATACCGACAGTCATCGCTGAAGCAGAAGGGAGATGAGAAGCTCAAGCCTTACTTTTACGGGCCATACAGGGTCATGCGCAGGATTGGGCAGGTTGCATATGAGTTGGAGCTGCCCCAGGGTAGCAATATCCACAACATTTTCCATGTATCATGCCTGAAGAAGGCGTTGGGACAACAGGTGACAGTGACAAAGGAGCTACCACCTACGGATGATGAGGGGCACTTGGTGTTGTAGCCAGAGGCCATTATTGATACTAGGGAGATGCGGTTGCGGAGCAATATGGTTCGGGAATTCTTGGTGAGGTGGAAGAATTTGCCGGATGACGATGCCACTTGGGAGAGCGAGAAGATTTTGCAGCATCCATCGCTTCAGTTGCTTGAGGACAAGAAACATTTTGTTGGGGGGGGGGGGGTAGGGGGACTGTAATATTTCCTTATTAGCGACAAATAATTGGAATATTCTATTTTGTTTAGTTTGTCGTCTATAGTTTGTAAATAAATAAAAAGTGAGTGAAGATGGTCTAACTCACTTAAGTGAAATAAGACATCCACCTAGTAGCACAACATTGTGACTTAAGTGGGAGTCAAGGGGGGCCTAACACCACGTAGAGGAGGGGGCCTATGTACACTCTAAAAGCTTCTACAAGCTTCTGCGCATATAAGGATGAGGATGTGGAGGAGAGAGAGAGGCTACATTGGGTTTTGGAGGGAAACCAACGTTATAAAAGATGGAGGAGCCTCCTAATTTCATTCATTCTTGAGTTGATGATTTTTGAGTGAGACATTTGTCTTCTTGAGCACGCTAGCTGTTTAGCCTGTCTGCAACACTGTTTAGTGCATTGAGTGTCTCCAGTTGGAGATCTCGGCCTTAGCCCCGGGGGACTTCGAGTGCCTGCTCGGGCAAGGTTGGTTTTTCATCATTTTGTGTGTCGTTTTATTGTTTGGGTTTGTTGTGGAGCTGGTGCTTATAGATATTGCGTAGTCACTGGGAGAGAGGACGCAGTCCATTGTGGAGGAGCTTCGGATTGGGGTTTCTGCAGGTGATTTTTCCAAGATTTTGAGCAGAGGGTCAGCCTTTGCCCCTAGGCGAATTTTGGCGGAGTTTTGAGGCAGTATTTCAGCTGTTTTCTGTTGGGAAAAATACTGAGAGGGGGGGGGGGTGAATCAGTATTTAGGACTTACTCAAAACTTTTTACTTTTTCTTACTTCAAAACACATACGCGACTTTCCTGAAGCCAACTCGCATATACACGCGGATATACTTAATAAAACATGCGTATGTCCAGCAATCTTATTATGCAGATAATTCTTCACTTATATCATTCCATCATTCATTCATTAGATGTTCAATAAATAGTAAGCATGAGCAGTAATAACAGAATAAACCATCGCACATAAGCAACACACATGAACACCAGGATTTTAGGTGGAAACCCAAGTCGGGAGAAAACCACCGCTGTCGTTGTCTCAGACTTCAATATTTTATTATAGAGAAAACATCTTACAACCATGTACTGGCACAGACTCATACCAGCACGCAGGCACCCACCTGCAAAAGGCTACAACCTTCTCTCGTTTACCAGCCTCTCCTGGAAGGGAGCTACAACCCCCTGCTCTCGTTTACCAGCCTCTCCTGGAAGGGAGCTATGACCCCCTGCTCTCGTTTACCAGCCTCACCTGGAAGGGAGCTACAACCCCCTGAGTAAAGGCTACAACCCTCAACACCACCATGGACCACGTTTCATCAATTTTCACACTGGATCCAAAAGCTTTCTTTAGAGCACAACTTGCAGGCCACTTTTCATCATATTTTCAGACTGGACCCACTCCACACATTTAAGCTCAATCATACATCAAACTGAAACTTATACCCTTATCAATTCATTCAATGAATCATCAACAACTTGATCTTTTCTCAACATAGTCAGCAGCATAATCAATATTCAGAAAACCCAGATCTGTATGAATACATCATAGACAGATAGCAGTAAAACAGCAGAACAGATCAGACATTTCATACCACATACTTCAGCAAACCCTAGTATTCATACACGCTTTCCTTTCACTAAACCTGCGCATATACACGCTTTTACTAATACCAACCTGCGTATACGTCTGCACACATTTTAGAACCAGCCTCACATACCATATGCGCTTTTGCTTTTGAAAACCCGCGTATATACGCGCTTTTACTTCGACGAACATGAGTATATATCTTTAGACATTTTAGGGCAGTGCAGCTCTTCAGATCAGATAAACAACTCCGAACTCATCCTTTACTTCAGCAAAGATTTGCCAGATCATAGATCTAAACATTCCATCAACAGATCTAGACAATACATAGACATTTCAGATCTAGAGATCCCTCTTCTTCATAGGTGCAGTTCCATCAACATACTATTACCCTTTTCATTCAGATATACTTCAGAGTGAAGTATTCATTAAAACCCAGACTCTTGCTCATCTTGCACTATTATTCTCTTCTCCTTATATAGGTTTAGCCTTTATCAATACCATGAGTCAAAACCACTCAACAGCTGATGGTATTCTTGGATGGGATCAAATAGATAATCCAGCGCTCAATACAATGGGTCAATACCATGGTAATGACCCTAGGTATCATATTTTTTAGAGCGGAAAAGGCATACGCGACTTCGAGCGTTCGTTTCCGCGTGTATACGCAACTTCGCCTCATAAAAACTGCGTATATGCTAACCCTGAATGTATATGCGGGTTCCCTTCACAAAAGTAGAGTATATACGCGGGTTGCCTTCACAAAAGTAGCGTATACATTGTGACATATTATATTTATTAGTTTTCTGGCACTTACTGGAATTCTTTTCTCTGTCACATCTGAACTGATCTGTATATACATCATTCTTACATCTTTAGCACATAGGTTGTTTATCATAGGCAACTCATCAAGTAGGTTTCCATCAAGGACAACTTCATCAAGTAGGTTGCCATATTGCATCAAAGTCGGTTGCCATCAAGGACAACATATTGCATCATATTGCCAACAATCTCCCCCTTTGGACTTGATGGCAACCATGATGGTGTTTGATCACCACAACAGATAGATACATTGATTATAACCATTATTCAAACACCATGATACTCTCCCCCTATTCAAACACCATGATACTCTCCCCCTTTGACATCAAGGGCAAAGGGCGGATCAAAACAAAACAAGGTTTTTCTTCTCTTATAGAAAGAAGAGTTATGTAGATCTGATGTGCACTGAAGTTATCATGCTCCCCCTGAGTTCATGTTGAATGTTCAAACATATTTTTTCAATGAAGTACATGACTCTATGACCTTTCCTATCACCAAGGACTCATACTTACATCAATGATCTAACCAAGTGGATTTACATAAGAGACTCAAGTACCCAACCAAGTGGGTTTACACATTTTGAATCAACTACCCAACCAAGTGGGTTTACAAAATGAACAAGTCCTTACATGACTGAATATTACAATTTTACATCATAGATATCATCATGACATTTTCATCAAATTACAAATATGACCTTTTATGACCACTACCAAGAAGGCCTCAAAAGAGATCATGTTTCAGAACCACCATAATGCCAACAATGCATTATACTCAACAAGTCTAATGCTCCCCCTGAAAAATGTACATTCAAGCATATTTTCCATATGACCAAGGCTCCTCCTTAGCTTGTGCATCCTGAACACATTCAACATCAAGTCATCAGCAACAATCTCTGCACGATCCGTCCTTATCTCTGAATCATAATACTTCCATCTCATTCATGTGTGAAAGCAAGGAATACTCTTCAACAAAGAGCAAACAGGGCTCATCCATAAACTCATCATAATAAATCATGTATCATGTCATTATTATTTAGAACTGAAACATAAGCAGATATAATGTCAATAATGCAGTCATTAGTAGTTAGACTGATGCTCCCCCTGAACCTGTGCTCCTGTTCTTGAGCTGTCATACTAATTTCCTTATCATAAATGCATACGCGTCTGTGTCCATTGGAACTAGCGTGTATACGCGACTTTACTTCATTAAACCCACGTATGGAAAGTGAAATACTGAAAATTTCATACTCCTTCTTCTCCCCCTGAATTTGTACCACCTGTACCTGTCTTCTTCACAACAGATGCACTGTCAAAAATAAACATAACCAGAATAACCAAATCAACCATGAGAATCACCATACATCTCTCCCCCTGTGATGATACATTACTAATCACCAGAATGTATCTCACATCATTTATGCATTCATTATGAGAAATAAGCTTTAGAAGCGGATGACTGCAGTAGGGTCAATATTCCCTACGTTTCTAACTGGTATTCCTTCCTTTTCCAGCTTTGCTTGAAGTTTCTTATTGTGTGCTGGAAATTGTTCAATTTCTCAGATCTGTTCATCCTGCATTCTTTTTCTACATGTCCATACTTGTTACATGAATAACATCTTGCATGACCAAAAAAGTAAGCATAAGGATCACAATGTGTTTTTCTATACTTTCTTCTATTGCAATCAACTTCTTTATGACCATACTTGTTTCATGAAAAACAATATCCCTTAAAGAACCCAGAGTACCTTTCTGTATAGAATCTGTTTGTTTGTGACTGAAACAATCTGCTTCTGCAATTTGCTGCAACATGCCCATAATTATGACATTTAAAGCATTCAGCATTATTGATCAGAGGAGGGAATGATTTCTTTTGAGAGTTCATGATTGTCAGTTGACCTTTTGCTTCTTTCAACACTTCAGGCTTTGCATTGATATCCTTTGAATCTTTAGCACTTCCTTGTGAACTAGATTCTCCTTTAACAGTTTCATGAAAACCAATACCAAGTTTAACAGAAGGAGACCTTTGACTCTAAGAATATTGTCAAGAATCTTAGTACTATCTTGAAACCTCAAGAGTTTATCCTTTTCTTCTAATTTACCTTTGAGAATGTTTACCTCAACCTCCAATTTTTGGCATTGCTTCATCATGCTTTCTTCAACCCTTTTTCCTTCTTCTGCTTGATCATTCAAATTTAAGATCTCTTCTTTCAACCCATTTTCTTGCTCTTCAAATATTTGTAAAAGTTCTTCATTCTTCTTATTTGATTTTTCCAGATCTGTTTTGAGCGAGATGATTTCTACTTCACATCCTTCCTTTTCAAATGATTGTAGAAGTTCTTCATTCTTCTTATTTGATGCTTCAAGGTCTTCTTTCAAAGAGATGATTTCTGCTTCAAGTCCTTCACTATGATTGGTTACTTTGTCCTGCAGTCTTTGATACATTTCTATCTGTCCCTTCATTGTTTCTATCTGTTCATTCAATCTAGAGATCACATCCTTGAGGATAGATTCCCTCCTTTTCAATTGATCCCAAAAATTACTTTCATCATTGATCTTGAGATTTGCTTCTAGACTTATACTGTTACTTTCACTATCTTCATCATTGCATGCACAAGTGAGTGGATTACAAGAACAACAATCAATACCTATTTCTTCTTCTTCATTTTCTGCTGCACATTTTTTCTGAGATATCTTCTTTTCTTGAGTAGCCTTCTTCTTTTGCTTCTTTGCCATGAGCACTAGCAGATCTTGGTCAGAATCTTCTTCATCTTCACTTGACATTTCATTATTATCTTCATTTGCATAATAACTCTTTCCCTTTTCAAATTGTTTATAAGGAAATTTAGCAGCATAATGACCCACTCTTCCACAATCAAAAGATTTGAATGGTAGCTTACCTTTGAATCTTCCAGTACCTGGTTGGAGTCTCCTTACAAAATTTGCTTCTTCTTCTTCTGATATATAACTTGATTCCTTGACAACTTCCTTTTCTTTTCCTTTTTCACATGCCTTAAAAGTAGCTTCTTTGATTTGAAAGGGACCTCCTTGTCCCATTTCATAAGTAGTCAGAATACCATGTAGTTGAACAATAGTAAGAGTTTGCAGATCTTGCCTTTCTTCAATAGCTGACACTTTTGACTCAAATTTTGAAGTTAAAGATCTTAAGACTTTTTCCACCAGAGTAGTATCGGTTATGGTTTCATCCAAACTTCTCATACGATTTACAATATCATCTAGATGTAAAAAGAAACTGGAAATACTCTCATCACTATGCATCCTTAAATTTTCATATTCAATTCTGAGAGTTTGGAGTTTTGCACTTTTTACCTTTGTATCTCCTTCATAGCTCAGAATGATTTTGTCCCATATTTCTTTTGCTGAATTTAGCTGCATCACTTTAGCAAATTCTGGTTCAGAAATGCTTCCTAATAAGACATTGACGGCTTTGGCATTGATTTCATATTTCTTCCTTTCTGCTGCATCAGTAGGAATACTTGCCGAATATTGATAACCTCCTTCCACGATTGACCATACTTTTGTACCAAGACTTTGCAGATATGCTTTTTTTTCGTATCTTCCAGAACAACAGATTATTTCCATTGAATAGAGGTGGCCTTATAGAAATTATCCCTTCATGACTTCCCATTGCGACAGATCTCCTTCAAGCGATCAAGCTTCTGCAGAAGGACCTGCCTCTGATACCAATTGTTGGGAAAAACACTGAGAGGGGGGGGGGGTGAATCAGTATTTAGGACTTACTCAAAAATTTTTAATTTTTCTTACTTCAAAACACATACGCGACTTTCCTGAAGCCAACTCGCATATACACGCGGATATACTTAATAAAACATGCGTATGTCCAGCAATCTTATTATGCATATAATTCTTCACTTATATCATTCCATCATTCATTCATTAGATGTTCAATAAACATTAATCATGTGCAGTAATAACGGAAGATCGCCATCACACATAAGCAACACACATGAACACAGGATTTTAGGTGGAAACCCAGTCGGGAGAAAACCACCGCTATGCGTTGTATAGCCTTAAATATTTTATTATAGAGAAAACATCTTACAACCATGCTCTGAGCGCGGAGACTCATACCGGCACGCGAGCACCCACACGAGAGGGCTACAACCTGCTCTCGTTTACCAGCCTCTCCTGGAAGGGAGCTACGACCCCTTGCTCTTGTTTACCAGCCTCTCCTAGAAGGGAGCTACAACCCCCTGCTCTCGTTTACCAACCTCACCTGGAAGGGATCTACAATCCCCTGATTGAAGGCTACAACCCTCAGCACCACCATGGACCAAGTTTCATCAATTTTCACATTGGATCCAATATCTTCAATAGAACACATCTTGCAGGCCACTTTTCATCATATTTTCAGACTGGACCCACTCCACACATTTAAGCTCAATCATACATCAAACTGAAACTTATACCCTTATCAATTCATTCAATGAATCATCAACCAATCATCAACAACTTGATCTTTTCTCAACATAGTCAGCAGCATAATCAATATTCAGAAAACCCAGATCTGTATGAATACATCATAGACAGATAGCAGTAAAACAACAGAACAGAGTAGACATTTCATACCACATACTTAAGCAAACCCTAGTATTCATACACGCTTTCCTTTCACTGAACCTGCGTATATACACACTGTTACTAATACCAACCTGCGTATACGTCTGCACACATTTCAGAACCAACCTCACATACCATACGCGCTTTTGCTTTTGAAAACCCGCGTATATACGCACTTTTACTTCGACGAACATGAGTATAGATCTTTAGACATTTTAGGGCAGTGCAGCTCTTCAGATCAGATAAACAACTCCGAACTCATCCTTTACTTCAGCAAAGATTCGCCAGATCATAGATCTAAACATTCGATCAACAGATCTAGACAATACATACACATTTCAGATCTAGAGATCCCTCTTCTTCCTAGGTGCAGCTCCATCAACATACTATTACCCTTTTCATTCAGATATGCTTCAGAGTGAAGTATTCATTAAAACCCAGACTCTTGCTCATCTTGCACTATTATTCTCTTCTCCTTATATAGGTTTAGCCTTTATCAATACCATGAGTCAAAACCACTCAACAGCTGATGGTATTCCTGGACGGGATCAAATAGATAATCCAGCACTCAATACAATGGGTCAATACCATGGTAATTCCCCTAGGTATCATAGTTTTTAGAGCGCAAAAGGCATACGTGACTTGGAGCATTCGTTTCCGCGTGTATATGCAACTTTTCCTCATAAAAACTGCATATATGCTAACCCTGAATGTATACGCGGGTTCCCTTCACAAAAGTAGAGTATATACGCGGGTTGCTTTCACAAAAGTAGCGTATACATTGTGACATATTATATTTATTAGTTTTCTGGCACTTACTGGAATTCTTTTCTCTGTCACATCTGAACTGATCTGTATATACATCATTCTTACATCTTTAGCACATAGGTTGCTTATCATAGGCAACTCATCAAGGAGGTTTCCATCAAGGACAACTTCATCAAGTAGGTTGCCATATTGCATCAAAGTAGGTTGCCATCAAGGACAACATATTGCATCATATTGCCAACATTTCCATCTAGCCACTGCGCAGAGCCTTGAGGGCCAACGTAATTTACTGGGGAGGCAGTTTCTGGTGATTTCCGGGGTTGGCCATTCTTGGAATGGTTTTGCAGCTCATTCCGAGGAGGTTTGCCGTTTTGCAACTCATTCCGGCAAGGGGATCAGCCCCTAATCTTCAGTCCATTACAACAGTAGCAGCTACACAGTAGTTTTCCAGCAGCTGGGACGCAGTTCATAAAGAAACCATTTCATGTCTTTTCTGAGAGTATTTCTTCACTTGCTTTGAGCAAGATCACCTATTGTATTTCATTACATTTCTCAGATTAATAAAATGGCTCAGCATTTCCTCTCTATGTTTTTTGGATGAGTTGTTGTAGTTGCCGTATTCTCTTTCTATGATATTATATGTCTATTATTGTTTTTGAACATTCTAGTTCTATACCACTTGGTGCATTTATATTTCACTCTTATACAGAGTCTGGAAAGGGCCAGGTAGCCTCCAGATCTCGTCCTCTTTTCAGAGGCGAAATATCTGGTAAATGCCCTCCCAATCCATCTCTGGTAGGAGTTTGCCATGTTTTAGATATATCCCCAAAACGGGATATTACATCATCATTCTTACATTCATCCCTGACTTCAACTAATAAGGTTGGATGATATAAAAGGCACAAAGTAATGCCTTGACATGCTCATCCCTTCTTAATAGTGTATCTATGATTAAAAAAATCTTCCTTTTTTTGTATATGATTTCAAAGTCATACCCTAACACCTTTGTTACCAATTTTTGTTGCTCTTTTGAAGATACTATTTGTTCCAAAAAGTATTTAAGTTTTACCTTGAAGTTCCTTCCCATTAGATAAGGGCGCCATTGCTTCAATGCATGTAGTATTTCCAACCTTGTCTTCTCATAAATAGGTTTCTGTAAATATTTGCCGTTGATTGAACAACTTTCAAAAGAATTGGGTCTTCCTTATTGCATTAAAACAACCACTAATTCCATTTCATGAGGCATCACATTCCAGAATAAAGGTTTTTTTGACGTCTAGTGTAGCTAAAACTAGAGCTTGGCATAATGTCTCTTTAAGATGTTCAAAGGCCTTATTTCCTTCTCAAGTCCAAAAAAATGCATATTTCATCAATAATGTTGTTTGAGGTGCCACGATTTCCCCATAATTCTTAATAAACTTGTGATAATACTCTGTCAACCCAATAAATCCTTCAACGTGCTTTAGGGTTGTAGGAATTTTCCATTCCTTTATAACTTTAATTTTGTTAGGGTCTACCTTAACACCCTCATGAGATACAATATGACCCAAATATTCCACCTCCCGTACCCAAAAGAAACATTTGGAGGGATTTTCATACAATTGTTTCTCCTCCAATAGTTTAAGAATCTTATCAACATGTTGAACATGATTTTTCGAAGACATGTAGATTAGCATATCCTCAAAAAATACTAACACAATTTTTCTAAAAGTGGTTTGAAAGTGGAATTCATCAAACCTTGAAATGTGGATGGTGCATTGGTAAGGAAAAAAGGCATTGCCAAAAAATCATAATTTCCTTCATGGGTTATGAATACGTGTGTTGGAATGTGTTCAGTGTTAATTCTAATTTGATGATATCCGGAATGAAGGTATAGCTTGGTGAAATAAATTGCTCCATGTAATTCATCCAATAATTCATCAATGATAGGAATGATAAATTTATCTTTAATAGTGAGCTTATTTAGCTGTCTATAATTTGTACGTGTGCAACATGATCTTTCCTTGTGCATCAATACTACTTGAGAAGAGAAAGAACTTTGGCTAGGTTGAATTATACTTTCCTCTAGCATTTCTACAACAATACATTCAATTTCACTCTTTTGGGCATAGGGATATTTGTAATGACTAATTTTTGGAGGAACACTTCTTGGAATCAAGTGAATAACATGATCATGATCAAATACCTTGGAATGATTTTCCAAAACTCTTTGAAGATTTGGAGAAATGGATGATTTTAATGTTTAAACATCTAGCGACCATAATTGTGAAATTATGAATCATTGTTATTTATTCAAAATCTTTATCATGCCAGTAGAGCTTATTATCTTCCCTAGTTTCCTTGTGATGCCCATTAATTCAATTTCATTTCCTTCCCAGAAAAATTTCAAGAATATTTCTTAAAAATTAAAAGCTATCATCCCCAAAATATTGTAACAATTTGACTCCTAAAACAACATCAAAAACACCCATTGGAATGGAAATAATTATACCATTTGATACATATAACTCCATGCTTATCTTCATATTATAACACTTCCCTAATAAATTAATAGTTCCTACATTTGCATCCATCACTTGACACTCTGGTGCTAGATATAGAAAACAACTCAATTCCTTGGCTATCTTACAATGAATAAAATTATGGGTACTATCTAAATCAATCAACATTATTACCTTTTTCTTCTTGATATATTATTCTATCTTGAGCGTTTGAGGAGTGGTAATTCCCACCAAAAACTTACAAGATATCGTGAGATTCATTTCTTCTTTCTTTGGGGTTGGTTCCTATTGTATATCCTCTTTTCTAATGTTTTTTGATCCCTTTCTTCCTCTTCTTCAAAATCTATGTAAAATAATTTCTTCTCAACACAACTTATGTCATTTAGTGTATTTTTTATCACAACTGTAACAAAGCCCTTTTCCCTTTTTTTCCTCTAGTTTTTGTGGTGTAAACCTTGTTGGTTGTGTGAGGCTAAGATCAATAACACTTCCATATTTATAGTTTTGAGTGGTAGACTTCCTTGTTTCCATAAATTTTATTTCAACTTTTATTGACACCCTAAATGCATTCTCCAATCACTTAGGCTCCTAAAGGTGAACCTCATATTTGATGTTATCTTTTAAAGTCCCTATGAAGATGTCAATCATATGCTCCTCTAGAATATCAGATCTCTTGATATTCAATCTTAGGAAGTCTTCAATGTGCTCCACCATTAAACCCTTTTGTTTGATATTTATCAATTGGATAAAGAAGATATTTTTATTTGTATCCTCATAATGTACTACCAATTCCTCCATTAAAATTGTCCAAGTTACCATTGATTTACGAGAACAAAGTGATTGATACCACATAAACTACTTTGGTTGTTAATACGAATATGCAATGCATACATTTCGTGTGTGTGTGGCACATGATGTAGATGAAATATTTGCTCCATCTGTAGTATCCATGCTACCAAATCCTTGCCATAAAACTTCCTCGTATCGATCATTGGTATGTGGTGGGCCATAAACTCATCGTTGGAGTATCTAAAATAATTATTTATATTCCTTTTCTCCTTATCATGATATTAATGTATTATCTTGTCACCATCGGGAAGCCTTTCGTGCAGAAACTTTGTCAACCCTTCCAACTTCACATTCATCGCATCCATTTCTACTTTAGAAACTCCCCTTTTTTCTTTTAAACCATCATTCAACCTTACATGCTGCATTTTATTTTTTTCTTCTAAAGAATCCATATTAGATTCCAATTCATTTTTTGTTACTCTTTGCAAGAGCTAAATTTTTTGCACTTGGTCTCGTAATTTTGATATATCATGTTGCATTTATTCATCTTCTTCATGTGCCATAGTAGAGATTTATGGTTGCTTACTAGGTGTATCCATTTTTTGTTTTGAGGAATTTTGGCTTAAAATAACATCTATTATTCATTATGCCCTTTGCATCACTTCAAACTATTTTTTCAAACAAATATTATGCAAAATTTAAAACAAAGTACACACATTTTTCTTGCTTGTAGGAGATCAATATTAAAACTTTTATACCTCTGTAGTTTCAGCCTCCCAAGGTATAAGGTTTTATCCTATGTTAGCCCTATTTGTACTCTTTCAAACACCACTTATTAGACTAATATTAGATTCCTTAAGGTAAATATCGACGAAATCACCCAAGATGGCTTGCTTATAGACTAGTTCAGTAGAGTGAACTTGTAAAGAATGTCATATGTCATTGTTTCAGTTTTCGACCTTAAAAATGGTATCCAAAAGACTACAGTCTGTGAAATTTTATCCCCTTATTACGAAATTCAATTTAGATATCCAAAATTAAAGTTATGACGATTTTCTCCAAGTCACTTGTTTATTACAAAATTCTGGAGCATAAAAAACCCTAATGTCCTTGAATCATATCTCTAAAAAAACCAAGCTCTAAAATTTTTACCTGATGTTCACAAATATTTCCGCTCTACATGGTAACACTTTCAACGTATGAAACCTCATAGAAAAAATGTTATAGCGATAATTTCAATATGACCTATCTGAGGAAGAGAAACCGTAGTATCCAAAGTTGATACCAAATGTTATGTAACAAAATCACAAATAAGAAGAAAAGATAGATCAACGATTTGAAAATAAGTGTTTTCAAGGGGAAAACTCATTTAAAATCACATAAAGGAGCATTTTTTTAGTAATACAAATGACACAACCTCCTTGGTATATATAAGAGTCTAAAGTGTCACTATATAATGAGGGCCTATATAACAATAATAATGTAATGGCTTAAGAATAACAAAAGTGGGCCTATAGAGAAGGCTGGAGCAGGAGGGGTACTTTTAAAACGCGAATAAAATACTGAATTAAAGTTTTCATGGGGACTCGACAAAGCCATGAAAAACAAAGTTGAAGCGCTCTCTCTTTGGCAAGATTTGAAAATCAGTGTCTCAAAAGGCATCAAGAATCTGATCATTATTGTCGATTCAATGGAGGTTATACAAAAATGTCTAAAACTTACCAAAGATGAGAACCTCCTGGAGTCTGAAACTTCTCCAATACTCATAAGGATAATGTATCTCATTAGAAAAATTGAAAAATTAAAATTTTTCCATGTTAAAAGAGCCAACAATTAGTTGTTGGACACTCAAGGCAACATTAGAGAGGAGTTAGAGCAAGGGTCCATAAGAATCAACAATATACGCGACAAATGTCACATCCCATAATGATATTATATAAAAAAATCTCTCTGGAGTACAAATGGAGTATGGGACCTCTAGAAAACATGCAGGCATTGAATAATAGCAACATCCTGAGGATGCGATGGAAAGCATCAGGAGAGGGGAAGGTTGGTTGGAATTTAATGCACAGGGGGGAACAAAGTAGAAAGGTGGCCATGAACAATGACAGGTGGCCATTTGGCCTTTGGTTATTCTCTTGGTTAATAAATATGAATTCAGTCGAGGGAAGGTATGGTACCATCACATCTCAAGTCAAGCAGGATTTTGCAGTGATGGAGAGGGAGGGAAATGGTGTCAGATTTTTGCAGAGATGATATTCAATTAAGGTAGACAAGATTGGAATATATGTCTAGAAGGACCATCCGCTTATTTATGGATCTTGTATGAAGCAAATCAACCATAATATATCTCTTGTGCAAGGGAGAATTGACAGAAAAATGGACTCAATGGGTAACGAAAGTGGCAACGACACATCAGAGTCTAGGTGCAGTGAGAATATAGGGGATATAGTTGATAGTTCATGTAATCAAGTCGTCAAGGAAATAACAAAGGAAATTAATGAGAATATGATCATCGTGTATTCTTAAGTGTATGGGCTCAGAGAATATATGGAATTTCTCCAAAAATCAATGGAACTCTTTACCACCGGTGTTATGAACCTAAGGCACAATGTGGAGAGTATTGAAGTGAAGGTGGAGACAACCAGCTTGGGTGTCCTGGAAGACGATTTTGGTTCCAATGATGACTTTGCTCCTCCAATAGAGGGTAACGTTGGAGCTATAGTTTATGGCTTGGATCATGGGGAAGGCAGAGATAAGGAACTGGGTATGCCTCCTGAAGGGGCTCCAAGAGAAGTCAGCCCTAGAAGTCACGAGTAGCGATTTTATGTTCTCTTTTAATCTATGTTTATCTATGTTTTGACGAACAATAATATATTGTGGATTTTTTTGGAATATAGAAATCATAAAATATGTAAAGAGTATATATGTGAATAATATAGGTAACAATAGGGTCTCTTTGCTTGTTATTTTGTTGAATAATTATGAGACTAAGCTCTCCATGTTTGTAAGTGACCTGGCCCATTTCTAGCTTGATTAATGAAAATTTCCACTCGTTCTATTGAAAAAAGAAAACAATAGTGGGATTCTATGGGGAACACCAATAACAATATGGGGGCTACATGAGTATTACAAGGACCTAACAATAATATAAGTTGGTTAATGTGCACTGATAAAACCATAGGAAAAAAAAAGTGAAAGGAAAAATAATTGTAATGAGAACCTAACTAAAAATTTAAGTTACTAAATAAGTTAGTATGTGCTCAATAGACGAAATTGATTCCTCAAATTTTATCAACACTATTGTGAAAAAAATATTCATGTATCTAGTATTTAGTAATTGAAATAGTTTTTGTGGATATATGTAAATATTTGGCTTACATTTGTTTCTATTGGTGTAGTATTCTGAAAATTAAATTTGTTAGACAAGGTTCAAGATTACACTTGTAATTCTTAACTTCATAAGGTATGATGATGAGCTACTGATGAGTTGTAAGTGTGATATACATCTAAAATGGTCATTGATGTATTATGGGTTCAAAAATTGAGATCAATACAATACAATAGAAGTGCTTAAAACCTTTTCTGCCAATTAGTTTGTCTTTTCTCACCCATGCTAATTTTGAACAAAATTCCCACATCAATTTTGTGTTATTATGATATTGTTTTGTTGTCTCATCCTATTTTTTGCTATAACCAAGTTGTCTTACAATTTTTTCAAAAAATGGTTTTGTATCGCTATATCCTACACCATCTTTTGAGCCTTATAGTCACTTTTAAGCATTATGTGATGGATGGAGGATGATATCCATAAAGTTCCATAAAGGTTGACATCTTTTATCAAGTATGGAAGGTTGTTTTCTACCACCATTCTCCAAAGGGAAACCACTCGACGCAATATATCTATTAATCAAGTGCAAAACAACATAGATATGCTTCTAAAAAATCATTCACAATATTTTTTTCCCACCTAAGTGAGAATGGTAAGATGAGCTATGAAACAATCAAGTAGACGGAAAAATAAGAAGAAGAAGAAGAAGAAGTAATAATAATAATAATAAAAATAAATAAATATTAAATAAATAAAATAAAAAATGGATATTTATCACATAAAAAAATATTCAGGTTTCCATGTAGTTTTTAGACTATTTCCATGAATGTTTCAACCATTTTAAATTTCAGAAAGAGAGAAAAAATGGATATAAATTATTATTTGATCTACCACTATCACAATGACATTCTTTTCTTAGAATTTGGGTAAACTTGTAATGAAATCTATTGAAACGCCCTTCCAACATTGGCTTGGTATGGCTTTTGGTAGTAGAAGAATTAGGGTATTAATTGTCTGTCTTTTCAACATTGTCTTGGTATGCCTTTTGGTTGTAGAAGCATTAGGGTCTTAGTTGTTTGTCCCTTATTCTATTGAAAAACTACACATGCAACCATAAACCTTTGTATATTTTCTTAAATATCTTGCAAAAGATATTTCTCGATCCTATGGAATCTTTTCAAATATCCCAAATGTCATGTTATAGGAGAGTGTGTAATTCAAAAAGGACCTTTTTGTTTGAATTGATAATTATTACATATGCATAAGTGATGTTGATAACACAACAAATCATTATTTGACATCAATTTTTATACTGCATCCCGGTCTTTCTATAGTTACTGAATCAGATTGGATAACTTATCATCTTGATTCCATTATATCCTTGCTTCTTCTACACAATCAGATTGTGACATGAAAATAGTTCATAACAAACCCTTTGTTTCTTCCTCTAAATTCTTTGAAAATGTATCTTTCATAATATTTTGTTTTACCTTTCAAGAACATTAATTGGATAAATTATTCTTTACTGATTATTTGATGTTATTGAATAATTTTATGTTCAAATAGCAATGTAGAAATGTACAAGAAAAATGGTTTCTTTATTCAAATGTTCTATAGAATTTTCTATAAAAATTTAAATAATAATTTTTATTTAATTTTATATATAGTTATTATTTTCATTTTTGGTATATTATTTTCATTTATTTTTAATATTTTATATATAATTTTTTATTTAATTATTGTTTTTTTATTTTTTCTATATTATTTTAATTTCTTTTTAATAGTTTATATATCATTTTTTTGTGTGTGAATGGCTAGGTTTTAGGAATGTATTCAATTGGACTAGAAAGTGTCGAGGAAATTGAAGTAGACACTCAATTGGGTATAAGACCTCCAATTTGTATTAGATCACATTTATGCAAATAATGTTATTTGTATTGTACCACATTTATGTAAATAGTGTTGTTTGAGATCATGTTTCTCTGAATAGTGTTGATTAGGATACTATAGTGATAATTTACTGAACTAAAGTTGACTGATATTATCTATTTATTTTTTTATGGTTAAACTATATTCTTAACCATATTTTTTGGAATCGAGGTGAATCCTTGATGCAAAGACATAGTTAAGTCATGCAAAATGTGTTTATCATTGGTTTTTATATATTTTAGGTTAAATATATTACAATTTATATTTGTTTTCTGTTTTATATTTTAATATAAGAATAAAAATACCTCTTTATATTAGTTAACCAAAATAGTTCAAACAAAAATATTTTCAGAATTTTTTATTAATTTTTTTCACTATAAAATGAAATCATTTAAAAACCTCTTTAAATATTAAAAAAAAAACCACAAGTATTTTAACATCCTCTTTGAATCCCAATGCTTTGCTTTAACTACACACCTTAAATATTTTGACAACATCTTCAAATGTTTGAACAAAAAATCCTTAAACAGTATAATATAAATGAGAATTTATTTTTAATATGTAAATATTTGCATTACATTTGTTTATATTGGTGTAGTATTCCGAATATTAAATTAGTTAGACAAGGTTCAAGATTACATTTGTAATTCTTATCTTCATAAGGCATCATGATGAGTTACTGATGAGTTGTTAGTGTGATATACATCTAGAATGATCATTGATGTATTATAGGTTCAAACATTGAGATCAATACAATACAATAGAAGTGCTTAAATCCTTTTCTGCCAATTAGCTTGTCTTGTCTCACCCATGTTAATTCTGAGCAAAATTCTCACAACAATTTTGTGTTATTATGATATTTTTTTGTTGTCTCATCCTATTTTTTGTTATAACCAAGTTGTCTTGCAATTTTTTCAAAAAAGGGTTTTGTTTCACTATATCCTATACCATCTTTTGAGCCTTATATTCACTTTTAAGCATTATGTGATGGATGGAGGACAATATCCATAAAGTTCCATAAATGTTGACATCTTTTATCAAGTATGGAAGGATGTTTTCTACCACCATTCTCCTAAGGGAAACCACTCAACGCACTATATCTATTAATCAGGTGCAAAACAACATAGATATGCTTCTAAAAAATCATTCACAATATTAATTTTCCCACCCGAGTGAGAATGGTAAGATGAGCTATGAAGCAATAAAGTAGCCAAAAAAATAAAATAAAAATAAAATCATTCCAAAAATTTCTAGTGAAAAATGGATATTTATCACATAAAATAATATTCAGCCTTCCATGTAGGTTTCAGACTATTTCCATGAATGTTTCAACCATTTTAATTTTGAGAAAGAGAGACAAAATGGATATAAATTATTATTTGATCTACCTCTATCACAATGACATTCTTTCTTCACATTTGGGTAAACTTGTAATGAAATCTATTGAAACGTCTTTTCAACATTGGCTTGGTATGGCTTTTGATAGTAGAAGCATTAAGGTATTAATTATCTGTCTTTCCAAAATTGTCTTGGTATTCCTTTTGGTTGTAGAAGCATTAGAGTCTTAGTTGTTTGTCCCTTATTATATTGAAAAAATACACATGCAACCATAAAACTTTGTATATTTTCTTAAATATCTTGGAGAAAATATTTCTCGATCCTATGGAATTTTTTCAAATATCCCAAATGTCATGTTATAGGAGAGTGTGTAATCAAAAAGGACCTTTTTTTTGAATTGATAATTATTACATAGGCATAAGTGACGTTGATAACACAACAAATCATTATTTGACATCCATTTTTACACTACATCCTGGTCGTTCTGTAGTCACTGAATCATATTGCATACCTTATCATCTTGATTCCATTATATCCTTGCTTCTTCTAAACAATCAGATTGTGAAATGGAAATAGTTCATAGTAAACCCTTTGTTTCTTCCTCTAAATTATTTGAAAATGTATCTTTCATAATATTTTGTTTTACCTTTCAAGAACATTAATTGGGTAAATTATTCTTTACTGATTATTTGATGTTATTGAATAATTTTATGTTCAAATAGCAATGTAGAAATCTACAAGGAAAATAGTTTTTTTATTCAAATGTTCTATAGAATTTTCCATAAAAATTTAAATAGTTATTTTTATTTAATTTTATATTTAGTTATTATTTAAATTTTTGATATATTATTTTAATTTATTTTTTATATTTTTTATATAATTTTTTATTGAATTATTGTTTTTTATTTTTTCCTATATTATTTTAATTTCTTTTTAATGCTTTATATATCATTTTTTTTTGTGAATGGCTAGGTTTTAGGAATGGATTCAATTGGACTGGAAAGTGTCGAGGACAATGAAGTAGACACTCAATTGGGTATAAGACTTCCAATTTGTATTATATCACATTTATGCAAATAATGTTGTTTGAGATCATGTTTTTATGAATAGTGTTGATTAGGATACTATAGTGATAATTTACTGAACTAAAGTTGACTGATATTATCGGTTTATTTTTTTATGGTTAAACTATATTCTTAACTATATTTTATGGAATAGAGGTGAATCCTTGATGCAAAGACATAATTAAGTCTTGCAAAATATGTTTATAATTGGTTTTTATATATTTTAGGTTAAATATATTACAATTTATATTTGTTTTCTCTTTTATATTTTAATATAAGAATAAAAATACCTCTTTATATTAGTTAACCACAATAGTTCAAACAAAATTATTTTCAGAATTTTTTATTATTTTTTTTCACTATGAAATAATTTAAAAACCTTTTTAAATATTAATAAAAAACAACAAGTATCTTAACATCCTCTTTGAATCCCAATGCTTTGATTTAAATACACACCTTAAATATTTTGACAACATCTTCAAATGTTTTAACAAAACATCCTTAAACACTATAATACAAATGAGAATTTATTTTTTATATGTAAATATTTGGCTCACATTTGTTTATATTGGTGTAGTATTCGAAATATTAAATTTGTTAGACAAGGTTCAAGATTACACTTGTAATTCGTATCTTCATAAGGTATGATGATGAGCTATTGATGAGTTGTTAGTGTGATATACATCTAGAATGGTCATTGATGTATTATAGGTTCAAACATTGAGATGAATACAATATATTAGAAGTGCTTAAAACCTTTTTTTCCAATTAGCTTATCTTGTCTCACCCATGTTAATTCTGAACAAAATTCTCACATCAATTTTCTGTTATTGTGATATTGTTTTGTTGTTTCATCCTATTTTTTGCTATAACCAAGTTGTCTTACAATTTTTTCAAAAAAGGGTTTTGTTTCGCTATATCCTACACCATCTTTTGAGCCTTATAGTCACATTTAAGCATTATGTGATGGATGGAGGACGATATCCATAAAGTTCCATAGATGTTGACATCTTTTATCAAGCATGGAAGGATGTTTTCTACCACCATTCTCTTAAGGGTAACCACTTGACACACTATATCTATTAATCAGGTGCAAAACAGCATAGATATGCTTCTAAAAAATCATTCACAATATTATTTCCCCCCCCTGAGTGAAAATGGTAAGATGACCTATGACGCAATTAAGTAGTCAGGGAAAAAAAATCATTCCAAAAATTTCTAGTGAAAAATGGATATTTATCACATAAAATAATATTTAGGTTTCTTGTAGGTTTCAGACTATTTCCATGAATGTTTCAACCATTTTACTTTTGAGAAAGAGAGACAAAATGGATATAAATTATTATTTGATATACCACTATCACAATGACATTCTTTTCTTCACATTTGGGTAAACTTGTAATGAAATCTATTGAAACGTCTTTCCAACATTGGCTTGGTATGGCTTTTGGTAGTAGAAGCATTAGGGTATGAATTGTTTATCTTTCCAAAATTGTCTTGGTATGCCTTTTGGTTGTACAAGCATTAGGGTCTTAGTTGTTTGTCTCTTATTCTATTGAAAAACTACACATACACCCATAAACCTTTTTATATTTTCTTAAATATCTTGGAGAAAATATTTCTCAATCCTATGGATTCTTTTCAAATATCCCAAATGTCATGTTATAGGAGAGTGTGTAATTCAAAAAGGACCTTTTTGTTTGAATTGATAATTATTACATAGGCATAAGTGATGTTCATAACACAACAAATCATTATTTTCCATCAATTTTTATACTGCATCCTGATCTTTTTGTAGTTATTGAATCATATTGCATACCTTATCATCTTGATTCCATTATATCCTTGCTTCTTCTACACAATCAGATTGTGAAATAGAAATAGTTCATAGTAAACCCTTTGTTTCTTCCTCTAAATTCTTTGAAAATGTACCTTTCATAATATTTTGTTTTACCTTTCATGAACATTAATTGGATAAATTATTCTTTACTGATTATTTGATGTCATTGAATAATTTTATGTTCAAATAGAAATGCAGAAATGTACAAGGAAAATGGTTTCTTTATTCAAATGTTCTATAGAATTTTCTACAAAAATTTAAATAATTATTTTTATTTAATTTTATATTTAGTTATTAGAATAATATTAGATTCCTTAAGGTAAAGATCGACAAAACCACTCGACGCACTATATCTATTAATAAGGTGCAAAACAACATAGATATGCTTCTAAAAAATCATTCACAATATTAATTTTCCCACCCGAGTGAGAATGGTAAGATGACATATGAAGCAATCAAGTAGCCAAAAAAATAAAATTTAAAAAAAAATCATTCCAAAAATTTCTAGTGAAAAATGGATATTTATCACATAAACTAATATTCAGGTTTCCATGTAGGTTTCAGACTATTTCCATGAATGTTTCAACCATTTTACTTTTGAGAAAGAGAGACAAAATGAATATAAATTATTACTTGATCTACCACTATAACAATGCCAATCTTTTCTTCACATTTGGGTAAACCTGTAATGAAATCTATTGAAAAGTCTTTCCAACACTGGCTTGGTATGGATTTTGGTAGTAGAAGCATTAGGGTATTAATTGTTTGTCTTTCCAAAATTGTCTTGCTATTCATTTTGGTTGTAGAAGCATTAGAGTCTTAGTTGTTTGTCCCTTATTCTATTGAAAAACTACACATGCAGCCATAAACCTTGGTATGTTTTCTTAAATATCTTGGAGAAAATATTTCTCGATCTTATGGAATCCTTTCAAATATCCCAAATGTCATGTTATAGGAGTGTGTGTAATTCATAAAGGACATTTTTGTTTGAATTGATAATTATTACATAGGCATAAGTGATGTTGATAACACAAAAAATCATTATTTGACATCAATTTTTATACTACATCCTTGCCTTTCTGTAGTTACTGAATCATATTTCATATCTTATCATCTTGATTCAATTATATCTTTGTTGGGTATACGACCAAAGTCCCACATTGACTAGAAGTGGGGAGGATCATGGGTATATAAGGATGGACAAATATCTCCATTGGTATGAGGCCTTTTGGGGTAAAGCCCATAAGCAAAGCCATGAGGGCTTAGGCCCAAAGTGGACAATATCATACCATTGTGGAGATATGTGGTGTCCAGAATCCTTGTTGGGTGTGGAGCCTGATTATCTTGTAGTACCTTAAAAGGGGCGGCAACGCCGCCGAGGGTATCGACGCCGTGGGGGGTCCGGGGGGGCGGCGGCGCTCGGGCCCCGGCGGGGGTTCGGGGGCGGCGCCTCGTGGGAAGTGATGTAAAATTGCCCCCTTGCTGCGTCGTAGTTCTAGTCAATGCAGGCCGTTCATTGACGGAATGATACGACGGTAGAAGTTATGTTTAAATTAGGAGTTTTGCCTAAACCTTATATATATATAGGGCATTACTTATTATCAATTGTATATTATGTGTGTATTCTCGGAGCGAGAAACAGAGAGGGAGACCTGGTGAGAGAGAACAGATACAGCCGGATCCGCCGTAGGTTTTGTCTCTTCATTTCATGATAATATAAAGGGAAGGACTCGCTGTTTCTGGGGACGTAGCCCAAACTGGGTGAACCACGTATATCTGTGTCTCTCTGGTTTTATGTGTTTTGTGTGCTTGTATTTTTCCGCATATTTTATGTGTTTCATTGCTCTGTAATATTTAATTTTCTAACAATCTTTGCTTCTTCTGCACCATCAGATTGTGAAATGGAAATAGTTCATAGTAAATCCTTTGTTTCTTCCTCTAAATTCTTTGAAAATATATCTTTCATAATATTTTGTTACCTTTCAAGAACATTAATTGGATAAATTATTCTTTATTTATTATTTGATGTTATTGAATAATTTTATGTTCAAATAGCAGTGTAGAGATGTACAAGGAAATTGGTTTCTTTGTTCAAATGCTCTATAGAATTTTCTATAAAAATGTAAATAAATCCTTTTATTTAATTTTATATTTAGTTATTATTTTCATTTTTGATATATTATTTTAATTTATTTTTAATATTATATATATATATATATATATATATATTTTTTATTTAATTATTGTTTTAATTTTTTCTATATTAGTTTGATTTCTTTTTAATACTTTATATATCATTTTTTTTGTGAATGGCTAGGTTTTAGGAATGGATTCAATTAGACTCGAAAGTGTCGAGGACAATGAAGTAGACACTCAATTGGGTATAAGACTTCCAATTTGTATTATATCACATTTATGCAAATAATGTTGTGTGAGATCATGTTTTTCTGAATAGTGTTGATTAGGATACTATAGTGATAATTTACTGAACTAAAGTTGACTGATATTATCGGTTTATTGTTTTATGGTTAAACTATATTTTTTTGAATCGAGGTGAATCCTTGATGCAAAGACATAATTAAGTCTTGCAAAATATGTTTGTCATTGGTTTTTATATATTTTAGGTTTTATATTTGTTTTCTCTTTTATATTTTAATATAAGAATAAAAATACCTCTTTATATTAGTTAACCAAAATAGTTCAAACAAAAATATTTTCGGAATTATTTATTAGTTTTTTTCACTATGAAATAATTTAGAAACCTTTTTAAATATTAAACAAAAACCATAAGTATCTTAACATCCTCTCTGAATCCCAATGCTTTTATTTAACTACACACCTTAAATATTTTGACAACATCTTCAAATGTTTTAACAAAAAAATCCTTCAACACTATAATACAAATGAGAATTTATTTTTTACATGTAAATATTTCACTTACATTTGTTTATATTGGTGTAGTATTCGAAATATTAAATTTGTTAGACAAGGTTCAAGATTACACTTGTAATTCGTATCTTCATAAGGTATGATGATGAGCTACTGATGAGTTGTTAGTGTGATATACATCTAGAATGGTCATTGATGTATTATAGGGTCAAACATTGAGATGAATACAATACAGTAGAAGTGCTTAAAACCTTTTCTGCCAATTAGCTTGTCTTGTCTCACCCATGTTAATTCTGAACAAAATTCTCACATCAATTTTGTGTTATTATGATATTGTTTTGTTGTCTCATCCTATTTTTTTCTATAACCAAGTTGTCTTACAATTTTTTCAAAAAAAGGTTTTGTTTCGCTATATCCTACACCATCTTTTGAGCCTTATAGTCACTTTTAAGCATTATGTGATGGATGGAGGACGATATCCATAAAGTTCCATAAATGTTGACATCTTTTATCAAGCATGGAAGGATGTTTTCTACCACCATTCTCCTAAGGGTAACCACTTGACGCACTATATTTATTAATTAGGTGCAAAAAAACATAGATATGCTTCTAAAAAATCATTCACAATATTATTTTTCCCACCTGAGTGAAAATGGTAAGATGAGCTATGAAGCAATGAAGTAGTCGGGGAAAAAAAATCATTCCAAAAATTTCTAGTGAAAAATGGATATTTATCACATAAAATAATATTTAGGTTTCCTGTAGGTTTCAGACTATTTCCATGAATGTTTCAACCATTTTACTTTTGAGAAAGAGAGACAAAATGGATATAAATTATTATTTCATCTACCACTATCACAATGACATTCTTTTCTTCACATTTGGGTAAACTTGTAATGAAATCTATTGAAACGTCTTTCCAACATTGGCTTGGTATGGCTTTTGGTAGTAGAAGCATTAGGGTATGAATTGTTTATCTTTCCAAAATCGTCTTGGTATGCCTTTTGGTTGTAGAAGCATTAGGGTCTTAGTTGTTTGTCCCTTATTCTATTGAAAAACTACACATACACCCATAAAACTTTTTATATTTTCTTAAATATCTTGGAGAAAATATTTCTCGATCCTATGGACTCTTTTGAAATATCCCAAATGTCATGTTATAGGAGAGTGTGTAATTCAAAAAGGACCTTTTTGTTTGAATTGATAGTTATTACATAGGCATAAGTGATGTTGATAACACAACAAATCATTATTTGCCATCAATTTTTATACTGCATCCTGGTCTTTTTGTAGTTATTGAATCATATTGCATACCTTATCATCTTGATTCCATTATATCCTTGCATCTTCTACACAATCAGATTGTGAAATGGAAATAGTTCATAGTAAACCCTTTGTTTCTTCCTCTAAATTATTTGAAAATGTACCTTTCATAATATTTTGTTTAACCTTTCAAGAACATTAATTGGATAAATTATTCTTTACTGGTTATTTGATGTCATTGAGTAATTTTATGTTGAAATAGAAATGTAGAAATGTACAAGGAAAATTATTTCTTTATTCAAATGTTCTATATATTTTTCTATAAAAATTTAAATAATTATTTTTATTTAATTTTATATTTAGTTATTAGACTAATATTATATTCCTTAAGGTAAAGATCGACGAAACCACTCGACGCACTATATCTATTAATCAGGTGCAAAACAACATAGATATGCTTCTAAAAAATCATTCACAATATTAATTTTCCCATCCGAGTGAGAATGGTAAGATGAGCTATGAATCAATGAAGTAGCCAAAAAAAAAAAAAATCATTCCAAAAATTTCTAGTGAAAAATGGATATTTATCACATAAACTAATATTCAGGTTTCCATGTAGGTTTCAAACTATTTCCATGAATGTTTCAACCATTTTACTTTTGAGAAAGAGAGACAAAATGGATATAAATTATTATTTGATCTACCACTATCACAATGACATTCTTTTCTTCACATTTTGGTAAACTTGTAATGAAATGTATTGAAAAGTCTTTCCAACATTGGCTTGGTATGGATTTTGGTAGTAGAAGCATTAGGGTATTAATTGTCTGTCTTTCAAAAATTGTCTTGGTATTCCTTTTGGTTGTAGAAGCATTAGAGTCTTAGTTGTTTGTCCCTTATTTTATTAAAAAACTACACATGCAACCATAAACCTTGGTATGTTTTCTTAAATATCTTGGAGAAAATATTTCTCGATCCAATGGAATCCTTTCAAATATCCCAAATGTCATGTTATAGGAATGTGTGTAATTCAAAAAGGACATTTTTGTTTGAATTGATAATTATTACATAGGCATAAGTGATGTTGGTAACACAAAAAATCATTATTTGACATCAATCTTTATACTACATCCTTGTCTTTCTGTAGTTACTGAATTATATTGCATATCTTATCATCTTGATTCAATTATATCTTTGCTTCTTCTGCACCATCAGATTGTGAAATGGAAATAGTTCAGAGTAAATCCTTTGTTTCTTCCTCTAAATTCTTTGAAAATATATCTTTCATAATATTTTGTTACCTTTCAAGAACATTAATAGGATAAATTATTCTTTACTTATTATTTGATGTTATTGAATAATTTTATGTTCAAATAGCAGTGTAGAAATGCACAAGGAAAATGGTTTCTTTGTTCAAATTCTCTATAGAATTTTCTATAAAAATTTAAATAATTCCTTTTATTTAATTTTATATTTAGTTATTACTTTCATTTTTGATATATTATTTTAATTTATTTTTAATATTTTATATATAATTTTTTATTTAATTATTCTTTTTAATTTTTTCTATATTATTTTAATTTCTTTTTAATACTTTATATATCTTTTTTTTTGCGAATGGCTAGATTTTAGGAATGGATTCAATTGGACTCAAAAGTGTCGAGGACAATGAAGTAGACACTCAATTGGGTATAAGACTTCCAATTTGTATTATATCACATTTATGCATATAATGTTGTTTGAGATCATGTTTTTCATAATAGTGTTGATTAGGATACTATAGTGATAATTTACTGAACTAAAGTTGACTGATATAATCAGTTTATTTTTTTATGGTTAAACTATATTCTTAACTATATTTTTTGGAATCGAGGTGAATCCTTGATGCAAAGACATAATTAAGTCTTGCAAAATATGTTTATCATTGGTTTTTATATATTTTAGGTTAAATATATTACAATTTATATTTGTTTTCTCTTTTATATTTTAATATAAGAATAAAAATACCTCTTTATATTAGTTAACCAAAATAGTTCAAACAAAAATATTTTCAGAATTTTTTATTAATTTTTTTCACTATGAAATAATTTAAAAACCTTTTTAAATATTAAACAAAAACCGTAAGTAACTTAACATCCTTTCTGAATCGCAATGCTTTGATTTAACTACACACCTTAAATATTTTGACAACATCTTCAAATGTTTTAACAAAAAAATCTTTAAACACTATAATACAAATGAGAATTTATTTTTTACATGCAAATATTGTTAGAAAATGAAATATTACAGAACAATGCAACACATAAAATATGTGGAAAATAAAAGCACACAAAACACATAAAACTAGAGAGACAGAGATATACGTGGTTCACCCAGTTTGGGCTATGTCCACCCCGAACAACCAGTCCTTCCTTTCTATTATCCAGCAAAAAATGAAGAGACAAAACCTACAGCAGATCCGCTGTAATATCCTTTGTTCTCTCTCACTGTCTCCCTCTTTGCTTTTCGCTCCGAGAATACACATACAATGCACATCCGCAATACAATGCCCTCATAAAATAGAGGGGTTGCCTTCTAGGGCAAAAAACCCTAATCTAAACATAATTTCTACTGTCAGATCATTTGCCTAATGAACGGCCGAGATTGACTAGAAATTACTATACTTTTACAAGGAAATTTTACATCTGTTTTTAGCTTCGGGGGCGCTGCCCCCGAAAACTCCTACCAGGGGGGGGGCTTTGAAAAGCGCTGCCGCCCCCCCCCCCTTGGACCCCCCATGGCAGCGATTAATTATGGGCGGTGTTGCTGCCCCTTTTAAGGTATAGGGGTCCAATGTTGTGATACAAAGTAAACAAGATAATCAGGCTCCACACCCAACAAATATTTGGTTTACATTTGTTTATATTGGTGTAGTATTCGAAATATGAAATTTTTTAGACAAGGTTCAAGATTACACTTGTAATTCGTATCTTCATAAGGTATGATGATGAGCTATTGATGAGTTGTTAGTGTGATATACATCTAGAATGGTCATTGATGTATTATAGGTTCAAACATTGAGATAAATACAATACAGTAGAAGTGCTTAAGACCTTTTCTGCCAATTATCTTGTCTTGTCTCACCCATGTTAATTCTGAACAAAATTCTCACATCAATTTTGTGTTATTATGATATTGTTTTGTTGTCTCATCCTATTTTTTGCTATAACCAAGTTGTCTTACAATTTTTTCAAAAAAGGGTTTTGTTTCGCTATATCCTACACCATCTTTTGAGCCTTATAGTCACTTTTAAGCATTATGTGATGGATGGAGGACGATATCCATAAATTTCCATAAATGTTGACATCTTTTATCAAGCATGGAAGGATGTTTTCTACCACCATTCTCCTAAGGGTAACCACTTGACGCACTATATATATTAATCAGATGCAAAATAACATAGATATGCTTCTAAAAAATCATTCACAATATTATTTTTCCCACCTGAGTGAAAATGGTAAGATGAGCTATGAAGCAATCAAGTAGCTGGAAAAATAAAATAAAATAATATATATATATATATATATATATATATATATATATAATAAAATAAAAATCATTCCAAAAATTTCTAGTGAAAAATGGATATTTATCACATAAACTAATATTCAGGTTTCCATGTAGGTTTCAAACTATTTCCATGAATGTTTCAACCATTTTACTTTTGAAGAAGAGAGACAAAATGGATATAAATTATTATTTGATCTACCACTATCACAATGAGATTCGTTTCTTCACATTTTGGTAAACTTGTAATGAAATGTATTGAAAAGTCTTTCCAACATTGGCTTGGTATGGCTTTTGGTAGTAGAATCATTAGAGTATTAATTGTCCGTCTTTCCAACATTGTCTTAGTATGCCTTTTGGTTGTAGAAGCATTAGGGTCTTATTTTTTTGTCCCTTATTCTATTGAAAAACTACACATGCAAACATAAACCTTTGTATATTTTCTTAAATATCTTGGAGAAAATATTTCTTGGTCCTATGGAATCCTTTCAAATATCCGAAATTTCATGTTATAGGAGACTGTGTAATTCAAAAAGGACCTTTTTCGTTTGAATTGATAATTATTACATTGGCATAAGTGATGTTGATAACACAAAAAATCATTATTTGACATTAATTTTTATACTGCATCCTGGTCTTTCTGTAGTTACTGAATCATATTGCATACCTTATCATGTTGATTCCATTATATCATTGCTTCTTCTACACAATCAGATTGTGAAATGGAAATAGTTCATAGTAAACCCTTTGTTTCTTCCTCTAAATTCCTTGAAAATGTATTTTTCATAATATTTTGTTTTACCTTTCAAGAACATTAATTGGTTAAATTATTCTTTACTAATTATTTGATGTTATTGAATAATTTTATGTTCAAATAACAATGTAGAAATGTACAAGGAAAATGGTTTTTTTATTCAAATGTTCTATAGAATTTTGTATAAAAATTTAAATAATTAATGTTATTTAATTTTATATTTAGTTATTATTTTCGTTTTTGATATATTATTTTAATTTATTTTCAATATTTTATATATAGTTTTTTATTTAATTACTGATTTTAGTTTTTTCTATATTATTTTAATTTCTTTTTAATACTTTCTATATCATTTTTTTTTGTGTGAATGGCTAGGTTTTAAGAATGGATTCAATTGGACTCAAAAGTGTCGAGGACAATGAGGTAGACACTCAATTGGGTATAAGACCTCCAATTTCTATTATATCACATTTATGCAAATAATGTTGTTTGTATTATACCACATTTATGTAAATAGTGTTGTTTGAGATCACGCTTCTCTGAATAGTGTTGATTAGGATACTTTGGTGATAGTCTTAGTTCTTTGTCCCTTATTCTATTGAAAAACTACACATGCAACCATAAACCTTTGTATGTTTTCTTAAATATCTTGGAGAAAATATTTCTCAATCCTATGGAATCCTTTCAAGTATCCCAAATTTCATGTTATAGGAGCGTGTGTAATTCAAAAAGGACATTTTTGTTTGAATTCATAATTATTACATAGGCATAAGTGATGTTGATAACACAAAAAATCATTATTTGACATCAATTTTTATACTGCATCCTTGTCTTTCTGTACTCACTGTATCATATTGCATACCTTATCATCTTGATTCAATTATATCCTTGCTTCTTCTACACAATCAGATTGTGAAATGGAAATAGTTCATAGTAAACCCTTTGTTTCTTCCTCTGAATTCTTTGAAAATGTATCCTTCATAATATTTTGTTACCTTTCAAGAACATTAATTGGATAAATTATTCTTTACTGATTATTTGATGTTATTGAATAATTCTATGTTCAAATAGCAGTGTAGAAATGTACAAGGAAAATGGTTTCTTTATTCAAATGCTCTATAGAATTTTCTATAAAAATTTAAATAATTCCTTTTATTTAATTTTATATTTAGTTATTATTTTCATTTTTGATATATTATTTTAATTTTTTTTAATGGTTTATATATAATTTTTTATTTAATTAATTTTTTCAGTTTTTTCTATATTATTTTAATTTCTTTTTAATACTTTATATATAATTTTTTTGGTGTGAATGAATAGGTTTTAGGAATGGATTCAATTGGACTGGAAAGTGTCAAGGACAATGAAGTAGACACTCAATTGGGGATATAAGAACTCCAATTTGTATTATATCACATTTATGCAAATAATGTTGTTTTTATTATACCACATTTATGTAAATAGTGTTGTTTGAGATCATGTTTCTCTGAATAGTGTTGATTAGGATACTATAGTGATAATTTACTGAACTAAAGTTGACTGATATTATCAATTTATTGTTTTATGGTTAAACTATATTCTTAACTATATTTTTTGGAATCAAGGTGAATCCTTGATGCAAAGACATAATTAAGTCTTGCAACATATGTTGATCATTGGTTTTTATATATTTTAGGCTAAATATATTACAATTTATATTTGTTTTCTCTTTTATATTTTAATATAAGAATAAAAATACCTCTTTATATTAGTTAACCAAAATAGTTCAAACAAAAATATTCTCAGAATTTTTTATTATTTTTTTTCACTATAAAATGAAATAATTTAAAAACTTCTTTAAATATTAAAAAAAAAACCGCAAGTATTTTAACATCCTCTCTGAATCCGAATGCTTTGCTTTAACTACACACCTTAAATATTTTGACGACATCTTCAAATGTTTTAACAAAAAATCCTTAAACACTATAATATAAATGAGAATTTATTTTTAATATTTAAATATTTGCATTACATTTGTTTATATTGGTGTAGTATTTCGAATATTAATTTTGTTAGACGAGGTTCAAGATTACATTTGTAATTCTTATCTTCATAAGGTATGATGATGAGCTAGTGATGAGTTGTTAGTGTGATATACATCTAGAATGGTCATTGATGTATTATAGGTTCAAACATTGAGATCAATACAATACAGTAGAAGTGCTTAAAACCTTTTGTGCCAATTAGCTTGTCATGTCTCGCCCATGTTAATTCTGAACAAAATTATCAAATCAATTTTGTGTTATTATGATATTGTTTTGTTGTCTCATCCTATTTTTTGTTATAACCAAGTTGTCTTACAAATTTTTCAAAAAAGGGTTTTGTTTCGCTATGTCCTACACCATCTTTGTAGCCTTATAGTCACTTTTAAGCATTATGTGATGGATGGAGGACGATATCCATAAAGTTCCATAAAGGTTGACATATTTTATCAAGTATGGAAGGATGTTTTCTACCACCATTGTCCTAAGGGAAACCACTCAACGCACTATATCTATTAATCAGGTGCAAAACAACATAGATATGCTTCTAAAAAATCATTCACAATATTAATTTTCCCACCTGAGCGAGAAAAAAAAATATTAATAATTCCAAAAAATTCTAGTGAAAAATGGATTTTTATCACATAAACTAATATTCAGGTTTCCATGTAGGTTTCAGACTATTTCCATGAATGTTTCAACTATTTTACTTTTGAGAATGAGAGACAAAATGGATATAAATTATTATTTGATCTACCACTATCAAAATGACAATTTTTTTGTCACATTTGGGTAAACTTGTAATGAAATCTATTGAAAAGTCTTTCCAACATTGGCTTGGTATGGATTTTGGTAGTAGAAGCATTAGGCTCTTAATTGTCTGTCTTTCCAAAATTGTCTTGGTATTCCTTTTGGTTGTAGAAGCATTAGAGTCTTAATTGCTTGTCCCTTATTCTATTAAAAAACTACACATGCAACCATAAACCTTTGTATGTTTTCTCAAATATCTTGGAGAAAATATTTCTCGATCCTATGGAATCCTTTCAAATATCCCAAATGTCATGTTATAGGAGTGTGTGTAATTCAAAAGGGAAATTTTTGTTTGAAATGGTAATTATTACATAGGCATAAGTGATGTTGATAACACAAAAAATCATTATTTGACATCAATTTTTATACTGCATCCTTGTCTTTCTGTAGTTACCTAATCATATTGCATGCCTTATCATCTTGATTCAATTATATCCTTGCTTCTTCTACACAATCAGATTGTGAAATGGAAATAGTTCAAAGTAAACCCTTTGTCTCTTCCTCTAAATTCTTTGAAAATGTATCTTTCATAATATTTTGTTGCCTTTCAAGAAAATTAATTGGATAAATTATTCTTTACTGATTATTTGATGTTATTGAATAATTTCATGTTCAAATAGCAGTGTATAAATGTACAAGGAAAATGGTTTCTTTATTCAAATGCTCTATAGAATTTTCTATAAAAATTTAAATAATTCCTTTTATTTAATTTTATATTTATTTATTATTTTCATTTTTGATATATTATTTTAATTTATTTTTAATATTTTATATATAATTTTTTATTTAATTATTTTTTTTAGTTTTTTCTATATTATTTTAATTTTTTTTTAATACTTTATATATAATTTTTTTTTTGTGAATGACTAGGTTTTAGGAATGGATTCAATTGGACTGGAAAGTGTCGAGGACAATGAAGTAGACACTCAATTGGGGATATAAGACCTCCAATTTGTATTATATCACATTTATGCAAATAATTTTGTTTCTATTATACCACATTTATGTAAATAGTGTTGTTTGAGATCAGGTTTCTCTGAATAGTTTTGATTAGGATACTATAGTGATAATTTACTGAACTAAAGTTGACTGATATTATCGGTTTATTGTTTTATGGTTAATATATATTCTTAACTATATTTTTTGGAATCGAGGTGAATCCTTGATGCAAAGACATAATTAAGTCTTGCAAAATATGTTTATCATTGGTTTTTATATATTTTAGGTTAAATATATTACAATTTATATTTGTTTTCTCTTTTATATTTTAATATAAGAATAAAAATACCTCTTTATATTAGTTAACCAAAATAGTTCAAACAAAAAAAAATCAGAATTTTTTATTAATTTTTTTCACTATAAAATGAAACAATTTAAAAACCTCTTTAAGTGTTAAAAAAAAAAAAAACCACAAGTATTTTAACATCCTCTCTGAATCCCAATGCTTTGCTTTAACTACACACCTTAAATATTTTGACAACATCTTCAAATGTTTTAAAAAAAAATCCTTAAACAGTATAATATAAATGAGATTTTTTTTTAATATGTAAATATTTGCATTACATTTGTTTATATTGGTGTAGTATTCTGAATATTAAATTTGTTAGACAAGGTTCAAGATTACATTTATAATTCTTATCTTCATAAGGTATGATGATGAGCTACTGATGAGTTGTTAGTGTGATATACATCTGGAATGGTCATTGATGTATTATAGGTTCAAACATTGAGATCAATACAATACAGTAGAAGTGCTTAAAACATTTTCTGCCAATTAGCTTGTCTGGTCTCACCCATGTTAATTCTGAATAAAATTCTCACATCAATTTTGTGTTATTATGATATTGTTTTGTTGTCTCATCCTATTTTTTGTTATAACCAAGTTATTTTACAATTTTTTCAAAAAAGGGTTTTGTTTCGCTATATCCTACACCATATTTTTAGCCTTATAGTCACTTTTAAGCATTATGTGATGGATGGAGGACGATATCCATGAAGTTCCATAAATGTTGACATCTTTTATGAAGCATGGAAGGATGTTTTCTACCACCATTATCCTAAGGGAAACCACTCGATGCACTATATCTATTAATCAGGTGCAAAACAACATAGATATGCTTCTAAAAAATCATTCACAATATTAAGTTTCCCACCTGAGTGAGAAAAAAAAAATCATTCCAAAAATTTCTAGTGAAAAATGGATGTTTATCACATAAACTAATATTCAGGTTTGTTTCAACCATTTTACTTTTGAGAACGAGAGACAAAATGGAGATAAATTATTATTTGATCTACCACTATCACAATGAAATTTTTTTCTTCACATTTGGGTAAACTTGTAATGAAATCTATTGAAAAGTCTTTCCAACATTGGCTTGGTATGGATTTTGGTAGTAGAAGCATTAGGCTATTAATTGTCTGTCTTTCCAAAATTGCCTTGGTATTCCTTTTGGTTGTGGAAGCATTAGAGTCTTAGTTGCTTGTCCCTTATTCTATTGAAAAACTACACATGCAACCATAAACCTTTGTATGTTTTCTCAAATATCTTGGAGAAAATAGTTCTCGATCCTATGGAATCCTTTCAAATATCCCAAATGTCATGTTATAGGAGTGTGTGTAATTCAAAAGGGAAATTTTTGCTTGAATTGATACTATTACATAGGCATAAGTGATGTTGATAACACAAAAAATCATGATTTGACATCAATTTTTATATTGCATCCTTGTCTTTCTGTAGTTACTGAATCATATTGCATACCTTATCATCTTGATTCAATTATATCCTTGCTTCTTCTATACAATCAGATTGTGAAATGGAAATAGTTCATAGTAAACCCTTTGTTTCTTCCTCTAAATTCTTTGAAAATGTATCTTTCATAATATTTTGTTTTACCTTTTTTTTTTTTTTTTTCTAAGTTAGAGTAATCTATTAACAGAGGGAAATATAGTACATCAGTGCCTTCGAGGAGGCAATTCGAACAGACAGAGACTAGTTTTTGGCTGCCCTTCTGGAGGGAAACCAGCCCGAGGAACCTTCAACAGAAAAAATCCCGCGCAGGGGATCGGACCTGGGTAGCTTTGACTGAAAACTGAAAACATATACATTATATAGCAGATTATCTGGACCATGACAAAACTGGACCACTGTAATAACTAAGACTGGTCGATGACAAAAAACGACCAAAACTGTAGGAAACATATGAACAGCATGACAATCCCTCAGAGAGGGCAGAGCAAAAACCTGAGAAACAAGAGAAAAGGTCGAGTTATTCATCCGGAGCGACCTCCTCAACCCTGCAACCGTAGTCAGTTGGAGCGCCATGGGTGTGAGAGCGTTCAGCATTGGGAAGGACCTCAGAAGGCGTTTCCGTCTGAAGGGGTGGACCACGAGCCGAATCCTCTGGCATTACCTCCCTGCGCGCGCTAGTCTGAACCCTCGAGTCAAGCCGCACAGCTGCCGGGTTGGCGTCATCGACAGGAGCAGGATCTTCCGGAGGGATCTCAGGCGAGGGCTCTTCCATGAAAACAACAGAGATGGCGACTGTAACTCTAGGTCGATTAAGGGTGCAATCAAACGAAAAGAGAGCTGTGTGAGACTGAGCGGGCATCGCATCCCCAGAGGGTGAGTCGAGCCTGCGTCCATAGCGTAATTGGTGGCCATGGAAGATATTGTCAGAGGGAAAAGAGATTGCAGACGGAGAAGTGGAAGAGGAGGGCGAGCGCCTCCTGGCGGAACGAGAGGCGCCCCTCTTGCAACGCATCCTGTGCCTCAGTCGGGGCATGCTTGCAACAGAGATAGAGCTGAAACGCTGGAACGAAGTCGAGCTAACCAGGGTCAGCTCTGGAGGAATGCTCAGGACCAACGAAGCAGAATTGCAAGAACCAGCAATGGAGATGTGAAGACTATCGTCAGGCTTCAGACAGCAAGTTTGGCGACTCCTCTTCCCTGTGGTGGTGCGCTTGTTGGCGCAGTCCTCAACCGAATTACACAGCGAAATCCTCGGCGCGGGATCCATAACATATAGCCCCCTGTTCCTGCAGCCAACAACCTTCTGCAATGAATGAGCAATCTGGTTAACCTGGTGCGAATCGCCTTTGCGGCGTTCGAAAATACCTCGGTCATCAGAATTCATGTCGAGAGGCTTCACCATTACGATTGTCATTATGAGCGATCAGGTGGTATTTACTGCGATCAGGTGGTCGCGGATGGGTTGGCAGGTGGCCTCCCGTCCTAACGACCTCTGTCCCATCGCCCTTATTCACATTGCTGTCACCCGCATCCGGGGAGTTCGCCTCATCCTGTATCAAATTGAGGCACTTCCTCTTTTGGTCTTCATCTTGAATTATGTCCAGCGTCCCTGTTCTGAGATTGCTATCACAGTCTACCCCCAGATTGGCAAGTAAATCTGCAACCTTGTTGCCCTCCCTTCTGATATTCTTAAAAAGGAGAGCCCTATTTCCCTGAAGCCAGTTCTCCATGATTTCCAATCGTGCCTCCAGTCGCCAGCTGCTGGCAACCTTGCGTGCTTGAGCTCCATTGAGAAGTTGTGCAGCTATATTTATGAGGATCTGTGAGTCTCCTTCAATCTCAATAGGAAGAAGCCCCTTACGTTGGGAGAGGAGAAGACCTTGCCATCATCCCTCCAACTCCGCAGAGTTGTTCGTGTCCCATCCAATGCTTCCCAAGTACACCACCATGGGAGCGCCATCATGATTTCTTATAATGCCCCCGAAGCCAGCTTTGCCTAGATTGCCTTTTGAGGCACCATCAAAGTTGAGCTTATAGGTATTCTGAGGGGGGGGGGTCCAAGTGGGAGTGAGTTTGTCAGTGTTGGAGTGAGCTTGCTTCTGAGTGTTGTGTTGAATCTTCATTC
Source organism: Pinus albicaulis (assembly GCA_034641835.2). NCBI lineage: Eukaryota > Viridiplantae > Streptophyta > Pinopsida > Pinales > Pinaceae > Pinus > Pinus albicaulis. The sequence goes on along the minus strand of CM076570.1, from coordinate 1,527,466,800 downwards.
CCCAGTTCTCCCATATAGCCTTTTCCTTGGCTAGAGTGGGGAAATCCTCAATGCTCCAAGACTGCAATGCTAAAGTTTCCTAAAGATTGAGACAGTAATTACTCCAGATGATGTCTATCGAGGTCCTCTGGTCCTTAAAAATGCGCTTATTTCTCTCTTTCCAAATGGTCCATAGGAGAAGGCCTGGGATGATTCGCCAGAGATAATTGAGAAGACCACTCTTGTAGGGATTTTGACGCCAGTCCCATATAGCTCCATGTATATCTGTGTTAGGTGTACAATTCCTTTGGCACCTGAAGCTGACTTTCTCCCACAGCTGAGAAGCGAGGGGACAAGCATATAGGAGATGCTGCTGCGTTTCTTCATTCACCCCAAAATTGGGACATATGGAGGGACCATGGAAGTGTCTTTTGCGAAGATTGTCCCAAGTAAGAATTCTTTGGTGGCCAAGGAGCCAAACGAATAAGGCAACTTTGGGCCATACTCCTATATTCCAAATTTTTCCCCAAAGAGAATCCTTGGGCGCAGGATCCATGCTGAGAATCCTATAGGCCTCCCGAGTGGAAAAAGAGCCTTTAGGAGTATGCCCCCATCTGAGAATATCCTTGTCCTGCGATATTCTTATGCACCGAGCTCTGAGGTCATCAGTGATGGCTTTTCTTTCATGCTCAGTGGCGCCCCTGGTTATGCTTGCTATTTGTTTCCATTGCCGATAGCCCTGCTTGTTGATGTCTTCCCAGTAATGCTTTACCGTCTCCAGCTGTCTCCTGTCCTAATCAGGTTCCGTGGACGGATTAAATGAAGTGATAAGTTTTGGAAGTTGTTCCCAAGAGTCTGTCCAAAACCTTGCAGAGGTACCATTTCTTATCTCCCAGAAACTGTGTTGTTGTATGAGAAGATAGTGCTGTTTGGCTGAGTTCCAGATTATGGAACCATTCTCCTCCGGAGTGAGTCTGACGAGCTCTTCCTGGGGTCGGTTTTGAGCATATTTAGCTTTCCATAAAATGGCCCAGGGCTTTTCAGGGGCAGTGAGCCAATTCCACCAGATTTTTGCATTCATGATAGCATTGCTAAGGAGAGGGTCACGTAAGCCAATTCCCCCTTGATCTTTGGGTTTACAAACTGTAGCCCATTGAACAAGTGCCCATTTTCGGTTGGTCCCCTTGGAGCCCCAAAGGAAGTTTCGTTGAAGGGCTTTAATCTTATTGAGGACCCATTTGGGAGCCGCCAGAATAGAGAAGAGGTAAAGGGGCATGGCTTGAAGAACAGATTTAATGAGAACTAGTCTGCCAGCAATGTTAAGGGCTCGGAAGGTCCAGGAGGAGAGGCGGGCTTCCAGTTTATCTACTAGCTTGCACCAGGAGGCATGCTTAAGAGGGGAGGCGATGAGCGGAGCGCCCAGGTAGGTAGAGGGAAGGGAGGCGAGGGAGAAACCGAGGATGCGGGCGATTGGTCAGATTGAGTGAGGGGTGGAGTGTGAAAGAAGAAGATCTCGGATTTAGAATTGTTTATGCTTGTCCCAGACGCATCGGAGAAGTCTTGCAACAGGGATTTTAGCATGGAGGCTTCTTGAACAGAAGGGTAACCGAACACCATATTGTCGTCCACGAACTGTTGGTGGGAGACAGCGGGAGCATTGTGGACAGAGATGCCTTGGATTTGCTGGGAGCGGACAGCTGCAGATAGGTGTCGCCCCAGGCCTTCCGCCATCAAAACAAACAGGAAGGGAGAGAGGGGGTCCCCTTGTCTAATGCCTCTGGTGGGGGTGAAAGTGCGGGAGGGAGTCCCATTTATGAGGATGGAGAAGAATGAGGAGGAAATGAGACTATGGATCCAACGAACCCAGGTGGGAGAGAAGCCAAAAGCCAAGAGCACTTTTTGTATATATGTCCAACTTAATTTGTCAAAAGCTTTGGAAAGATCGATTTTGAGAATCATACCTACCTGCTTGATCTGCTTGAGCGAATGGATGATCTCATGAGTGTGAATGATCCCGTCCAAAATCTGCCTGCCTTCCACATATCCTGACTGCTCAGGTGAGATGAGCAGAGGCAAGAGTGGTTTTAATCGGTTGGCAATGACCTTAGAGATGACTTTGTAAATCACATTGCATAAAGCAATGGGGCGATATTTCTCCGGTGTGCTGGCTTCTTCTTCTTTGGGGATGAGAGCAATGAATGTTGCATTTAAAGAAGGGAGAAGCCAATGCATAGCTCGTGATTCTTCTACAACCATCCAAACGTCCTCACCAATGAGGTCCCAGAATTGGTGGTAGAACGTGGTGGTGAAACCATCCGGGCCTAGGGCTTTTCCATCCTTGAGTTGCTTCATGGCTAAATCAACTTCCTGCCTAGAAATATTTTGTTTTACCTTTCAAGAACATTAATTGGATAAATTATTCTTTACTAATTATTTGAAGTTATTGAATAATTTTATGTTCAAATAGCAACGTAGAAATGTACAAGGAAAATGGATTCTTTATTCAAATGTTCTATATAATTTTCTATAATAAATTAAATAATTATTTTTATTTAATTTTATATTTAGCTATTATTTTCATTTTTGATATATTATTTTAATTTATTTGTAATATTTTATATATAATTTTTTATTTAATTATTGTTTTAATTTTTTCTATATTATTTTAATTTCATTTTAATACTTTATATATCATTTTTTTGTGTGAATGGCTAGGTTTTAGGAATGGATTCAATTGGACTGGAAAGTGTCGAGGACAATGAAGTAGACACTCAATTGGGTATAAGACCTCCAATTTGTATTATATCACATTTATGCAAATAATGTTGTTTGTATTATACCACATTTATGTAAACAGTGTTGTTTGAGATCATGTTTCTCTGAATAGTGTTGATTAGGATACTATAGTGATAATTTATTGAACTAAAGTTGATTGATATTATCAGTTTATTGTTTTATGGTTAAAATATATTCTTAACTATATTTTTTGGAATCGAGGAGAATCCTTGATACAAAGACATAATTAAGTCTTGCAAAATATGTTTATCAATGGTTTTTATATATTTTAGGTTAAATATATTACAATTTATATTTGTTTTCTATTTTATATTTTAACATAAGAATAAAAATACCTCTTTATATTAGTTAAGCAAAATAGTTCAAACAAAAAAAAAAATTCAGAATTTTTTATTAATTTTTTTCCCTATAAAATGAAATAATTTAAAATCCTCTTTAAATATTAAAAAAAAAACCATAAGTATTTTAACATTCTCTCTGAATCCCAATGCTTTACTTTAACTACACACCTTAAATATTTTGACAACATCTTCAAATTTAAAAAAAAAAAATCCTTAAACACTATAATATAAATGAGAATTTATTTTTAATATTTAAATATTTGCATTACATTTGTTTATATTGGTGTAGTATTCTTAATATTAATTTTTTTAGACAAGGTTCAAGATTACATTTGTAATTCTTATCTTCATAAGGTATGATGATGAGCTAGTGATGAGTTGTTAGTGTGATATACATCCAGAATGGTCATTGATGTATTATAGGTTCAAACATTGAAATAAATACAATACAATAAAAGTGCTTAAAACCTTTTCTGCCAATTAGCTTGTCTTGTCTCACCCATGTTAATTCTGAACAAAATTCTCACATCAATTTTGTGTTATTATGATATTGTTTTGTTGTCCCATCCTATTTTTTGTTATAACCCAGTTGTCTTACAATTGTTTCAAAAAAGGGTTTTGTTTCGCTATATCCTACACCATCTTTTTAGCCTTATAGTCACTTTTAAGCATTATGTGATGGATGGAGGACGATATCCATACAGTTCCATAAATATTGACATCTTTTATCAAGTATGGAAGGATGTTTTCTACCACCATTCTCCTAAGGGAAACCACTCGGGGCACTAAATCTATTAATCAGGTTCAAAAAAACATAGATATGCTTCTAAAAATTCATTCACAATATTATTTTTCCCACCTGAGTGAAAAAAAAAATAAAAATCATTCCAAAAATTTCTAGTGAAAAATGGATATTCATCACATAAACTAATATTCAGGTTTCCATGTAGGTTTCAGACTATTTCCATGAATGTTTCAACCATTTTACTTTTGACAAAGAGAGACAAAATGGATATAAATTATTATTTTATCTACCACTATCACAATGACATTCTTTTCTTCACATTTGGGTAAACTTGTAATGAAATCTATTGAAAATTCTTTCCAACATTGGCTTGGTATGGATTTTGGTAGTATAAGCATTAGGGTATTAATTGTCTGTCTTTCCAAAATTGTCTTGGTATTCCTTCTGGTTGTAGAAGCATTAGAGTCTTAGTTGTTTGTCCCTTATACTATTGAAAAACTACACATGCAACCATAAACCTTTGTATGTTTTCTTAAATATCTTGGAGAAAATATTTCTCGATCATATGGAATCCTTTCAAATATCCCAAATGTCATGTTATAGGAGTGTGTGTAATTCAAAAAGGACATTTTTGTTTGAATTGATAATTATTACATAGGCATAAGTGATGTTGATAACACAAAAATTCATTATTTGACATCAATTTTTATACTGCATCCTTGTCTTTCTATAGTTACTCAATCATGTTGCATACCTTATAATCTTGATTCAATTATATCCTTGCTTCTTCTACACAATCAGATTGTGAAATGGAAATAGTTCATAGTAAACCCTTTGTTTCTTCCTCTAAATTCTTTGAAAATGAATCTTTCATAGTATTTTGTTACCTTTCAAGAACATTAATTGGATAAATTATTCTTTACTGATTATTTGATGTTATTGAATAATTTTATGTTGAAATAGCAGTGTAGAAATGTACAAGGAAAATGGTTTCTTTATTCAAATGCTCTATAGAATTTTCTATAAAAATTTAAATAATTCTTTTTATTTAATTTTATATTTAGTTATTATTTTCATTTTTGATATATTATTTTAATTTATTTTTAATATTTTATATATAATTTTTTATTTAATTATTCTTTTTAGTTTTTTCTATATTATTTTAATTTCTTATTAATACTTTATATATAATTTTTTTTGTGTGTGAATGACTAGGTTTTAGGAATGGATTCAATTGTACTCGAAAGTTTCAAGGACAATGAAGTAGACACTCAATTGGGGATATAAGACCTCCAATTTGTATTATATCACATTTATGCAAATAATGTTGTTTTTATTATACCACATTTATGTAAATAGTGTTGTTTGAGATCAGGTTTCTCTGAATAGTGTTGATTAGGATACTATAGTGATAATTTACTGAACTAAAGTTGACTGATATTATCGGTTTATTGTTTTATGGTTAAAATATATTCTTAACTATATTTTTTGGAATCGAGGTGAATCCTTGATGCAAAGTTAAGTCTTGCAAAATATGTTTATCATTGGTTTTTATATATTTTAGGTTAAATATATTACAATTTATATTTGTTTTCTCGTTTATATTTTAATATAAGAATAAAAATACCTCTTTATATTAGTTAGCCAAAATAGTTCAAACAAAAAAAAAATCATAATTTTTTATTAATTTTTTTCACTATAAAATGTAATAATTTATAAACCTCTTTAAATATTTAAAAAAAAAACAAGTATTTTAACATCCTCTCTGAATCTGAATGCTTTGCTTTAAATACACACCTTAAATATTTTGACAACATCTTCAAATGTTTTAACAAAAAATCCTTAAACAATATAATAAAAATGTGATTTTTTTTTTAATATGTAAATATTTGCATTACATTTGTTTATATTGGTGTAGTATTCCAAATATTAAATTTTTTAGACAAGGTTCAAGATTACATTTATAATTCTTATCTTCATAAGGTATGATGATGAGCTAGTGATGAGTTGTTAGTGTGATATACATCTAGAATGGTCATTGATGTATTATAGGTTCAAACATTGAGATCAATACAATACAGTAGAAGTGCTTAAAACATTTTCTGCCAATTAGCTTGTCTAGTCTCACCCATGTTAATTTTGAACAAAATTCTCACATCAATTTTGTGTTATTATGATATTGTTTTGTTGTCTCATCCTATTTTTTGTTATAACCAAGTTGTCTTACAATTTTTTCAAAAAAGGGTTTTGTTTCGCTATATCCTACACCATCTTTTTAGCCTTATAGTCACTTTTAAGCATTATGTGATGGATGGAGGATGATATCCATAAAGTTCCATAAATGTTGACATCTTTTATCAAGTATGGAAGGATGTTTTCTACCACCATTCTCCTAAGGGAAACCACTCGACGCACTATATCTATTAATCAGGTGCAAAACAACATAGATATGCTTCTAAAAAATCATTCACAATATTATTTTTCCCACTTGAGTGAAAAAATAAATAATTAAAAAATAAAAAATCATTCCAAAAATTGCTAGTGAAAAATGGATATTTATCACATAAACTAATATTCAGGTTTCCATGTAGGTTTCAGAGTATTTCCATGAATGTTTCAACCATTTTAATTTTGAGAAAGAGAGACAAAATGGATATAAATTATTATTTGATCTACCACTATCACAATGAAATTCTTTTCTTCACATTTGGGTAAACTTGTAATGAAATTTATTGAAAAGTCTTTCCAACATTGGTTTGGTATGGATTTTGGTAGTACAAGCGTTAGGTTATTAATTGTCTGTCTTCCCAAAATTTTCTTGGTATTCCTTTTGGTTGTAGAAGCATTAGAGTCTTAGTTGTTTGTCCCTTATTCTATTGAAAAACTACGCATGCAACCATAAACCTTTGTATGTTTTCTTAAATATCTTGGAGAAAATATTTCTCGATCCTATGGAATCCTTTCAAATATCCAAAATGTCATGTTATAGGAGTGTGTGTAATTCAAAAATGACATTTTTGTTTGAATTGATAATTATTCCATAGGCATAAGTGATGTTGATAACACAAAAAATCATTATTTGACATCAATTTTTATACTGCATCCTTGTCTTTCTATAGTTACTGAATCATATTGCATACCTTATCATCTTGATTCAATTATATCCTTACTTCTTCTACACAATCAGATTGTGAAATGGAAATAGTTTATAGTAAACCCTTTGTTTCTTCCTCTAAATTCTTTGAAAATGTATCTTTCATAATATTTTGTTACCTTTCAAGAACATTAATTGGATAAATTATTCTTTACTTATTATTTGATGTTATTGAATAATTTTATGTTCAAATAGCAGTGTAGAAATGTACAAGGAAAATGGTTTCTTTATTCAAATGCTCTATAGAATTTTCTATAAAAATTTAAATAATTCCTTTTATTTAATTTTATATTTAGTTATTATTTTCATTTTTGATAGATTATTTTAATTTATTTTTAATATTTTATATATAATTTTTTATTTAATTATTTTATTTAATTTTTTATATATTATTTTAATTTTTTTTTAATACTTTATATATAATTTTTTTTTGTGTGAATGACTAGGTTTTAGGAATGGATTCAATTGGACTGGAAAGTGTCGAGGACAATGAAGTAGACACTCAATTGGGGATATAAGACCTCCAATTTGTATTATATCACATTTATGCAAATAATGTTGTTTTTATTATACCACATTTATGTAAATATTGTTGTTTGAGATCACGTTTCTCTGAATAGTGTTGATTAGGATACTATAGTGATCATTTACTGAATTAAAGTTCACTGATATTATCGGTTTATTGTTTTATGGTTAAACTATATTCTTAACTATATTTTTTGGAATCGAGGTGAATCCTTGATGCAAAGACATAATTAAGTCTTGCAAAATATGTTTATCATTGGTTTTTATATATTTTAGGCTAAATATATTACAATTTATATTTGTTTTCTCTTTTATATTTTAATATAAGAATAAAAATTCCTCTTTATATTAGTTAACCAAAATAGTTCAAACAAAAATATTTTTAGAATTTTTTATTAATTTTTTTCACTGTAAAATGAAATACTTTAACAACCTATTTAATTATTAGAAAAAAAACCATAAGTATTTTAACATCCTCTCTGAATCCCAATGCTTTGCTTTAACTACACACCTTAAATATTTTGACAACATCTTCAAATGTTTTAACAAAAAATCCTTAAACACTGTAATATAAATGAGAATTTATTTTTAATATTTAAATATTTGCATTACATTTGTTTATATTGGTGTATTATTCCGAATATTAATTTTGTTAGAGAAGGTTCAAGATTGCATTTCTAATTCTTATCTTCATAAGGTGTGATGATGTGCTAGTGATGAGTTGTTAGTGTGATATACATCTAGAATGGTCATTGATTTATTATAGGTTCAAACATTGAGATCAATACAATACAATAGAAATGCCTAAACCTTTTCTGCCAATTAACTTGTCTTGTCTCACCCATGTTAATTCTGAACAAAATTCTCACATCAATTTTGTGTTATTATGATATTGCTTTGTTGTCTCATCCTATTTTTTGTTATAACCAAGTTGTCTTACAATTTTTTCAAAAAAGGGTTTTGTTTCGCTATATCCTACACCATATTTTGAGCCTTATAGTCACTTTTAAGCATTATGTGATGGATGGAGGACAATATCCATAAAGTTCCATAAATGCTAACATATTTTATCAAGTATGGAAGGATGTTTTCTACGACCATTCTCCTAAGGGAAACCACTCGACGCACTATATCTATTAATCAGGTGCAAAACAACATAGATATGCTTCTAAAAAATCATTCAAAATATTATTTTTCCCACCTGAGTGAGAATGGTAAGATGAGCTATGAAGCAATCAAGTAGCCGGAAGAAGAAGAAAACAGGAAAAAAAAAAAAAAAATCATTCCAAAAATTTCTAGTGAAAAATGGATATTTATCACATAAAATAATATTCAGGTTTCCATGTAGGTTTCAGACTATTTCCATGAATGTTTCAACCATTTTACTTTTGAGAAAGAGAGACAAAATGGATATAAATTATTATTTGATCTACCACTATCACAATGACATTCCTTTCTTCACAATTGGGTAAACTTGTAATGAAATCTATTGAAACATCTTTCCAACATTGGCTTGGTATGGATTTTGGTAGTAGAAGCATTAGGATATTAATTGTCTGTCTTTCCAAAATTGTCTTGGTATTCCTTTTGGTTGTAGAAGCATTAGAGTCTTAGTTTTTTGTCCCTTATTCTATTGAAAAACTACACATGCAACCATAAAGCTTTGTATGTTTTCTTAAATATCTTGGAGAAAATATTTCTCGATCCTATGGAGTCTTTTCAAATATCCCAAATTTCATGTTATAGGAGAGTGCGTAATTCAAAAAGGACATTTTTTGTTTGAATTGATAATTATTACATAGGCATAAGTGATATTGATAACACAACAAATTTGACATCAATTTTTATACTGCATCCTTGCCTTTCTGAAGTTACTGAATCATATTGCATACCTTATCATCTTGATTCAATTATATCCTTGCTTCTTCTACACAATCAGATTGTGAAATGGAAATAGTTCATAGTAAACCCTTTGTTTCTTCCTCTAAATTCTTTGAAAATGTATCTTTCATAATATTTTGTTTTACCTTTCAAGAACATTAATTGGATAAATTATTCTTTGCTAATTATTTGAAGTTGTTGAGTAATTTTATGTTCAAATAGCAATGTAGAAATGTACAAGCAAAATGGATTCTTTATTCAAATGTTCTATAGAATTTTCTATAAAAATTTAAATAATTATTTTTATTTAATTTTATATTTAGTTATTATTTTCATTTTTGATATATTTAATTTATTTTTAATATTTTATATATAATTTTTTATTTAATTATAGTTTTTAATTTTTTCTATATTATTTTAATTTCATTTTAATACTTTATATATCATTTTTTTTTTGTGAATGGCTAGGTTTTAGGAATGGATTCAATTGGACTGGAAAGTGTCGAGGACAATGAAGTAGACACTCAATTGGGTATAAGACCTCCAATTTGTATTATATCACATTTATGCAAATAATGTTGTTTGTATTATACCACATTATTCAAATAGTGTTGTTTGAGATCATGTTTCTCTTAATAGTGTTGATTAGGATACTATAGTGATAATTTACTGAACTAAAGTTGATTGATATTATCAGTTTATTGTTTTATGGTTAAACTATATTCTTAACTATATTTTTTGGAATCGAAGTGAATCCTTGATACAAAGACATAATTAAGTCTTGCAAAATATGTTTATCAATGGTTTTTATATATTTTAGGTTAAATATATTACAATTTATATTTGTTTTCTCTTTTATATTTTAATATAAGAATAAAAATACCTCTTTATATTAGTTAACCAAAATAGTTCAAACAAACAAAAAAATTCAGAATTTTTTATTAATTTTTTTCCCTATAAAATGAAATAATTTAAAAACCTCTTTAAATATTAAAAAAAAAACCATAAGTATTTTAACATTCTCTCTGAATCCCAATGCTTTGCTTTAACTACACATCTTAAATATTTTGAAAACATCTTCAAATGTTTTAACAAAAAATCCTTAAACACTATAATATAAATGAGAATTTATTTTTTTCAAAAAATTAAAATAAATATTATTGATTTTAATCTAAAATCATACTTATTTATCTAATTAAGAATTTGCACTTGCCTTTACCATTGGGCATATGGTTATAGTTCTATATTTGTTCATGTAAAATTGAAAGAGTAGTGCCCTTACACAAGTGTGTTTGTGAGACTTAAACATCAGCATCCATGTTTTCATTCGCTTCTATTTTCCACTAGCAATACCATATCGCTTCTAGGCATATCATACAACTAAGAAATTAAAATATACAAAGATCTATAGAAAACATTTATCTTGTAAAACCAACCTCCTAGAGGCCCCATGTGATAGGGTGAAATAAACATACTTCTCACTTGGTATTATGGAGTACAAATCTTGGTTGAGAATGACATGAAGATATCTTCACTATATCCAAGAGTAACAATAACCAACCTAGACTTAACCCACAAATAACATGTTAACATTACGTGCTCTCCACAAAATACATCATCATCGTTGTCACCTATTTTAGTTGTACTACATTGTGCAACACATCTTGCAATAGGGTAATTCAGAGATTTAGACATTGTGAAGGTTCACGAGATTATTAGGCACAAAAAGTGAGCTAAAGAATCAAATAAACTATTTTATTGTAAATCTAATAAACTATTGACATGCGTCATAAGAATATCCCAATTAGCAAGAAAAGGCTTTGCATTTCTAATTTTGGTTAGAACATTGAGAAAAGATGTTTGTCTGGGATCATCTCCTTGTTGCTTGTCAATTTTTTCCAAAGTCACGAAAATATTGAAGCTTTTTAATAAAACTTTCCCAGTTTTTCTCCTTGCATACAAAGGTTTATCCTTAATAGGGGATAGTTGCCCAAGGTCGCCGACAAGAATGATGGACCTACCCTACCGCCAAAAGGAGAATCCTTGTTTTTAGGAAAGGCTTATTGTAAACGATAATCTATCTATTTGAATAGATTTGGACCTATGAACTTCATCTCATCAATCAATATATATCGAATATGCCTAATTTCTTCTCGAAAACCTTCCAAAGCTTTCCCCGCAAGTGGTTTCATATATTTTATAGGAACTTTCAAAGTAGAATGAATTATTTTTCCATAGATGTTAAAATAGTTGGAGCCAATAATAACAATGGACTTTTATCAGTCACTGTTGAAGTACAAAGACCATAAGAAATACATTGAATGAGAGAATAATTCCCGGTTCCAGTGGCTCCTTGAATAATCATTTTCAAAGCATCTTCATCTGCACCATTAAAAATGTGCCGAAATACAATTTCAAAACCAGTGATTTGGCTATTCGAAAAGCTGAAGATTATAGAATAGTGTCCCCCACCAATCTGTCGGCAATATTACCCACAGACTACACATTGTTTTATAAAATGGATCCTCTATCCTAAGAAATTATTTGAAATTGTCGTTTGCTTCCAATCATAATGAATATCAAAGTCCCTTCTACCTAGATTGTTAAGGTTTGAAATGTTTACATTATTTGAAGGAACTATTTAGGAAAAAACCTACAACTCTTCCAAATATCGGTCAACATTTTATTCATGCACAAGACACTCAAAATCTTCTTCGTTGATGTCATCCACCAAAGGTTTTTTATCAACATGCCACGAACGATATGTCAAATTTCTCCTATTCTCAATAATACTTTTACTTAAAAGCCTGATATTTGAAGCTATGGTACGAAATGGCTTGTATAAAAGAAACTCACTCCAGTAAAATGTTTCAAAATATTCTAACACATCATCAAGAACATAATAAAATCATGACCAAACATAAACAATAGCATGGTTTTCGCGTGGCCTGCATGGTTGTTGCATTTGGTTTGCGTCATAGCTCCACGATCTTCTTGTTTCTATCATGCACTAATATTCAAAATATGGGTCAAGTTTGATAAACATAAATTAAATTATTCTCCCATGAAATTGCATTAGAATGCAGCTACAACCTTTGGTACACTTTATTCCAAAAATTAAATGAGATAAATTTTAAACTACAAACAACGAGAGGGAGCTTTAACAACAAATGGAAAGTTTCTTGAGCTCCAATGTGACGCTCAACAAGTGTTTTAGCAGGGAACCTCCTATACACAGTTAATGCAAGAGCCCACACCCACTCCGCCAGCAACTCTTGTCAACTTTTCATGATAATTTTATGATCTTCTCTCATCCTTGGAAGCATATTTCACAATATATTTCAAAACTACAAGACGAGAGACATTTAAACATTCGTTACTTCATGTTCATTCATATGTTTTTTTACCTTTCTCATATATACAATTTTGACTCAGGATGAACCTTCCATGGAGCACCATATCTACATGAAAGGACATATCCTTTTTTATATATATAAGAATCAATGTTGCATTTCATATGCCTTTGCATGCAATTCACCAAATTCTCATAGTGTTCTTTAGGATTGGAAGAAAAAATTCGTTGAGTATTTAAAAGACATTGATCTTCGTTCAAAATTCAAGGGACCATCACATTTAGACAATGGATGTCATGCATATTTAAGGCTATAACATATTTTTCAAAGTACCTCTTTGCTTCAAGAACAACACATTGGACCAATCCAACATTTCCATATCCAGTTCTCGAGACACCCATAAGAATCGATGGATGTGGGTCAAACCTCTATGCTCCCACTCATACCTGGAAAAATTAAAAACATGTAGTTAACATAAATTAACGTACCATAAAAACATGACTTTTCTTCAAGTCTTAAAAAAGAAGTAAAAAAAGAACAATAATAAACCTATACAAAAATTTCTTAGCACTGGGATACCTCTACAACACCATCTCACATAAGATATTGAATATTTGGTGCAAGTACATTGCAATTATATGGAGTTGTTAAACAATATTCTCATTTTTTTTGGCATGCTCACTGTGTCAATGAGAATTGTTGTTTGAAGGAATTAAACTATACAAGTCAGGCCACTTTGTGTCATCTACAATTAATGTAAAAATTAAAGTGGGGAAACCTAACTGGGTTATCATGTAAGTGAGTTCAGAATGACACTTTTTCCAATAAGCCCTTGAATCCCTTAGACAATACACAAAATGAATTAATTTCTTAGCCAATTTATTGTTCAGCAGGTCAATGAGTTGTTGACACAGCTCTTGAACAACTGTAGGTGAGTTTTGATGGATATTTAAAAAAAAAAATGAAGTTGTTCCTTAGATATGATTCCACATAATCATGTTCAACAAGAAATATCAAAACGGAGGATGAATTCCAAATATTTAATCATAATATATCAACAAAGAAAACCATATTCATGCATCTCAACATTGCAAATATGTGGATGCAACCACTCACCATCAAATATATGGAATAAAGTTGGGAATGACATATTTTGCAATCCTTTAGTATTATATTCATTAATAAGAGATGAACCAATATTAGGCCAATCTATTGGTTCAACAAAAGTGTTGTCTGCAATCTCAACAAATCTTCTTATTTGATTGACTTCCCTGAATGAATTAATTGGGTGAGTGAGAAAGAAATGATGATGGGTGACAATGAAAAGAATTATCCCCCTCTGATGAAGGAGCATTAGTCAAAGAGGAAATACTTTGTATTTTAAAACTTAGGGGTTTTTAAGTTTTTAGAGGAGCTATATTTTTATAAATTATTTGAGTGGGTGTTAAGTATTTTTAATTAAATATTGTAAATAATTGAGAATATGAGAGGATTGGTCAGTTGAGGATGTAAAGGGATTGAGAGATTTTTATAAATATTAATTTAGAAATTAGTTTCATTAATTATGGGTGAGAGAGGATCCTTAGGGATTCAAGAGTGATTTTAGGATTTGTTGAGATATTTGGGGGTTTGTTGAGTGATTAAAGGGATGATAACCAAAATTGGTTCTATTAAATTTGTATAAATTATCAAGCCTCAAGGGCATTGAAATCAGAGTGAGAGTGTGAGTAGAGAGTAGGGGTTCTACTTGGAAGCCTTCGGGCAATTGTAAAGGGCCAATGATTGGAAATCAGGCCAAGGAAGGAGATTGATATGTAAGTATTGTGTGTATTAATACACCATTTTATTTCTGAAGTTTATGCCTTCTTCCTGAGTTATGTTGTAATTAGAATTCAATGTCGATTGAATTGGTATATGTTGCTGGTTTATAAGAGAAGAACTGTAATGAATGCTCTTCCGATGATAGTAACAAATTGATGCGTGTTTATGAGATAAATTATATAATCAAAGTGCATTTTCAGTCTTGGACAATATGAGTGATTTATGTATTAAGAGATTGCAAGCATTGATTTTAAATGGGTATTAATTTATACTTTGAATCGAATTTAATTTGCATATGCTGAAGAGGACACAAAAGGGGATCGATAATCTTGAAAAAGGATAAAATCGAATTTCAAATTTCGGTTTGGTATTGGCATATTGGTTTTGTTAAATTGACTTGGAGAATGGCATTGAATTTTGTGAAACTGGGTTGAATTCCACGGAATTGGGCGAAGACATTATAAATTAAATGAAAGTGTTTGTATGGGATTTAATGATCTGTTTGATGAGTCGATCTCTGGGAAATCGATTCACAACATTTCCGACGAAGGAGACAAGCTTTAAAGGCTTCAATTTCTGTAGATCGTAAATTTATATCTGCAATTATATAGAAGGGATGTAGGATAAATGATTCTAAGTTGAGCCTGGCAAAGTGTTGAATTACCATGTTAAAGAAATGCAGAAGTATAGTCTGATAAAGTCAAGAATTGCAGCGTTGAAGAATTCTGCCTTACGTATCTGTGTGCAGACTTTGTGTATAAAGTCGATGAAGCAATGGAAAGAGGCGCAGTCATCTGTAGATGTTTTTCGTTCAAGAATAGTCTTTGAAGATCGCTACAGAATGGGATGTGGATTCCAATTGTAGCGTTGGAATGCTTCTTACCTGAAATTGGTGGAAAACTGAACTGGTTGAGTCAAATGCGTCAAGGGCAAGTCTAATTCCAAGCTAAACAGAATTTGAAGGCCGATCCGGATGAGACGTGCTTGACAGAGGCGACTTGATTCCAGTTTGAATCGAATCAGAAATTGATTTAAACCCAGCTCCAACGCGTTCAGTGGTTGTGGTTTTCTTGTAACAATAGATTTTTCGGATCGCTAAAAGCTGGAGCACAATGAATATCCATCGTGGATGGACAGGTACGCAATGTGGCATTCAATTTCTAGTCAATAAAATATAACTTTGATATGAGTTGGTGAGTTATACAGTGAAGGGCGCATAGATAATTGAAACTTGTGGTAATGTTTTAACATATGGTCGATGTGAGGAAGTCGTGGCTTATAATCTTCAAATGTGGATTGTGTGTATGGAGGTGAGGACGAAGTCGAAGTCCTTAGTTGATTGGAGCATTCGAATGTTGATTTGATCATAAAGTTGAGTTTTAGAAATGAGACAAATGTTCCATGAACTTGAAGAAAAGGTCATATTGAGTATTGATATATGGTTTTTGATCATAAGCATAGCAAAAAAAACATAAGCTTCACATGTGAGTTTAGTGGTTTAATATGTGGGTTTAACTTCACATTTGGGGTTTTAAGACCTTGATGAAAATATAAGTAACTTCAATTGAAGATCAGTTTGAAATAGCTTCCGCAGGTGATATTGTAAGTTGGGTGTTTAAAATTGAACAGAGATTAACAAAAAAATTCCACATTATTATTGTGAGTTTGCCCAGATGGGGAATTTTATTGGAATATAAATGTGAAGTGAATTTTATGTTCACATTGAGAGTAAGATTATGGGTGTGACAGGTTGGCCCTGCATCACCCTCCCTTTCAAGCTCTGATTTGTTTGTAGCTATATCATCAAGATCACTATCAACATACTGTAACATAATAGAGACATTGATATATCTTCCTCAGAGAGAAACAACTGAATCCATGCCAATTTAAACATCCCTGTAGTACTTGTTAAACACACACATGGGTAAAAAAACAAATAGGAAAGATAGGCGTGAGTTATATTATTATTCACCATAGATTTACATTTATAATACAATGGTGTGACCTTTGGATTTCACATTCCAACGCCACTTGCACTCCATTTGTGACTGTTTGCCTTCCACACCTACCCATAGAGGATTAGGTGTCCAACATTCCCCCCCTTAATCCGAAAGGGGTATGTGTGAGTCCAAGAAGAGAGTTGTAATACAAATCTGCAAAGTATGCATGGAAACACTTAGGCTGAATCAACTCTCTGAAATTTTGGCATAGAGAGGTGGTTTAAGGATGACCACCAACACTGGAATGCTTAGTGCAGTTCTCGGAACTCTTCCAAATCTGGCAAGAACCTGAGTTCTTCTACTAGAGGAAGTGTCCCTCATATTTGAAGAGGGATACCTTCAACCTAGAAGAAGGGAGTTCTACAACCTGTGATGGTTTAAGGATGACCACCAACAATGGAATGCTTAATGCATTTCCCGAAACTCTACCAAAGCTGGCAAGAAGCTAAAATCGTCTGCTAGAGGAAGTGCTCTGAATTCTTTGAAGAGGAAGAATATGAACCTCGCATAGATGGTTTAAGTTTTTCCATCAACCAAAGTCATGCTCATGGGCATCCGTGTCTCTAGCTACAACTCTGAATTTGGAATGACAAGTTGTGGCTCAGGCTCGCTTGAACTGCTGTGTCTCTAGCTACAACTTTGAATATGGAATGAGAGATTGTGGCTCCGACTCACTTGATGTGGATTAGATGCTTGTAGATGACCACCATTTTCCCCCTTGTTAGGTACAAGGTGAGATGATGGCGAAAACTCCACTGCAAGATTGTTCAATATTTGAGAACAAGTTCTGACATGTGACTTAAACATCTTCTTGGTTTTTGATGCCCATTTCCAAGAAGCGATCCATCCAAGATGAATATGTATTATTGCAGGAGGCTTGTTTCTAAAGCATCTGTGTGAAGAATGGGTGTGCTGACCACAATGCTTGCATGGGTGAAGATCGAAACAATGATCTTTCATATGGCCAACTCAATCACAGTGATGGAATTCTTCAATTTGTTGATGCTGTTGTGGAGGAGGAGCAGGATCTAGAACAACTAAATGTGAACTGTCATAAAGGAATCCGGAACTCTGAAATTTGATGGGCTTGGAGTAGTCCAGAATATGAAATGACAATTCCTTGTCATATCCAAGACCAGTTCTGTGCTATTTGTGGACAAGCTCTTCCCATGGTCTGATGATGGGGTTGGGAGGTAGAACCCGAGCTTCTTCATCTGCATACAAATATGCTTTTGAACTAGGCATTGAATGCGAATCGACTACAACATTACTGACTTGCTATTTATGGGAGTCTATTTCAATTTTCTGAACAGTAACATGTTCATAATGATGAATCTGTTGTTTTATTTCTTCTTGTTGTAGCTGAGATTCAAGTTGCAAAAAATCTATCTTCTCCAGTGCATTTTGGAGAGAGATTTGAATATATCTGAGAGTGTCTTTGTTGACTTTAACTGTGCTTTCAAGAGTATACATGATTAAATTTCTCAATAATTCTAATAACTTGTCAATTCTCGCCATTTAGAAAAGAACTATATGTATATAATACTTCCAAAGAGTTTTCAATTTCTAAAACACTCAACACATAAAGATCAATGAAAATGCATCATATGAATTTGGCAAGGTATACCAATGCTATATATGAACCAAGGAGCTCCAACACATATATAAAGCACATATTGGAGATTATGCAATGCACCAACTATGAATCAATCCTTGCTCCAAGCATGACATCGACTCTCATGTTAAAATAATCCTTCTCGAATGAACATGAAGAATGACTAGTATGGAATCAATGGCCCATCTTCATGTAGTTGCAGCTGGCTACATAACAGAGAGAAATTCCCATTTTATAGCATAGATTTAAGCGTGGAGCATATACCACTATCAAAAACAGATTAAATTATACATATTTAAACCAAATCTAAGAATAATGCAACACAATAATTCACAGTCCATGGTGTCGCCATTCCAAGGAAAATGTAGATTTCAAACCAACGCAAAGAGAAATAAAAGAGTTTTATCTCATATGCCAATGCATGCCCATCCTATTTTCTTGATGTCGATTCTGCTTTCTTCAACAAGATGTCAATTTTTGTCTCAAATTTAAAGGACAAACAAAACTGTATTAGAGCCAACAGTCGGGTATGAACCCAAGTCCTTGCATTGCTACCAAATCGCTTTCCAAATCATCACCTACATGGTGCAGGCTAGGCCAAGCAGCCCAAGCGCATGTAAATACAATGCTTCTATTACGATGACCGACTGTAGCTACAGAATCTGGCCTTGGGCCGACTGCTGCAGAAATCGATATGGGTTGTGAGACTACGTGGGGAATAAATGTGCAATTGGTTTTCCATGGTGCTGCTCATCAGATCTTCAGTTTTGGGCTGAGGCTTCAGCATGGGTTGATAGACTAGCTCCAGGCATCATACATTATGGATGCCAGTCATCAAAACTAGTCGCTTGTTATTAACCTCGGCCTGCACTACGTGTGGGCTGGCTTTAACCACCATTTGCAATAAATTATTGAAGTAAGCTCTTTGCTACGTGTGTTTGTTCTGGTGTCCCAGATATTTAAATAACATGATCCGAGGAACTAGATTCAGAATCATGCAACTTTACTTTTGCTCCAGATATCTCTCGAATGTGTTGAATGTTACTTCCTCTCTTCCCAAGGACTGACACAACTACATTTTTTGGTATAGTAACCTCAATAAAATGCGGTGTGGACCTCTAGTGTCGACAACCTCTTCACCGAAATAAACACCAAACACTATGTAGGGAAGTGATTTACCATCCTCGGTCAAATAATTCTATCATATAATTCAAACCATAAAGCAGGCTAACTGAAACAAATAAATTGAGACATTTCTTTTGTTGAAAGTCGACCTGGAAACCTGAGTGAATGCCAATAGTGGTGTATCGCACATTCAATGCACCATTCCCATGATGCTCTTCCATCAAATACAAATATCAGGCGTGAAACCTGATCTAGTAACTATTGTGAATGTGTTTTCAGGTTGTACTAAAGTAGCAGGTTCTCCATTCAAATAGCATATGACCATGGATAGAGGATGGAGCAAAAGTAATAGAAGAAGATCAAGGATGGAGCGATGGAGGACCAGAGGTATGATAACCAGTGTTATTGTTTTGTTATAAACCAGTGGTATAGCAACTGGTCCTTGGTAACATGCCCATGAAGGGCGAGAAAACATGATAACTGTGAGGTGAGGGGCTGGTCGAGTTGAGCTAAGACCAACTAGGAGCATCGTCAACATAGAGGAGGTAGCGTGACTGCAGAGGGGAGAAGAACCGACAGGGAGGAGAGAAGAGGGAGACCGTGTGAGTGGGAAGCAACTGTATGTGTGAGGATCATGGGAGAGACCACGAAGGAGTCACTGGTCGACTGTGAGGAGGAGAAAGGTATGAAGTGCAATTGGAGGGTCGAGAGGCTGAGGTGGACAACGTGGAGCAGTGGTAGGTCCGAGGAGTAGGTATCGGTTACGGTTCAGACTAATAATTGGAGCGGTTACACAGTAATGCAGACCTACTCTAGCTCTGCGCATCCATTTCTAAGGTCAAAAATATTTGGGGCGATGTCAGAATATGCCCAGAAAATAGTCAGTAATTTTTTGTTTAACCAAAAAGAGTAGTGGCACCAGGGAGAAGGGGAATTCCAAGGGACATCTAATATATGTGTAGAGAAATGTTGAGGTGCAGTTCTAACAGATAGAGGATATTCCTCTTTGTAGGGCTTCTCTTTTCATATAAACCTATGGCTCTCACACAATGCTCTTACACAATTACGTAATTTCAAATTGGAGCAGGTCCAGCAATCACCTGCTCTAATACCATGTTAAACACACACATGGGTAAACACACAAATAGGAAAGATAGGCATGAGTTATATTATTATTCACCAAAGATGTACATTTATAATAAAATGGTGTGACCCTTGGATTCCGCATTCCAAGGTCACTTGGACACCATTTGTGATTGTTCACCTTCCACACCTACCCATATAGGATTAGGTTTCCAACAGTACTTTTCCATTTAGATTTTGTAAAGAAATGTATCCAAGACACACTTTCCCTTGACATAACACTCATAGTATTTGTATTGAACACTCCTTCTTCTCAAAATAAAAAAATCTAAATGTTGAACACCTCGTGGAATATTCTTTTCAATCGAAGATATATCTTGAGAAAAACTTATTGTGTGATCGCTATATTTATATTTACCACAACGAGCATGCAACACTTAGAATATTAGATTTTCCCGAACTATTAGCATCTTTTTGACTTGAGTCAAAACTCTCAAAATCTCAGGTTATTCACCTGGATCCATGTTGTTAAAGTGGGAAAAGGAATGTGAACCTTCCTCACCCCTACATATTCTACAAATGGGCCCTTCATGCCATCTAACAACTTATATACAAGGATAACATTCATTACAAACTTGGCACATAAGCACAATAGACAAAGTATCAACCTTGGACTAAAACGTTTAATGGAAATCAACCATGTCTCTACTAAAATTATAGGGAGCACTTTCATTTCCTTTACCAAACACCTGTGTAGGCTATCGATGATGTGGAAAAACACCTCCCATTAGAGTACAACTTACACCATTTATCTTTATAAAATAATGGGAAACCATTGTTCTACATTGGTTTTGACTGAGCAGATTATGATTGCAAGAAAAAACAACCTTTGTTAGAATATAAAACCCACAAAACAAGTTCATTTTTTTAATTGAACAAAAAAATGCAAAAAAAAAATGTACACTTTCATGAGTCTTCCATCGTCCAGGTGCAACTCCAGGAACTGATATTGGATGGCCTGGTTGTAAATTTTTTTGTCAACCACTATTCACTTGACCAATGTTCTGCGTAAATAACATGAAATAAAAAATGAGTAAAACAATATAAATTCAACACACACAAGTGAAAAACCTTTAAAATTACATAAGCATTAACCACCTCTGTTGCACCAACAGGAAAAGTGTCTCTACAGTCTGTGGGATGAATTATATTCTCTCTGCAACTATGCTAACAACTGTTGGTTATAACATTTTCAACATATTGCGCCATATTATCAAGCATCCTTGCAAGCATACTAGTAACAAAAAAAAGTCAGATCCAACAAATTCTTTAGTTGAATCATACTTCCTTTCTTCCATCATAGCATTTCTTCCAATGTTTCCGCGACATCGACGGGTCTAACCTCTAAGAAGCCTCCCTGTGTAACGAATGTTCTAAAACATACAACATATTAAAAAATTTATCGAACAGTAAGAAGATGTGGACACACCCACATAAAAGAAATGGAACACTAACCAAAATTTTTTCAACAACATTTAAAAAAAAGGTTCCAAACATACAGTTGGCATGGCCATCGGTTTCGCCATTTCCAGAATTCTGTGAAGTTGGTGGTGGAGCATGGCACCGCAGAACGAATAAAGGTTACACCGGCTCTAAATCCATTTTTTGGATAGTATTAATATGTAGATTGATATAGTACATTTTGTCACATCTGGTCAATAGTCCTACAAACCACATCAATAAACATATGTGAACATGTTTTCATCATCCTATAAGATACCCTAAGGATGACCTTTCTAAAAAGTTTGAGTTTCTTGGATTAAATTCTCAAAATCAGTGTTTTTAACCCCAATGCACCATTTCCCCTTAGATACCTGCGTTCATTTTTTCTTTATCCTTTTTGCACGAGCACTGATCAGAGTTGGTTGCTCCATTCTGCAAGTGTGTTGATTCTAGAAATTCAAGAAAATTAAAAAGATTTATGAATATTCCTCTTCTAAAATATTCCAGGGGATATTTTAATGATGTACCATGGATAAGAACTCAAATCCTATCTAATTATAGCTTGGAGATTTCACCTATTATCACTTGATCTCATCCTCCCATCATAAGTTGATCTCAAGTCGATTATGGTATATCCTAAACTACCCTACCTATCCTATAAATAAACTACAATCCATACCATTAGGGTTGGATTTTGGAGATTGATTATGCCCTCATATTGTTGCCTTCAATCTAAGAGAGTTATATTTTTCATGCATTAGGGTGGAATATAAGTTTTCTTTGTGACAAGGAAGGACAAGTCAACTTAGGGAGATCCTTACAAGATCAGTGACTATTCTTGTTGTAAAATCTCTCCTATTTATATTAATACAAATAGTATCCTGTTTTCCTATATGTGTTGTAACACATTTATCTTCGTGTATTTTAATACCTTGTTGATTCATTGAATAGAGTAATTGAGTTGTTCTATGTAGACATTGTATATCCTTGGCTTGTTTTGCTTGTATGTGAAAATTCTAATTATATCATCTAGAGCTACAGTCAGAGGCCACAAGAAAGGAGGAAAGAAAAGTTTACAATGGATTCCAAGTAAACTTCTTTCATATTCCTAAATTTATCTAAGAAAACATGTATATTCTTTGTCGTCTATTGTTCTAAACTAGTCCACTAATTCTAGGGGAAATAATTTTGTTCGTAATCAGAAATCTTGCATAACAAATTGGCAACTCCACTGGGTATCATTTCTTTCCGTTAGTAGTTTCCTTGACCTTAGTGTTACACAACATTTTGTCACTTTCCTTGCAATCCCCATCTCGCCCATTGGAGCGTCGTTTTTGTGACTTATAAGTAGTGTCATGCCTTGCAAAAACCATCATTACATTCCTTTGCATGAGAGTAACAATCCTCCTATTGACAATTCCCTGAGAAGGACTGTAAAAACCCTTGTTTTTTCCTTAGCGTGAGTAGCCAGTTACACTCCCCCGCCAAGCTTGCAAATTAACACTGGGCCTGCGTCAGTTGGTGCTCTGTCCCAATTAAGCACCCACACGAAGCTGTTTATGGAATGTTTTTATAAAAATAAGGCAGAGGTTCTATTCCAACCACCTCGAGGATGAGTCATTGGTAGTGGTTTAACTAAAACAACCACAGAATCCTGCCTTTAGTTAGTAGTTTCCACCTCCCTTGGAACTTTGCTAAAGGACAGGACTCTCTCCCACTGTTGTAGGGATCCCAACCTCCTCCTTTTCCTCTATAAAAGAAGCTATCTCTCTTAGAACAAGCTAGCTGAACTTGGAGAACTAATACTATAGCTGAATTACTAGAGAAGATAGATAGAAGGAATTACATTGAGGAGAGCTTGAGTCCATGCCTTCACCCCGTCTGAATTCCTTGATGAACATCTGAGACGCGCTTCGCCTGAACCTCGCTAGAGGAGACTGCGACGTCAAAGCATCGGTTGTAACTCTTCCTTCTATTCATTTATATACATGACTACTGTTTGGTTCCACTATTGTGTTATAATGTTTGTTTAACGCAATATGTTTAGCCCTCTTTGACTGGTTAATAATTATGAATGGAATGTTGTCATCTTGTATGTTGTTCTTGTTTCCTTGTTCTTTGTGTAGGTATCCAAGCATAATGGCGAATGGATTGCGACTTGCCGAAGCAGGAGCGAGAGGCCACCACTATTATAGCAACAACGACAGCGTTGGATTCCAGGTAGTTTGATCTACCATTTCCCTTGTTCATTCAAAAATTAGGAAGCAACAATTTAGCGTGTCCCTTTGTTTCTAGACCCACCCTAGGGCTAGAGGGATCGCCTCTTTCCGCAGAGGGGATTTAACTACATAACAAATTGGCGACTCCACTAGGGATCAGTGCGAGTTTGTTGTTTCATGTTTGTTGGGTCAGTTTCAATTATTGATTTAGTTATCTATTTTTTCTAGTTTCCTTGTTTAGTTTTCATCCTCTGTTCAGCTTTAGAGTGTCAAGATTGACCTCCGCTCATTAGGTTTTGGTTTTTCCTCTTTTTCCCATAGTTAGCTGGATTGGCGCGGTTTTGCTCTGAACACTCACGCTAATTGGTGTAGGTTACTCTTTTTGCAGTCATGCCAACCCCTGTATGGCGCGAATTACCACCATACAATCGCACCAACCCCTGTAGAATTGGTTTGACCTCCTTGATGAGTCTTTTGGTCAATTGTGCTTGCTTCTTGGTTACTTTCTATGCATGATTCTGCCTTTGGGATTGTGTTAATTGTTTTCGACTTGATTTTCTCAGTTGTTTGTCAATCTTCCTATCAGTGTCATCTGAGGCCTTAGGGTTTTTAGGTGTCCTTGTGCACTGAGCCTTCTGTTCGAAAATCGAGTCAGTTTGATTGTTCTCAGTCCCATTTGTAGCTTGAATGCACTTAGTTTTCTTGATATTTTGAGTGATTGTCTTGGTTGTAGAATCATTTAGTTTTCTTGATTGGTTCTTTGCCCTTTTGCTCCAAGATTACATTGCTTGTTTTGGATCATTTTGAAAACTGTCTCTTGGTTTGAAAGATTGCGACATTAGTTTGAGTGATTTCTTGTGTTTGTTTCGTGATCTATTGAGTCATTCAATTTTGATTCCTATCCAACGCTTAAACTAGTGTTTGTTTTTGTTTTTTATGTAATTAATGCATCATGTACTTATTTTCATTGAAAATAAAAAAGTATTTTGCATTCTTTCTTGCATTGAAAGTGAAATACTCTTTTGCATAACTAGCATCAGATTACGTAGGAAAGAGTTTCATTTTCGTAATTTGTTATATGCATTAGTGGATTTTTATGCATAATCTCCTTGTTTGATTTTTGTTAGAAAGATCTCTATCCTTCTCATAACTAGCATTCATTGAATCATAAATGATGTTCATTTTCATATAGCTTGCATTTAGGGATTTTTTGAGATCCAACATCGATAGGACCTTAAAAATGAAAAGTAATTCAAGATCAAATTTAAAACTTATTTAATTAACCTAAGGAAGCATTGAAACCTAATGAAATGTTTTTAGTGGTCTAGGCTAGAGACGTGTTCCGACATCTTAAAACCTAGTAGCTATCATTCGCTTTTTGGCTTTAGACAGCGTTAGTACGGACTTGCGCTCCCCGTACCGTTGAGTATATAAAGGGAGACCCTTCTAGGTTGCAGTCCTTTTATCCATAGGGAGCCGAGTCTGCCACCTTGTAACCGTGATACACCGAACACATTATTCAGGGAGACTACCAGCACGTACGTCATGTCCTTGGTCATTTTGGATTTATTCAATCACCAAGGTGTATATGGAAGTTCACAGAAACCTGGCATACCCTCTTGCTTAGTCTTCTAGAGTAGTCATTTTGATCTTTTCATGACTCTTTAAAAAGAGAAGATATCGCCGAGCACTTGTCCTTTCACGCTCGTTTAAAATTGAAAGCGACTAGAGTCATCTTTGGCCTGTTTCTTGACTCTTTAAAAATGAAACAACAAAATATGGTTTCAGTGTCATAAAATTAATCACCTATGATCACACGCTCGTTAAAGTTTTATTACTTGTCCTGTTTTTTTTCCTTGGTTTTGATCTTGGAGTCCTCGATTGGTTTTATTTTCCCCTTTCTGTTTTGATATACAGTCACGGTGGCAGAACCACCGGTTCTATCGTCTTCACTGCCTCCTAGTGGTATTTATTTCCCGGACGTTTCTTTGGAAACTCCTCAGTCCACTAGGTCTGCCGAGGTCTCGCAGCCTATTCTCCCATCTGTCCTGCCTCTTGCTACTCGATATCCTCTTAAAGAGCCAGTTGAATTCAATTGGCTCCCTTCTGGTGCTTGGTCTGGTTTTGGGGAAGAAGGATATTTTCCTCCTTTTACATCGGGCTTGACGGATTTTGCTGTTGTTGTGCCTCCTAGTTCCCATAGTATTTTTGAAGATCTTACAGCGGAGTCAGATATGGATTCATCTAGTCCTGTTGCTAGTGAAGGAATGACTGTTTCCACAGGAGAATATCAGCTTTTTCTAGAAGATGTCCCTCATGTTTCTACTCAGTATTCTCCATCATCAGTGTCACTTCAGCCCGACTATAGGTCCTTGAGTCAGATTATGTCTGGAGTTGCCTCCATTGTGCAATCCAGTACAATAACTCCTTCTCAGAGTTCGGTCTTACCTTCATTAGGACTATTGCCTTCGACACCTGGTTCGTCGAATATTGTTACATCTGTTCCAGTTCAACCGACATTCTATGTGGCTTCATCCACACCTATTGTTACCCATCATTCATCAGGATCTTTTCACACTCGCAGGTCTATTTTCCTCAATCCAATGTGGCATGTTAATCCCGGTCCTAGTAGATCACAATCTAGTGTTGCGGAGGCCCCACCTGCTTCTAGTGTTATTTCCACTACTCCTATGATTCCTGGTGGTCTTAATTTTGAAGAATATCTTTTGGCTATTCAGGAGCAGATTTCTCAGGGTTCTCAGCAGTCTCAGGCTCCTGATAATCCTCGATTCCATCACTATGATGTTGTTGGTAATCCCGTATATATATATCCGCACCATTATGATGTGTATGGTAATATGATCTATTTTCCTCCTATTGATCCTTATCAGGTTGTTTATTATCATTATCAAACTGTTACTCATTTGGGACCTACCCTACCTACACAACCCTCTGGCTTGCAAGGACAACCCTCATCGGGACAACCTTTAGCTCAGCAGGGCCCTGCTTCTGGTCCATAGGGACAACCATACGGTCCACAAGGAAAACCTTCAAAAGGTAAACCTTTGGTCCAACATGGACAACCCTCCAGTCTATTTGGTCAACCTCAGAATCAACCAGGGCTATCTCAAGCTCCTTGGGCGAAAATATACCCACCACAGGGACAACCTATTGCACCACAACCGTAGTCACACGTTCAGTATGGCCAACATATTGTGCAACCAAGACAACCTTACAATCCTTCTTCGGGTCAACCTGGTCCATCACAACCATTGGTCCAACCTTTCCCACAAGGCCAACTCGGTAGCCCTCAGTACTCGGTTCAACCTGCTCAGCAACCGATTAAACTTTCTCCTCAGCCGGTTCCATCGTTTCAGCAGCCTGTTTTACCTATTTATAATCAGCCATGTTTACCCGCTCAGCAGCCTTCTCAACCTACTCAACCGCAAGGTGCTTACTACCATCAACGTTCATATCAACCAGTATATATTGCACCTCAGGTTCCTTACCCTAAAAATCAACCTGTCTATCATCAACCTCAAATTCATGCTTACATTCCACAACAGAATCCATACGCTGCTCAGCAAGAACCTCCGTGGTCTACTCCGACCCAATATATTTTTCCTCAACCCTAGTATCAACCGACTTTTCCTGCTTCTAAGCCCTATGATCCGACTCCTCTGGGATAGAATGCATGGGGACAAAATCCTACTTGGACTAGGTGGAATGTACATGCAGGTCCTTATCAAAGACATCCGATGACTTTCAATACCCAATTACCATTTCTTGCTACGTTGGAATTACCTGATGTGTCAAAGTTGACAAACGATCCTATTCTTCATAACCCATATTAGCCTCCAGTTCCAACCAAGATTCCTGGTGATTGTCCTAAATTTGAGGGAAATTCTAGTGAAGACCCCCAAGCACATGTTATGGCTTACCATTTGTGGTGTTCCTCTAACTCTTGGGTTGACGATTCTATTAGACTTCGTCTTTTCCAGCGAACTCTTACTGGTGCCGCTGCAAAGTGGTACATTGAGCTATCTCGTGGTGTCTTCCAATATTTCAACTCTTTAGCCATGGCTTTCCTTACGCATTTTCAGTTACCAGTCCGTTATGAGACCGGGACACACCTCCTCACTTCATTGAAACAAGATCGAGCTACTTAGATCTCAGATCATATGCATGAGTGGAGGCGATGTTGTCGCATGATAAAATTTGAAATTCCTAATCAGCTTCTCACTCATTAATTCACCACCTCCTTTGTCAATCAGATTTCCAAATACATATCTATGGGGGCATGTGTAATCGAGGAACAAGCAATTGCTTACGCCCAGTACCTTGATCTTGTGTACTCTCAATTTGGCGCATTATATGATATCTTGCCTAATGCTCCCCGACCTGGAACTTCTAAACCACCAATGACTCCATCGGTCGATGGTATTATTGGTTCTGTGTCTCAAACTTCTTAGAAGTCTTTATATTCAAACTCTGGGAAGCCGAAGTCCACTCCTTCTAGTAATGTTGCTTCTCAGTCTACTCTGAATTCTGGTAAACCCGCAGAAGTTAATTCCAATCAGGCCAATCCTGCGGATAATACTTCTAAAGGTAAAAATAAAGGTAAAGGTAAAGCCAAATCCGATACCCTGAAACAGGATTCTCAGAAACCTTGTGCTGGTGATGGTTCTCAACACAAATCGAAGTACCCTTTTTTAATCTGTGACTAAGAGCACTTCACCAAAGACTATCCTCGACGATCCGAAGTGAGCTGATTGCTCAAAGGCACCCTGGAGCTCCGGTAATTCTTAAAAAACATTTCCCATCTCAGTAGACTTATATGGTATAGCAACCTCAGTCCTCTGCCCCATTTGGCTCTCAAGTGTTCATGATGAACGGTTCGAGCACCATTTATATTGCTACTCGGTTGAAAGATTATACTGGACCCCGTCATGCCACGAGGAAGGAGATCGTCGATGGTCTTCCTCTTCCTCTGCCTGTTACTGGTCCTCTTGAGATTGAAAGGCCCAATGCTGAATCCGTTGTGTGACCACCTTCCATAGGTGTTCTCCGTAAGTCTTCTTATAATCCCAATGCTCGTGCCACTCACCATTAAAATATTTTTGAAGATCTGGCTCATATGCCATTCGCGATGTCCGTGTTAGAAGTACATCAGAGATGTCCGTCACAATGAAAAGCTTTGTTATCTGCAATTGGCGGGATTGATCCTGCCGATGCTAACCTTCTTGCTTTTGATCTAGAGAATTTTGTTCCACGACCTCCGCATCAGATTGCGCTCATTATTCAAGTTTTTATTAATGGTCTCGATATTCATCGAGAAGTTGTGGACGAAGGTGCATCAACTTTTATCATGTCATCTTTATGTTGGAAAGCCATTGGTTCTCCAGCTCTAAATTCATCACCAAATGCCTTAGAAGCATTTGATGGGAGAGAATCAAAGCCTTTAGGTGTTCTCGCTAGTTTACTAATTACTTTGAAAGGGAAGACAGTCAATTTCAAGGTTGAAGTTGTCGATGCTAAGCTCAATTATAATCCTCTCCTTGGTCACAGTTGGACTCATGCCATGTTCTGTGTTCCGTCCACTCTCGTTCGTGTTTTGAAATTTCCACATGAAGGAAAGATTCTTACTGTCAATCAATTGTATTTCTTCACCTCTTCTTCCGAGAACAACGTTCCGTATGTGGATAAGGTTCCCCCTCCCTACGAGAGCATAAGGCTAGGTATCTTTAAATATCCTTCCCTCATTGGTATTTTTTATCTTCCTCCTCCTAATACTGTTTAGATTCATATGATCTCTCGGTCTGATGACCCATGGATTATTCCTTCAGCTGAACAGACTGATTCCTTCGGAGATGCGATACCTTTGAGTCCAATTGAGATTGATTATTGTGAACTCATTGCTGCTTCATAACCTTTGTCCCCTTATTGTGATTCTTTGAGCATGTCTCTTGACATTTATTTTCAATCCCCTTGGCTTGGTGATTTAGATTCGCTTGATCCGTTGACAGAGGTGTTTCCTTCCGATGAAGCCATCGTGGAAACCATGTCTCTTGAGGATATGTCATGGGATGATGGGCATCATCGTTCCTCGTTTATGCCCAGTCTCGGGGCCATGTCTACTTGTCTTGAGCGTTTTGTAGCTCAGGTTCCTTCTCCTCCACTTCAATTGCCTGTTTTGACACTTGACGTCTGTACGGAAGGTAACTTGAGTAATATTACATAGACGATGCCTATTGATATTTTTGTTAACCTGCAACTTGTCGAGAACATCCATATTGGGGTTACTTGTTCTTCTGATGAATTCCAGGTTTATACTAGCCTTTTTCGTGAGTTTCTTGATGTCTTTGCATGGTCCTATGAGGAAATGCCTGGAATTGATCCTAGCATAGTAGTGCATAAAATTCCTACTTATCTTGGTTCAAAACCTGTTCGCCAGCGTCTTCGTCCGGTGCACCCTAGAAAAGCTGCCGCCATTAAAGCTGAAGTTGAAAAAATTCTACGAGCTGGTTTTATTTATCCGATTCCTTTGAGAGAATGGGTCTCTAATATTGTTCCTGTAGATAAGAAGCAGGGAAATATTCGTGTCTGTGTTGATTATTGTGATATTAATCAAGCTTCTCCTAAGGATAATTATCCCACTCCCTTTATTGATCAGATCATTGACGACTATGCCAAGAGTGAGATATTTTCCTTAATGGACGACTTTTTTAGCTACAATCAGATTAGAATTCTTCTGACTGATCAACATAGGACTACCTTTATGTATCCTTGGGGTACTTTCACCTATAAAAAGCTCCCTTTTGGCTTAAAGAATGTTGGGGCTACATTTCAACGAGCGATGTCGTATGCTTTTCATGATATTCGACACATCGTTCAACCTTATTTGGATGACCTTCCCGCTCATTTAGCTAAGCGTCTAGACCATCCTAACCATCTTTGTCAGATTTTTCTTTGTTGTCGATGTTACAATATTTGGCTTAATCCACACAAGTGCGTCTTTTGCGTTGATTCTGGTAGACTTTTATAGTTTGTCATATCTAAAGATGGAATTTTCCTCAATCCTCTGAAATTTGAGGCTATTATCAATCTCCCCTCTCCATCCTCATTAAATCAGTTGCAGAGTTTTCAAGGTAAGGCTAATATATTATGCGTTTTATACCTACCTATGCAGAAGTGGCTCGGGGATACACGGGTTTATTAAAGCAGGGCATCCCATTCTGTTGGGATGAGATTGCTCAAAAGTGTTTTGAGGCCCTGAAGACGTTGCTTGTCAACGCTCCTCTGTTGCATCCTCCTAGCTATCATTGTGATTTTTCCCTTTATTTAACCACCGCTTTTAATAAGATTTCCATGGTTCTGGTACAAAACGATGATGACGGTAACGAGCATGTTATTTACTATGTGTCTCGTAACCTTCTCGACCTTGAGACATGCTATGCCCATATTGAGAAGTTAGAATTAGTTGCGGTTCAAACCATTCAGCTTTTTCGTCATTATATTCTTTTGCATATGGTGACTGTGATTTCCGATTGCAACCCCATGACTTATATTTTGTCTCGACAATTGTTGAGGGCAAAATACTCAAAGTGGGTTGTTATCCTCCAAGAGTCCGATTTGGAATCTACTGTGGCCAAGTCGAATAAATCATTAGTCTTTGGTGATTTAATTTGTTACCTGCCTTCAGACTCTCCTCTGTTTCGTCCTGAGGAATATATACCAGATGATACGCTTTTATTAATTAGCACCCTCGATCTGTGGTATGATCATTAGGGTACTTTTGAGGTCTAAAATGGGCCTCCTAAGGAAAATGTACAATAAAAATTCACTTTATGAGAACCAATCACAATTTAGCGGATGACATCATCCCTAATGGTTGAGGTGGAATTGTTTGACATAAATGTGCTTACTTGTCACATTCTCAATGGTGGATAAAAACTCATGGTTAACCATGCTAGTGCTCTAAGTAATTTTAAAGTCAAAGTAAAGTACTCGTAATAAATGTCATTTCACATTTTTTGAATAAAAATATATTATTGTCATTTCATATTTCTTAAAAGAAACAATGAACGGATCTATGCATTTATTATATTATATTATTTTTATATTGTATATTAATTACATGTTATTATTCAATTTAAATAATATAAATTTTACTTAATAGCATATAATATAATTAAGAATAAATTTATATTTATACTTTATTTTAAGTTATTTAAGTACAAAGGACAAATGCATTAGTTGTTCAATGATAATGAATTTTTCTTGAAAAGCTCATTCTTATTTATAGTCACATCAATAAAGTTTTTTTTATTAATTTTATTTTGGTACGACTTTTGAATTTAATTTAACCATGGGTACATGGATTTTGGTGCAAAAAGTGAATTGAAAATTCATGAATATTATATTATTGGTTTAGCTATTATTTTATTATTTCCTTAGGAGACCCATTTTAGACCTCAAAATTCTCTTAATAGATATCATCGTTTATCTCCAAACTTCTAATTTCAGATCTAAGTTGACGAAGGATGCCTGTCGATGCATCCATCATCAATCGCAATCTTATCGTATAGTCGGGGATACCCTCTATCGTGTTGGAGTAGATTCCATTCTCCGTCGGTGTTTGACCCTCGAGGAAGCTGAGAAATTCCTCAATGATTGTCACAGTGGTGCCTGTGGCGATCACATGTCTGGTTATGCCATTGCACAGAAGATTCTTCATGCTGGTTATTTCTAGCCTTCTATCTTTAAAGACTGCATTGTTATGGTTCGTACATGTCATGATTTCCAGGTTTATCAACACAATATGTGTGCGCCGCCTATACCTCTTCATCCTGTCATTACCGTTGGTCCCTTTGCGAACTGGGGCATTGATTTTATGACGTGTAACCCTCACTCAGTCGGGGGGCATGCTTATATTATCGTAGACTTGGACTACTTCACCAAATGGGCCGAAGCAATGCCTATACCTGCTGTCGACGGTTAGACAGCTGCTCAATTCATATTTAATCATATCATTGCTAGGTTTGGTGTCCCTCAAGCCATCATCACTGATCATGGTTCCCATTTTCAGCATTACATGGTGGCTGAGTTGACTTCTAAGTTGGGTCTACATCACAACAACTCAACGCCATACTATCCTAAGGCCAATGGACGGGTTGAAGTCGTGAACAAATTTATTGTTACTATGCTTCAGCGTACGATTGGGATCCATAAATCCAATTGGCATCTCATGTTATTTTCAGCTCTTTGGGCATACCAAACCCCAATTAACAGCTCTTTGGGATTCACCCCTTTTCAGTTGGTTTATGGGCTGGAAGCCACTCTTCCGATTGAATGTGAGATACCTTCGCTCAAGTTGGTTGTTGAATTACTGTCTAACACTTCACTGGAAGAAGAGCATCTCCTTTATCTCGAAAGGTTGGATGAAACCCCCCACTTTTCTGCTTTGGTTATTGAAGCACATAAAAAACGGGTCAAAGCTCATTTTGACCAATCAGTTTCCCCTCATGCTTTCATTGAAGGAGATCTCTTCCTCCTCTACGACCAAGCTCATGATAAGTTGGGGGCAGGTAAATTTCAACCCATGTGGCATGGGCCTTACGTTGTTAAATGTGTATTGCAGAATGGGGCCTATGAGTTCATTGATTACGAAGGTCATTCGTTAGAACAACCCAGAAATGGGTTGTATCTCAAAAAATATTATGCATGAGTCATTCATGCATGATCTGTGTACATAGGTGTTTTTTTCATTTTTGTACATGATTTGATTTGGTGTGCTTTGTGAGCATTTTCTTGCTTATTTGGGTCTTGTTTTTTTTTATGCAGATGTCTATTACCCTTTATGTTAGTTTCACGGATGGTGCTTCCCGTAGTACCAGGAATTTGTCTTCAGCAGCGTGGGTAATCTATGGTCCTGTGGGTGAATTGATAGAACTACAAGGTATTTGTCTAGGACGAACTACAAACAATGTCGCTGAATATAGTGTTGTTCTTGAACTATTAACCGAGGCAATCAATATCGACATACACACATTTATTGTAAATCTAGATTCACAACTTGTTGTTCTACAACTCAAAGGTCATTATTGAGTTAGAAACCCGTACATTTTGAGATTGTATTACGTATTTGTTTATTGGAAAGACATTTTGATTTTATCACATATCAACATATTCCTAGACGAATGAATGCATTAACTGATACATTAGCTAACATTGTATTAGATAGACATTTGCGTAATTTGTGAAATCATCATCATGTGAAAAGATCCATATAGAGGGTTAGGCTATATATATATATATATATATATATATATATATATATATATATATATATATATATATATATATATATATATATATATATATATATATATATATATCGCATGTTTGCATCAGTGTGCATCATACATTCAAAGCATATATTTGTGTTTATGTTACATCCTGAGACCCCATGTCTCTCAAAAATACAGATATAAGGCCTAGGTGCCTAATAAGCATGATGCTCATGACAGCATGTCACTGCCCGTACAAGCCGCCTTAGCAACCAGTGAATACGGCTTGACACCTCAATGGCATGTCTCTGGTAGGCGCGAGAAACATCGTCGAATCTTGCATAATCCAGGACTCCATGAGTGATCCCCTCTAGGTTGTGCATGAGCTCCTCTTCCTCGCTGCCCTCACCATGAGGGTCGAAATCATGAGGAATTTGCCTCGCTATCGGAGACATGCCCACGAGTCTCTCTGGGCTAACATCTGCAAATTCATGGATTTAAAGTCAAAAAATACATAAACATTAAAAAATTAAAAATTAAAATTAAAATATATATATATATATATATATATATATATATATATATATATATATAATATAAAAAAAAATATAAAAAAATAAAAATTCTTAATACTCATGAAAATTAGAAATGAGTCTTACCCAAATCTTTGTCCTAATCCTCTCCCTCCGAGAGTGGGAGGTCCGGATCACCAGTAAAATTTGTACCAGAGTAGGGCCAGTCCTCCATGACGATCAATTGTCGGTGGAGCCAATCAAAGAACTCTCGTCTCCAGGACATCTGTTGACTGCCCCTTGCTCTTGGCATCAAAGCCGCCCATCGGGCCATCCATGGTTCTCTCGCTGGTAGTGTCGGGACTATGACCTCCTGATGCTGAAATATTGGTTGTTTTTCCAGGAAGAACGATCCTAAGATAGATCCATAACCAAATTGCTTCAATTTGGTCTTCTTTCATTTTGTTATCTGGTGTTTCACGTTTATTGTCACAGCCTCTACCCAATTATAGATGGTTGGTGACAAGCAGTCTATAGCAAGAAGCAATTTTGTTTTTGTTGCTTCGTGCAGTGCTTGTGATCCCGCAACTCGTGTGATGGTATCCAACACTACTTTTAGTGCTAGGTCTGGGATAGTTTGGATGTCAAATTTCCTGCTCCCTGTTCCCTTCCATGCCCTTGGACTTACTTTGTCCATCACCATGGACATGCTCTCCATGTAAGTCCGGGTACTGGTTAGAATCGGCTCTGCTCCCCTTCGCGACAATCCTATGATAAAATAGACATCAGAAACATCAATCTCAGGTTTCTGATCTCGAAGGATGAACTTTTCCTGGTTCTCATCCCATATACTACTCAAATATTGTAACAGCTCTAGTTTAGCACAGAGACAGGGTGTCAAGAAGAACTTCTTCAGTCCACAGTCCCTGAGAGCTTCCATGCATCTCTCATTTTCCATGGAAAGCTGGTCTTCTTTGTTGTGTTCCCGTTCTTTCCATTTTATCACCATTTTGCTGCTTTTTACCTGTAAACACATTCATATGAATGATATTAGCCTTTTAGGAGCTTGGATTTGTGAGTAAATGGGGTTTGTGTCTTACATTATGCACGAAAAATGGTTGGCGTCGTTGGCGTGATTGTTTCCCAAACAGTCGCGCCAATGGGCGTGCCCTAGTACAAAAACTTGGGTGGTTGGCGCAACTCCATGCCTGAAACCCGCACCAACCACCATGCCCTAATTTCAATACTTTGTCCCCATATTTCAAAATTAGAAGTTGCAGGTAGTAAGAAATGCCTCAAAATGAAGGGAAAGATCTCGACTCTTACCTAGAACTGACAAATTTGAGATTGATCTGCTGGATTGTCCGCTATCGTTGTCGCAAAATCACATAGTAAAACGGGTAACTATTTGCTCCAAAAGAGGTAAAAAGTGAAAATAATTGTTTTTTACCATTTTTGGCATTTTATAACTTTTTAAAAACCTAATTAGGTTTTAAGACATGTTTTTCTATTATTTTATTATATGATTTTTCGAAAAATGGGTTTTACACGTGTCTCTTGTGCGTTAACATGTTTTTTAGGACGTAGTGATGAAGTGACGAGTTAAATTTTATACTTTTTTGGACTCGGTAAAAACATGAAAAAGTAACTACTAGATTCATCTTTCTGATCTTTTCTGACTCTCTGAAACTGAAAATATTGCCGAGATTCTTATCGTTTTGAACTCGTTAAATGGCTGCAAAACGATATCTACCCAGTATACGTTTACCCCTTTTTCGGGCTAGGATAGATTATTTACAAAAAAGGAATACCTTAGCCTATCGCGACTAAGAGGTTCTTTCAGATATTGTTTTCTACCTTTTCGGACTTGAGAGACTATTTACGAAAAAGGGCCATGATAGAGTTTTCTTTTCTACCTTCTTTTCAAACTCTCTAAACATGAAAATATGTCGAGTTCTCCCTTTGTTAGACAAGTTAAACCCTAATGACATCAGATTTCGTCACCATGACGTTACTCGAGTTCCTCCTTCCTAGGGCTCGTAAAATGTACTAGGATGGATTTGTCCGAAGGACAAACTTACAGCACAAGCATATGCTATCCCTTTTAAGCTTGTTTTAAAAAATAATCAGGGTACTCGCCAGAAATGGCGGGGGAAAAGGAACCAAGTTTTAGTTATGTTGGTAGTATGTCACTCTTGAACATGGCACTTGTCTACATTCGTGTCAGGTTGGGGACATCTCATTTCGTCATTTTTTCCTCCATGGGTTTGTGTAATCTCTTTTGACCTCTCATCTGCTCTTTTCCATGTCATCATGACTTCAGATCCTTTGATGCCAAATACTGCCAAATCCAGTTTCGTGTTGCTGATATGTTCAAGAGAAGTTTTCAACCTCCCTCTGATTCTCTGTTGGTCCTCATTCATTATTATCATGTTCCTCTATCTTGTATCGATGAGGTGAGAAACATTATGGCCCACCTTCGATCAGGTCACTTCCTATCAATTTCATCTCATTATCCAGGAATTCGATCGAGAGATTCTATTCTGGTACCTTGGAGTCTGCGTGCCTTAATGGCGGGTTTTTTACGTTCGACGCAAGGTCCAAATCATTGGCCTTTGATCGAGTGATTCGGTGGATGTTTGATGCTAGATCACTGTTCACATCCCATGGATTGTACCGGTTGTACCTTGAGAGCCATTGTCATTATTGGTGGTTTCTTTCGTGCCTGTTAACAACTTTCATCATTGGCTAGTCATCAGGTGATTTTCTTGCATGTTCGACTTCAGATCATATATTCGCATGCCTGAAATTGTACTTGCTCAAGTCGAGATGGAGCGCAAAACCCTGGATTTTTGTCTAATAAAGTCCAGGCTGCGGATTTTTGTGGATTAATATAACTTATTGCATGACTCTTTTGATTGGATGACTGCGATCATACCTGATTCTATTTGTTGATCCTTACTACTGGAAGGTTTCTTCCATGACTTGGATCTCAATTTTTATATTTACTCTATTATGGATGGTTGCAGCCATGCCACATGTAATATCCTGTTTCGGGGATATCTCTAAAACACGGAAAACTCCAACCAGAGATGGACTGGGAGGGCATTTACTGGATATTCCGCCTCTAAAAGAGGATGAGATCTGGAGGCTTCTTGGCCCTTTCTAGACTCTATCTATAGAGCTGCTTGAAGAATCCCATTCAAAATCTTTGATTCCACTGTAATATCCTGAAAATGGATTTCTCAGCAAATCATGCTTGAAAAACGAATTTCTAAAGAATGTGTGCTTTATATATCATAAAAAGTGTTTAAAAACACTTATAAACCCACTCCAAGTACTACAACAACCTTTACTCAGATTTTATGGGCAAAAAGGTGGGGAAAAGAGAGGATTCTGGCCCTAAAATGGGTGAATAAGAAAATATGCATAAAATTAAAGGTCAAGGTTCTGGAATATGTTATATTAGGTCAATATGGATATTCATGTCATATTTCAGCAAAAACAAATGTGTTTTACTAAGTTAAACAGTTCCTCCTTCCAGACTAGTCAAGAAAAACCCTGATTTCCCATGACTTTGAGTATGCAGAAATTTACTGAAGCAATGGAAGTGTATTTTATAAATATATAAGATGTAAAAAAGTATGAAAAATCATAGAATTATTTTATTAACATGGAATAGGCATTAAGCAAGGTTAAACAACAGTTTTACATAGAGAATCCCTCAAGATTGAGGTGCTGCAAGACAAGAGAATGACCCAGAAACCCTTCAGCGTTACTTCCAGGAGGCTGAATCATATTTTTATTATATTACAAATCTTAAACTGATAAATACATGAAAACATAGATCTATAATGGAACAAAATGCTCGAAGGACTCTCTATTACATTCCCCTTGTGGATTTCAGCAATACATGAAAATACCGGAGTAGTTGTGATGCAGGGGCATTAGCCACTAGCCAGCAATGTAGGAGTTTTTTTCCACATGTTGTGGCTAGGAGGGTTCAAAATCATTGAATTGTAACAGCAAGGTGTCAATACCTTAGCTTCTTGTTTCATTTAGATTAGTTAGAGTCAATAGAAGTCGAATAGGTCAGATTCAGTCCATCTGTCAAGTTCAGTTATTTGAATAAATTATAGTTGG
Organism: Pinus albicaulis; assembly: GCA_034641835.2. Taxonomy (NCBI): domain Eukaryota; kingdom Viridiplantae; phylum Streptophyta; class Pinopsida; order Pinales; family Pinaceae; genus Pinus; species Pinus albicaulis. The sequence goes on along the minus strand of CM076570.1, from coordinate 1,527,427,716 downwards.
GCTTTTGATTTACCTAAAACGGTTCTCACAGAGGAACTGAAGAGACAAATGTGGATGTATAAATGTAACCCCCAGATGCATTGAAAGGGGAGATTCTCACAATGAATATTTTGTATGCGTTAAGCATTTTGCCCTTTGTTGAATATAATTTGATGTTTTGATCATCTTTGTAGAATGGTAGATATCTTGTCTCTGTGTGTGCATTAACTTGAGTCTGATGTAATTAAGCTTCCAGCTTTGTGATATTCGATGAATAAATTTCTGTGTTGAACCTCCGAAAGCTTCTCTCTGTCCATGATTGAGCGTATTCTATATTGAGTACCTTGAGTGTTTATTGACGCGCACCCCTGTGAGAAACCAAGCTGATTATTGTAACCTCGATACGGGCCTATAATTGTGTGGCTGAAACGTTGGAATTCTGCAGCACAGTGAGTCAGCTGAAGTGAAACCCCCGCCTGAAAAGAAATAGTTGTTCTAAAGTTCAAACCTGAGTTGTGAACTGGAGCGAATCGAAAGGATAGTGTAAACCCGATGTAAACCTGTGGTCACGTATTGTTCAAAAGCGAGAAGTGGTGTTGATTGCACCTCTTTCATGAGATAAGTGGTATTTTCCAATTCGGAGTGATTCCATAGACTGGAGGACACGTAGCATAAGGTGGGACCCTGAAAACTGCCTTTTCGAGTGCCATCACACGTTAACATTCGACTGAGGTGCCAGTGCGGAATCCATGAACGTCGTCGATCTGGAGGGAGGCTAATCGAACAACGATCGCGCTTAGAATTAGCACGAAGGATAACCCAAGGTACGGTGCATGTATTTGATTGGGCCATCGATTATATATGTGGGCCTGGAGCCAAAGGTCCATTATAAGTGGTTTAGTCAAATTAAAGCTCAGGATACATATTGTTTCCAAGGATTGAACATTTGAATGAGCATAAGAAGACAGTTATATTTATATGACTGTGTGCGTGTAATCAAAGAACATAAATGGAAATATATATGTAGAATTTTCACTAAGGCAACATGGAAAGAGTCCAATAAAGAAGCAGCTCTCCTTGGGGACCCGATTCAACTTTGTTTCTGTCAATTGTGGTATCAAAGTTGTTGTTTTTAAGTTTTTTTTGCAGAATATTAACATGGAAATCCGAGTTGGTAGAGGTACTGGCAGAAGGAGACCTGTTGCCAATGCAGTAGTGTTGGAGACCTTACAGAGGTTTGAAGCCAGAATGGATACCATGGAGTGAAGACAGCCTAGAGATCCTGAAGACATCAGTGAACCTGAATTAGAAGAAGCGAAAGAAAATGCTGAGATTCCTCCTGACATGAGGCTCCGCAGAACTGTTCTGGGGTCTGCGGTTAAGCCCAAGATTGAAGTATCAAGTTTTGCAGGAGGACTGAATCTAGAGGAGCTGGTGGACTGGATTAATGAAATGAACAAGTGCTTCGATTATGAAGAAATGAGCGAGGATAAAAAGGTCAAGTTTGCAGTAACAAAGTTGAAGGGACATGCTGCACTTTGGTGGGATGGAGTGCAGGCAGAAAGGAGGAGAGTTGGCAAGCAGCCTATCAAAAGCTGGACCAGAATGATGGCTAAATTAAAAGGTAAATTCTTTCTTAGTGATTATCAGCTAACATTGTTTAGACAAATGCAGAACCTGAGACAGAGGTTGCTGACAGTAAAGGAATATATAGAAGAATTCTACAGAGTGAGCATAAGAGCTAGGAAATTTCAAGACACACCAGAGAAGACTGTTAGATATGTGAATGGTCTCAAGCTAGAGATCCAAGATGAGATTGGTCTTCTATCTCCTAAGACAGTGGAAGAGGCCTACCATATGGCCTTGAAAGGAGAGGAGAAACTCTTGAGAAGTAGTCTTCCAAAGGGAGAGGTACTTTCCGTGGAAAGGGAAGTTAGGGTGGTAGAGGAAAGCCTACCACACCCAGGGATGGAGCTAGTAGTAGCTCACCTCTGAATGCATCTAGAGAGGGTGATGCAAGAGGAAAAATGGGTTCTTATAGAGGAGGCAGAGGCAGAGGCAAGAGTAGAGAATTGAGGTGTTATAGATGTCAGCAAGTGGGACACAAGCACTATGAGTGCCCAGAGAATGTGGGCGCTGGCCCAAGGAATGTTGTTGTTGCCCAGGCTGGAGAAGAGGTAGAAATTGAAGAAGAAATTCTACCAGAGAGGGGAGAGTCCTTGGTGGTTAATAAGGTCCTGTTGAAGCAAGCTAAAGAGGTTAGTAAGCCTGCACAAAGGAAGACTTTGTTTAGGAGCATATGAAAATTCCAAGGGAAATGATGCCAGCTAGTCATTTATAGTGGCAGCACAGACAACCTGGTTTCCACTGAGGTGATAGAGAAGTTGAAGTTGAAGACAAGGGAGCATCCAACTCCCTACAGGGTGTCCTGGCTGCATAAAGGGCACCAGCTGATTGTAAAAGAACAGTGTGAGATAGAGCTACAAATGGGCAACTACAAAGACAAAGTCATGTGTGATGTGATGCCCATGGATGTGTGTCACATACTGCTAGGTAGACCTTGGCAATTTGACAGAGCAGCAGTGCATGATGGCAAGAAGAACACTTACAAGTTCTTCAAGGATGGGGTACATCATACATTGATACCCATGGAAGAAGGCGAGCCATCAAGTAGAGTGATTGATCCAAAGACCTTGTTTCTAAGTGGGAAGGAATATCTACAACAAATTGAAGAAGAAGAGGTAAGCTTTTCTTTAGTTTGCAAACCTAAGGTATTTCTTACTTCTACAAAGATTTTTGATTTGCCAATAGAAATGCAAGAGATGTTAGACAATTATTGTGACATTGTTGTGGATGATTTACCTGATGAGCTGCCACCTTTGAGGAAGATCATCCATCAGATAGATTTTATCCCTGGTTCAAATCTGCCAGATAAGGCAGCCTACAGAATGACTCCCACAGAAAATGAGGAAATCAGGAGACAAGTACAGGCATTGGTGGACAAGGGACTGATCAGAGAAAGTTTGAGTCCATGTGCAGTACCAGCAGTATTGAGCCCAAAGAAATATGGAGGCTGGAGGATGTGTACTGATTCCAGAGCAATCAATAAGATCACAATCAGGTACAGATTCCCTTTGCCAAGAGTTGAGGATTTAATGGATTGTTTTAGTGGTGCTAAATATTTTTCAAAGATAGATTTAAAAAGTGGATATCATCAGATTAGAATAAGAGAGGGTGATGAGTGGAAAACTGCCTTTAAAACAAATGAAGGACTGTATGAATGGATGGTCATGCCTTTTGGGTTGTCAAATGCACCCAGCACTTTCATGAGACTCATGAATGAAGTATTGAAAGAATTCATTGGTAAATATGTGATAGTGTATCTGGATGATATATTATTTTTTAGTAAAACTAAAGAAGAACATTTGAGGCATCTTAATTATGTCTTGAAGAAGTTACACCAAGAGAAACTATTGATAAACTTAAAGAAATGCTCGTTCATGAAAGAAGAGTTGGTGTATTTGGGTTTTGTTGTTTCTGCAGAAGGATTGAAGATGGACCCAGAAAAGGTTAAGGCAATTTTGGAGTGGCCTTCACCCAGAAATGTTTTTTGAGGTAAGAAGTTTCCATGGACTTGCCAGTTTTTACAGGAAATTCATAGTAAAATTCCATAAGATTAATGCACCCATTTTTGAGACAATAAAGAAGAGAAAACAACCATTCAAATGGACTGCTAAAGCAGAAAGAAACTTTAAACTTTTGAAGCAAAAGATAACTGAAAAGCCTGTTTTGATTCTGCCTGATTTTGCTAAACAATTTCAAGCGAAGTGTGATGCTAGTGGGGAGGCCATTGGAGCTGTGCTGAGTCAGGATGATAGACCTGTAGCCTATTTTAGTGAAAAAATAATTGACACCAGAAGGAATTATTCCTCTTATGAGAAGGAATTCTATGCAGTTGTCCAAGCATTGAAAAAGTGGAGGCATTATCTGATGTCCAAAGAATTTGTATTGTATTCTGATAATCATGCTCTGCAGTACATTGTACAGCAGCCCAAGTTGAATCATAAACATGCCAAATGGGTTGAGTATCTCCAAGGTTTTAAATTTTTTTTGAAACATATAACTGGCCAAGCAAATAAGGTAGCTAATGCTTTGAGTAGGAGGCACATGCTTGTTCAAGAAACCAATTTTGAAGTTGTAGGATTTGATTTTCTCAAAGAATTGTAAAAAATAAATTCAGATTTTAAGGAAGCATTTGAGGCATGTTGTAATCCTTTTCTAACATATAGAAGCCAGTGGCTGGATTATTTCTTGCAGGAAGACTTTTTATTCAAGAGAAACCAACTGTGTGTACCAAAATGTTCCATGAGAGAAAATTTGATCAAGGAGAAGCATAGTGGTGGACTTGCTGAACACTTTGGTACTGACAAAACCTATGAGTAGCTGAGTCACTTCTATTATTGGCCCAAGATGAGAGCAGAAGTGGACAAGTTTGTGAAAAATTGCAAAATCTACCAATATGACAAAGGAAGGAGCCAAAATGCATGATTGTACACTCCCTTGCCTATTTCGGACAGGCCTTGGGATATGGTGAGTACGGATTTTTTTCTAGGATTACCAAAGACTCAAAGAGGGAATGATGTAGTGTTTGTTGTAGTGGACAGATTCTCCAAAATGGCACATTTTATTCCATGTTATAAAACTAGCGATGCCACCCATGTTGCTAACTTGTTTTTCAAGGAAATTGTTAGGTTGCATGGGTTGCCCAGGAGTATTGTTTCAGACAGGGACACCAAATTTGTGGGTCATTTTTGGAGGACACTGTGGAAGAAACTTGGTAACAAACTAAGTTTCAGCTCAGCTTATCATCCTCAGACTGATGGAAAAACTGAGGTAGTGAATAGGAGTCTATGGAATTTGTTGAGAAGTCTTGCAGGAGAGCATCCCAAGCAGTGGGATCATATTTTTCCCCAAGAATAATATGCATATAATGACACACCAGACAGAAGCACAGTGCAGAGTCCATTCCATATTGTTTATGGAATGCACCCCAGAGGAATATCAGAGTTACGAAATCTGGGAAAGGCAGAACTAAGGAGCGTTGATGGTGAAGAATTTGCTTCAGAGATCCAAGCCATACATGAGCAAGTGAAACAACAACTACAAGGCAACAGCATCAAATACAAAGGCAGAGCAGACTTGAGCAGAAAAGAAGTCCATTTTGAAGTAGGAGATCTAGTTTTGGCACACTTGAGAAAGGAGATATTCCCAAAGAAGCAGTATAACAAACTGAAGTTAAAAAAGATTGGACCATGCAAGATACTTAGAAAGTTTTCTGCTAATGCTTATGAGATTGAATTACCTCATGATGTTGGAATATCTCCCATTTTTAATGTTGTAGATTTGTATAACTATGAAGATGATGGTGCAAAAGAAAGATCAGCAGACAAGGAACAGATTGAGTGGAAAGAGCAGCTACCTCCAGCACAACCATTGCAACCAGAGAAGATATTGGACAAAAGAGTGTTCAGGAAGACCAGAGGAAAAGAGTACTTTCAGTACTTAATCAAATGGAAGGACAAGCCAGAGGAAGATGCCACTTGGACGACTGAAGGAATGTTGCAGAAGATAGGCAGATCAGTGGAAGAGCTCATGGACAGGAGCCCATGAAAAAAAATCGCCCTTGGGAGTCTGATGCAGGGGCATTAAACACTAGCCAGCAATGTAGGAGGTGTTGTCCACATGTTGTGGCTAGGAGGGTTTAAAATAATTGAATTGTAATAGCAAGGTGTCAATACCTTAGCTGCATGTTTCATTTAGATTAGTTAGAGTCAATAGAAGTCGAATAGGTTAGATTCAGTCCATCTGTCAGGTTCAGTTATTTGAATAAATTATAGTTGGGCTTTTGATTTACCTAAAACGGTCCTCACAGGGGAACCGAAGAGACAAATGTGGATGTATAAATGTAACCCCCGGATGCATTGAAAGGGGAGATTCTCACAGTGAAGATTTTGTATGCGTTAAGCATTTTTCCCTTTGTTGAATATAATTTGATGTTTTGATCATCTTTGTGGAATGGTAGATATCCTATCTCTGCATGTGCATTAGCTTGAGTCCGATGTAATTGAGCTTCCATCTTTGTGATATTTGATGAAGAAATTGCTGTGTTGAACCTCTGAAAGATTCTCTTTGTCCATGATTGAGCGTATTATATATTGATTCCCCTAAGTGTTTATTGACGTGCACCCCTATGAGAAACCAAGCTGATTATTGTAACCTCGATACGGGCCTAGATTTGTGTGGCTGAAACGTTGGAATTCCATAGAACAGTGAGTCAGTTGAAGTGAAACCCTCGTGTGAAAAGAAATAGTTGTTCTAAAGTTTGAACCTGAGTTGAGAACTGGAGAAAATCAAAAGGACAGAGTAAACCCGACGTAAACCTGTGGTCACATACTGTTCAAAAGCGGGAAGTGGTATTGATCGCACCGCTTTCATGAGATAGGTGGTATTTTCCAATTCGGAGCGATTCCATAGACTGGAGGACACGTAGCATAAGGTGGGACCCTGAAAATTTCCTTTTCGCGTGCCATCACATGTTAACATTCTACTGAGGAGGCAGTGCGATATCCACGAAGTCCGTTGATCTGGAGGAAGGATAATCGAATGACGATTGCGCTCGGAATTAGCACGAAGGATAACCCAAGGTACGGTGTGTGTATTTGATTGGGCCATCGATTATATATGTGGGCCCAGAGCCAAAGGTCCATTATAAGTGGTTTAGTCAAATTAAAGCTCAGGATACATATTGTTTCCAAGGATTGAACATTCGAATGAGCATAACAAGACAGATATATTTATATGAGTGTGTGCGTGTAATCAAAGAACATAAGTGGAAATATATATGTAGAATTTGCACTAAGGCAACGTGGATAGAGTCCAATAAAGAACCAGCTCTCCTTGGGGGCCCGATTCAACTTTGTTTCTGTCAAGATGGGAAGCTACAGCAACTATAGAACTAGAAATATGTAGAGAAGGCTGAATAAGATGAAAATATCTGAAGTAAACCTCCTCCAATGGATCTCCAAAGTGGAAGGCTGATCCTTACACTTAAGATCCCACCCTCCAATCAATCTGCAAAACCCGCAGAAAATGTACTATGAAAATAACGCATCTATTAGAGAAAAATGTGCAGTAGGGGCAAGAATATGTGTTGGCCTGATGCCAAGATCTGAAAATAAGCTCTCAAGCTTCCAAAGGCAAGAAAGACTCTCCCTCTGAAAAACAAGCAATGGAAGTGATGTTGTGGAGTCTCCACGGCAAAACCCTACAACACAGTATTATGCTGCTGCAGCAATAACGCTGTCCTGGAGGATGATGCTGAAAAACTAACCTTGCCCGAGCAGGCACTCGAAGTCCCCCGAGGCTAAGGGTGAAATCTCTGCACGGAGACACTCGGTTGCACTAAACAGTGCCGCATATAGGCTAAACAGCGAGCATTCTAAGGAAGACAAGATATCTCACTCAACAATCAACAAATCAAGCATGAATTAAATGGGGAGGCTCCTCCATCTTTTATAATGTTGGTTTCCCTCCAAAACCCAACGTAGCCTCTCTCTCTCCTCCACATCCTCATCCTTATCCACATCCTCATCCTTTTCTGCACAGAAGCTTCTAGAGTGTACATAGGCCCCCTCCTCCACGTGGTGTTAGGTCCCCCCTTGACTCCCACTTAAGTCACAACGTTGTGCTACTAGGTGGATGTCTTATTTCACTTAAGTGAGTTAGACCCTCTTCACTCAATTTTTATTTATTTACAAACTATAGACAGCAAACTAAACAAAATAGAATATTCCAATTAGCTGTCGCTAATTAGGAATATTACACCACATGTTCCTGTATTAGAGATATCAGTTGTGTTTGTAATTGAAGGTTTTCTTACAGCGATTTTTGGTTCGAACGCGTTCTCATAAAGCATTTTGCCCCTCCCTCTCCCTCAGACCTCATGCTTTAAGGGGCATCTGTTACACAACATTTTGTCACTCTCCCTGCAATCCCCATCTCTCCCATTAGAGGGTTGTTTTGGTGACTTATAAGCAGTGTCATGCCTTGCAAAAACCATCATTACATTCCTTTGCATGAGAGTAACATTCCTCCTGTTAAAAATTCCCTGAGCAGGACTGTAAAAACCCTTGTTTTTGCCTTGGCGTGAGTAGCTAGTTACACTACCATGCTGAGCCTAAAAATTAACATTGATCCCATGCCAGTTGGCGCTCTATCCCAGTTAAGAACTCGCGCCAAGCCATTTATGGAATTTTCTTTAAAAAATGAGGCGGAGGTTCTATTCCAACCACCTCGAGGATGAGCCATTGGGAGTGGTTGAACTGAAACAACCACAGACTCCCTCCTTTAGTTAGTAGTTTCCACATCCCTTGGAACTCTCCTAAAGGATAGGACTCTCTCCCACCTTTGTAGGGATCCCAGCCTCCTCCTTTTCCTCTATAAAAGAAGCTATCTCTCTTAGAACAAGCTCGCTGAACTTGGAAAACTAATACTATAGCTGAATGACTAGAGAAGATAGATAGAAGGAATTATGTTGAGGAGAGCTTGAGTCCATTCCTTCACCCTGTCTGAATTCCCTGATGAGCATCTGAGACATGCTTTGCCTGAACCCCGCTGGAGGAGACTGCGACGTCAAAGCATCAGTTGTAACTCTTCCTTCTACTCATTTATATACATGACTACTATTTGGTTCCACTATTGTGTTATAATGTTTGTTTAACACAATATGTTTAGCCCTCTTTGACTGGTTAATAGTTATGAATGGAATGTTGTCATCTTGCATGCTATTCTTGTTTCCTTTTTCTTTGTGCAGGTATCCAAGCATAATGGCGAACGGATTGTGACTTATCGAAGTAGGAGCGAGAGGCCACCACTATTACAGCAACATCGACAACGTTGGATTCCAGGTAGGTCGATCTACCGTTTCCCTTGTTCATTAAATAGTTAGGAAGCAAAATTTTAGCATGTCCCTTTGTTTCTAGACCCACCCTAGGGCTAGAGGGATCGCCTCTCTCCGTAGAGGGGATTTACCTGCATAACACTTAGCACTTGTTTTACTTCTTGAACTGACCTTGCTTTCATCACTTAGACCTTGATTAACCGTAAGAAAGCCCTTCACGAAGATTGATTTGATTCTTTGTGCCATAATTTGGCCATATTAACATCAACGCCCCCCATGGTTTGGAGACAGAGCGCTTCAATGCACTTTCTCCTTCTCTCTACCTAAGCTACAGAGCACTGGTCAATGTTCTGCACCGACACTAATACCTATAAGATGTAAAAAATGTCTTTTATTGCCTTGCTCTCTAATTTTATTTGGTCCATCAAGTTTTCCTTATGTCTATGAGTGTGGCCCCGTATTTTTTAAGGAAATATAACACTTTATTTTGTGTGAAATTGAGTTAATTTTCCTTTGGTCATTACTTAGAGGTTTACTTAAGTTTCTTAACAATTTTTTAATTTTTTTTGTTTAATTGTTGCAAAAAAATTTCCCCCTCACTCGTCGAGGGTGGGGCTTGAATTGTATATGAGTGTTAATCACTTATGAGTGTCATCACCTTTTTTATAAGATTTTTTTTCGTTATTTCTTTCTTCTTGTCAATTCAAGTTTGTATGCATACATTGATTCTTGAATTTGAAAAATAAATTTTACATTATAGTTAAACTCTGTGTGGTTTATTTTTGTCAGTGATCAAGTCATATTCATATATTTATTTGCATTTGAAACATTAAAAGAAAATAAAATAAAAACAATTATTGTCATTGCATATAGGGCTTTCATTTTCACTTGAATAGTGAAGTTGAGGAGATCGATTGTTGCATCACTTGTTTGTTGCATTGTTGATTGATTTATTCTTCCTCTCCTTAGTTAGAACTTTCTTTGTTAAAAGAAAAATGAATTGAGTTATTTTTGTCATATTAGTTGCATCATAGGTTTGTTCAGGTGACATCAAGTTTTGAGCCTTGAAATTGAAACATAATTCAAATTAACTTCTAAAATTCACTCAATCAACCTAAGGGGCATTTGAAACATTAACAAAAATATCTAGGGGTATAGGCTAGAGACTTTTTCCAACATCTCTAAACATAGGAGCTCTCATTATTTTCCAGTGTTGCATCCTGAGGGTGATACCCGATTCCATGTACGTAATTGTATCAAACTGTTCTCCACGTACCTTTGGGTATATTGGGTTTCACTCCACGCATGAAATGTATATGGAAATGTTCTCATTTTACAATTATACATTAGACAAGATTAACACAGATTGCACTTCAACGTACCTTCGGGTATATTTTGGAAGTCCACACTAGGTTGCTATTCTACCTTAGGTAATCAAACCGGGCACCTTGTACACTGTGATACACCGAACACAACATTTGGGGACATTTCCTACACATACGTAAATCCATGGCTCTCCAAGGTGGTATATTGCAGTTCACAGTTACTTGGTAAACCCTTTTTCCTAGTTACCCCTGTTTTTTTAATTTTGTAGTATTCCTAATTATCTTTTAGCTAATTAGAATATTAATTTTTGTTTTTTCCAACAAGATAGATGAATAAAAGGATAGAGGGACCCATAAATCCCTTTAGTAGGAATAAAAACACTTCTTAATGTGAATGTGGATCAATTCATCTAGATAGGTTCAAGATGAATAAACAACTTCTTGGTGTGAATGGGGGTGAGTGCATGTGGATGGGGTCAATTTTACCAAATCAACAACGCAATCATGGAGGTAGTGGAGAAAATGGAGGACAACGTAGTCATGATGGAGGTTATTGGCCATGTGTGTAGCATCATTATTGTGTGGGGCCAAGAGTGTGAGGGATCATACCATATAAGGAAGGGGTTGTCAGCCATAGAATGCATTCTTAATATTTTTTATGAATTGAATTTTATGACTTTCTGCACACTTCAGCTGTTTAGCTAAGTCTGTTGTGTTGTTTAGCAGAAGGGTGTTTCCGAGCGAAAATCCCACCCTTATCCTTGACGGACTTCAAGTGCCCACTTAGGAAAGGTTCTTGAGCTTCATTTAATCATCATGCATCAGAAGAGACTAACACTTTTCTAGACTAAGATAGACTATTTAAGTAAAAATGCATCTACTCAGTATAAGTTTAACACTTTTCCAGACTAAGATAGACTATTTATGAAAAATGAATACCTTAGTTGAACATGGCTAAGAGTTTCTCCTCAGTACCATTCTTTGCCTTTTTCGACTCCAAAGACTATTTAAGAAAAGGAACCTTTGGATTTTTCATTTTTACCTCTTTTTCAAACTCTGTAAACATGAAAAACAAGTCGAGTTATACCCTCGTTGGACTCCTAAAAGCATCAAACAATGATGGACTTGTCGAACATGATGAGATTGAACCACTCCTTCTCAAGTTTCATTAAAAATAATCAGAGGGATTCATCCGAAGGATGAACTTACAAATAAAGCATATGTTTTCCTCCTAAATCTTGTGAAAACAAATAGGTATTGACCAGCAATGTTTGGGGAAATTGGGAAAATGGGATAATCCACCTATTAATGGAAGTGAGTCGCTCTTGAACATGAAACTGTTTCACTTCATCTCTGTGATGTTTGGGTTTGGAAATATTCTTGTATTTTATTTTCCTTAGACCATATCAAATCCTCCACATTCGGTTTAGGGTCGATGCTCCGAACTCCATAAAGTGTCAATGATATGTTCAAGAGAAGTCCTTCAACTAATATTTGTTGCAATGTTATTAAGTCTACAATCATGTCTACCATTCCTAAAGAAATTCCACATCAGCATCATTACATTCCAAATGTTGATACATGTTTGGTTTCATTCACGGGGTATACATCAAGCATGGGGGATTCACTCAGTGAACCTCTTACATAACACGTGCGTTCGTGGCATACTAAACAAAACACCTAATTTGACTACATATTGGAAAATACCTCTAAAAATCACATTATTTAACACCCTACAAATATGAACCCAATACACATTCCCTATTTAAAAAACTACTGCATTCACTAGATCTTCTAAGTATCCATTTTTTCATTAACATTTTTTATAACACTTTATATTTTTTCATTAACTTTGAGCTCCACTTTTATACCTTCCAATATAAAACCCGTTTACCCCCTCATATATGCTCAATATATTATGTCATTTTTTCCTCAATATTATTCCCCTATACGAATACACGTGGTTTGATGTTGCTACCCCGTGAAGCCCATGTGTCATCACGGCCCTCCTACAATAGGTTGCTTCCTGTCAACCTCAGCTCATTATCTAGGAAGTTGACTTAGAAACTCCCATTGGTTCCTTGGGGCTACTCCCATTGGTTCCTTGGGGCTTGCAGATGTCAATGGAAATTTTTCTCACTATTGGAGATGAGTTTTGTCAATATTATTCGACCTCAAGATTCCATGTGGTGTTAAAATTCATCTCATCTATTCACACCATATGGATTGTACTATATTCATCGGTAGTTTCTCTCCCATTTGTTAACGACTTACATCATTTTGTAGTAATCAGATGGTGTTTACCATGTTTTACTTCAACTCATTTACCCACGTGGTTAAACTTACACAATGGACAATCGAATGAACGAGATAGAAGACCCCAGATCTATTTCCATACATTCGGGCTATGATTTCAATATTAATACCAAATTATAAAGTATGATGCCTCTGATCATACAGACATTCATCCAATCATGGGCCCACTCTCTATTATCAGTGGACAAGATTTCTTGATCATTGTACCTATTATGTTAGCTTATGTTTTGATCATGGGTACTCCTCCATCAACAAAGATATCATGATAAAAATGTATTGTAACAAATGATTATCTCCACCATTTTCTCTTGATACAAAATTTTCACAAGGTAAATCATTTCATTCATAAATTGTCGCTTCTGACTTTGCACTTCTTGGAGAAATATTTTATACGACATTTTATCACATCTTTTCAATAAGCTTGAAAATTAAATAAATCAAGATTCGTGAACACGTTTTTGTCATCCCTACACAAATCCCTAAGCATGACCTTTCCAAAAATTCTGAGCTTTTCGAATTAACTACTCAAAATACATGTTTTTAACCCCAACGCACCTTGTCCCCTTAGACACCTACGTCCAATGTTCGTTTCTCCTTTCTGCACCAACACTGATCAGATCTATTTTCTCCCTTCTGCAGGTGTACTGATTCTACAAATTTGGGAAAATTAAAAACAATTATGAAGTTTCCTCTTCTATAATATTCTAGGGGTTGTTTTAACCATTTACCGTGTGAATTCAATCTGATCCTACCATAAGACTTTCACCTCTTATCCCTTGATCTGATCCTCCCATCATAAGTGTATCTTATTCCCATTATGGTAAATCCTGAACTACCCTACCTCTCCTATAAATCTATTGTCATCCATTGCATCAATGTTCACTTTTGGAGATTGATTGCGGCACCCATGCTACTACCTTAAATTTAAGAGATTCATCATCTTTGTGCATTAGGGTGACATTGAAGTGTGCTTTGTGACAAGGAAGGAAAATTCAAATTGGGGATATCCTTACAAGATCAACTACTATTATTTTTTATAAACTCTCTCCTATTTCTATTAATACAAATAATATATTTTTTTCCTATATGTGTTGTAACATGTTTATCTTCATGTATTTCAATACCTTGTGGATTCATTGAATAAAGTAATTGAATTATTCTTCGTAGACACTGAAGATACTTGTCTTTTTGTTCTTGTATGTGCAGGTTCTAATTATAGCATCTAGAGCTACAATCAGAGCCCACAATGAAGGAGGAAAGCAAAGATTGTGACAGATTCCAAGTAAGATTCTTTCCCATTCTTCAATTTCTTTAAGGAAAAAAACTTTATATTCTTTGTCTTTTGTTTTCCTAGACAATTCTAGTTGGTCTAGGGGGAATACTTTTGTCCCAAATCAGAACTCCCACATAACACAATTTGTTCTGAAAAAAACAATAGAACAACAAAATATGCAAGAAAAAATTTCACATCAAGAAGAAAGAAAAAGAATGGAAAAGAAAAAGAGTCAAATCCCCTGTGTTGTTGCAACAAACACATTACACACATATTTAAGAGGCCTAACTATATTGAATATATCGTTGCTAGAAGGAATTCCCACACCTACATTGCCAATAGCACCCCCCAAATTTTCATCCATCTCGAGAGCCATCTCACTATCAAGCATCAAACAGTGATGGACTCGTCGAATATGATGGGGTAAAACCAGTCATTCTCATGGTTCATTAAAAATACTTAGTGGGATTCATCTGAACATGACACTCTTTCACTCCATATCCATGATAGCTGGGTTGGGAAATATGCTTGTCTTTTTTGTTCTTCACACCATATCAAAGCCTCCAAATTTGGTTTTGGGTTAATGCTCCCAACTCCATAAAGTGTTGCTAATATGTTCAAGGGAATTCCTTCAACTCATATCTTCTGCAATACTCTGCAATACTCTTAACCCTACAATCATGTCTATTGTTCTTGAACTAATTGCACATTAGCATCATTCTGTCTCAAATCTTGATACCTGTTTCGTGTCATTCATGGGGGATACATCAATAATGGGGGCTTCACTAAGTGAATCTATGACAAATCACATGCATTCGTGGCATACTAAACAAAACCCCTAATTTGACTACATATTGGAAAATACATCTAAAAATCACATTATTTAACCCCCTGCCAATATGAACCCAATACACCTTCCCAATTTAAAAACCACTAACTTCACTATATACTGTAGGTATCCAGTATTTCATTAACATTTTTTATACCCCTTTATATTTTCTTCATTAACTTTGAGCTCCACATTTTAAACATTCCAATATAAAAACCCTTTAGCCCCTAATATATGCTCAATATATTATGTCATTTTTCCTTCAATATATATACCCCAATATGAATGGAAGTAGCTTGGTGTTGCTACCCCAGTGAAAACCCCGTGACATCAAGGCCCTCCTACGATGGCTTTCTCCCTGTCGACATTAGCACATTATCCAGGAAGTTGACTTAGAAACTCCCATTCCTTCCTTGCGGCTTGCATATGTCAATGGAAATTTTCCTCGCTCTTGGTGACAAGTTTTCATCAGTGGTCTTTGATCGAAATATTTTGTGTTATGTTCGACTTTGGATCACCAATTCACACCATATGGATTTTACTATAGTACCTTCAGATCCATTAACTTCATCAGTGGTTTCTCTCGAATATGTTAATGAGTTACATCATTGGTTAGTAATCAGGTGGTGTCTACCATGTTCAAATTCAACTCATTTACTCACATGGTTAGACTCGTACATTGGACGATCGAATGAACGAGATAAAAGACCCCAGATCTAGTTCCCTGCATTCAAGTTGTGATTTCAATATCAATACCAAATTACAAAGTATGATGGCTATGAGCATACACACAGTCATCCAATCATGGGTCCACTCTCTATCATGAGTGGAAAAGACTTCTTGATCATTGTACATGTTATGTTAGCTTATGTTTTGAGCATGGTTACTCATCCCTTAGAAAAGATATCATGATGAAAATGTATTGTAAAATATTATTATCTCCACCATTTTTCTTAATCCTTACTTTTCACAAGGTAAATCACTTTAGTCATCAATTTACGCTTATGACTATGCACTTTAGGGAGAAATCTGTTATTGGCCGTTTTGTCACATATTGTCCATATGACTGTAAAATGAATCAATCAAGAGCCATGAACATGTTTTTGTCATGCATAAACAAACGACCAAGCATGACCTTTCCCAAAAGTTTGAGTTTTTAGGATTAACTACTCAAAATCAGTGTTTTTAACCCCATTGCATCCTATCCCCTTAGACACTCGCATTCAACGCTAGTTTCCTCTTTCTGCACCAACACTGATCAAAGCTATTTGCTCCCTTCTACAGGTGCACTTATTCTATAAATTTGATAAAATTAAAATTATTTCCGAAGATTCATATTTTTGAATCTTCTAGAGGTTGTTTTAACCATTTACCATGTGAATCTTATTTGATCCTACCTTGAAAATTTCACCTCTTATCCCTTTAGCTCATCCTCCCATCCAAAAATACCCTACCTCTCATATAAATCTACTATCGTCCATAGCATCAAGGCTTAATTTTTGAGATTGATTATGCCCTCATGTTGTTGCCTTGAATATAAGAGAGTCATCATCTTCGTGAATTTGGGTGACATTGAAGTGTGCTTTGTGACAAGGAAGGTAAAGTCAACTTGGGGATATCCTTACAAGATCACCTAATATTATTGGTTGTAAAATATTTCCTATTTCTATTAATAAAAAGAGTATCTTGTTTTCCTATTTTTGTTGTAACACATTTATCTTCATGTATTTCAATACCTTTTTGATTCATTGAATAAAGTAGTTGAATTATTCTACGTAGATGTTGTAGATCCTTGGATTGTTTTTCTTGTATGTGGAAGTTCTAAGTATAACATCTAGAGTTACAATCACTGCCCACAATAAAGGAGGAAATCAAAGCTTGTGATAGGTTCCAAGTAAGATTCTTTCCCATTCTTCAATTTCTCTAAGGAAAAAACTTTATATTCTTTGTCTTTTGTTCTCATAGACCAGTCCACTAGGTCTAGGGGAAATACTTTTGTCCTCAATCGTAAATCCCACATAACACATTTTTCTGAAGAAAAAAATATAAAAACAAAATATACAAGAAAACATTTCACAACAACAAGAAATACAATGAATGGAAAAGGAAAAAACTTGGATCGCCTGTGTTGTTGCAACAAATACATTATGCACATATTCAAGAGGCATGACTATATTGACTATATAGTTGCTAGAAGAAATTCCCTGACCCACATTTCTAGTAGCACCACCCAAATTTTCATCCATCTCGGGATCCATCTCACTATCAATAACCAAATCAGATGTCGTAAATTGTTCATTTCCATCATTTTGGCCATCTTCCAAAATTGTATTCACTTCATTGTTTTCGAATGAAAGATGCTTGTTGTGCAAATGAGCTCTCTCTTCCCAAACAAGACCAATGTTATCAAAGCTATAAAAAAAAACTTCAATTATTTGGCATCACAAACATGCACGAAAGTGATCTTGGAAACACAATCTTCGTCAGGTCAAAGCAATTCTGATTTTGCACTTATGATCTACATCTCTTTCGTCTTGGAAATTTTTTGAAGCTCCTTTTTGGTTGGTAATCGAATATTCTTCACGCTCTAACCACATCCTTGTTCTAATGATAGCATCTTATTTGGTATTCATTTGATCTTTTGTGAGTAACAGGAGAGCGATGTATTTTCGCACCACTCGTGCTTCTTCCTTCGCTCAAAATTTATACAACAAATTTAAAATCGTTACAAATGAAGTTATCCAATTCCCTAGCAAGCTAGTATCTGCTTATACAACTTAAAGACAAATGAATTCCTTACCTCCCAAAACTGTAAATATGTATTAAATATCGACAACAAATAAATTTAAATTCCAACAAAAAATACTTCTAATTTTGAGGATAGACACAGAAAACCAATATTTAAAAAATTATATTTCCAAAATAAACATCAAAAACTTTATTTCCTACACCATATAGCTTCATAGTGGAAGAAACAGATACAAACATGGAAAAAATCGACATGTGTAGCCTCACCAGCACACACATCGAACGAGTGCAACAAAGATCTCGTACATATAACTAAATAGGTCACACAAACAAATCACAAATAAAGATGTTTAAAAACATGTCCTTTTAAGACTTCCTGTTCAAACAATAACAAGCTATGCCATTCATGGATCCTTGCCAACAAAACCTTCCTTCTAGATACGCAAGAGAACCTTTCAATTTCTACAGGTTGGAAAAAACAAATAAATAAAAACTATATCCCAAATTTTCCAAAGCACCATTAAACAAAATTAATCCCCAACATATCAACCTTTACCATAGCCTTTCCCTCCATACCACATCAACATCTGGATTTCAATGATCTTAATAAAATTGTTTAAAATCATTGAAGAGGCTCACAGTCTTTGCAATGTCGAAAAATAAAACATCTTAAAGGCTCAGAGGCTAAAACAATATATCCAAAGGTAGTGGAGGTCTATAAACAATTGAATTTGCATTTGGAATAAGCGAAAAAACATTTCCATTTTCGATCAAATCACTAAAATCCTCAACCATATGCAAATCAAACCCTGACGCCTCCAAAATGGACAATCCATCGATAATTATTGTATTTCACAATCTAGTCACTAAATGGTACACCTCTAGCTGCACTTCAGAGTAGCCGAACAAAAGGAGTTTTTCTTCAGCTCTGTGCAAAGGAAGGTAACCTAGAGATTTATTTTTTATATCCTCGGAGATAGATTCGAGCAAAGACCATCTCTAACCCTAATCGTCTTCAAAATATTCCAATTTTCACTCTTTCGAGACTCGACCAAATTCAAAGTTGTCCATCTCTTTGAGTGACCAAAAGAAGGTTGAATCATTATTAACAAGACAAAAAATTTGATTCCTGTATAGCCCTAACAACATACATTTTATTTCAACAATAAGAACAACTCAAAACTCTAATTCACTAGTCCTTTTCCCTTGTCCATTGCCAAACCATGTGTCAAAATTCACTAGTAAAAAATGATGAAATTAATGACCAGGTGGCTAAAAATGTTAGTCACCGCAATTATTTCAAGTGAATTACTACTAAATTTGAGAAATTTGAAGTGACCAAACTTAAAATGACTAACTTAAATGGCTAATTTAGTTTTGGAATAAAATATATGATTAGATAATAAGTGACGAAGCTAAAAGCGATTAACTTAAATGACTAATTTAGTCTAGGGATAAAATATATGACCAGATAATAAGTGACTAAAATAAAATCGACTAACTTAAATGACTAATTTTGTTTAGGATTAAAATATATGACTAGATAATAAGTGACAAAATTAATAATGATTAATATAAATTACTATTATAGTCCAAGAATAAAAATATGGCCAAATAACAAGTACAACAAGTATATGATTTAGTCGTTTATGTGAGTAATTTTTATTTGTGTCACTCCATAGATGGAAAATTGAAATTTTGATACCAAAGTGTTACATTTCACTATAGGTGTCTCTGAATCCATTTGTAGTGTTAAAATTTAGAGAAAAAGGGGTCTCTGAATTTACAGTGTTAAAATTATGAATACCCTTTTGTCTCTAAAGTTTAACAGTGTAGATGGATTCATCTACAATTAACATAATTTCATGTATCATCTATCAACTTTACACGAATGCCTTCATTATAATTTTAGTAAAAGTTATAATATTAATTAGATCGCCAAATTAATATTAATATTTATATTTAATATCTCTCCATAAAGTTTAATTTTTAAACTTCATTGATTTATATTAAAATTGTGAGTTGTTTTAAATCTAAGGTTAAATCTTCATATTTACATTTAATAAATAGATAAATATAAAATTTCTTATGTTAAACATGTGAGTTCATTTAAATATAGTATTAAATCGTCATATTTACATTTGATAAATTCTAAAATATATATGTATAGACCAATTTACTAAATAGGTATGGAAAATTATTAATTTAAGTATGAAACATAATTAAATTTTTAATGATGTATGAAGCTTTGTTTTTTTGTAATTCAATTTTATATTCATGTAGGAAAAAATGAGTCCATATATCCAATTACAAAAAAGGTGGTAAACATACACCCCTAAAACCCCTAACCCATTTAACCCTCTAAACCCTTAAACCCTAACCCATTTAACCCCCTAAACCCATAAAACCCTAACCCATTTACCCCCCTAAAACCTAAACCTCTAAACTGCTAAACCCCTAAATCGTTAACGCTTAACCCATAAACCATTAACCCCTCACCCCTCACCCCTAAAATCCTTAATTTCTAAATCCCCTAACCCCTAAGCCCATAATCCCTAATCCATAAACCACTAACTCATTATTCACCTAACCCCTAACTGTGCCTAAATATCCTAACCCCTAAGCCCCCAAGCCCTAATCCCTTAACCACTAACTCATTATTCCATTAACCCCTTGATGCGCCTAAATCCCCTAACCCCTTAACCAATAACTCATTATTCCCCTAGGAAATCTGAGTGGGCTCAATGGATAAGAACTTGTGATTTCTCTTGGGAGGTCACAGGTTCAAAATCGGTGGGGGGTAGGGTTTTCTATGGCCTTTCAATGACCAAGATAGAGGGATAAACGTCCCCATTGCCGGACGCCTCGGTCCTTGCGAAGTCACGCATTACTGGTATATGTGGCTTGCGGGCTGTTACATATACCCGGGGAGGTTGCTTAGTTCCCTATTAAAAAAAAAACTCATTATTCCCCTAACCCCAATCCCTAATCCTTCAACCACTAACTCTTTATTCCCCTAACCCATAAATTCGCCTAAATCCCCTAACCCCTAAGCCCCCAATCCCTAACCCCTTAACCACTAACTCATTATTCCCCTAACCCCTAACCCCTAAGCCCCTAATCCCTAATCCCTTAACCACTAACTCATTATTCCCCTAACCCTTATAACATTCTTTAAAACCCGTTGGGATTAGCCATTTCAAATGACAGCATGTCTAGTTGGGACCTATGATCGGGTTAATTCCCCCTTGTTGTCAAGGTGGAAGACCATGAGCAAAACCATGGGTTGCAAAAACCTAGAACCCAAAAACCTTTCCTAAATTTACTAATTTATCTCAATTTTATTTTAATAATTAATTAATTAATTTCTTTAAATACTCTTATTGATAAATCACATAAATTTTTTAAGGTGAATGCCTTTAGAACCACTCATTTTGTGGTTCATCCTCAATGCTTTTAAAATAAATTTATTAGAATGAAATTGAATTGAATTTTCAAACTTCCTTTTAAATTAATTATTAAACTTACAAGGAATCACGGGAGTGTGCTCAACATTGATAAAAACAACCATGGTTATGATATTAAAAATGATACCAGCAAAGAAGCAAATCTCATATTCAAATAGAGAGATAGGGAGTGGCATTCGAAGCCTCTTTCCCAGGCGGATCTTTACTTCAGCACGGAAGATGTTGCTTCTTTTGGATCTAACTGCTGCCCGTGCCCATTATTTTCATTTCCACATTGAAGTGAAGCTCTTTATATGTCCATTTATATTATTAGTGTTATGTATCTTTCTTTTGAAAAATGGTTCTGCTTCTAAATCACCCAAGAAAACTCACCACAGTAACTATTTGTAACAGAGTCCCTTGTCTTGTATTTCACCTTGGCTCACATGTTTTCTGGCAATTGATATGTACTATAATACTCTTAGACGTTTTCGTTACAAGGTGAACTAACTACCTACCTTCGGCCTAATCGATACCTCGATTACCCTATCTATCTTGCTACCCTCTCTATATAGCCCGGATCTCCTTGATTGAGAAATGACGACGATGATGAGCAACTTTAGGGATGCTTGCTGCTTGGTTATGGTGGGAAGATGACCCCTTATGTAGAAGGAGGATATGCCAAAGAAGGAACGACAGATCAAGCTTTTGTATGTAACACATCGTAATTTCACCCAGTCCAGGTAAGGAACCATCTATATGTATGCACAGATGGAAGGGATCTGTGTGGGGACAACGTTGATATAAGTAGGGCAACAGTAGCAACTACATCAACAAAAACATTAGCTTTGGTTTTCCTATGGAAAGGCATCATTGTTTATATTATTATTCTCAACGAAGGCTCTAATATCCAGAGAATCTTCTGTGGGTTGCTCTGTTAGATGGTTGATGGTGTGTATATATTGGTGATATGAGGGTTATGGAAACATGATTTATGGCTGAGGTATACTTCTTTATGAAATATTTTATGCATAAACACAGTACATTAGTCACATGGAGGGAGATATGTTTTTATAAAACATACAGAGAGGGTTGGAGGCAGACCGAAGCTTTTTTATCTCATATGGTCATTCAACATGGATATTGAGATGAATTAAAATCAAAGAAAATATGGACGAGGGAAAGATTCTTTGTTCATATAGCACACAAGAGAGAACATACACGATTTTTTAAAAGTCGTGGTGACAGAAGGCATTAGTGTTCAAAGTGGTCAACTTAAACGGATGGTTACGACTGTCATTCTGGTGAAGGGAAATATGTTTTTATACGGTCTGCTTTCGTCCGCCATAAGATATCGAAACTGGAGATTCTTGTGAAGAAACTACTGGACTTGTAAGTTGATGTAAGTGGATGCTAAAAGGCCTCTCTAGGAGGTGTGCCTGCCTAATAGAAACCCTTACTGGGTTAGGTTACTGGATTATTTCTCTACACATGCCACCATCATCCGGGTGGGGTCTACAACGATAAGCTACATTAAGATTCAGATGCGTTTTAACTGTCCGTTCCATAGCAATTCCTCTTTGACTGTCCCAGGTTTACTTCGCCCAGATCTTTAGGAACCACTGCCTCATTTTCTTCTGTCTTTCTAGTTGTTCCAGTTACCTATGTCTCTACTTCAAATCACTCGGCGATCACGCTTTTTTGAAGGAAGGCTGCAGTAAGGCACAAACCTCAGTGTTGATGCTTATTTTCTTTAAGAAATATTTGAGGTGTTATGCCAAATTGTACTGTGGATTCAGGCATGTGTGAGACAAAAATGGAATGGCTTCAGGCAGTCCAGCTTGAACTCCATGGAACTTACTGTATGGACTGAAGCTGTTAGTGTAAGTAGTCCTTACTCCAGGGAAATAAGGCCGCAGAAATGTCTTTATTTAGCCATGTGGAAGATGTATTAATTAATTCCACTTGCACTAAGAAGAACTATGGGAAGAGCATCGGGAAAAACCTCAACATTTGAAAAAGTATGTACTTTCTTATCAAAAATGTGTTTTAAGTTCATATTTATGGTTCAAACTGAAAATTTTTCACCGTGGATATTTTATTTTACATTTGACGCAGTTTCTTGTTAAATATAAAGTCAGGTAGCTTAGGGCCCACAAATGATTGAGGGATAAAGAGGTGCAAGTGTATGTTGAAAATTCACTGGCTATAAACTGGGTCCAAGGAGCTAACTTTTTGCATAATGTACATCTTAGAACTATGGGTGAGATTTTGTTAGAGGCTGTTGGAACTTTTGAAACTATTCCTTTCACTTGTGTCTGACAAGGAATGAATCAACAGGTGGACACGTTACCAAAGGTAAACAAGTAGGTACTGGAGTTATCTCTATTGAAGTAGAGTATGGAATTTCTGTTGTTAATATAAATATCTATTTGAATTCTATGTGGTAGAAGAAATTTAATATTGTTGTTTGAGAAAATAATAAATATGCATAGATAATGGATGGGATGGGTGAATCTATGGACTTGTTATTATACCATATCATCTAGGTTAGTGCACCAAGTTTATTGGCCTTTCAAAGAATTTAGCAGAAAAGTACATTATTGACGTGTCAACAATACACTTGAAGCATGTAATGTTTTTCATAGTTGAATGACTATTCCAAATTTTCTTTGGGAAAGGACATAATTAGATAACAGAGAGGTCCTCTAGATGTATAGCATTGCCAAATTCAAATCCAGTACTTCAAAGAAAAATTCTAATGGAGAAACTTGAAATCTAAAAATAATTTAGGAGAATACACCTTAAAAAAATCTAGAAATGCCAGTGTAGTCCTAGACCCTTGAGAAAATTTACTTGCATGAACATTTGACAGAATAATCAAGAATGATTTTGATGACATATAAAATGCAGAATATTGGTTACAAATAAAATACGGTTGATCCCGCATTATTTAGCCAAAAGGATACACAAATCCTCAACCTGGAACCAAGATGGAGAAATTCATACACAAAGATAACTGATTGGAGGCCTAGGAACCTTGTATTTGCTGAGATTTTCGCATCTAGTAAAGGTTTGAATCGAGAAAGAGAAAAATAATGGTCAATAGTTCAAACTCTCCATGGCTTAAATTTTAATTTTTGACTGAATCAAACTATTTTGAAGCAAATAATTTAGGTGACATAAATTACTATCTATTTTTCAAAGCCTTTTGGCCAATTCACCTAAATTTGGTAGCTATGAGCCTATGACATATCATTCATATAAGATTTCAAAGGGGTTCCACTATGAAACTGGTCGTCAAACCATAGGACATGGGCCACTTAACTTCTCCCTCTAAGAAACAAAAAAATGATGGCTTTAGCATGAAAGGGTGAGGGAACTAGCTACAGTTGCCACAATAACTATCTATTTTCCACATTTTTTGGCCAATTCAACCAAATTCCATAGCCTAGTTGATGGCATACAATGCATATAAGTTGTCGAAGGGGTTCCACCTTAAAACTACTCATCAAATCATATGCCCTGGGAACCCAATTTCTCACTCTTAGAAACAATGAAATGATGGTTTATGTATATAAAAGGTGAGGGAACTAGCTAGAGTTGGCACTAACATGCTACACTTCATGGCTACAGGGTCATCAACTAGTTTTTTCCTCTTATAAACACACCCAAATTTAACAGCTCTAACACCACTTCAGCAGTACCAATTTTTTGATACAAACACACTAGTTTGATGCTATGAAGTGGAAAAAGTTTAATACCGGTTAGTTTACACCATGATTTGGGCTAACATCACTTCCTACTTATTCAGTTTTTTATTTTTACATGTTAGATATAGCCCACATCACCTTTCCATTCTTTCAGAGCCATGCTTTTACACTAGTTAACAATAATTTTTATAGAAGTTCTTTGATTGTTAAAATAAAAGTAATCTTTCCAAGGCAGACTTTTGGAAGTATCTGTAAATGAGGTCTTATAGATGTACCTTACTGATAGATGACAGTATATGCTATGCTCAGTGAAAATGAAATACAAAGCCTCTCTGATCATCAAGAAAAAACGGTTTTGTAAGGTCTCCGAATTATAGTGATTTTCCTCTGTGCTGTTGTCCACATGCTTATATTGTAACTATGAAAGTTTAGTCCCAATTTTGAGGTATAGCCTTTATTCTATCCAAAGCAGCTCCTCTTGTTATAGGGATTTGACACATGCTTAGCATTCAACATAGAAGTATATTATAAACTTTGTATTCATAAACAAATGAACGATGATGACTCAGAAATGCCACTAAATGAATGAAAAAACCACGGTTCTACGGGGATGTGTCCCTTAGGGTGGGAGGGAGCACCTCCATGTTTCCCATGTTCCCAATGTGTCTTTGTTGGGAAAAATACTAAGAGGGGGGGGGGGGGGGGGCTGAATCAGTATTTACAGCATATTCAAAAATTTTACTTCAAAACCCATACGCTACTTTCCTGAAGCAGAATTGCGTATATACGCGGATACCCTTTATTAAACTCGCGTATACACAGAGAACTAATTATGTCATTAATTCTTCAATTAAATCATTCCCTTATTTATTCATCAAATATTCAATAAACAGGAAACATGTGCAGTAAGAACAGAATAAACCATCACACAAAGCATCACACATGAACACCAAGATTTTTAGGTGGAAACCCAAGTCGAGAGAAAACCACCGCTGCAGTTGCTCAGCCTTCAATATTTTATTATAGAGAAAACATCTTACAACATATAAGCCGGCGCAAACTTGACCAAAGATTAATGTGCACCCACCGCGCTGCCACTGCCTCTCCTGTAGAAGGAGCTACGACCTCCGACTCGTTATCGCCTTCCCTGGAAGGGAGCTATGACCCCCTGATCTCGTTTACCAGCCTCACCCGGAAGGGAGCTACCACCCCCTGACTGAAGGCTACAACCCTCAGCACCTCTATGGACCACGTTTCATCAATTTTCACACTGGATCCAAAGCTTCCTTTAGGACACCACTTGCAGGCCATATTTCATCATATTTTCAAAATGACCCTTTCCATACTTTTAAGCACAAACATACATCACTAACGTATACATATCAATACGTACCGATAGCAGAAACACAAAGCAGCACGTATCAGATATTTCATACCTCTTGCTTCCTTGCTTCAAAGAACCCTAGTTTGCATACGCGCTTTACTTCACTCGATACCGTGTATATACGCGTCTGGTCCACAACCTCAAACAGATACCCTGCCAGATGATTTTTATTGCGCATACGCGCTTTTACTTGTGAGGGCCGTTGTATATGCGCTCTTTCACGGCGAAGTAGCGTATAGATCTTCAATGATTACAGAGCTGCATACTTCATCAGATCAGATGTTCAATTCAAATTTATCCTTTTCACTTCAGTCAGATGTTCGCCTCATCATAGATCTAGGCCTTCCTCAAGCAGATCTAGCAGATACAAGTGCATTTCAGATCTAGATCCCCTTCTTCATCATTGGTGCATCATTCCTTCAGATTTGTCTTCGAGTGTAACCCTTCCATTCAGATCAACTTCAGAGAGAAGTATTCATTCAAGCTCAGACATCTTGCACCCACATTCATGTTTTGCACAATGAATTTCTTCTCCTTATATAGGTTTATCCTTTTTCAATACCATGAGCCCCTTTTTCAATACCATGGGCCAAAGCAATACCATGAGCCCAAAACTACCTGGACGGGGTCAATTAGGCGGATCATTACCCAATACAATGGGTCAATACCATGGTGGCTACCCTTGGTTTTGCACTTTTTGAGTGCTTTTGCCCATACGCGACTTGGAACGTTCTTTTCCGCGTGCATACGCGACTTCCCCAGATGTATCCGCGTATACATAGAGACATACTCTTTTCATCATACCATGAGCACTTTCTCAATTCCTTTCTTTATTGCCTTCGTTCATACCGTAGATACATCGTACTTTCTGATCATGACATATTCTATCACACAACTTCATCAAGTAAGTTGTTATCATCTTCATCAAGCGGGTTGCCTTTCAAGGACAACGCCGCATCATATTACATCATATCATGATCAGATTTACATTATTTACCAAGTCCATCAAATCAAGAATAACTTCATCGTGTGGTTTGCCATCAAGGACAACACATGTCAACTGTCACATGTCTTCATCTTCATTCAGTGGGTTGCCATCAAGGACAACACTCTGCATCATATTTCCAACAATCTCCCCTTTGGACTTGATGGCAACCATGATGGTGTTTGGTTACCACATCAGATAGATACCATGTCACTCTCCCAAATATTTGACATCATTATCTTCTCTTCATTCAAACACCATGTCACTCTCCCCCTTTGACATCAAGGGCAAAGGGCGGATCAAAAACCAACACTCTCCCCGCTTCCTCATGTGGAAGAAACATTCTGCAGATCTGATATATGATGAAGTGACCAAGCTCCCCCTGAGTTCAGGCTGAATCTTCAAACATATTTTTCAATGAAGTACATGACTCTATGAACTTCTTATCACCAAAGACTCATACTTACATCAGTTATCCATCCAAGTGGATTTACATATGAGACTCAACTACCCAACCAAGTGGGTTTACAAATTTGACTCAGCTACCCAACCAAGTGGGTTTACAAATTTGACAAGTCTTTACATGACTGAATATTACAATTTACATCATGGGTCTCCACATGACCTTTTCATCAAAAATACAAATATGAATTTTCATAAACAATACCAAGAAGACCTCAAGAGAGATCATATAACAGAACCAACATAATGCATTATACTTAGCAAAGCTAATGCTCCCCCTGAATCTGTGCAACCAAGCAACCTTTCCAAATGACTAAGGCTCCCCCTTACTTTGTGCATCCTGAACACTTTCACCAACAAATCATCAAGGCATCTTCATCAAAACATTAGAAACAGAATTATGAGAACTGAAACACCACCAGAGATGCCAAACAATATCAGAGATACCAAACAGCACTGCAGCTATGCTGAGGAAAGCTGAACCAACCAAAAATTTCCAGCAACCAAACATACGTGGTTTTCTGTGCAAGAACTCGCGTATATACGCGACTGTGTTTCAGGAAACCCGCGTATCCCAAGCCATCTTCTAAAATTTATGCAAATTTGTTCTTTTGACTGGCAGAGAACACTCCCAGCTTCTGTCTTAGATACTCGAACGCTTCCCTGGGCAGAGGTTTGGTAAAGATATCAGCAACTTGTTCTTTGGAGGTAACATACTCCAACTTCACTTTTTGCTCAAGCACTTGTTCACGTAGGAAATGATATTTGATGGGAATGTGCTTGGTTTTCGAATGCATAACAGGATTCTTTGAGATATTGATGGCACTTGTGTTATCACACATAATGGAGATAGGAGTTGCACATTTGATTTGAAAATCTTGCAAGGTTTGCATCATCCATAGGAGTTGAGTGCAACAAGATGCGGCAGCTACATACTCTGCTTCAGCTGTTGATAAGGCAATAGAATTTTGCTTCTTGCTGAACCAAGATAATAACCGGGGTCCCATATAGAATGCACCACCACTAGTGCTTTTCCGATCATCAACACTTCCAGCCCAATCTGCATCAGTGTAAGCATGAAGAGTAAGATTAGCATTCTTCGGATACCATAGACCAAAATCTTGAGTTCCTTGTAGATATTTGAAAATTATTTTGACAGCGTGAAGATGAGACTCTTTTGGATTAGCTTGGAATCTTCCTACAATCCCAACTGCATGCATGATGTCTGGTCTAGTCCCAGTGAGATAAAGCAGACTTCCTATCATCGATCTGTATTCTGGTTGATTCACTGTGGGAGAATCATCATTAGAACTGAGACTGCATCCGGTTATCATTGGTGTACTTACAGGTTAAATGCATTCTTCCATGCCATACTTCTTCAGAATTTGCTTAAGATATTTTGCTTGTGATAGAAATATACCATCTGCAGCTTGATGCACTTGCAAGCCAAGAAAGAATGTTAGTTCCCCAAGTAGAGACATTTCAAATTCTTGCTGCATGACAGAGGCAAATTTTTGACTCATAGATTCTTTGTTACTCCCAAAAATGATGTCATCAACATATACAACCACAATCAATAGTTTGTCATTTTCAACTTTTGTGTATAAGTTGCTATCAGCAGACCCTTTTGAAAATCCTTGTTGATGAAGATATTTGTCAAGACGATAATACCAAGCCCTTGGAGCTTGTTTGAGACCATACAGAGCCTTTTTAAGTCTACAAACAAGATTTGCATCATTTCCCAAAATGAATCCTTCTGGTTGTTCTATATATACTTCTTCTTCTAGATCACCATTAAGAAAAGCAGATTTAACATCCATTTGATAAACTTTGATGTGTTGATAACTTGAAAAAGCAAGAAATATTCTTATGGCTTCAAGTCTAGCTACAGGAGAAAAAGTTTCTTCAAAGTCTATACCTTCTTGTTGAGTATACCCTTTGCAAACCAGTCTAGCTTTGTTTCTTACAACATCCCCATTCTCATTTAACTTATTCTTGAAAATCCATTTAGTTCCAATGACATTTTTTTCATGAGGTCTTGGAACCAAATCCCAAGTGTCATTTTTTTCAATTTGAACAAGTTCGTCATCCATGGCTTGCCTCCAACATTCATATTTGCTAGCTTCATTAACATTGTGTGGTTCAATTGTGGATATGAGTGCCAAATGATTAGAAGATCCTACAAGAGTTCTCCTTGTTCGTACACCAGATTCCTTGTCACCCAAAATTTGAGATTCAGGATGATTCTTTTGAACATATCTGGATGGAGCTTTTTCAGATAGATCATTTTCAGGTTCTTCATTGGATTCACTGCCTATATCATTTCCATCTGATGTAGAAGGCCATATGTCGCTATCATCTTCTTTTTTTGTTTGTTTTTCTTCTTTAGGAGCTGCAGGAGACTCATCAATAACAACATCAATACATTCAACAACCTTTTGAAGCCTTTTATTGTAACATGTGTATGCTTTGCTTGAAGATGTGTAACCAAGAAATATCCCTTCATCTGATCTAGGTTCAAATTTTCCAAGCTTTTCATCATTATTTTTTATAAAGCATTTACTTCCAAAAACTTTAAAATGCTTCACAGTGGGAGAATTACCATACCAGAGTTCATAAGGAGTTTTGTCACTATTTACCCGAACATGAGCCTTGTTGAGAATGTTAACAGCTGTAAATGCTGCTTCACTCCAGAACATGTTAGAAATGCCAGAATCAACTAGCATAGCTCTAGCCATTTGAACAATTGTTCTATTCATTCTTTCTGCTACGCCATTTTGTTGTGGAGTGCCTGCTACAGAGAATTGTCTTTTTATGCCATGTTGTTCACAAAATTCAAAGAATTCATTTGATGAATATTCTCCTCCTCGATCGGATCTAAGACACTTGATTTTTAGATCTAATTCATTTTCTGCCAATGCTTTGAAGCTCTGAAATTTTTCAAATGCTTGATCTTTGTGTTTAATGAACCCGATCCAACACATTCTAGAGTATTCATCAATAAATAAGATATAGTATTCATCCCCATGTAATGACTTTTTCCTCATAGGTCCACAGATGTCAGTATGAATGAGTTCAAGAGGCTTACTTGATGATCCTTCTTTGGCATTGAATCGTACTCTGGTCTGCTTACCAAATTGACAAGATTTGCATATGATATTTTCTGGAAGATTGACCTTGGGAAGATCACGAACAGCTTGAAGTTTGCTTGCTTTGTTGATTTGAGAGAAACTCAGATGCCCCAGCCTTCTATGCCATAGCCAATTTTCTGAAGATTTGCTCAAGTAACATTGATCTATGCCGTTTAGTACATACAGGTTGCTTGGATTTATTTTTCCTTTTATAATGATTCTACCTGTATCAAGATCACGAACCACACATTCTTTGGAACTGAAGACCACTTCTGCACCTTGATCACACATTTGACTAACACTTCACAGGTTATGCCTTAATCCATCAACATACATGACATCTTTAGCCTTCACTTTTTCTTTTAGAAATACTGACCCTTTTCCTTTAATTACAGCAGGAGTATCATTTCCAAATGTAACTTTCTTTTCCTTTTCTAGAGCATTATAAGTATGAAGTTTGCTTTTGTCACCTGTCATGTGTCTTGAGCACCCACTATCGAGGTACCATTGATTTTCTTCACCTTCTACAAATAATGCTATCCCACAATTTTCAACTGGCGGTTCTTTCTTTTTCCACACTTTAGAGCTTGAGGGAACATGTTCTTTTGGCTGGATCTTGTTCCTGCATTCAGATTCTTCATGGCCAAAGTTATTACAATAAGTACATTCAACTTCACTTTGAAGAGGAGAAAAATTGTGATAGGTATTCTTCTTTGGTTCAGTATCCAACCTTTTCTTTCTTGCTTCTCTTGTCATGATGGTTTTATATGCAACACATTGAATAGCTTTATGACCAAAATTATGACAAGTGAAACATTGCCCATTGAAGTAGAAATTTCTGCGATCATGGAGTCTTCTATTTGAATTTACCTGTTGGTTGTAGTGTCTTTGAAAGCTATCCCTGTTAGTGTACCTTGAATTGAGATGGTCCTGCTTTCCCTGTAGAGATTCTTTATTCCCTTGCTGAGTGGCTGAATGATGTAAACCACCTGTAACTACTTTTAGATAGTTTGGTGCTGAAGTTTGAGAAGATTCTCCGGTATATCCAAGACCTGTCTTTATAAGAGGAGAACGTTGTACCTTGATGATCTCATCTAAGGTTTTAGATCCTTTAGAAAATCTAAGATTCAAGGTTTTTGCTTTCTCAACTTCTTTTCTTTGACTTACCACTTCACATTCTAGTTTTTCAATATGTTTCTTTGCTTCTTCAAGTTGTTTTTCAATGGTCTCTCTGATTATCTTTTGTTCTTCTAAGAGAATTTTGTAATCTTCTAAGCGAAGTTTGAGTTGATTATTTTCTTCAAGAAAATCGTTTTCCTCTAGAGCATCCATAAAAGTATCCTTTTCTTCTTTTTGTTCAAAAGCCATGAGAAGTCTAAGATCTTCTTCACATCCTTCCTCACTATTAGATGACCCATCACTATCTTCATTAGTATAGTAACTTTTCTTAGAGCTAGATCGGTTCTTATTTCTTCTTACTACTTCTTTTCCTTTATAAGGACATTTTGCAGCATAATGAACAACTTTTCCACACTCAAAACATTTGAAGGGAAGCTTACCTTTGAATCTTCCAGTACCTAGTTGGAGCTTTCTCACGAAATTTGCTTCTTCTTCATCGGATATATAGCTGGGTTCTTTGACAACTTCCTTTCCTTTCCTTTTGTAGATGCCTTAAAAGCAGCTTCTCTTATTTGAGAAGGACCTCCTTGTCTCATTTCAAAAGTAGTTAGAGTACCATGTAATTGAACAATAGTAAGTGTTTGCAGATCTTGCCTTTCT
Source organism: Pinus albicaulis (assembly GCA_034641835.2). Taxonomy (NCBI): domain Eukaryota; kingdom Viridiplantae; phylum Streptophyta; class Pinopsida; order Pinales; family Pinaceae; genus Pinus; species Pinus albicaulis. Next base: position 1,527,395,387 of record CM076570.1, on the reverse strand, counting down.
TCAATAGCAGAAACTTTAGAGTCAAATTTTGAAGTCAAAGATCTCAAGACCTTTTCCACCAGAGTAGTATCAGTTATGGTTTCACCCAAATTTCTCATCCAATTTACAATATCATCTAGACGAAGAAAGAAACTGGCAACACTTTCATCACTATGCATCTTCAAATTTTCATATTCAATTCTAAGAGTTTGGAGTTTTGCACTTTTACCTTTGTGTCTCCTTCATAGCTTAGAATGATTTTGTCCCATATTTCTTTTGCTGAATGTAGCTGCATTACTTTAGCAAATTCTGATTCAGACATGCTTCCCAATAAGACATTCACTGCTTTGGCATTAATTTCATACTTCTTTCTTTCAGCTGCATCAGTTGGAATATTTGCCGGGTATTGATAACCTTCTTGCACGATTGCCCATACATCTGCACCAAGACTTTGCAGATATGCTTTTGTTCGTACCTTCCAGAAAATCAGATTGTTTCCATTGAATAGAGGTGGCTTTATAGACATCACTCCTTCTTGACTTCCCATTGCGACGGATCTCCTTCAAGCGATCAAGCTTCTGCAGAAGGACCACGCTCTGATACCAATTGTTGGGAAAAATACTGAGAGGGGGGGGTGAATCAGTATTTACAGCATATTCAAAACTTTTACTTTTCTTTACTTCAAAACCCATACGCTACTTTCCTGAAGCATACTAGCGTATATACGCGGATACCCTTTATTAAAATCGCGTATACTCAGAGAACTAATTATGTCATAAATTCTTCACTTAAATCATTCCCTTATTTATTCATTAGATATTCAATGAATAGTAAACATGTGCAGCAAGAACATAATAAACCATCACACAAAGCATCACACATGAACACCAGGATTTTTAGGTGGAAACCCAAGTCGGGAGAAAACCACCGCTGCAGTTGCTCAGCCTTCAATATTTTATTATAGAGAAAAACATCTTACAACATATGTGCTGGCGCAGACTTGACCAGCACGCAGGCACCCACCTGCGCTCGTTTACCAGCCTCTCCTGGAAGGGAGCTACGACCCCCTGACTCGTTTACCAGCCTCTCCCGGAAGGGAGCTACGACCCCCTGATCTCGTTTACCAGCCTCTCCTGGAAGGGAGCTACAACCCCCTGACTGAAGGCTACAACCCTCAGCACCACCTTGGACCACGTTTCATCAATTTTCACACTGGATCCAACCAACTTCAATAGAACACAATTTGCAGGCCACATTTCATCATATTTTCATACTGGACCCTTTCCATACTTTTAAACACAAACATACATCACCAACAGATACATATCAATACAGATCAGATAGCAGAAACACAGCAGAACAGATCAGATATTTCATACCCCTTGCTTCAGCAAACCCTAGTTTGCATACGCGCTTTTACTTCACTGATGTCGCGTATATACGCGCTTCCGTCCACACAAACCAGAGTATACCTCAGTGTATATTTTATTGCGCATACGCGCTTTTACTTCAGAGAAGCCGCGTGTATACGTGCTTCCTTCGCGGCGAAGTAGCGTATAGATCTTCAATGATTACAGAGCTGCATACTTCATCAGATCAGATGTTCAATTCAGATCTACCCTTTTCACTTCAGTCAGATGTTCCCCTAGATGTTCGCCTCATCACAGATCTAGGCCTTCCATAAGCAGATCTAGCAGATACAAGTGCATTTCAGATCTAGATCCCCTTCTTCATCATTGGTGCATCATACCTTCAGATTTGTCTTCAAGTGTAACCCTTCCATTCAGATTTACTTCAGAGAGAAGTATTCATTCAAGCTCAGACATCTTGCACCCACACTCATGTTTTTGCACAATGAATTTCTTCTCCTTATATAGGTTTACCCTTTTTCAATACCATGAGCACCTTTTTCAATACCATGGGCCAAAGCAATACCATGAGCCCAAAACTACCTGGACGGGGTCAATTAGGCGGATCATTACCCAATACAATGGGTCAATACCATGGTGGTTACCCCTGGTTTTGCACTTTTTGAGCGCTTTTGCCCATATGCGACTTGGAACGTTCCTTTCTGCGTGCATACGCGACTTCCCTTAGACAGATCCGCGTATACATAGAGACATACTCTTTTCATCATACCATGAGCACTTTCTGAATTCCTTTCTTTATTGCCTTCTGTTCATACTGTAGATACATCAGATTTTCTTTATCAAAGACATATTCTATCAAGCACAACTTCATCAAGTAAGTTGTCATCATCTTCATCAAGTGGGTTGCCTTTCAAGGACAACTCTCAGCATCATATTACATCATATCACATCAGATTTACATTATTTACCAAGTCCATCAAATCAAGAATAACTTCATCAGGTGGTTTGTCATCAAGGACAACACATGTCAACAGTCGCATGTCTTCATCTACATTTAGTGGGTTGCCATCAAGGACAACACTCTGCATCATATTTCCAACAGTCTTTTTCTTGTATGATGCTACTAGAAACATTTTTCCACGCATCTCTTTTGGGAAATGTGGTGAAACACAGAGGGAAATGCATTTTCGCAAAAGGGTTTTCTATTTTTACCTTTTTTGGGACGATTGAAGAAACATTTCTCTACATATCTCTATGGGAAACGTTGATGGAAAATTTTCACAATATGAAGGATGCATTTTCCAAAAGGATGATTTTAAGCTTTTCCCTATCAAAAAATGTGCTTTTGGATGTCTCGTAGAAAAAATGAGTTGCCAATTTTTATGGTGTCCCAAATGCTTCTACTTGCTTGTCTCACCATCCCTATACGTGCAACCAAGACTACGATTCCTTGTATTCCTTATCCAAGTGACTCTTTATTCACGTTGTGTTCACTCTTTCCAATGCCATTGCAACCCTCGCCTAGTCCAATATATCATCATTTCGACATGGGTCGTTGATCCACATTGTACTTTTTACTAATCAATGCTCATTACATTGTACTTCGTCAATTTTGGATTTTTGGCCATGTTATTAGAACCCCATTTTCGAGGTTCCTAGTGTAGTCAATGTTCTTTATCCACGTTATGTTCACTCTTTCAAATGCAAGTGAAACCCACACCTAATCCAATATACCATCATTTGGACATGAGTAGTTGATCCACATGGTATTTTTAACTAATCAAAACTCATTAAATTGTGCTTTGTCAATTTTGGATATTTGGCGATGTTATTAGAACCCCATTGTCGAGGTTCTTAGTGTGCTTGATGTTCAAGGTGATCAAAGGTTATAGGTATTTTGCCACTTTTAGTGGTATGTAGAAGTAATTGATTGATTTCTAATAATAAAAGTTTGTTCCAATTATATATTGTGCGAGCTTTTAAAATCCAAGAAAAATCTCTATCACTTTTAGGATAATATCATTGGATTGTTTACATATATAATCACAAAATATAGCAATAAGTGAGGCAAAAAACTATATATGGAAGGAAACAACCCCCAAAAAATTATTATTCGTATACTCTTGGTATTCTAGCCCTTGTGGAATAAGTTGGAGAGCCTCGTTGGAGAGCTTGTCTGCTAGGGTATTGAGTTCATGGTATATATGGCCACAAGAGAACCAATCCAACTTGTCGTAGACTTGTTTGATACCTTGAAACATGTGAGCCAAATGAGGTGCCATTATGTTGACTTTGTTGCAAACTCAATCCACAAGAAGTTTTGAATCCCCCAAAATATTTAGTTTTTTTGACATATTTTTGGTTTACCACATTAACAAGAGCCTAGAGAGTTGAAAATTAAACTCTCATGTTTGTGCCCATAATTGGAGCATATTTGATATGAAAAAAATGAGAAAGTTTTGCATATTTATTTCCACAATGGTTTTATTTCATTGCTTTGATCTTTGATGTTGTGTCATCAATTAAATATTCCATTCCTCCATCAGCAGGACTGCCTACATACAGACCTCCACTTTCAGAATCTGTTTCTTTAAGTGGTTCACGCCCAATGAATTTCTACTCATCGATGCCAACTGGGTCTTATGGTAACATTTCATCTACTTTTCATCAACCTTTAAACACAAAAACCGGCAGAAATTCACACCCATTAACAGGAAAAAATAAACTGGCTACGATCCATTCTGGTGATATTCTGGGTATATTGAAACCATTCCCACGGGCTTTAGAAACCACTTTGGCTCCAGTTCAACTTCTGGATGGAAAGACAAACTCCTTGCCAGAATCCCTTGGCAATCAATCAAGTTCTCTTACAGTTGCATTTTTCAGCAACAAATATAATTGTAGTTTACAATTTTCCATCAGTCCTCCATCTGAAGTATTGACTATAGATAAAGAAAATGGAGTTAATCTGTCACCAGTGAACATGCCTGTTGCGACATCATGTGATCTCTCTGATGGTACGGTTTCAAATTGTTCTGTAGTTTTTGCACTTGAGTCTGGATTAGATCATCATACTAGTAAAAAGAAGAAAAACATATCTAAAAAACAAGCAGGTCTTTCAAAAAATGAGTGTTCAAATAAGATGACAAAATTTGAGCACAAGCCTAAAAAGTAGCAGATGCAACAACAAGTGTCATTGGTAGGAAGCTCGTCAAATATGGAAAGGGAGTCAAAAGGGGAGGTGGTTGCATAGGAATCTAAACTTTGTGGTTCTCACAGGCAGGTGGAGGAGTTACTTTTCAGTTAGGCTTCATCATCTACCTCAACAACTCCTCTAATGACAGCCCCACATAAGACAGTTAAAGGTGTTGATGGAGGGGCTCATTTTGACCTAGCCATAGAAACCATTCTACATTCTTCACTGCCAGAGCCTAATTTGCAGCCCATCCTTGTGGTTCATTTAGAAATCCCACAAAATGTGAAAAGATACTATTGCCAAACAAGTCATTAGGAAACATGGTTAATGTTGTGGACACTCCCTCGTTAAGGATATCAGGAGTTTCATCATTTGTAGATGAGACCACCGAAAGGAATATTTCCAGGGGAATCTTGGAACCTTTACAAGATTCAGAATCTGTGATTGAATTGATGATTCTGATATGTCTTCATCTTTGGGAAGCTGTTGTGAGGGATATGAAGGAAAAACAGAAACTTCTAGGCTAGTTATAGAGTTTTCTACAAAGGATGTTGGAGTAGTAAAGGAAGCACCAGAAGATATGAAGGTTGATAACAATAATGTTCTTATAGGAACATTGAAGGGCCCAACATGTAGTGAGGATGACATTAAATTAGATTCAAAACTTAGAACTGTGAAGAATTAACATTTTGAATCAACAAGTGATAATAATAGACAAAGTTGTTGTAATAATTTTGTTAATTCTGTAATTGGAGAGAAGCAAGATCTTGGAAATGTTCTCCATCTTGAGCATGGGACTGTTGTGGTTTTTGATTCCCCATTTGAGTTGTCAAGTTCACCTGATGCTGACATAAACAAAGAGTTGATTTATTTTTCTAGTTCTGTCATTGGAAACGAAAAAGCTAGTTTGCATGCTCGGGAGAGAAAAATCAATGGAATGCAAGAGAGTAGTTTTGCATCTCAACTAGCTACACATGACAATGGCACAATGGTTATTGCTCAAAATCTTCTCAAAGAGAAAAAGCATGAAGTGTTATTTTTATCTCAGTAGTCAACAAAAAATACAGACAAGGTGTCTGAATGGGAATTAAAATCAGAAGCTACAATTGTGTTCCCTAAAGCTGGTATGACTATTTTGGAGGGAAAAATAGGTTTTCTATATGGTAACAAAGTTGTTGACCGCAAACAATCTTCTGGATATAGAAACAAAGGTAGGGTTAACCATGATAGTGCTAAAGTACTTGGGGAAGGTTCAGCTGCCAATGTTAAGGAAATTGACACACAAGATAAGGGTCAAGTAATCACCACTAATAGTGATATTTTTGAAATGCCTGCTCAACTTTAGGTGTCATATTTTCCTATTGAAAGTGAAGGCAAGCAAGATTTAGTAGCTAGATTGACACAAAAGGATAATAAAGTTTCTTCTAATGTTTCTGCGAAGAATAGTGTTGCAGATATTAGTGACTTTGCCAAGGTAGTAGTTGTCAAAAAGAAGAAGAAAAAGAAGGATTTTTACACTAAGGCAAATGCTGCAGCTCCCACACGGATTTATATAATGCTTATAAGGTTCAAGAGGAGAAGGATGAATATGTGAACCTTACAGAACTAACCAAAATAGTAACCGATGTTGTCAAGAGTAAGACTTCTTCAAAAGTGATTGAGAAGCAAGTCCTGAAAGAAGTGGATGTCTGGGAATATGCAACTGAGCTTTCAACTCCTGTGAATCAAGTAGCTATGTTAGTTACTGAATGTTTAGGAGACAAAATGTACTCCAAATATTTTTTGTTGATAATCAAGCATCAGTGAAAATATCTACCAAATCATTTTGAATTTTTTCTAGACACTCTTGAATTACTTGGAAATTCCCAAGAACTTGCAAGTCATGTAGGAGAGGCTCATGCATTAGCAAGCACTGCAAGAGGTATTGACATGCAGTTGAGTGGGAATTATCTACTTGAACATCGTGGGAGCAATATGGCCAGTTTGGATGACGATAGATGGGACAAGCCGGTGGATGCTTTTGCTTATGGCTATGATATGTAGATGGATGCAGATCTTACTGGTTCCTATGCTGTGTTTTGACCTGGCCAAGGCTATAATACTAGCTTTGCAAGAAATTCCTGTGCAACACATGAGTATGAATGTCATCCTTCCTGGAGGGCCTTATGTTCAAGCACCACTTCCACAAGTTGGACTAGTGAGAAATAATTCTGATGGTGATAGGTGGTAGCATGATTCTGGTTTGCAGAAGGGTTTGATTCCTCCTCTACAACCTTCTCTGCCCACAATTAATATATTAGAGAACCGATATGAAGTGGGCAAGGTTTCTGAGAGGATCAGTTGAAACAATGACAAATTAAATGCATCCTTAATAAATTAACGCCCCAAAACATTGAGAAACTTTTTGAACAGGTCAAAGAAGTGAACATTGACTCTGTATCATGTCTTCATAGTACAATATCTCAGATATTTGACAAAGCCTTGATGGATCTGGCTTTTTGTGAAATGTATACAAAATTCTATTTTTAGCTTGCTGCAGGAATATCGGAATTTTATGCACATAATGAGAAGGTTATTTTCATGCGAGATATTTTGAGCAAATGTCAGGAAGAATTTGAAAAATATGAGAAGAGGAAGAGGCTGGGAAAGTAGAAGAGAATGGTCAAAAAATCCTTTCAACAAAATAAATATGGGAGAACAAGGCTACAACATGACGATGAATACTAAGAAATATAAGGTTTATTGGTGAGCTTTATAAAGAAAGTATGTTGACCGAAAGAATTATGCATGCATGCATCAAGAAATTAATTGGTGAAATTCCGCATCCAGAGGAGGAAAATTTTGAATCTTTGTGCAAACTAATGAGCACTATTGGTCATATGATTGGCCGTTCAAAGGCCAAGGAACATATTTATGCTTACTTCAATAGGATGACAAACATGTCCAATAACCAAAGGTTTCCCTTTAGGTTGAGATTCATCCTTAAGGATTTGATTGATCCAAGGAGGAATGGATGGAAACTAAGGAAAGCTGAGGGCCCCAAGAAAATAGAGGAACTGCATCGAGATGTTGTGAAAAAACTACATGTACAAGGAGGCTGCTCTTGTAATGTTCCAAATCTGGAACTCAGCAATGAATAAGTTGTATAACGGTCCTGTTATGATGAATAAGCTTAAAATATACATAAGAAACACATAGATATCATTTTTAGCTACAACAGAAACTTGTACTTCGTTTCATGATCCGGAAAGTGGGGAAAAAGAGTATTTTATGCCCTAAAAAGGTTGTTTTCAGCAATGAGCGTGCCAAATAAGCAGGGGAAACGGTTGGATATGATAGTGTAGGTCATGAGGGACCTACACTCCAAATTTTAGCTCAAAATAATGCTTCTAGATATGTTAAACAACTCCTCGTCTCTCGACTAGGCTAGAAAACCTTGATTTCCCATGACTTTGCTAAACATAAATTTATGAATACTGTGAGAGCATAATTTTCATGGGGGTTTCTATAGAAAATGATAAAATAATACTGATATGAAACTTATATTGATCAAACAATAGAGAAATGGATATTTACACTCTTATACAGCAAAAACAAGACACCCGACAAAGGTTTCCAGCAAAATGCATGTACAAAGCAGCACTGCAGAAAATAACGCAGTTTACTGCAACACTGTATTAAACATGACTAAATATGACATATAAATGCTGAATAATACAGAGAATGGCCTTAGGCCTTCTTATTGGAGCTCCCGAAGGGAAATAAGCACCTCCTCCTAAAAGATTAGCATGCAATCAAAGGATGCAGCTCTACTGCTGCTGCTCCTACATAAAAGACGTAGTTCACTGAAGAATACTGCACTGTAGATGAATTTAGATGAATGGCATCAAGCCAAATACAGAAATGAAGCTCAAATCACTCCGCTTTGATCCCTTAAGCAGGCTGATCTAAAGAGAGGATGGAATTCCCGCATAGGAATTCCTTGCACTAAGCAGTGCAGCAACTCTAGCTAAACAGCTGAAGCATGCAAGTGGTATCAAGACCAAAATAGATGAATACATGAATGAATTTCCTTTGATGCTATGCCTTCCTTTTATCTTTGGTGAGCCTTCTCACCCCGGACCCCACACAATGTTGAGGTGACTTCTTCATGAAGCTTCCGCTTTCAAAACTACACTGCCCTAGCTAGCTTCCCTCCTCTTTGTGACAACGTTGTTGACTTGGTCAACTGGAACCAATCCACTTTCAATGCCTCTGTTCACACTAAGGGATCTTCAATCCGGTTCTCATATGTGTGTCTAGGCTGATCCTTGTTCACATTGAGCTAGTTTACTTGAGTGATTTCTTCCTCCATCTAATTTTCCCTTGTTGACACTTGGAAGTGTAAAAACAACTCCTAAGGTGATCTCCTTCCTTACTAAGGTGGAAATTATTCATATTTTTATTTTTCATGGGCCTCCTTACCCATTTATTCCTCTCCTAAGCGAAAGTAGCAAAATCTAATATTCCAAATTTCTATGTGCAAATTTTGGAATATTACAGTCCTCCCCTCCCAAATTTTGCTTGTCCTCAAGCAACTGCAAGGATAAGAGTGAAGAGAATCCTCTTCTCCCCTGTAGCAACCTCATAAGATGGAATCCTACAAAGATCAAGGTGCTGCATCATCAATATTTCTCCAAGTTTCCCCTCCTGAGTGTGTAAGCTATCCAAATAGCTGACATTATGTAACAAGGGATCATCCATGGAGGCAACAATGGGTTGTTTGAAGGTCCTCTTGGGGCATGAAGGCTGATATAGATTTGGATTCATCATCCCCATTTCAATCTCTCCTCCCCAAGCTATCAACCAAGCAAAATAAGCCACCCTCCAAAATGGTAACTCATGCAAATCATCCTCCACCTGAAGCTCCGGCAAGGTAGGTGGGCTGAAATTTTGGACATGGTAGACATAGTAGCCTACCCCATACTGTCTTCCTCTCCACTTAAGATAAGTATAGAGGATTTGCTGATCTTGGGCTGCCATCATGTTGCCCTCAAATGGCAAGAAGGAAGCTAGACCTCCAAAGGTCCCTCTCTCATGCGTTGTGCATCTAGCTGGCCCAAACCATCTCATGCATAATGGATAAGAAACCATCATCATATGGCACTCCATCCATCTCCTGATGTAGAGGCCACGTCTCTTCCCATTCTCCCCTTAGAGCATGTAATGCAAAAAGTGTGGGGATGCTCCTACCCCAAGAACACACCCACTCCATGTGTTCCTCCTCCAATCATGCTCCTCATATAGGCAAGAATAATATCAGCAAATAAGATCATGATCAGTAGCATACTGAGAGAAATACTGAAGGTTTCATGTGTTGTTGGAAGGTACCAACAGTCTCCCAAGTGGTCACGGTGCAGTCTTCCCCACTGCAGCTCTAGGAAATGGTATGGAAAGTTGTCTCTTGACAAATGGCTTGCTGTATAAGTCATCACACCCACTAGTAAATAGTAGATGGTTGCACATGTCAATTGAGCATACAAGAAGAAACCATATACTTGCCCCGGATCATACATTAGATGGTTTTCTCCATCATAATAGCTGGCCAAAAATGGTCCATGGAGCCTAAAGAGAAATTTGTCCCTTTGTAGAGCAATGCACTGCAAGGAAATGGTAAGAGCATGCAAATATTGTATTGAACAATCAATAAATGCATCAATAGAATTATTACCATGTAGTGAGGACAAGACAAGATCCATAGATGAATCCTCCATAGTGGCATGACATACCCATATGAAGAGGAATGAACCACATGCTGCATGAAAAACCTCCTTCTCATGCTTTGAAATCCAAGTCAAGGAGAGCATACCACAATAACCAATGAGTCCATCCACCATTCTACCAATCTCACCTCCTCTATGCTCATCAAGTGCATCACATATGAAGTGATCCTAGGAACACTCCATCAATAAGCTCATGCTCCAAAGTGACAGTGTTGTTGGCCTATGAAAATAGGCTCCTGCCAACTCATAAAGCCATTCTCTGACATGCCCAATGTCAAAGACTCCCCCCATAATGTTGCCATCTCCTCCCATTGCAACATCATGCAAAATGTGAGAGAAACTTTGCCTTTGCTCTCTCTCAATCCTCCAAAGCAAAAAATGTCTCTGCTGCCCCGACATACCTCCATCATAAAACTCATGTGGTGAAAACATAATGATTACATCATAATAATGGATTCGCCCTCCTTGCTGCCCCATGATGCAAGTACCCTGCCAAGCATTCTCCTCCCACATACCCTTGGAAAAAGAATATGTCTCATGATGGCCAAACTCTCTCAAGAGAAGCCAACGCAGTTTTTCCTCCTGCTGCCCAGTATCATAGATTTGCAAGTAGCTCTCCAGCTCCGTGCTCTCTATCCACATCCTCTCATCCACCGATGGAGGTCTCCTATCATTTTCCATCTTGGTACTCCTCCAAAGGAGACTATCATCCTCCCATATCAGATTTTTCTCCTTTCATTTCCTGTGATGCTGGAATGCAATTCCTTGGAGATATCTTGGAGAAGATCTCATGTTCATGGCTATCTTGAATCCATCAAGACCCAAAGGTGATAGAGGTAAAGCCCTCTCACTGCTATTGTTTGACAATGCTGATAGCTTCTCCCATGGTATAGTTGCTACCTCATACTCCATCTCAAGGTTCATGACTCCCTCCAAAGGATCACACTTCAACCTCAAGGGTTGAGTGCAAATCAACATGGGTCCAAGAGAATGATGGTTTATTTGTTTCTTGAACCATTCAAGTCTGCACAACGCAGTGCAATATTTCTGCTCTTCCCCAGCAACAATGTTTGATCCTGGGCCATATGAAAACATATTTCCACAACTTTCAGAGAGATTTGCTGCAATAAGTAAAAGTGGAAATCTTCCCATACCTTGGTGAGATGTGGGAACCTCTTGTAGAGCTACAAAGGCTCCTCCTTCCAATGTAATGGCTGCCCCAACTGCTGATGTAGGAAGCTGCTCTTCCAAGTCTATGACAGCGTTGGTACTTGTCTCTTCCCATGGTGGTGTGGACCCTCTCTCCTCTGATCTCTCTTCATCAAAAGTTTTGATCAGATCTTGAGTGAACTCAGAAAAAGAAGTGACTCTTGTGTGGCTTAATTGTTTGCACCACCAAGTATTGGCTTCAACCTCCAGGTGCAGCGCTGCAACTTCTGCTGCTTCCCTCTCTACCATTAGATGAAGTAAGAAGAATGCCTCAAGTTTTCTTGCCCAAGATCTAGCTGTAGTTGACCCATCAAATGTAGACAATAGAAACCTATTTCCTTTTATCTCTCCTTTGCTGCAGGATCTTCTTTCTTCACTCAGTTGAATAAACTGAGGAAAATCTAGGGTCTCTTTGGAAGCCCTAGGTTGGCACTTGTATTCTGCCAAATACCCACTCAGGATTTCATGCTCTAAGTGGTATCCTTTCTCTTCACTTCCTCTATAATAACAGGAATTGCATGCATCTTCTTCTGCTTCTTGAAACCTTCCAGAGGTCTCACTGCAACTCTCTCCTCCTTGAAACCCTCTTGGAGTTTCAATGAATTTCTCTTCTTCTTTCTTCCTGGATCTCAAAATGGATGAGAGTAAGCTCATACTCTCCATAATTTTTTTCTCCTCTTCTTCTTATCTTCTGATTGGATCTGAAATCCACAGGCTGAGCCAAGATGGCAGATTTGATACCACTGTAATGTTCCAAATCTGGAACTCAACAATGAATAAGTTGTATAATGGTCTTTTTATGATGAATAAGCTTAAAATATACATAAGAAACACATATACATCATTTTTAGCTACAACATCAACTTGTACTTCGTTTCATGATTCGGAAAGTGGGGAAAAAGGGTATTTTATGCCCTAAAAAGGTTGTTTTCAGAAATGAGCGTGAAAATAAGTAGGAGAAATAGCTGGATATGATATATTAGGTCATGAGGGACCTACGCTCCAAATTTCATCTCAAAATAATGCTTCTAGCTATGTTAAACAGCTCCTGCTTTCCCTACTAGGCTAGAAAACTTTGATTTCCCATGACTTTGCTAAACATAAATTTATGAATACTGTGAGAGCGTAATTTTCATGGGGGTTTCTGAAGAAAATGATAAAATAAGACTGATATGCAACTTATATTGATCAAACAATAGAGAAATGGAGGTTTACACTCTTATACAACAAAAACAAGACACCCAACAAAGGTTTCCGACAAAATGCATGTACAAAAGTAGCACTGCAGAAAATAACAAAGTTTACTACAAAAATATATTAAATATGAATGAATATGACATATAAATGCTGAATAATACAGAGAATGGCCTTAGGCCTTCTTATTGGAGCTCCCGGAGAGAAATAAGCACCTCCTCCTAAAAGATTAGCATACAATCAAAGGATGCAACTCTATTGTTGATGCTCCTGCATAAAAGACGCAGCTCATTGAAGGATACTGCATTGTAGCTGAATGTAGATGAATGGCCTCAAGCCAAATACAGAAATGAAGCTCAAATCACTCCCCTTTGATCCCTTAAGCAAGATGATCTAAAGAGAGGATGGAATTCCTGCATAGGAATTCCTTGCACTAAGCAGTGCAACAACTCCAGCTAAACAACTGAAGCATGAAAGTGGTCTCAAGACCAAAATAGCTGAATACATGAATGAATTTCCTTTGATTCTATGCCTTCCTTTTATCTTTGGTGAGCCTCCTCACCCCGGACCCCACACAATGTTGAGGTGACTTCTTCATGAAGCTTCCTCTTTCAAAACTGCACTACCCTAGCTAGCTTCCCTCCTCTTTGTGACAGTGTTGTTGACTTGGTCAACTGGAACCAATCCACCTGCAATGCTTCTATTCACACTAAGGGATCTTCAATCCGGTTCTCATATGTGTGTCTAGGCTGATCCTTGTTCACATTGAGCTAGTTTACTTGAGTGATTTCTTCCTCCTCAAGAATGGATGTTGACTTAGTAAAACTTGACTATGTCTCCATCTAATTTTCCCATGTTCACACTTGGAAGTGTAAAACTAGCTCCTAAGGTGATCTCTTTCCTTAGTAAGTTGGAAATTTTTTATATTTTTATTTTTCATGGTCCTCCTTGCCCATTTATTCCTCTCCTAGGTGAAAGTAGCAAAATCTAATATTCCAAATTGCTATGTGCAAATTTTGGAATATTACAGCTCTTGAGGTACCAATATGGGACATTGAGGTCGAAGACTTGTGATACCACTTGATCATGGTGTGAGAGGACCTGTGATGCCACTTTACATGGCAAGTGCACAGATGGGTTCACTTCCACATATGGGTGGGATTAAAGGTCCACAACCCCATATGGGACCACGTGACCGTGGATTCACCAGTCAAGATGCTCGGATTGTGGACAGGGCTCAATTTGAAAATCAGTCTATGCCAATCCCTTCAACACACATAGCTTTTGATGATGGCCACCTAACTCTTGGTCCTAAGGGAGGTCTTGGAAAGGGAATAAGACAGAGGGATCAACCTCTGCCATATTCTCAGAGTGATCTAGCAGATATTTCACCATTCACATCTCTGAGTAATAGACGAATAGGTGCTGGTCTGATTTCAGGTTGCAATTATGATCGAATGCCAGTTGGTATGAGACATGAAATTTTGACAAGGACTTATGCTGCATAAAAGCCTTTATTTGAAAATTCATGTGTCCAGGAAATAAATATTTTGGATAATGACATAAGAGAGTTTGATAATTCATACTCATCAGGTGAAATAGGTGGGAAGACTGCAACTGATGAATTTCAACTATAAAAACATTCTTCTCAAAGAAGTTTGAGTTCACAAATCATTGAGGTTCAACTTAGAAAAAAGGTTGAAATGACGATCAAAGAATATTACAGGTGCATTCCTTTACAAAGCTTCCATGCATTTTCATTATGTGTTTTAGAGAATTCGACAAGTTTCCCTGACTTTTTATTAATTTTGCATGACATACCATCAAATGTGAGAGATGGGAAGGAGGAAACTTTTTGTGTAGATAACCTTAAAGCACCATTGTTCCATTCAACTATGGCTTGATTTGGATATTAGATTATTTTTTCAGGAAATATGTTGAAATTGATCTTCTAGGGAATCTACTTACACATTTATGCAAGTCTGATCCATTCTTGCTAAACCAAGGACAACTTACTGAAGGGTAGTGTGAAATTTTGTGTTTGTTCTTATTCAAGTTTGAATTTATTTAAGGACTGCTACAGTATATGGTAATTTGTGATTATGAATTATACCTATATATAATTTTGATGTTTCTAGGTTGGATACTATACTATTTTCATTGGAGGATGCTACTATTGATGCGCCTAAGGCTCCTGAGTTACTTTGTCATGTAGGGTCCAAATCCACTAAGTTGATTCCATGTCATTAGAACAATTTTGCATCCTTCCTGGGAAACAAATCCATTACAGAATAGGAGTATCCCAAGAAGGAATTTATAACATGAAACCAAAAAATTACAAGCAATGTTAGTGAGTTTGTCTTTCCAAGGCATATGATAGAGAAAATTGGCTTTATTTAGGGCTACTCATCCATATAGGATTCAATGTGCAATTGGTTAACTAGATAATGAATTGTCTTTCCTCAATATATGTGCAATTCTAATTAATGGCTCAACCTATTCTTCTATCATTCCTACAAGAGACCATGGGTAGGTATGACTAATGGCTCCTTTTCAATTTTTAACTATAGAGTAGGTTGTCTCAACAGAGTTATAACATAGTAAAAAAGAATTATAAGTTTGATAACTATACAAATAGGAATTTCCCTAAACTTGACAAATTTTCTCTTTGTTGATTATATTTTTCTTTTGGGTGATAGGACCAAGGCAGATGCAATTATGCTGAAGGACCCCACCCTTGAAGAACTAAAATTCCTACCTTAAAATCTACCAACAACTAAGGAGCTACAAGAATCAACACCATTTTGATTTGAACCTAAAATAGTATTATTATCTTTGAGTATTTCCCTAACCACAATGACCAATAGATTCTTGTCATGGATTATTTCTCTCATTCTATTTATTAGTAAAATCCACAAAATGTATCCCTACATTTGAACCTTGGGAAAAAAAATATAATTGTTATCATTTAAATTATCCATATCTCTTGGAGCCCAAAAATCCATTTTCTTTGGATAAGCTTTATTTATAACCTCAAAAGAAACCCTATTATAAGTTGAAGGACCATTATTTCCTCTTGAGTCTTGACAAAGGATGCTGGAATGAAATTGGGTGAAGACAAGATCCAAGGTTACCATGTCAGAACCTAGGTTCATTGAGATGACGACCTTGGTTTGAAGATATCAACCATACAAAATAGGACCACCCATACTTATCGTTGCCATCTCTCTTTCATCATCAAGATTAACATAATGAGGACATATAACCAATGGAGGCCCATGGTAGTCATTGCAATGCAATTTATTAGAATACATGCCATTTCTTATTATGAGATTTACCACATCCAAAAATGGCATCATCTACATCATTTTGAAGAGGTCTACAAATTAGGTCAACATAATTTTTTTCACATTTACGACTTCCGTCACATTTTTTGGTTCTTGAAGCTCGAGCACTTTCATAACAAAATAGGCAAAGTCAAACAACAAAAATGGTCAACTTTATTTTCATTTTCTAAAATTATAATGAAGTTTTATTAGAGAAACTGTTTGTTTGTTTTTTCTGGTTAGAAAAGGTTTCTATCTTGGTTTTATGTGACTTTCAATTTATCATATGTAGCATGTTGAGAAATGGGAAAGAATAATGTCTGACATTTATCTTGCAGAAATTGATGTTGAATGAAAGGATCATAAATAGTTTAACCAAGCTACAATTCACTTTGGTAAAGGCGAAGGAACATCTTAAAAAACTGCTTAAGAATACACCATATACAAAGTTTGATCATAAGTAATATATGCATTTTTCTTTGGTAGATTTGTTCTTTTTTCTACCCAAGATATCACAACAAGAAAAATACTGATATTATAGAAATTGTTTGAGGACATCAAGAACTGTATAAATTAGATATTCAAACCTTTATTTTAGAATCATCTTCCTGAAATGACCTTTGGGAACATCCATTGATACAATTAATTGATAGTTCTAATCTAAGAAAGTGTATGAAAAAACAGTAAAGGAAACTAGATAACTGTGAATTATTATTGCTTCAGACTTATTCTAATTTGAAAGCAGATAAATCTATTCTCACGAAATGTTTTTAGAAGATCAATCATTACACAGTTATTCTATTGATGCTAGAAACACGTTCATAATATAATTCTATGCTACTGCTCAAAACTGAAATGTAACATTAATCTATTCAGAAAACAGAATTGACAAAAACAGAGTAAAAAAATTAAACTAAAAACAATGAACGAAAAACCTCTTCCTGTGCAAGGGCCCTCTACAACAGATTCGGCTAAGATCCTAGCTGGTTAAATATGCACTTAAGAGATCATTGGAATGAACACGATCCTTGTATTATCTTATAATGGAGTCTTAAAACAATACACAACGTTTCAGCAAAAACTTAACTTAAAACTTTCTTAATCTCAGCTTTGTACAACCGGTATTTAAATAAAATAAACATAATTGTTTATGGGCTAATTTTGCCTATAGGTGGCTAATCTTAAACGACTTATATAATTTCAATTTGACTCTTTAACTCTTGATTTGCTACGATAGAGAAAATCAAGGTTCCTTCTGTTCTCGGCTAACGTCCTTTGACCAGACTTTGACCACTATCTCAAGTGTCATCTTTTATCGATTTCGATCAAGTAGATAGGACGAAATCAATGTGTAGATGATTATGAAAATGCCCATATGGCCCATTTATCCATTTGATCCTTGAAATCTGTCAAACCTTGAGAGTAGTTGCGGAACCGGTGATTAGGTGCAGAATAGGATGCTTTCTGTAGCCAGATTACAAAAATCCATTCGAATAGCAAGAACATCAGAGTATAACATGGAAATCATTTAAATGCATTCCTTGAGACAGAACATGACATTTATCATTGATTCGAGTATATGAGCTTATGAGAAAGTAAGGGAAAAAGGTGATAAAGTATGTCAAAGAGGGGATAATTTTGAGGTTCAACATACCCCCACCCAGAATTCATTACATGTCCTCATGCAATTTACCTAAAATGTGAATTTTTCCTCTGTTACTGCATTTGTTCAGACACTTCTGCTAACACATCCAATTTCCTACTTTTCCTTTTCTTTGAAGTGATTTCCATCTTGGGCTTTGAAATAAGAAGCTTGTATTTGAGATTAATGACTGCCTTGTTTAGTGACTTGTTCTTTCTTTTCAACTTCCTGTTATTTTGGTACCATAGTCCTAGGTAAAGAATGGTATTGTCATTAATTACCTTTTCCAACTTGTTCTGCTGCTTCAAAGCTTCATTCTCCTATTTAATGTGCCTATTCAATATCTCTAGTTCATAAATTTCCTATTTGAGAGTATCAACTAGAGGTTCTTCTAGATTGATAGGATGTTCTGGATTTACTATTGAATTTCTCTTCACTAGTGAATTTATGTAATCATATATTTTTGTTGTGTTGGTTCTATGCCTACATATTTTCTGCTAGTACTACCTTCAAAATTATGAATAGGAGAATTTTGAGGAGTATGTGAAGGAGAAATATTGACAGGAGATGGTATTGAAGTTTCTTCATCTAAACTTACAAACTCTGTCTCTTTTGGTAGTGTTTTTTTCATCGCACCTTGGAGTCTGGAGCTCCTTCCCAGTTGTATAAGATTTACATTTTCCTCACTTGTAATCTTTTCTTCTTTCCTATATTACCTCTTGTCTTGAATTTAGTATGTTTTCTGATATCTGTCAACACTACAGGGATGAGCTTTTCATCATTTCTCTGAAATGAATATGTATGTTTGTCTTTAATGTTTGTATCAGTCTTCTTCCTTCTGTTCTTTCTAACATTATCTTCTTTAGGTTGCTCCGGTACTTCTTGAAAATGGTTTCTCATGAAACAATTCTCCCAGGAATATCCTAAACTTTTTAAATGAAACTCAACGAGTATTTTTATCAACCCATGCTGGTGCATCATGTTATTTATTAACTGTATTCTCTTCGGCATGTTTGAAGACATTATTTTTAAGTTATTCAGTAGAAAGAAGAGAAGATTTATTTCACCATTCTCTAAGAAATTCATCAACAATTGAATATGATATACGTACATGCAACCAAACCTTCCTTCACAAGTGATAAATTTCTGTAAAACCAAGAGTATGTTCCCCCATTTATTTTTAATGGTTGAACTGGGGATACCTTTCCTGAAAATAGAGACATCCATACCTGGGTTTTTTAGGATAACTTTCCATGATTCATTGTGAAATTTCTTGTTTTTGAACCACCTTTCGCAACCCTTGGAAGTTTTGTGGCTTCGGCTATGAATGTATCAGTAACCATGAACTTGATTTCTCCAATTTCCACTTCCGTGCCATCAAATGATCTAAAAAAAGGCCTTGTGATCTCTTTGTGAAAACCATCAAATTTCTCTATGAATTGGAGCCATCTTCATTTCTGCGACATTTCCTTGACCTGAGGATATAATTCCATATATTTTGTTCCCACCGGTTCTAGTCTGAATATTAGTCCCATGCCTTCTATTATGAAGAGTCTAACCGTCACAATTATCCTTCTCTGTTATGAAATGAATTGGATTACGGATCATATGAAGGGTAGCAAGGGTTTGTAGTAATAAATTAGTGGTTTGGATTGGGGTTTTGAAGAAACGTAGATGGGTATGTCACGTCAACAGGTCATGATCATTAATCATAAATAGGAGAGTCTATTTTGGATCGTTATGAAACATAATTCAAATGATGTGGCCGATTTATGATATGATGGAAATCACAATAAAATCAAATGATGATCTGTCAAGGGAGAATATGACCATCCATATTTTACATGCAAATGTTTTGACCTTGCTATTAAAATAAATTTTTGCAACTTGACCCTTAGAACTAACCTTTCCTTGTCGTTTCTTTGGTGTTGATTCTTCAGGTACCTTTTAGCATGATGGTCTTCAAATGTATTCCTTCAATTTCCTGTATTCATCATTTTTAGTAGGTTGTACAAATGTGTCAAAGTTGTTGAATGAAATGGAATGTGGCTGCAGAATGGAATCAACTGCAGAATGTAATGTAACTATGAAATGGAATATGACTATGAATGGAATGTAGGTGGAACATGACTGTGAAATGGAATGAATGTGAAATATGACTGTGAAATGGAATGAAGCTGCATATTATGAATTAAAAAATTGGAATATGAATGTATTTCTTTGTTACTACTTATCTGCAGAAAAAGAAATTGAAAATATAGGATGTTAGAAATCTCTGATTTTCACCCTGTATTTTCTGTACAAGGATGCCAATCATTGATTGGTTTTCATACTTATACACTTTATTTTTATTTTTTTTATTATATATATATATATATATATATATATATATATAGGAAAAATAAAAGCTAAGTTAGTGAAGAAGAATAATTATTCTTCACTAACTTCATATCAGTATTATCTTGGAAAATATTGATAAACTCTTCTCTTGAAATTGGCTTATGGTATACTTTCAACCGATGACCATTCACAAGAAGAGGTACATTTTCTTCATCAATAATCCTTATCTTGACTGCTCCATTGTCAAAGACCTTTTTCAATCTCATATAGCCCAAGCGAATGAGTCTGAAACTTTCCTTGAAAATATTTGAATTTTGAATCGAACAAAAGTGCGCAATCCCCTGCTTGAAAATTATTCTCCTTGATATATTTATCATGAATTTTAGCCCTTTGTTGCTGGAATATAGTGGTTCTTTTAACTACATCTTGTCTGATTTCATCAAGCTCATTGAGTTGCTCCAATCTATGTTTTTGTGCTTCTGATAAATCAAGTCCCAATTGGACTTCCATCTTGAAGGTTCAAATCTGAAACTCTATGTGGAATAGGAATTTATTTCCATAAACAAGTACATAAGGAGTATGTCATTTTGTATTCCTCCATGTAGCTCTGTAGGCCCATCAGGCTTCATGAAGCCTTTCTGCTCAATCTCTTCTATGTCGATGTAAAGTCTTAGTGAGAATTCCTTCAATCACTTTATTGGTAGACTCTACTTGACCATTTGCTTGTGGATGATAAGGAGTAGAATTTATGTGCTTGATCTTGTAATATTTCACAAGCCTTTTCACCAACTTGGATGTAAAATGGGATCCCTGATCTGTCACAATTTCTCTTGGAACACCAAAGCAAGTGAAGATATCCTCAAAAAGAAAATTAACTACAGAACGTTCACTAGAAAAACGTAGTTCTTTAGCCTCTACCCATTTAGTGACGTAATAAGTACATACCAAAATATATTTCTTTTGTTTATATGGTGGATTTATTGGTCCATAAAAATCCAAGGCCCATTTTACAAAAGGTTCAATGAGTACTTGAGGTTGTAATGGCATTTCATCTAAGGGTGTTGGTTTCCTTACCCTTTGGCAACTGTCACACATTTTGACATATTATTTGGCATCTCTAAAGATATATGGCCAATAATATCCCAAATGAAGTATTTTATAGGATGTCCTCTTGTCAACAAAGTGTCCACCACAAGGTTCATCATGACATAACTTAAGGAGTTCAGGCATTTCATCTTCACGAACACATCTTCTGATAATGAGATCTACACCTGTTTTATACAGTTAATTATTAATCCAAGAGTATCTTTCACTTATTTGAATAATTTTTCTTTTCTCCCTAAGAAAAAAATGTGAAGGTAATTTTCCTGTGACTAAGTAATTAGCAATATCTGCAAACCAAGGAGTTTTAGTAGTTACTGAAAAAAGATATTTGTTGGTGTCCGAATATGAACAAAATTCAACCCTTTCTCCACATAAATTATCAACCCGAGGGTGTTAGTTATTTCAAGACTAATGGAAAAGTATATGCAGATACAAGCACATTACCTGTTGTAGATCACAGGTTTAACTCCATAACACATATACCACTGCAACAACAATTAAAGAAACTACAGAATTTAAAGGGCATTCACAGAAATTAAAATTAAACTGTAACATTTGTAATGAAATCACACTAAATCATAAAACAATGTGAGAAAGAAAGACACAACACCTGATCAGAAGAATGGGCCCAACTCTCTGATCAGGGCTGTGGTAAACTCACAAACTACATAAGAAACAACAAGATTTTGTGCATTCAATTACTAATAAAAGAGGTTTGTTACAAGATCTGTATGTAAAAGGGCTTAACCCCAATTCACAGCTTGTAGGCCTATTTATACAAGTGTCCTGAAACCCCCGGTTCCGCTCAGCAAATCCATAGTTACAACAATACATCTTGTTACAACGACAACCTATTTGCCCAGAAAGAAAACGTGAAAAGGCCGAGAATGGCGTTGATACAAAAAAAATTGTTATGCTGTAACAACAAATGAGAAAAACACTAGAGATGATAGGTCGTTCCTTGTCTTACCGTGGCAACACTCCTGTTTTAGCCAAACCTGTAGAACTATCAGGGTCAATATGGAAAAAGGTAAAAACTCCATGACGAATACTTCATGAATCAAATACCCCATGAAAGATAAGGAAAAGGGTTTTACCTGATATATTTGAGAGTAATAATGGCACAATGAGATAGAAATATAGGGTAAAATGGGAGAGGAAAGTATACAAATCTGGTACCCAACATCTCCCCCCAACTGCTCTATCTGTATGTCCTCATGCATCTCGTCGTCTCCTCCAATCTGGATTGGACCGAATGTGATCGGCATGAAGCTATGTAAGGTCATGTTCATCGTCCATTTACATTCCTGGTGTCTTATATCCTTCTGTAAAAACAACATCCTTCCACCAGTCTGGATCAACATTATATGCAGGAGTATATCGCTCGGCTGGCAACCAGAGAAGGGGAAATTGAAACCTTAAGCCCATCTATCTGACCGCACATGTATGAATGCATGCCATGGAATGTGGCATTTTCTCTAAATCTCATGCAAATTTTGGTGCCCCAAATGGTTCTCTTTCTCTGACGGCTGAGGATGACAACATGCACCTTTTTTGACAAATATCTAGTGCTTCCTTGCAAAACATCGTAATCTTGCCGACACATAGGTCAACGCACCATTTATAGGTTTCCAACATGCGTTATTTATGGCCCTCAATCTGTATAAATGTATAATTCTTGTTATAAATGTTTGAGCACTGACCGTGCTCTCTTCTCATCAACAATGGCCTTCCGGCTTGCTTTTCTTCAAATGTATCCCACGCCTTTCTCCACTTAATCTCATTGATGGTGTAAGAGGTGAAAGCTCTTAAATGGATGTCCCCCACGAATGGAACGGGTTTAAAGGACTGATCCTGCCTTCAGTAATACCCATGCATGTAGAGCTCGCACATTAAGTGTTGTCCTATGATATCATCAATTTTTAAAATACGGAGAAATTGAATGGGGTCCTCAATTTCGTACCAAATCTCCTTATATATACTTTCAAGACAAAAGAAAAGAAAGTGTTCATGAAGGAATAAGGCATAGCTATGTGTAGGAGGTCTGCAGGCCATTACCTGTTGTGCCAGGGAGAACATCTCATGCTTATCTATCTTCAGCAACTGCACTTGTTCTTCCAATTCCTCTATTCTGGCCTTTTGTTTGGCATGCTTCATTCGCACCTTCTATAGCTAATCCATGTACCCTGTGAAAACTCCGACAGCCTATTCTCGGACCCTATTTTTTTCCTTTTTATGGTCGCTCGTAGCAGACTGCTACTTTTGGATCTCAGCGGCCAATACAAATTATCGACCTTCAAACAATTCTTCAATCGGGCCAGTCTGGGTAGCTGCACTGTAGACCTCGATTTTTTGCTTTATTGCCCTCCATTTGTAGATTTTTACCTTTCTTTTCAGTCGGGAAACTTTCTTTTTCAAATCCCCAACCTCCCTTTTTAGTCTCATGGTTTCACTAAACTGCAACTGATACTTCTTCTTGAGAGGTAACCTTCTTTTCTCACACTATTCAACCCACTCCTGTTTAACAAGAAACTTAGTTTCTGGGCATATTACAGGCTCAGGAGGCGGCATAATGCTGCTAGTATTCTCAGTGGATTCTCCCGTCAAGCCCTTCTGGCCAGGCTGCCTATCTCTAGGGGTTTATTCCTCTATGTTTCCTCCGGGAACTTCTGCCGCCTGGTCGACAATTTCATTGACCACTCTGTGCTCCGATGTTTCCACAGGAACTCTGTCTTCTTCGCGAGCTTCTAAGTATTTTGGTTCGTTACCGATCTTGACCATATCAACAAATTTAAGCACTAGGGGAACAACTACTTCCTCCGTTAATTGTTCTAGGCATCATGGACTGGAACGGAGAGTGGGGGACAGAATTATCATCCTCAATTCTGGCTTGAATCGAAACTTCACACATTATTACTCAACCAGGGTCAATACTGGTTCTTGTGGAGCAGCATCGATTCCGCAGCTTGTTTCCATTTTGTACTCTCGCTCTTTGTTCACCATTTCTTCTTCTAGCATCGATACTGGTTCTTGTGCGACAGTATCGACATCCTAGTTCATTTCTTCTCTACCTTCTCGTTCCTCATGAATTGCCTCTTTGTCCATAGTTGGTACTAGTTCTTGAGGAACAGTGTCAATTTCGCAGGTTGACTCCTCCTGCCTTAGCCGAATTGGGGGTGGTTTTTGTGTAGCACCTCTACCTGTATCAACATCCATATCTGTTTGGGAAGGTGATGATATTCCTTACGAAACATCATCACTTGCCAATTCTCTATCCGAAATTTCATTCCTTTGTTCTTCATTGACAAAAGTCGATGACTGTATAACAGTATTGACTTCCTGCATGATGTTCATAATTTCTTCCTCTATGGGCTCTTCAAGAGAGGTTGGTTCTTGTGTGACAGCCTCGGCTATACTGCCAATTACCTCCTCCATTCTCATCTCTTCTTCTGCGGGCTTTTCAAGCGACGCTGGTTCTTGTGTGGCAGCCTCGACTGTATCACCAATTACCTCCTCCATTCTCGTCTCTTCAGGTTCCTCCTCATCAACCATCATCTCTTCTTCCTCGGGTTCCTCTTGGTCAACTTCCATTTCCATTTCCTCAGGTTCCTCTTGATCAGTTCCTTCTTAATTTTCTTCTTCTACCAGACCAGCCAGAGATACTGGTTCTTCTTCTCTAGCAACAATAATGGTTGCCACTTCTTCTTTTGAGGACCCATAGAATTCCTCCCAGAAGACCCAAAGCATGTTTATTGCATGCATGACAAATAATCCCACCAAACCATGATTGGAAAGCACTGTCAGCATTCGACACGAACACCGAGAAGCCTGTGCCATATGCTACAGCTGTTTCAATAGGAAGAAGGGCATGTTCCAGGCATGTACCTGAGCTTGTGAAAATCGAAGGTGCGTTAAAATTTTAAAATGATACTTGAACAAAGTTGTGGCTCGGCCCCCACAGGTTATGTATTTTATTATGAGACTTGCAACTTCGTTCCAAGGATATGACACAATTCGACGCTTGTATCCTCTGCCCATTTGAACAGCACTTTCTCCTTCCTACAAGAACAATTTAGGAAATTCTGGGAGAGAAACTTTCCGAGCATACCATTGTTGCCCCTGCTATCTCAACCCGCTAACCTCTATCATTACCTCTTTTGTGACAGGAACTTCCTGACCTCCAAGCCGTGAATAATTATCCTCTAAATTAAGTGTGAATTCCATTGTGATTCCTCCATCAAACCCCTACAATTTGTCAAAGTAGGTATCCCACCCCGCGTCAACAAAAATTTGCCACACTTCTAGTTTGCTGCGAACTGAAGCTATGTTTTCAGGCTCATGCCACATAGCCAGCCCACCCATACTATGGAGACTTGTAGCAGCACTCTCTATAACATCAGACCATTGGGCAAGGTGGTGGGTACCAAATTCAGAGAAACAACATGGTAAAAATGGAAAGGTGGTAACAGTAAATACGGATGGTACCTCTCGAAAACCGAGAAAAACCATAAACAATATGGTAAGAGTGGTGAATAGAAATAGTAATTGTTTCATATAGGGTGGATGAGACATATTATGGATCCCAATACGTATTGACTGATGACACCACATATTGATGGGAATCGTAAAGTGTACCATGAACGGATTGTCATACTGATTTATGAGGCAATTATTACACCGCCCTTGACTATGACAGCACCCCCCCCCCCCAACTTAAAGTTTTGTCGTCCGCGGCATTAAGATATTCACATGGGATATTTAATTAACTCAGTAAAAGTCACGTGGAGGCGTACCTGACAACCTAAATAGACGATGTGACAGTTGGTAGGATGATGGCGTAATAATGATGTGGATTGGAGTAACAAAAATACAAGTAATGGCATCCAAAGTAACAAAATCTGGTGTAACAGCATCGAGTAGCAGCATCGAAGTAACAACATCCAGTGTAACATCATCAAGTTGCAGCATCGGAGTAACAACATCGAGAGTAACAACAGTGCGAGTAGCAGCATCAGAGTGACAACATCGAGTAACAACATTGGAGTAACAGTAGTGTGAGAAGCAGCATCGAAGTAACAACATCGGAGTAACAACAGTGCAAGTAGCAGCATCCGGTGTAGCAACATCAGAGTAACAGCAGTGGGAGTAGCAGCATCCTGTGTAGCAGTAGTTTGTGTAGCAGCATCCGGTGTAGCAGCATCGGGAGTAACAACATCGAGTAACAGCATCGGAGTAACAGTAGTGCGAGTAGCAGCATCCGGTGTAGGAGCATCGGGAGTAACAGCATCGGAGTAACAACAGTGCGAGTAGCAGCATCGGAATAACAACACCATGTTTAGCAGCAACTAATACTTTGAGAAAAAATTATTTGATTTTTACTTCTTAGTAGTAACACTTGCAAAAAGACAATAAGGTAAGCAATATAATTGTTTATTCTTTTATTATATATTTATTTATATTATTATTATTATTCTATTTTTTTAATTTTTATTTTATTTTATTTTTTATAACAATGGTGCAGAGGAAGGATTCTCTGCGCTGATGACCTTCAAACTAGATTTCTTAGAGAGTTGTTTAATAAAAGAATCCTTACAGGCTGAGCGGTGATATAGTCTCAAGCGATGTCCATTGACTATAAATGAAGCATGTGTATCATCAATTGTGACTAGCTTGACTGTTCCATTATCAAATACAGTGTCCACCTCATAAGGTCCCATCCAACGAGTGCAAAGATTCCCCTGAAAATCCTTAAAACGGGAGTCATAAAGTAGTGCCCAATCTCCACTTTGAAACATCTTATTTTTCATAAACTTATCATGCCATTTCATTCTCTATTGTTGAATAACAGTAGTTCTCTGGACAGCCATTGAACGGATTTCATCAATTTCATTGACCTGGGCCAGTCAGTCTTTCTAGGCATCTGACAGATCCAAACCAACTTCAAGAGTTGTACTGAGCTTACTAATTTTGAATTCTATTGGAAACAAAGGGGACTTCCCATAAACCAGCTCGAATGGTGAAAACCCAGTTGTATTTCACCATGTTGTTTTGTATGCCCAGAGAGCTTCTGGGAGCTTCTGAGCCTAATCCCAAAGATGGTATGCCACATTTTTTGTCAAAATATTCTCCAATGTTTTGTTCGTGCTTTCTACTTATCCATTCGCCTAGGGGTAGTATGGAGATGTCACTCTGTGCTTGACTCCATATTTCTACATGAGCTTTGCTATCTTGTGTGATGTGAATTGTGCTCCTCCATCTGAAACAATCTCTCTTGGAGTACCGTAACGAGAAAAAGTTTCTTCAAATATAAAATCTGAGACCACCTGCTCTGTTGCTTTCGCAACAGCTTTGGCTTCCACCCACTTAGTCACGTAATCAGTACAAACCAAGATGTGGAATTTTTGCTAGGAGGGTGGGTTAAAGGGTCCAATGAATTCAATAGCCCATTTCTCAAAAGGCTCGAGGACTGCCTGTGCCTTTAAAGGCATTTCATCAGCTCAACCAAGCTTCCCCATATGTTGGCAACTATCACACCTCCTAACATAATTCCGAGCATCATGAAAAATGGAAGGCCTGAAATAACCCATTTTTAGTACCTTATGGCCCGTTCTTTGTCTGCAAAATGACCTCCACAAGGGCCATAATGGGAAGCTTTCAATACCTCATAAATATCATCCTCAGACACACAGCGTCGGATCTGTTTATCTGCTCCTGTATGAAAAAGGTACCTTGCCATCCAAGAATATCAGACACTATGATGAATAATCTTCTGCCATTCTGTGTATGAAAAATGAGGAGGCACTTTCCCTATAGCAAGATAGTTAGAAATATCTACATACCCTGAAGGTTTAGTAGATACTGAAAAAAGATGTTTGTCGGGAAAAATATCTTCTACAGGTGTGAATTCATCATTTCTATCCATTCTAGATAGGAAATCAGCTACTACATTATCTTTTCCTGGCTTATCTACGATTGTAGTATCAATTCTTGAAGCAATAGCAACCATCTTGTAATACGACTAGGAGTAATAGGTTTATTCATCAAATACCTGATTGGTGCGCGATCAATATGGAAAAGAGTAGAATACCCAGTGATGTAGTGCCAGAACTTATTGACAGTATAAATAAAAGCCAGGAATTCCTTTTTTGTCACCATATAATTTAATTCAGCAGGAATTAAGTTCTTGCTGACATAGTAAATTGCATATGGTATTTTGTCTACCTGCTGTCCTAAAACAACTGCTACTGTTGTCTGAGAAGCATCAGTATGTATGTGAAATGGTAATGCCCAATCAGGTCTTCGGAGGATTGGAGCCGTGCATACCAACCCCTTAATTTTCGTGAAAGCTATCTCACAATCTTCAGTCGATAAAAATTCTGCATCTTTTGTTAGCAATTGAAACAGTGGATGTGCTATTTTTGCAAAAATTTCTATAAAGCACCTATAGTAACCATCACAACCAATAAAGCTACGTACTTGTGTGGGTGTTTTGGGTACCAGGAAGTGTAATATTACCTCTACTTTAGCCAGATCAACTTGAATTTCAGTAGCTAAGAGAAAATGTCCCAATACTACTCCTTCTTCCCTCATCATATGGCATTTAACTGTACTCGGAGATACATGGGTCTGTTTACATATTTTGAGTATTTTCTCTAAATTTTCCAATCCTTCCTCAAATTAGTTTCCATATGGAGTAAGATCATCCATATAGGTCTCAATGCTATCATCGACCAAATCAGAAAATATTCCCAAGATTTCCCTCTGGAAGGTAGCAGGACCATTACACAGGCCAAACGGGAGGACCCTCTATGAAAAGGTTCCCCAAGGGCATGTAAAAGTTGTTTTATCCTAGTCTTCCACGGCTATCTGGATCTGGTTATATTCATTGAATCTTTCTAGGAAGGAAAAGAACTTCTTCCCAACCAAGCTATCCAGGACTTGGTCAATGAATGGCAAAGGAAAATGGTCTTTTTGCGTTGCCTTATTTAGTTCCCTGTAATCTACACAGATATTCCATTTACCATTCTTTTTGAGAACAATAACTAGCGAGGATATGCATTGGCTATCTGAGATGGGGTAAATGAATCCCACATCCAATAATTTTTGCAATTCTTCCTGGACAATTTTTTTGAGAGCAGGATTCATCCTCCGTTGAGGCTATCTTACAGGGCGGAAATCTTCCTCAATATAAATATGATGAGTGCATAATTTAGCAGGGATACCCTTCATATCTGTATAATCCCAGGAAAAATCTTTCTGATGATCTTGAAGGACTTTCAAAAGCTGTTTTGTCTGAGATTTTGACAGGTTTGGGTTGATATTAAGTGTTTTCCCTGGTTCAATCTCAATTGGAGTACTATCATGTGATGAGGTTACAGGAATGTATTCAATGTCATCTTCTGATTCAATGTTTTCCTATGTCTCACAGCTCATAGCAAACTCTAGAATATGTCAAGTTGAATTGGAAACAGAGATGGAATCATTAATAAAAGCATTAATGGCATCATCTTTAGTTTTTGTTTTAAATTGAAGGGCTTGCCCAATAGTGAGGACATATCTAACATCTTCATTTTCAAGTTTAGGCTCCTCTACAGGTAGAGATTTCTGACTGGGTAATGATTTTTCAGATTGGCTTGGTTATGTAGGGGGATAAAGCTTGAGATTCTTTGTAATTTTCCCATTTGATATAATCATGTGCCTAGATCGGCACCCTATGTAGGCATCTGCAGTTGCAAGCGAGGGTCTTCCTAGGAACACCTACTGAAGATCAGGTTTGTAATATAAGGAGGTCCACAGGGTAATGCCATGAGTCTACTGAAATGATCACATCCTCTAATTTCCCCGTTGGTTTAATTGTGGATCTGTCAGCAAGCTTCAGGATAGTAGGGGTTTGTTTAATGTTTCGAGGTCCTAATGTGTTCATTGTTTCAGCAGTGATAATATTAATGGTCGCTCCCAAATCTACCAGTACGTTTGGGATATCAACCCCATTAATCTGTACTGTTAGAATCGGGTTCCCAGGGTCTTCATATTTTACAGGCACGATTTTTCCTAACATGATATCAGATAGTCTTCCCACTACATGAATATTTAATGGATCCTTAGGTTTCCTCCCTGGTTTCTTTGAGCAGTACTCTTTCAGAGTTTTTGCGTATATAGGTACATTCCTCATAGCTTGTAACAGGGGTATTTTAACAAATAGATTTTGCAGTTCCCCTAGAAAGTCAAATTCTGCTTGAGGGTTTGGCTTACTCAAGGTCAATATTTCAGGGTATGGAGGAGAAGTTAAATGACCTTGATTAGGAAGAGCTTGGGGAAGTGTCTGATTTATTATGTTTTGATCTGAATTCTCCCTAACTGTTCTTTGTTCTGGTTTTGTATCTTCACCGTCAACTTGTTCTGTGATAATGGGTGAAGTAGGTGAATTTACTACCCATCCAGACTATAAATTTATTTCATTGAGTGTCGCAGTAGAAATGCTATAGGATGGAAGGTTCAGGGTGTCTATTTGCTGGACCCCTTTATTATTCCGATTTGTGTTAGGCTGGATAGGAAGCAGGGGTCTAATGGCTGGGTTTCCTGTGGGTGCATGGGAAGGCAACTAAAGTTTCTGTTGAGGCATAGGCTGAGGAAACTGTCCAGTAGGAGATGGTCCACGCTAGGTCTGATTCCATGAAGGATTCGGACTGGCTTGAGAAACCCATTGTTTCCAAGGGGGATACTGATATTGAGACCACATGGCTGAAAATGGTGCAGATTGGGGACCCATATTAAAATTGTTAAAGTACTGATATGGATCCTGAAACATACCTGGATTCATAGCCGGTGGTCGAGGCTGCCATGGCTTCTTCTGCCCCATAAAGTACAGCTAGTTCACCACGCTTTGTCCACTTGCTCCTTGGAAAACTGCTTTCAACCCCGGCAAGGAAGGATATGAACTGGTCGCGTGAGTCTATTCACAGATCGCGCAGGCGTCCACCTTGTTCAACGGGCATTCCTTCAAATGGTGTTTCTTCCTACACTGAGGGCAGAATATGGCCATGGTTCTTTCCAACTCCATCTGCTTCTGTTTTGCCTATAGAGTGTCCATCTGGGCTGATAGTGTGCTCAAAATTTTGGTTCTTAGATTTTCCAATGGATTTCCAATCTCTACTTTTGTGACCCCTCCACCGGAAGTCTTTGATGACCGAATTCCCTGTCCACTTCTTACAGCTCCTCGTGAACACTTGATACAGTAATCACAGATAGTTTTGAAGTTTCTTTCGAAATATGCTCTTTTCCCACTATATTCAGAAGTTGCAGAGAGTCTTCCCTAAGCGCTCTGAGAAGAATGATCTTTAAAATGTCCTTGTCCAGGTCACTATGTCTAGACCTGTGCAATATGTATTTAAATCTTTCTACAAAGTCCTCCATATTTTCATCCTCTTTCTGTGCAAATTTAAATATTTCTTCCTTAATGTCATGGGACTTACAATAATCTTGGTACTTCTCCAAGAAATATTCTTTCATTCCTTCCCATGAGGTAATCGTACTCCCACGAGACACATGAACC
The DNA here is from genome assembly GCA_034641835.2 of Pinus albicaulis. Lineage (NCBI taxonomy): Eukaryota > Viridiplantae > Streptophyta > Pinopsida > Pinales > Pinaceae > Pinus > Pinus albicaulis. The sequence goes on along the minus strand of CM076570.1, from coordinate 1,527,363,713 downwards.
ATCTCAGGTCTGTCCCCTTTAGGGTAGCAGGAAATATCTTCAATTTCTAGGCATCAGAATTATAGTCATATCCACAACAAACAATATCAAAATAAAAAAGGAACGTATCAGGGTCCTCAAAAGAGAGCCCATGAAAACTAGGCAAGGCTGTTAAAGGGATGGGTCTCATTGGTGCATCACTTGTAAAATTTCCAAAGGGAAAATCAATGGAAGAAATTATAGGTGCCATAAATACCCTCCAATACTCACTTGGAATTTCAATTGGTTCTGCAGCTGGTATCTAGAGTGATTCAACTGTAGAAGGTTTCACTGCACTCCCCTAGTCCCTTAGTGACTCAAAGTATTTCAAAATTTGCTTTACCAGATCAGAATCATTCAGTTCAACAATAGGAATTTTTACAGTGCTGCCTTAGTCTCTTGGGGATGAAAACCCTTTTAAAGGTTCTTCTTCCCAGTTAGAATTTCTCAGTTCCTCTGATCCCCTGCTTTCCACTTCTTACCCCTATGCTGCTGATAAGGATATATCCTCCACTGATACCATGTTTGTTAAATATTATCCTATAAAAATAACACCTTCTGGTACCGTGGATGGCATTGGTTTCTCCACATACTACCCTTCGGACTTCGTATGAACCCTAACCCTAATAGCAGCACGGGATGATGCCTCAGATCTAGATTTTTCAAAAATTTCCCGAATGTATGTCTTCCTTCCCATATTATTCCCTTTCTTTGGGGGTCTTCCTTTTCCCCTATTATTCGGATCCTTGTTCATACAAATTGTGAAGGGGGTTCATCAAAGAAAATCAAAAATTACTCAGGACCTGAAGTAGGAAAGAAAACTTCCTCCCCAGGATGAGAGAAGAGATTAAAAAAAAACAAAACAAAAGGAAAATAAAAATCGAAGTTCAGGACCTGAAGCAAGGTAATCACATACCCTCCTCAGGACAATAAATTGGCCCAAAGAAAAGAAAATAAAAACGATAAACTAGAAACTATGTCCAGGACTTAGAGTAGGGTTTCAACCTTCCCCAACATGAGGGATTAATTTTAATGAAAAATAAATAGAACGGAGCAGAAAAACAAATATATATATATATATATATATATATATATATATATATATATATATATATATATATATATATATATATATATATATATATATTGCCCTTCCCCCAAGACGAGAGATCAATTCTACAGAAAACAAATAAAATACAGGAAAGAAAAACACAAATCACTTACGCACAAGACTTGGATTAGGGCAATAAATTCCCTCCCCTAAGACGAGAGATTGACCCTTAGATTTGTTGCAGATCCTGTTCTTGAACCTTTTAGCCTTCCCCGGCAACGGCACCAAAATTTTGGTGTCCGGATATGAACAAAATTCAACCCTTTCTCCACATAAATTATCAACCAGAGGGCATTACTTATTTCAGGACTAACGGAAAAGTATATGTAGATACAAGCACATGACCTGTTGTAGATCACAGGTTTAACTCCATAACATACAAACCACTGCAACAACAATTAAATAAAATGCAGAATTTAAAGGGCATTCATAGCAATTAAAACTAAATTGTAACAGCAATAATGAAATCACAGTAAATCATAAAACAATGCGAGAAAGCAAGGTGCAACACCTGATCATAAGAGTGGGCCCAACTCTTTGATCAGGGCTACGGTAAACTCATGAACTAGAGAAGAAACAACAAGCTGTTGTGCATTCAATTACTGATAAAAGAGGTTTGTTACAAGATTTGTATATAAAAGGGCTTAACCCCGATTCACAACCCGCAGGCCTCTTTATACAAGTGTCCTGAAACCCCCGGTTCCACAAAGCAAATCCATAGTTACAAAAATACATCTTGTTACAACGACAACCTAGTTTCCCAGAAAGAAACCGTGAAAAGGCCTAGAATGGTGTTGATACAAACAATTCTGTTACCCTGTAACAACAAATGAGAAAAACATTGGAGATGATAGGGTGTTCCTTGTCTTATGGCTACAACGCTCCTGTTTTAGCCAAACCTGTAGAAATATCGGGGTCAATATGGAAAAAGGTAAAACCTCCATGACGAATAATTCATTAATCAAATATCCCATGAAAGATAAGGAAAAAGGTTTTACCTCATACGTTTAAGAGTAATAATGGCACAAAGAGATAGAAAGAAAGAGTAAAATGGGAGAGGAAAGTATACAAATCTGGTACCCAACAATATTCATCAGGAAATTTATCATTAACTGGAGTGCCATCTTTGATATTCTGAATTCTAGATAAGAAATCAGCAACTGTGTTTTGTTTTCCAGGTCGGTCTAGAATGGTGATGTTGAATTATTGCAGGAGTAATAACCATGTTGCAATTCTGCCATAAGTAATAGATTTATTCATTAAGTATCTAATTGCAGATTGATCTGTATGAAAAAATGTTTCATAGCCTATAATATAATGTATGAATTTGTTGATAGCATGAACAACAACTAAGAATTCCTCTTCAGTTATAGTGTAATTTAACTCAGAGGGAGTCAAATTCTTGCTTGTGTAATAGATGGAATAGGGGATCAAATATTTTTGTTCTAATACAGCTCCTCGAGACGTATCTAAAGCATCTATTGAAATGTGAAAAGGTAGTTTCCAATTTGGACCTGTTAAGATGGGTGCTTTAGAAATTTTTGCTTTTAAAGTTTCAAATGCTGATTGGCAATCAGGATTACAACTGAATTCACAATATTTGGTAAGTAACTTGAAGAGGGGATGTTATTTTAGTGAAATTTTCTATAAATCTTCTATAATGTCCTGTGAATCCTAGAAAACTTCTAACATCCTTTTGACAACTTGGAATTGATAGTTTGGAGATGACTTCAACTTTAGATGTATCAACTTTAATTCCGTCTCTTGAATTGTGATGTCCTAAAACAATCCCTTCTGTAAACATCATAAAATATTTTTCATGACTTAGTGAAAGTTTTGCTTCGTTATATATTTTAAGAACCTTTTCCAAATTTTCTAAAGCTTCTTCAAATTAATTCCCATAAACTATAAATTCATCCATGTACAACTCTACAAAATCATGTATTATATCAGAAAAAATTCCTAGTACTGCCCTTTGGAATGTTGTAGGTGAATTGCATAATCCAAAAGTAAGTACTCAGTAGGCATAAGTCCCCCATGGACAGGTGAATGTGGTCTTATCTTGATCTTCAGGTGCTACCTGAATTTGATTGTAACCACTAAAATCATCGAGGAATGAGAAATACTTCTTACCTGCTAATGTATCCAATACTTGATCTATAAAAGGTAAAGGAAAATGATATTTTAGAGTAGCTTTATTCAATTCTCGATAATAAATGCATACTCCATTTACCATTTTTCTTTGGTACAATCACTAAAGGGGAAACCCACTGATTGTCTGAAATCGGGTAAATGAAGTTTACATTTAGCAATTTTTGCAACTCTTCTTTCACAATTTCCCTAAGATTTGGATTCATCCTTCTTTGAGGTTGTCTGATAGGTTTAAAATTTTCCTCAATATAGATGTGATTTATAGAAGTCTTAGGAGTAATTCCTTTCATGTCAGTGTATTCCCATGTAGAAGCAGAAGAAAGTTGTTGTAATGTTTTGATTAATTTTTCCTGTTGTAATCTCTCCTAGATTTTGTTTATGTTCAATTTTTTTCCTGGAATGATTTCAACTTTATAGCTATCAAATTATTCCATAGAATAAAGAGACATCTACCTAGATGAAAAATATTCAATATTGGATTTTTCTTGAAATTGATCATGTTCATATTCTGGGGATGATTCAAAATTTTCCATTGAATTCAAGATTTGACTATCTTCACTAATCGTTGAAATAGTAAAGAGAAGTTGTATATCATTGTCATCATCAATCCATTCTTTGTCATCTAACTCTGTGATTGTTTTTGCTGGAGGATATAGAGTTAATTTCTTTGTTGAGTTACCATCTAAGATATACATATCACTAGACCTACAGCCAATGAAAGCATCAACTGTAGCCAACCAAGGTATTCCTAATATGAGTGGATGTCCTCCTAGGTTGTTCTTAGGAGTTAAGATCATCAAATCAACACGATACTCCCAAGAGTCTAAGGTTACTGAAATATCTTCTAACATACCATCGGGCTTGATCATAGATACGTCTACTAATTGTAGTAATGTAGGTGTATACAAATGATTAGGAAGTTTGAGTTGTTCCATGGTTTTTTTTCTCATGATGTTTTTTGCTGCTCCTAAATCAATCAATGTAAATTTTGGAATTTAAACACCATTTATATGTGATTTTACAACCAGACTTCCTGGATCTAAATATTTTTGTATGGAAAATTTTCCCATCATTATGTCTTCATTTTTTCCTACTAGCTGAATTTTTTTTGTTTCTTTTGTTTTTCTTCTTGGTTTCTTCATGCTCAACTCTTTTATTGTTTTGTCTAGAATTGGAATCTCTTTATTGGCCTGTAACAAAGGGATTCTGATGCAGAAATTTTTCAATTCATCTAGAAAATCATAATTTGGCAACATAATATGATTTTCTACCCCTTTATCAACTTGTAATCTTTCAGGAAAAGGAGGATTACAAGTAGGTATTGATGGTTGCTCTATGATAGGAGTTGAGTTTAGTGGTTTTTTTTTTCATTTTCAGAATTATGGTTTTGAAGAGATGTTCCTTCCTCGAAACTTTTATTTTGTTGTAGAGAATCTTCCTCAAAATTATCTTGTTCTTGAATAACTACAGAAGGATTTTTCTTTTCTAGTATCCTACCAGATCTAAGTTGCACATCATTGAGATCTATAGGAGTAATCATGTAGGTTGGAAATTGTTGTCCTTCTATCATATAATTATTTTGAGTATTTTTATTATTGGGGTTTGGTAATGGTTGGACAGGTAGTTGATCTGGCCTTTGTGTAAATGGTAATGAAAGTTGTGGATTTTGGTTTTGGAATTGGGGTTGTTGATTTTTGTTGAGAAATTTGTTGGGGAGGATAGTCTGGATATGATGGAGGATATTGATAGTATTGAGAGAATATTCCATAGGGATTTTGCATTCCTTGTGCCCAAGATTGAGATTGAGATTGAGATTGAGGCCAAGTTTGTTGCCAATAATTCCAATTATATGGTGGGGGCTGAGTATACATTTGATTGTTAAAGCCTTGAGTTTGTGGCCCCTGCCATGGTCTTCTTGAGACAAAGCAAAGAGATTCTGTTGGATTTGAAGTTGTTTCTTCTTGAAAAACAACCTTAAGACCTATAATTGAAGGAGAACTTTTAGTTTCATGACTTTCTGAACAAATCACACAGGTCTCTATGACTTTTGCATCAAGAGGACATTCTCTTAAAGCATGCTTCTTTCTGCATTTAGGACAGAAGATAGCTAAAGCATCAGTCTCTACTTTCTGCTTGTTTTGTAATTTAAGGGTGTCTATTTATTCACTTAGACTCCCTAAAATATCTGTTTTAAATTCGTCAAACATGTTTCCAATTTCTGCCCTACTTACTGTTCCAGTTGCATATTTATTTACTCTAGCAAGAGAAGGATCTCTTGGACTTTTCTCAGTTTTTTATTTTCCCCTTGAGAGATGAATACATAATTCACCAATGTAAAATAATAGAAGTTGAGAGATATCTCCCTTTCCCATCATGTTGAGGATGTTTATCCATTCATCTTTAATGGCTTTTAATAAAAGGGATTTTAAAGTATCTAGATCTAAATTTTCCATTTTTTCTCTTTTTATGTTATAATTGAACCTTTCAATTAAATCTTCCAAATTCTCATCCTCTTTTTGCATCATTTCAAATACTTCATCCTTGCGATTTATGGGTATGCAATAATCCAAATATCTTTCTAAAAATTCTTGCTTCAGGTCATTCCATGTTCTAATAGACTAAGTTATTAAACCCATAAACCATTTTAAAGCTGCTCCTTTTAATGTTAAAGGAAACAACTTAAGTTTTTGAGAGTCTTGTAAATAATCATAAGTTCTACACAAGACTTCAAATTCAAATAAAAATGTTTCAAAATCTTCACTTTTTAATCCATGAAAATTTGGGAGAACAGAAGGTGAGATATTTTTCATTGTGCCATTTGTCTCTCCATCAACTATAGGGAATCCAAAATAACTATCAATTTTTAGCCTCTTTCATAAAGGCAATTATAAATCCAAAAATACATAAATTAAATAATGTAAAGCTAGGATAAATATATTTATTAAATTAGAATATTTGATAAATATTTGAGATACTTAAAAATAGTATTTTGTTAGTAAAAATAGGACTCTAGAATAGAGTCATTTCCTAGGCTCTAAAATAGGAATAAAGTTAGTAGAATGGTTAGAAGGACATTTATTGTAAATGGACACTTGTTGGTTTTCCAGGTGATCCATAACTAGATTAAGTTAGAACATAGATCTTATAAATAGGTTAGTTTCCTAATTTCATTGTTGTGTGTGGTAGTGAGAGTTTACATTTGTAAACTCCTGTAATTTGCTATGTAATATTTTTCCATGATCAATAAAGTTGTGTGTCTGAGGACACTTCTGAATCTACATGTGGTATCAGAGCCCCTATAGTTCTTAGGGCCTGTTTAGTTCAACGAGTGGTCTGAATGTTGTGGTGTTGACCAGACTATGAATGCTAAAGAAGCCAAGAAGGTGGACTGGTGCGGTGAGCGTGGAGCTTGTTTATCAAGGAGGAAATTTACATTCTTTCACAGCAGTGACATCTTGTGCAATAATTGATTTCCTTGCACCACCTTACTCGGACAAAACTAGCAGGCATTGCACATATTATCGTGATTACCCACATGCATCTTTTCTGAGAAATTTTATCAAGAAAAGTGATGAAGATCAAGGTTACGCATGGCTGGATGTAGATTATCCCAGTGACCTTTTTGTTACAGGCGGATAGCATATGGGCCCTAAATTTGAGGTTTGATGGTTTTTGACATTTGTAAAGATCAACTGCTACTGATATATCCAATATTCTTAGAGTGTCAGAGAAGTGGATGGCGTGTTTAACTAAAATCACTCATAATTCTGCAAGTTGCTATTTATAGGTTGGATAAGTTTACCTTGATAAAAGTCAATGCTTTTCTTAAGAATAAAGAATTTATTAGCTGATGTTGATAACCATTTTTATTCACTTTGATTTTTATGATTGTATTGCTATTGTTTGATAAGGTTGTTTCACATGTGATCTGCTTGTAATAGCATGCCCCAAAGTTTAACATGAGAACAGTCACTACTGCTGAGGGCCTCACAAAACCTTAAGAAATAATAGGTACATCCAAGGAGATCTGAGTTGCAGCACAATCCATATCTCCACTGTTTGAAGAGTCGGATCTACAAAAACCCGATTCTGCAAAGAGCCTCTAGCATGTAGTGCGGCATTTAAAATCCTTCCATGCAGCTGGGGGGACGAGTCTGACACATTCAGAGTGGGAATGTGTTGGGTTGGAGCTTCCTTGAGCGCAAAATTGGGCTCCCTATTGGCTGATGCGTTGATACCTGTTACACAACCTTTTCCTGATGCGTTGATACCCGTTACACAACCTTTAGTCGATGCATTGATATGGCTCAAAATTTGGAGGGGAGATTAAGTGGGTCACTCTCTTCTGCATTTAAACTGTTCTCCTCGTAACGTCAACATCAGTGAGAAAGCAGCAACTGTATAATTTTGCAATGACCATTTACGACTGTGAATTCAATCTAAATTTTCATAAATCCACCGTCCTCCATCGATCGTTTTTCCAATTCATTCGTTCGATTTGAAATATGCCACGTCCAAAAATAGGCACGAAGTGCAGAATGTCGAGTGACGATGAAGAAGAATTCCAAGTCCATTGTAATCAGTGGTAATAATGTCTGCCATTCTTCTTTTCTTTTCCTGCCATTAGCTCTCTCATCATAAAAAAAATAAACTCGTTGAAGACATACTCCATGCAAGTATTCGTTGATTCAACCTACAGGCCAATCACTACAAGTTCATTCTTGTTGTGAGAACAAGCAACCAGTCTAGCATTGTCCTCCATTTCTATCAGTCTTTAGAAAACAGTGAAATCCTGATCGCAGACTAGATATAAACTGAATTCCAGATTGCAACTTTCAAGCAGCTAGCGAAGTTAAAGGATGTTGTTACCACTTCAAAACCACTTCTAAAATTTTGGCTCTCTCTATACAGCTAGGCATTCCAACTTAAAATACTCTAGGAAGGCGTCTTTGTATTGCTTCATCTAACTCTTCAGGCTTGTTGGTTGCCACAAGAACTATAACCCGAGAATTTTGATCTATTTTAAATCCATTCCACAAAGCCATAAACTTTGTCTTCATATTTGTGAAAGCTTCTTGCTCAGTAGAACGGCGCTGCCCCAAAAATCTATCGATCTCATCAAGAAATACGATAACAGGTTGAAGCTTTTGTGCAAGTGTGAACACAACAGTCACAAGTTTCTGAGAATCCCCAAACCATTTACTCATTAGATTGGCTCACATCTATGGGGTGTAGCAGTGAAAGTGGGGGTCGAGGTGGATGAAAGGCCAATACATGTTTTTAAATCATGTTTTTAAAAAGTGACTTCATACATGTTTTTAAATCAATTTGAAAAATGGGAGTATGTAAAGGTGGACTATAAAGGCTCTTTAAATATTGATTGGGGAGAGATAGGGAGTGGCAAAAATATTTTTGTGAAGGGAGTCATAAGGGTGAAGATTGTCATTGATTTTGTAATAAGAGTGATGATTTTGTTGGGAGAAATAAGGTGTGTTTTTTTTTAATAAAGTGAATTTTATAGGAGAGATAAGATGATTTATTTTTTGTAAATTTGGAGTGATAAGGGAAAGCCTTTATTGTAATTCAAAGTATTTTTTTACTTTGAGAGAGATCGTGTCACTATCCATTCATATTTTGAAGGTGAGTTGTTTGAAAGTGCTCCCGGCTTGGCATTATGATGTACTCCAATGATTAATAAAGCATTTTATTTTTGGTGTTGATGTGTCCTAGATCCACCCGAAATTGAATAAGGGGATCTTAGGTACACCATGTGTGTTTGTGATGGCGCATATTTTTTTATGGCTTCATGTTGTTACTTTTTGATTTGTGTCTAGTTGTGACACATCAATAATTTCATTTAATATCGCATACATAAAGTTCAATATCAGCAAGCACAACACATAGCTGCAAGATCAACACATTCATCTGCACATTACAACATATAATCAAAGATTGTCTACATCAACATTCTACATCAAAAATCAAATTCACTTAGTCAAGCAAAGTCTTCATCAACGTTCTTGCAAATCCATTTAAGAACTTGTAATCAAATTCATTGTTAATGAATTTCTAAGAGAACAAGTGAATCATTAAAATCATTGTAAGCTTTCTTGGGTGCATTGTCGACAGCGTTCGACACCCTTCCTTTACGCAAAATCAAGTGAGTGCATGATTTTTTAAATCAAACAAGCAACAAGTTCACATCTCCTGCAAGCGAGCGTGATTATTAATTCAAGCAATTTTCATCAAGTTAGTACAAAGATCAAACCTTCAAGCGAGCCAACGTGAATTTCATTGCATCCATCATCAAAGCAACCAAACAAGTTAAAACAATCAAGCTAGTTGAGATCGACATCAAGCGAGCATGGCTATTCATTCAAGTGAGCGTGAAGTCATCAAGTAAGTCAAGTGAGCCCTTAAACAAACGTGATCATCAAGCAAGCGTAAATTCCAGAGTTTAAGCCAGAAAATTCTACAATTCTAGCAAGTGCAATAAGCAACAAATCAAGTGAGCGTGCCATTCAAGCCACATTCAAGCAAGCATGTCATTCAAGTGAAATAGTTCAAAGTAAAACATCTACAACAAATCCTAATTTCAAGTGAGAAAGTTCAGATGGCGCAACATATTCAATTGTTAAACATTCTTCCTAGTTTGATCATCTCAAGTGATGAAAACATGGTGCACATTAGCAAAGAAACTCTTGCTGATCTTTCACGGCATCTTAAAAAAACACATGAAACCATTGAGTTTCTTCAACTAGAGTCGCAACTTCAAAGGATTGAATTGCAATAAAAGTGTGATACTTTCAAGTATTTGAACCATCCAGATGATAAGTCATTCATCCCAATAGCTTCAAATGTCGAAGTTGTTCCAATACCAATTTCTTCCAAGCCCATCATTAAGCCATGGGAAGAAATTCAACATAACAAGAATCGACGAGGCTTAGGATATGTCAATGATAACACCAACCTGCATATTCCAGATTATTCCAAGCCAATCAAGTTCGTCAGTGGAGGATTTCTTGCACCACTCACCTCAGCAAGTTCTGAGAAAGTTGCAGACAACCAGCAGTGCACGCAACCCAAAGCTGCCGACAACCAGAATTGCACGCAACCTGAAGTTGACATCCAACCGACATGTTCTCATTGTCAAAGAAACAGTCATATGGAAGATTAGTGTTTTGATCTCCATCCTTGTCGCCATTGTGGCAAGCCCAATCATTACTCAGAAAAATGTCGCAACCAACAAAAATCAGCCATATTGCAGATACATTATGAATGGATCGATCCTTGGAAATGGTCATCCACAGTCAAACGATTGTCTCAGTTCTACAATCAAATCCAATCACACATAGTGCAACCAACAGTGAAAAGATGATGGCACTCTCATGTAGTTGAATGGGGGAGTACACCAGTGTAAAACTCCTACACCTAAAGGGGAGGAGTTCAGGAAACTTTCCAGAGAAGTGTCTCTCCTTTCTGCTGACAAAGGGGGGAAAATGTCAATGAAATTGACAGTGGTTGTCAGACTGAAAGTCTCGAAAAAACTAGCAAGAGAAGCCAGTGAGAATCAACAAATTTTCTAGTGGGCATCAACAAATTTGCCAGTGGGCAGTCGATAGAAAAGAAGTAGTGAACAATTTTCAGCACAACAAAAGCAACAGTGAGTTGTTTTTGACATCATCAGCCAGTGGGCTTTGAAAAAATTTTGATGCTGATTTCATGCAAAGGATAGATGGATCCTTTTGCAACTTGGCACATGATGGAGTTGTCAAGCAACATTCAAAGATGAATCAGACATACAGCTGACTCATGGTCTCTTGAGATTGAAGATTTTTTCAACATCAAATTGAGAACTTGGAAGCTGGTTTCTCATTCTGATTTTGGATTTATCCTTGAAGGGGGGAATGTTAGCGTCTTTCATAAAGGAAATTATAAATCCAAAAATACATAAATTAAATAATGTAAAGTTAGGATAAATATATTTATTAAATTAGAATATTTAATAAATATTTGAGATACTTAGAAATAGTATTTTGTTAGTAAAAATAGGACTCTAGAATAGAGTCGTTTCATAGGCTCTAAAATAGGAATAAAGTTAGTAGAATGGTTAGAAGGTCATTTATTGTAAATGGAAACTTGTTGGTTTTCCAAGTGATCCATAACGAGATTAAGTTAGAACATAGAGCTTATAAATAGGTTAGTTTCCTAATTTCATTGATGTGTGTGGTAGTGAGAGTTTACGTTTGTAAACTCATGTAATTTGCTATGTAATATTTTTCCATGATCGATAAAATTATGTTTCTAAGGACACTTCTAAATCTACATCAATTTCCCTATTTCTTTTTCCTTCTCCTGCATTTCCTCTACCTCTTCCTCCACCTCCTCCAAATATTACATTTTTTCCATTTAGAATTTCTCCTTCTCCTTCTCCTCCTTCTCCTTCTCCTCTTCCTTCCATTATAGATTTTTTAGAGCTAATATAAGATTCAACCAGTAAGATTAACTACTCTTCCTATGGTTCTTCTATTAATGGTATGTTGAAGAAAGGTTCTTCCTCTTCCTCTTCCTCTCCACTAGGAATTTATAATTCTTAAGCTAAAATATGTTCCCCTGTAGAGATGAAAAAGGTTACTTCTTCTATTGAATATCTAGGATCTTCCTCCTCTAAGACTGCCTCAATGGATGAAGTAGGAGATCCTTCTAATTAGATTTCTGACCTTAGGACTTCATGAATTCTATGGCTAGTGAAGTATGTAATATTAGTTTGAGACGGAGGTGTATCACTTCGTGGTATTGGTGGAGTGAGTGGTGTTCTAGGAATTAAACTCCTGCCTCTAGCTATGAATCTACCCCTAGAGTCTCTTTCTCTACGCATATCATTTTTTTTAGATGTAAGAAAAAAGGATATCTAATTACACTTCCCCAGCAACGGTGCCAAAATGTTTAGTCAATTTAATGTATTAAATTGCTTGCATAAATTATCAACCGAGGTTTGTAAATGGATGAAGTGTGGTGCAATATATGTGCTTAGTTAACCTTATTCTTACTTCTTTGTTATGTATTTTCAAGTTTTTTTGGGGGTTTTGTTCTTTATATCTAAGAGTGTAAATCTAAAGCTATGAGAGAAATAAAATGAATCTTAATGATTTTTAAGAAGGAAGAAAAGAAAGTGTTTCTAAGTTAAACTAATTTACATAAAAATGAATCAAAGACTATTGGTTGCTTAAGATATGATATAAAAAATAGAGTATCCATTCTAGTGATTTATAATTTAACATTAGTTCTATTCCATGGATGAAAATCTTACAACTGAAATTGAAATTGCAATGCTATTCTAAGTGAAAGCATAAAAAAAAAAAAACTAATGTATGTTCAGTTACTCCAACATTCAATATGAAGTATCACCCTCTTGAGATGATGTTAAGAACCCGATTATACCTTAGTTTATAATGATAAAAGAAAGTAAAGTGTGCAGAGGAAAACTCAGTAATTGCATGAATTAAATATTAAATCATTCAGTATAGAAATATGATCAAATCAACTTCTTGGAATGACTTTTAAGAACATACAATGATGCAATTAAATGAGGATCTAAAAGAAAATGTAGAAGCATGCAAAGTTAAATCTCAAATGATTGTAAACAACTAATGTATGTTTGATTCCTCTAGTATTCAATATGAAGTATTATCCTCTTGAGATGTTGTGTAAGCAATCAACTATACCTTAGTTTCTAATATCCTAGAAAGCAAGTAAAGTATGCAGAGGAAAGCTCAAGAACTGTATAAATTAGATACTCAATCATTTAGTTTAGAATCATCTACCCGAAATGACCTTTGAGAACATCCATTGATACAATTAATTTATAGTTATAATCTAAGAAAGAAAATGACAAAACAGTAAAGGAAACTAGATAACTGCGAGTTCTTATTGGTTCAAACTTATTCCGATTTGAAAACAGATAAATCTATTCTAACGAAATGTTTTTAGAATATCAATGATTACACAATTATTCTATTGATGCTAGAAAAACATTCATAATCTAATTCTATGCTACTGCTCAAAACTGAAATATAACATTAATCTATTTAGAAAACATAATTGACCAAAACAGAGTAAGGAAATTAAACTAAAAACAATGAACGAAAAACCTCCTCCTGTGCAGGGGCCCTCTGTAACAGTTTCGGTTGACATCATAGCTTGGTTAAATATGCACTTAAGCAATCATTGGCATGAACAAGATCCTTGTATTATCATATAAGGGAGTCTTAAAAGAATACACAGTGTTTCAACAAAAACTTAACTTAAAACTTGCTTAATCTTGGTTCCATACAACCAGTATTTAAATAAAACAAACATAACTTTTTATGAGCTAATTCTGCCTATAGGTGGCTAATCTTAACCGACGTAATAAATTGAAATTTGACTGTTTAACTCTTGATTTTCTACGATAGATAAAATCAAGACTCCTTCTATTCTCGGCTAACGTCCTTTGACCAGACTTTGACCACGATCTCATGCATCCTTTTTTATCGATTTCGATCAAGTAGATAGGATGAAATCCATGTGTAGATGATTCTGGAAATTCCAATGTGGCATATTTCTCCATTTTATCCTTGAAACCTATCAGACCATGAGAGTAGTTGTGGAACTCATGATTAGCTATAGAATAGGCTGCGTTCTGTAGCCAAAATACAAAAATCCATTCGAATAGCAAGAACATCAAAATATAACATGGAAATCATTTAAATGCATTCCTTGAGACAAAACATGACATTTATCATTTATTGAAGTATATGAGCTTATGATAAAGTAAAGGAAAAGGGTGAGAAATGATGTCAAAGAGAGGATAATTCTGAGGTTCAACATTACTACAGTGGAAAAAATATATATATGGGGGTGGAGGTCAGGGTCGAACCCGTTACCTCCCCCTAAATATTTCCATTTCTTACCAATGGGCCACGACCTTGTTCCTTAAAAATCCATGTGCCCGATGCATATTTAAAGTGTGATGCAGACATCTGATGGTGGAAGGGAGGGGGCCAGCCCTCCTCCACACATGACCTACCACATGATCGTTGACCAAGCACCCGAACTAAACGCGCTTAGTGCACATTTAATCCATCATTACCACCTTCTAATATGGGTTTAGAATTATTTAAATTCATTTTTAGTTGGCGGAGTTTAGGAGACGCGACCATTTCTGGCGGAACCACCCGTTTGGCAGACTTATCTGGAGTCCTCTCGAGATTTGGAGGAGGAATCTAGGGAAAATTTTAATTGGCCATATCTTCAATGATTTTCGACCAATTTTGGCTCAAGAAGAGTGATTTCGAATATATTGGCATGCTCTGAACACATTGGAATATGTTGCAGAGGCAGCAGAGAAATTATACAAGTGTTTTTGTCACTTTGAAGAATTTTGAAGCCAAGGGCCACGAGGAAGGAAGGTCATGCCTAGAGCAGCTGAAGGCCAAATTGAGTAAATAAATAGTCATTTGTGATAGAGTTTGACATTATGGACTCATTAGAGTATGTTTTAGGAGCATTTGATGCATGTAGACAACAAATTTTTCACTATTTAAGTAGATAGAGGCCTAAGCCATGGAAGTTGGACCAAGGAGATGTACCTTGGAGGATTGAAATCCTTCATCCAAAATCTGTTTTAGTAGATCAATTGCGATGGTTTTCTATTATTTAAGTTTATGTTGTTAATAATTTTAGATTCATACTTTATGCTCTTTAATTCACTCATAAAAACTCAGTTAAATTACCTATTTGACAAACATAAGAAACAAGACAACATGTACACGAAGCATAATATAAACAACTAAGTTTTAAATCTAAGGTTGAAATTAGCACAAAAAAACTAACATTCATAATCAGATCAAGTTGGTATCAGAGCCCGGTTGAAGAGCTTAGTTGAAAGGCAGGTTATTTGCTTGATAGTTTCTTGAGTTTTGTGCAAGATTAATGGTTGCAAATATGTGATGGTGACAAGGTTAAAGTTGCAGAAAAGTGAAGGGAAATTGTTGGTTGCAAGTCATGAGATTAGGATGAGAAGAAGGAGAGCTACAAGAGCACCATCTTCACCCAAAGTTCCACTCATATTGTAATATTCCCTTTTTTGGTGTCACCTACAACAGGGTTAGGATGGACTTCCAGAGTGAGGAGCAGATAGGTTACAAGTACATATTGGTGCTATTAACGGGCTCAGGAGATTTTTGTCTGTGGATTTTCCATGGTTTCCGGTGGCATTATCTTGATATATTCCATCATCCGAGGAGTTTGGCTTTCGCTCCGGTGAATTCCGACAACTTTCGGAAATTTGAGTTATTTGTGGGCTTAACTCAGCTGATTACGCTCAAGGTGGCATTCTAGGAGGAATACATGATGGAAAAACTTAGTGTAATATCTCATTGGAACTGGGACGAGGATACCTACATGATGGGATGGCTGGGCATTTGTTTCAGTGACGAGAGGAGACATGGTAGTCGATTTACTCTTTTCTACATTAAAAAGGAATATTTTAATCAAAGGGAAAAGGGCACCATGAATAAAACAATGCTCTCGAAGGCTCCAAGAGATCTATAAAAGAAAGGGAGGAGGCCATTAAAGGATATATTTGGATCATATCATTTTCTTGTATGAGAGGTTTGATACGTGGTTCTCTACTTCAGTCGTAGCACCAGGACGGAAACCCTCGGGTGATTTGTGAGTGTTGGAAAAAAACCCAACTCTCCTTGAGGAGACTTCATTCAGAAGTTTCACAGAGCTTCAGGGATATTGGAGTGAGGATCATTCAAATCTTCAGTAGGTGCTTCAGTAGATTCAGTGGTAGTTGTTGTTTGAGGGAGAGTGCAACAGTTCAATTTTGGAGACCATCGTCGTGTAGCAGTGCAACAGATTGTATTGTTGGCCATTTCTCCATCTCAGCTCTTTCTGGGTCAGATATATATGTAAACCCCATTATTATTTATAACAAAATCTGAGATTCTTCCTGTTCTATGTGGTATTAGATTGAAGTATTTTATGTGTTTTATTTTACATGGAAATCTTTTGTTAAATGCATGTTGATTTTACGGGATAATTTCGAGTTTAACTAAATTCATGCAAATTTAGTAAAATATATCATTTGGGGATATTAAAATGGTATTCAATCTTGGATCAGCCTGCGGGTTTACAATTTTTAGTTGCAGCTATTTTGGTTAGAAGGGCCTATGCAGTCATTGGAGGAGGCTCATTTGTTGGAGCTGCATTGGTGGGATTTTTGAGCTGGGGTGTTGCGAAATTGATAGGAGAGCCATTTGAGGAGGTTGTTTGGAGTTTTGGAGAGAAGTGAGTGACAGTAGCAACTGCAATTCCAGAAGACGAAATTGGAAGAGCGCCAAACTACAAAGGGTCAAATTTTTAAGGATGGAATTAGAAGAAATCCTTTCTGGGTTTTTTTGGGTTTTGGGCAAGGATCACCTTCCCGAATTCCTAGAATTTTCTGTGCAGTTTTCAGTGGGTAAATCAGAGGCCGAAGTTAGGCAGCAGTGTAGTCTTGGAGCAGTAGTGCAGTTTCTAGAGGAGCTTGTTATTGGAGCGGTTGGATTTCCTTGCACTTATCACCTGATGCTTGTAGCTTTCCTTCTGCAAGTCCACCTAAACCACTGTTACTTCCATATATGTCGTTGAAACAATGAAGTTTTTAAAACAACTCCTAAATCAACATAGCAGTGCCTCAGTGGGTTGCGATCTAAACCAAAGATAAAAAATATTAAACAATGTAGAAGTTAGTTCATTGAAACAAAACAATAGAACCTTCTCCAAGGAGGTACATAATTTTCTCCAACAAAGGCACTCAAGGAATTTACAAAGGGAGAGAGAAGTGGGAAATTGGATTTATGCACTTGGGATGGACTTAAAGAGTGGAAGATCAAAAAATGACTTTCCCATGTTGGAGAAACTAGAATCTTGTCTTCCAAAGAAAGACCAACCTGATTGGAGTTTAAATTGGGCATTGGAGCCATCTATTCTTTCATTAGTACAAGCCAGATTCTTAGAACATCCAAGTGAGAGAGTCAAGCTTATAGTTGCCTCTTGTTTCAGCAATATTTTGAGGATAACAGCACCCTTCCCTCCCTACAATGATGACATTATGAAAATAATTTTCAGATTGATAGTAGGAACCTTTCGGGATTTGGACAACTGTGTAGGCTCTACATTTGGGAGGAAGCTTAAGGTTTTATAAGTCATGGCCATGACCCGAACTTATGAGGTCATGATTGATCTTGAGTGTGATGGCTTGATGTTGCAGATGTTCCAATTCTTCTTCAACATTAGGATACATCATTTTGACATAGTCGTAGCTCACATATAGTCTGTCTTGTCGTCATGCATGGGAGACCATGATGCCATTTTTTGGGAGATGCAGGTTAGGTTATTGAGCATTTGGAGGAGAGAGAAGATGGTCTCACCCATTGCTTATGAGCTATCCCAAGGGCTAGCTGAGCAGAACATTGAGCTTTTCAAGAGACAGTTGACGATGGAGGAGTTGCTCCAGTTTGGTGGATTTGGCAGAAGAAATGAGCTGAGGAGGAAGGAACTTCGATTCATGTGGAAAGAACCTTGGGGGCCTGATCACTCATGCTTGAGTGATGCAGATGATGTGGCAGAGGCAGAACATGAGGGAATTCCTTTTGTATGCCAGGGTGAGGACTCTTCTTCAGATGATTCCATGGGATCAGTTGAGGACGCTTCTAGGGAGCGAGAGTAGTCATGTAGAGATGATGACAGTAGGTCAGAGCTATATTCCAATGTGCAGGGTGAGAAGTCAAGGGACTCTACGGGAGATAATATTGGTGAAGAGTCACTTGTGATGATTCAGCCAGAGCAGCATATGAGGGAGCCTGAGTCAGCAGAGGCGGATACTATGCACATCGTGCATGATAGTCCCTTGGGGTAGAGCCAGATGGAGGCTCACATTGAGTCCATGATGGATATGCCGTTAACCTTGGGGTCAGCCATTGAGGAGGAGCAATCAGATGCATAGACACTGAGTACAACGATAGCATTTTCAGATCCATATCCTCTATAGATGTTGTAGGTTGATGGGATCATTCTGTAGGGGGCTAGTTGACAGCAGGAGCATTACATTCCCGATCAGGAGAGGAAGGAGTTGTTTGAGATGGTGGAGCATCCACCTGTGGTTCGACACATTGATGAGGTGCAAATAGATGTACATGCAATCAGTAGAGCTGCAATAATTTCAATGAGTAGCACTCTCCAGGAGTACATCGATGGGGCTTGCAACATATCTTGCACACTTTTCCTATTATAGAGAGAGGGGATTTCTTCTACAGGCAACTTTCGTTGGTTATGAGCAGGCGATAGTTCTCTAGGCATGTTCCGTATGCAATTGACACTACATTAGATTATTCTTCCAGGATAGATTGGCGGTAGATCATGAGCTGGTACCCTCTTGATGGTACGATTTTCTTCATAGGGAGCACAACAGAGCAGGGGCCCTTAGACATAGCAGATGTTACATATTATAGCAGGCAGTGGGGCACAGGTCGTCATTTCTTCAGCACTCCATCCCGATTTTAGGAGAGAAGGATCAACATGGGATTGAGTCAGGACTTGGATTGGAGAGAGCTGATGAGTTGGTACGCAGTTGGTGGGGCAGCTTATACATTTTAAGGTACATCACAGTAGGAGCGAGGGAGAATTGATGCTTGTTGGTGGACTTCACTTCATAGGGCATCATCTATAGACAGAGGCAGTGCGCAGTCTGACCCGTGGGACTTTGACGATGATTGGCCATGGTGGCATTGGGGTCTGGGAGGATTTTTTGTTAATAGATACAAGGAGAGATTAGTTTGGGATCTCAGCATCGAGGGGTCTATTCCAAGTGGCTTGACACAGGTGCATAGCAGCACCCTAGGGTTTGTATGGGATACACACATTAGGTCTCAGTTACATTGGGCCAACATGGTGGCCCACATATTTGGATTGCTTGAGGGCAAGCAATCTTGGGGCGGAAGGTCTGTAATATTCCCTTTTTTGGTGTCACCTATGACAGGGTTAGGTTGGACCTCCAGAGTCAGGAGCAGACAGGTTACAGGTATAGATTGGTGCTATCAATGGGCTCAAGAGATTTTTGGAGCAGTTTTGAGGAGTTTCCATGGTGTCTGTTGGAATTCGCTTGATATATTCCATCATCCAAGCAGTTTGGCTTTCGTTCCGGTGAATTCCGACAACTTTTGGAAATTTGAGTTATTTGTGGGCTTAACTCAGCTGATTATGATCAAGGTAGAATTCCAAGAGGAATACATGATGGAATACCTTAGTTTAATAGCTTATTGGCACCGGGACAAGGATACCTACATGATGGGATGGTTGGGCATGAGTTTCGGTGACCAAAGGAGCAATGGTAGTTAATTTACTCTTTTCTGCATTAAAAAGGAATATTTTAATAAGAGGGAAAAGTGCACCATGAATAAAATAATAATAAAATAATGCTCTAGAAGGCTCCAGGAGATCTATAAAAGAAAGGGAGGAGGCCATTAAGGGATATATTTGGATCATATCATTTTCTTCTATGAGAGGTTTGAGATGTGGTTCTCTACTTCAGTCGTAGCCCCAAGACGGAAACCCTCGGGTGATTTGTGAGTGTTGGACGAAAACCCAACTCTCCTTGAGGAGACTTCATTTAGAAGTTTCGCAGAGCTTCAGGGATATTGGAGTGAGGATCATTCAGATCTTCAACAGGTGCTTCAATAGATTCAGTGGTAGCTATTGCTGAAGGGAGAGTACCTCAGTTCAGTTTTGGAGGCCATCGCCATGTAGCAGTGTAGCAGATTGTATTGTTGGCCAGATTTCCATCTCAGCTCTTTCTGGGTTAGATCTATATGTAAACCATGTTATTATTTATAATAAAATCTGAGATTCTTCCTGTTCTATGTGGTATTAGATTGCAGTATTTTATGTGTTTTATTTTACATGGAAATCTTCTGTTAAATGCATGTTGATTTTACGACATAATTTCGGGTTTAAGTAAATTCATGCAAATTTAGTAAAATATCCCATTTGGGGATATTACATCTAAGGCCCAACCACTACACCAAAACACCGATCTGTTAGTAAGGGCAGCAACCCAGTGCGTTAAGGGTGGGCTTAACCCCACCAGAGCATCCGAGGGTAGCAGCTAAACAACCCCTCATTACGCAAACCCCAGACACGTGGCAGGGCCCACCCTGAATAGGGCTACCCTAAATAGGGATATTATAGCCCACCACGCTCCGCGAGTCTCGACCTCGAGACCTCTGCTTTGATACCACTAAGGCCCAACCACTACACCAAAAGAGTGATCTGTTAGTAAGGGAAACAACCCAGTGCATTAAGGGTGGGCTTAACCCCACTGGAGCATCTGAGGGCGGTAGCTAAATAACCCCTCATTACGCAAACCCTGGACACGTGGTAGGGCCCACCCTGAACAGTGATGCCCTAAACAGGGATATTACACATATATACACTTGAAACATCTCAAGTTTTGTCTCAAGAGGCTGAGATTGTGGAGGTACAAGTTGTATAAGAAGCTGAGTTGATTGAAGAGGTACAAGCATCAGAAGTTGAGCTTGAATCCATAGCCATCATGTCAGGTGTTGGAGAGACTCGAGGTCATTCAGAAGAGGATGATGTCAAGAGACACTTCAATGACATAAAGAGGATGGTTAAGATTATGTTTGATGCATTTACTATTGGGATGACAAGAGAAGGTTCTAAGCCTCCACATGGAGAAGGAACTTCAGATGATAAGAAGGATGAAGAGAAGATTTCAAAGGGTAGTGGAGGAAAGAAACCTCCATCTCCACCATCTTCATCATCCTCATCATTTCCATCAGCATCATCTTCCACTTACACCACAAAAACCACTCACACTCACTTAAAAGCCACAAAAGGAAAGACACCCTTACTCAAACTAGATGTCAAATTTGATCTTCCAATGTATAATGGCGAGATAAATGTAGAGAGGCTTGAAAATTGGATACGTAAATTGGAGGTGTACTGTAGTATTCAAAACCTTCATGAAGATGACATAAATATTCAATTGGCTTCTTTGAGGATGGAAGGATCTACACTTGTATGGTGGGATGATCTGATCTGGAAGTACTTGATAATGGGTGCAAGGTATCCATTTCCATTTTAATTAAATGTGTGTAAAAACTCCAAGTCTGGATGATTAAACAACTACTTAGAACTATTCCATAGATTGACTGTAGGGGCATTTACTAGATATGTCACCTTTAAAGAAAGGATGAGATCCAGAGGCTACCTAGCCCTTTACGAATTCCATCAAATGACATGTACAAACTGTTAATCATGCCTTGCAATTGAAACAAAGTGTTTTCAGTAGCTGTATAAGAGTTCATGTGTGAAGGCAAGTTAATGTAATTTGTTGTTTAACATATTAAATCTGATTTATTCAGCAAGATAACTTCAGCAACACATTACACAAATGTTTGATGAGAATTTCACCCCTCCTGGGCTACGTCTGCTGGATCAAGCCTCCCAAAATGAGCTTGTCCTCTTGTATTAAAATGATTCAAAGGCTAATACAAGTTAAAGAGTGTCTCGATAGACAAATCTGAATGCAAATATTGATTCAGAAGATATGAAAAAGCTAAGAATTCCTTTCCAAATTCACTAAACAGTGAAAAATTACCATATACAGTGATTTCTGCAATAAGGCCCTCACAGCTCTTTGAACTCCTCTATGGATTTTCTGGCTATAGAAGTCCTGAAACAGATCTGAAACCTCTTCCAATAGGTTCAAAATTTAGTAATTAGCTGAACATGATCTTTGGTTCACCTCAAACAGAAAGGTACAACTCAAAACAACTCCAACCCCAAAATGGCCCTGGTGGCCCTAAAAACTCTCCTGAAGGTTTTAGGCCTCTGAAAGTCTTTAAAAAGTTCTGAAACCTCTTCCATGAGATTTATAAAGTGGAAAATAGCTGAAAATGGTCTTTGGTTCACCTTAAACAGAAAGGTACAACCCAATACAGCTCTATTACCAAAATGGCCCTGATGGCTCAAAAAGATTCCTTGAAGCTAAAATGGTTGTAGAACACCTCTAATACCTTTGGAAACTATCTCAATGGCTCTGGAATGCTTAAAATAGTCAAAAATGACTTTTGGTTCACCCCAAATGGTTAACCACAGCTCAAAACCCAAAATGGGCCTAGTGGCTCAAAAAGCTTCTCCGAAGCTAAACAGGTTGAAGATCAGCTCCAATGGCTCTGAAACCTATACCATTGGCTTCAAAATTCTAAGAATATATGAAATCAAAAAAAATTTCACTCAGAAAGGATCTTCCATCAAAAAGATATGGCCAAAACAAATTTTGTCCAATTTGGCCTAAACAAGCTCCACTAAATGTGGAGACACTGCCAGTTAACTTAACTAAACTTGCACATCCGCCTAATCTGGAGGACCTGGCGCTAAATTGGCAGCAAAACTGGTGTGACATTAAATTTTTGGATGCATGTGAGTGGTCCGACGGAATCGCCAGCTTGACCACGACTTTAACCATAACACAAACTGTCACATTTATTATATTGTTGCATTGGCCACATGGCATAATTAATACGGAGTTTATTAACCGTTTCACTCTGCCAGTGCTAGGATCTTGGGCACGGTGTTTTGGTCATATGGTATGTAGGGGGCTGGCCCCCTTTTTCCGCCACCCACATCCAATTCAAAACATAAAACTAACTTTTTCGCGCCATGTGTTAAGAATCAAGCCCGTGGGCTAACGGTAAACCATGGTGTTGTTTTCCAAGAGGTCAGGGTTCGAATATGGTGAATTCCCAAAAATTTTACAACACGCCATTCAACTTTGACCTGGGGCCACGTAGCGGCCTCGTAATGGCCACCAAAATCCCAAGTCAAACCTTAAACCAACCGCCGAGTGCCACTTGTTGCAATCCGATTGGACCAGGTGGAATATTTCGAGGAATATTCTAAGGAATACTCCAAGAATATTCCTTTTTTAACTTTTCAAAAATTGAAGTCAAACCTGGAAAAACTCAGTTTTTAGAGTTTACTGAAAACTTCAAAGCTGCATAACTTTCACATGAGAAGTCGGATCTGAGTGTCGTTCACGGTGCTGGGATCGTATCACTGAGGGATATCCAGTCGTTCCGGTTGCAAGTGTTTTTGAGAACTTTCAATTTTGAGCTTTTTCCATAGCTCGAACTTGAGCTCTTGATCACACCTCCCAAATGAGAGGCTTTTGGACCCTAAAATCTCACTGAAATTCTGAAACTGAACTGTAGTACAAAAAATGAGAGAATAATAACATCCTCTTCTCTTCATCTTCCAAAAATTTTCCTGAATTGCCAACTGTTCACATGGAAAATTTTTCTGAATGAGCCAAGTACTTGTGTTGAATCCTGACCAAGTTTTATCTTGCCATACCAAACTGCCATACTGAAATCAACAATGAAATTTGCTAAATTTGTGCCCTCTTTTCTTGCATGCCTTTCCATCTCCTGGAAACTTGCACTGCTTTTCACTAACACTTCGTTCTCTACACCAATTGACACCAAAGGCACCTTGTGCAATCATATGACATCAACAACAAGTTGACAATGAAATGTGCTATACAATTGACACACAAAATCTGTGACAAGTGTGCACACAACCAACACAAGTCGATAAACATGTATGACACAATCGACACAAGTCGATAAACATGTATGACATAATCGACACAAGTCGACAAACAAGTGTGATACAATCGACACAAGTTGATAATCATGTGTAACACAATCGACACAAGTCGAAAAAAAACAAGATACATATTTACAAACACATGTGTATGTATCATGTACAATGAACTATATACAGTTCGCCAATTACAAATACAATCTCTATGTACATGTGCAACTTCAACTCTTATTTTCAAATACCACCAAGTACATCATCCCAAAAACAAGTGGGTGACTAAGAGCTGAACCAAAAGACATTTCTACAATATAAGTGAGTATCATACTCATTTTTTACACCTCCATGGCCAAACTTTGCAACAACAAAGAAATTCCTTCAACTGAAACTGCTTTCGCATGCAATCTTGCATCATTTTTTCAACTGAAATACATGCATACCAATCTGAAATTTGCATGTGAAAAATGAGTAATGAATCACTGCATTAAGAATTTAATCCACTTCCTACCAAGCCACCTCTATGGTGTCTTTTGTTGCAACCGCAATTCTTCATGTGAATCTTTCATTTCCACATCGATAATGGACTCCATAGATCCACTTACGCCAAGCTTTTTGTCCTCTAGATGCATGTGCTTTGGAAGATTTTTTGGATGAAAGGTCCAACAATGAGAGACATCATGTCCCTTCCTTTGACAAAATGTGCAACTCTTAAGCACTTTCTGAGAAAGTTCTCTTTGCCTCTTCTGCTTCCTGTGTGCTTTCTTTTTCAACCAGCATCTTGAAGCAACATGGTTAAATCCATCAAAAAATGTGCAACAAAACTTTCTTTCATTTGAACAAGAAAAATTATGATTCTTTTACTGAAACATAATCAAATTGATCATGTGAATAATTATACCTCTTTTTCTGCATGGAATGTCCATCCTTTTTGTCTTCGAAAGACGATGAACTAGTGGAGGAGACAACTTTCCTTTTCAGACTTTCATCACAATTCTTGTCTTGAAAACTGTTTGATCTTGAAGGCTTGCCATAAGCGACATGTTTACCCTATACTTGCTGCAATGATGGCTTACAACAAGGGCAATCATCCTTAGAAAATTTTTGACATATATGCATAGAAGAACTTGGAAGAAAGGTTCTCTTTAAATTTTCATTACATGCATTCAAGGATTTGAATTCTTCGCCATAAAACTGCACATAGCCAAGACCAACATTCTTGGGTTGCTCCACAACTGAAATAGGGTCAACCATGCCTTGTGCATGCTTTCCCAAACCTTTTCCTTCTTGATAGCCCATCTTAAACATTAATTTGGACCCGATTCCCCTTGTATGTTTTTCAAAAGAACCAACACACTTTTCAATAGAGGAAATTGAAGACAAGTTGGAATGATTTGCCTCTTCCTCAGGAATTTTCTTGGACAAAGCTTCTTGAGCTTGAAGGAGTTATTTCTCCATGTCATGCAACCTTTGTAGAATTGTCTCCTTCTCTTCCTGCACAGCTAAAAATTGTGCATGAAGCTTAACACTTTCTCTTTGATCCTCAATGAGAATCTGCAACATGTCCTTCACCTTAATGAACTCATTCTTCATGTCATCATTGAAGAATCTCATGAAGGAGGAAACATCACTTGTAGAAGAAGTTGACATCATGTAAATGGTCAAATTAACAAAAGGAACTTTTGAAGAAAAGTTCTCAAAGCTTTCCAACAAATGACAAGCTTTTAACCAAATGTCAGTAAAGACCCCTTCTCATTCAAGTAGTCATAAAACACAAACTATTGGAGTTTGTTTTCCAAAGATAATCTTGAGGTACTTTGGGATAAGGAAATATCCAACAACTATTTTTTCCTTTCCAAGACTTAGCTATCAACATCTATCTTTTCAACTCAAGAAAACTCATATAAGCAACCATTTTGCAACCAATAAAATAGTAAATCTTTTACATTGTTTTAACACCTTTTGCACAAACACAAATGCTCATCCAATGCTCAACCTGAGCACAACCAAGCTTAACCAAAGCTCTGATACCATCTGATCTAATTTGGAAGTACTTGATAATGGGTGCAATGTATCCATTTCCATTTTAATTAAATGTGTGCAAAAACTCCAAGTCTGGATGATTAAACAACTACTTAGAACTATTCCAAATATTGACTATAGGGGCATTTACTGGATATGTCACCTTTAAAGAAAAGATGAGATCCAGAGGCTACCTAGCCCTTTACAGACTCTGTCTATAGAAGTTGTAGAAGTTAACACTCAAATTCCATCAAATGACATGTACAAACTGTTAATCATGCCTTGCAATTGAAACAAAGTGTTTTTAGTAGCTGTATAAGAGTTCATGTGTGAAGGAAAGTTAATGTAATATTTTGTTTAACATATTAAATCAGATTTTTTCAGCAAGATAACTTCAACAACACATGACACAAATGTTTGATGAGTAGTTCACCCCTCCTGGGCTATGTCTGTTGAATCAAGCCTCCCAAAATGAACTTGTCCTCTTGTATTAAAATGCTTAAAAGGCTAATAAAAGTTAAAGTGTGTCTCAATAGACAAATATGAATGAAAATACTAATTCATAAGGTATGAAAAAGCTAATAATGCCTTTCCAAATTCACTAAACAGTGAAAAATTACCATATACAGTGATTTCTGCAATAAGGCCCTCACGGCTCTTTGAACTCCTCTATAGCTTTTATGGCTGTAGAATTCCTCAAAAAAATCTGAAACCTCTTCCAATAGGTTCAGAAGCTAGGAATTAGCTAAGCATGATCTTTGGTTCACCTCAAACAGAAAGGTACAACTCAAAACAGCTCCAACCCCAAAATGGTCCTAGTGGCCCTGAAAAATATCCTGAAGGTTTTCGGCCTTTGAAAGTCTTCAAAGGGTTCTTAAACCTCTTCCATGAGTTTTAGAAGGTGGCAAATAGCTGAAAATTTTCTTTGGTTCACCTTAAACAGAAAGGTACAACCCAATATAACTTTATTACCAGAATGGCCTTGATGGCTCAAAAAGCTTCCCTGAAGCTAAAATGGATGTAAAACACCTTTACAGCCTCTGGAACCTATCTCAATTTCTTTGGAATGCTGAAAATAGTCAAAAACGACTTTTTTTCACCCCAAATGGTTAACCACAGCTCAGCACAGCTCAAAACCCAAAATGGCCCTAGTGGCTCAAAAAGCATCTCCGAAGCTACACAGGCTGAATATCATCTCCAATGGCTCTAAAACCTGTACCATTGGCTTTTGAATTCTGAGAATATACGAAATAAAAAAAAAAATCGCTCAGAAATGATCTCCCATCAGAAAGATATGGCCAAAACAATTTTTGTCCAGTTTGGCCTAAACAAGCTCCAATAAATGTGGAGACACTGCCAGTTAACTTAACTAAACTGGCACATCCGCCTAATATGGAGGACCTAGCGCTAAATTGGCGGAACAAATGGTGTGACATTAAATGTTGGGATGCATGTGAGCGGTCCGACGGAACCGCCGGCTTAACCGTGAGTTTAACCATAACACAAACCGTCACATTTATTATATTGTTGCATTGGCCACATGGCATAATTAATATGGATTTTAATAACCATTTCACTCTGCCGGTGCTAGGATCTTGGGAGCGTTGTTTTGGTCATATGGTATGTAGGGGGGTGGCCCCCTTTTGCCGCCACCCACATCCAATTCAAAACATAAAACTAACTTTTACGTGCCATGTGTTAAGAATCAAGCTCGTGGGCTAACGATAAACCGTGGCGCTGTTTTCCAAGAGGTCAGGGTTCAAATCCGGTGAATGCCAAAAAATTTTACAACACGCCATTCAATTGTGACCTGGGGCCATGTGGCGGCTTCCTATTGGCCACCAAAATTCCAAGTCAAACCTTAAACCAACTGCCTAGTGCCACTTGTCGCAATATGATTGGACCAGGTGGAATATTTCGAGGAATATTACAAGGAATATTTAGAGGAATATTCCAAGGAATATTTCGAGGAATATTCTAGGAATATTCCTTGGAATATTCCTTTTTTAATTTTTCAAAAATTGAAGTCTAACCTAGTCAAACTCAGTTTTTAGAGTTTACTGAAAACTTCAAAGCTGCATAACTTTCACATGCGAAGTCGGATTTGAGTTTCGTTCACGGCGTTGGGATCGTATTGCCAAGGCATATCCAGTCATTCAGGTTGCAAGTGTTTTTGAGCACTTTCAATTTTGAGCTTTTTCCATAGCTCGGACTTGAGCTCCTAATCATGGGAAGCAAGGACTCAAGAAGAGATTAAAATCTATGGTAAGATCTCTATGTCTTGGTAAAGTTTTATTTCTGCCATTTAAAAAAAATTATATCCATTAGCATAAACGCAAAATGAAATTATGGATTGGCAAAATTTTAGACAATTGAAAGGGAAAAGTTTGCAAGATTATACTCATGAGTTTAGGAGAACAGCTCTTATTTTGGATATTAATTTATATTCTCAAGGAAATTTGTTAAAGTATGTTGGGGGTTTGCATAATTATCTTAGGTGCACTATTCTCATGTTTAATCCCACAAACATAGATGAAGTTTGTGATCAAGCCAGACACTTAGGGCCAAGAGGGAAACATAATATAGATGCAAAAATTGAAAGTGAGGGAAAAGGAAAAGGAAATTTTTATGGAAGAGGAAAAAGAAATAGCTCTGTAAAAAGAGAGAAGGAAAAGCTCACATGCAAATACTGTTCAAAGATTGTCCATGATGAAGACCATTGTTGGCAACTTCATCTAGAATTGAAACCAAACAAATTGAAAGCTAAAGAAAAGGGTAAAATTGTTTCTATAGTTGAACATGACTTAGGGTCAGATTCAGGAGATGAAACAAATATTACAACCATGGGTTTGAAGGTTAAAAAAATAGTAAGCACTAGTTCTTCAAATTGTTCAAATGTTACTCATGACGAAGATACGAGAATAAAACTTTTCCATATAAGAGTTGTCTCTAAACATACCAAGATTGATACACTTTTTGATAGTGCGTCACAAGCTAAATTGATTTCTGAACACTTGGTTAAGCAGCTAGGCCTTCAAACTATTATATATCCAAGACCATATCCTTTGGGTTGGATATGCAAGAATGAAAACATGCAGGTTACTAGGAAGTGCTTACTAAGATTCGCCATCAATTCAAAGTTTCTTGATGAATTTGAACTTGATGTGGTGTCGCTTGAGATATCAGGTATTGTATTGGGAAGTCCTTATATCTATGATAGGGAAGCAGTATTTCGTCGCCATGAGAATAAGTATCACTAGTTTAAAGATGGTATTGAGTACATAGTTAGATCACATACGAAGAGGACAAGTTTGTCTCTTATACATGCACTTGAAATGTAGAGGATGGTGAATGCAAGTCAGAATTTGACATTGTTAATGATCCAAAAAAGAGTTGTT
Organism: Pinus albicaulis; assembly: GCA_034641835.2. Classification (NCBI taxonomy): domain Eukaryota; kingdom Viridiplantae; phylum Streptophyta; class Pinopsida; order Pinales; family Pinaceae; genus Pinus; species Pinus albicaulis. Next base: position 1,527,334,298 of record CM076570.1, on the reverse strand, counting down.
TTGAATCAAACTTTTCAAAAATATGCTTATGCTTCTAATGAGAATATTTCAGGATTCTAACAGGTTTCCTTTGAAAGGAGGTGAACAAGATGTAAAAAATTTGCAACAGTCAACATTAGTGTTGAGCGGTGCTGGAAACAAGATGCCGGTGCAAGAGAGTGAAAAGGTCAAAGAGAAAGCGACAAATTAGCTTGGAAAAGAAGGCATGGGTTCCACAAATTCTTATTTATGGTTTCCAAAATGTACATGGCAATAGCGAAGATAACTGATCAAGAGTCGACGCAAATACAAATCAAAAGTAGCTAAGAATTGCCATGGTGACAGTGTGCAAGGTAAGACAGTTTTTAAGTTTCCTTTGATTAATGAGCAAGGTAGGAATAATATGGTTTCTACAAGAATAACTTGTTGCTATGAAAATTCAAAAAAATTACAGCATGACAGTGTCAATGAGAGAAAGAGAAGGTCACAAGAATCAAGGCAAAAAGTTAACTTTTTGTGAAAAGCTCCAAATGATGAAATTGGGAAAATTTCAGTGGATAGATATTGGAAGGGTGACATAACAATAATCTCATCCACATGATCAGTAATCCAAGATATTTTGGGGTCCAAAAGGATTTTAGTGTGGAGGAATGATCAAAGGCTCAGTATTTAGCTCAAAAATGAAAGTGCTCAGAATTAATTGGAATCTAAACGACAACGACCATCCCATTTCCAGGAATCCAACGCAACTCGTTTTGTCGAAAATTGAGTTGGGATGAAGAATTTATAGCCCACTCATCATTTTCCAGAACATGAATTTAAAAATAAATAAATTGTAGAACGGGTACAGGTTGATGGCATGGCAGCCCAGTCAACGAGGCTCAATATATCTCAAAAATGAAAGTGCTCAGAATTGATTGTAAACTGAATGGAAGAAACGGGCCCATCGCCAGGAATCCAACGCAACTCGCTTGGTCAAACCTGAGTTTGGGTGAAGAAGTTATAGCTCGCTAATCGCTGTTCAGGACAATAATTTTTTTTTTAAATTTTGTAGAACAAGCACAAGTTGATGACATGGCAGTAGAGTCAGCATGCAGGGAATATACTTCATCCAAAATTGGTTTTCGATGAAACGAGTTGCGTTGGATTCCTTGTGATGTGTGGATTGCTATCATTCAGTTTCCAATAAATTCTGAGCACTTTCATTTTTGAGCTAAATACTAAACCTCTGATCAAAAGAATAGGATAAACACCCGAAACCAACCCTAGAGGAAGAACAAATGAATCTGACTATATCCTGTAATGCAATGGCAGGAATTACCAATGCTCAAAATCTCAAGATAAAAGGAAATATCAAAAATAAAAATGTAACAGTGCTAATTGATTTGGGTAGTACTCATAATTTTATTCATTGTAATCTAGACAAGGAATTTAATTCCTTCCTATACCCAACACCAGAGTGTCAAGTGATGGTTGCAAATGGAGGAACTATAAATTTCTCTGGAAAGTGACATAATATCAAGCTAAACATGGGAGAATATGTATTGAATAGTCCAATTATCTCCATTCCAATGGGTGGTGTTGATGTTGTACTAGGAGTATAATGGTTACAATCTTTGTGGACGGTAGCTTTTAATTTTCAAGAAATTTTCTTGAATTTTTTTTCGAAAGGAAAGGATGTTAAATTACGGGGTATTGAAGGGAATTCAAGAAGGATAATAATCTCTAATCTCATGAAAAATCTTCTAAATAAATAACAACGAGTTACAATTTCACAATTATGCTCGCTAGAAGTTACAACATCAAAATCATATATTTATCCAGATCTCCAAAAATTCTTAGACAATCACTCAGAAGTGTTTGAAACTCCCAAAGGACTCCCACCTATTTGTGATCATGATCATACTATTCATTTGATTCCAGGAAGTGTTCCTCAAAAAATCAAGCCTTACATATATCCTTATGTCCAAAATAGAAAAATTAAACATAGGATTGTGGAAATGCTAGAGGGTGGTATAATTCAACCTAGTCAAAATTCTTTCTCTGCTCCAGTAGTATTGGTGCACAAGAAGGATGGATCATGGTGCATGTGTCCATATTATAGGGAGCTCAATAAGATATATATTAAAGATAAATTTCCCATTCCTTTGATTGATGAATTATTGGATGAATATCATGGAGCAATTTATTTCACCAAGTTGGATCTCCATTTAGGATATCATCAAATTAGAATGAAGACTAAATACATTCTGAAAACAACATTTAGTACTCATGAGGGTCATTATGAATTTTTGGTCATGCCTTTTGGATTTACGAATGCACCTTCTACATTTCAAGGGTTTATGAATTCCTTTTTCAAATGCTTCCTTAGAAAATCCGTGTTAGTATTTTTTGATGATATACTAAACTACAACCAGTCTTGCAAGGATCATGTTCAACATGTTGATAGTGTGCCCAAACTATTGGAGGAGAAACAATTATATGAAAAAACCTTCAAATGTTTTTTTGGAGTACAAGAAGTGGAATATCTAGGTCATATTGTATCTCAGGAGGGTGTTAAAGTAGACCCTAACAAAATTAAAGCCATTAAGGAATGAAAAGTCCCCACAACCATAAAGCAGGTGCGAGTATTTCTTGGGTTAACAGGGTATTATCGCAAGTTTGTTAACATTTATTGGAGAATAGTAGCACCTCTAACAACATTTATTGAAGAAATATGCATTTTCATGGACCCTTGAAGCAATTAAGGCCTTTGAACATCTTAAAGAGGAAACGTACCAAGCACCGGTCTTAGCTACACCAGACTTCACAAAAACCTTTATTGTGGAATTTGATGCCTCAGGAAATGGAATTGGTGTTGTTTTAATGGAATAAGGAAGACCCATTTCTTTTTCAAGTCACCCTGATGCCGGGGTAAACCCACAGTCCCTATTTACTCATATTTTCAACCTCAAAGTTATGTATAAAATGCATTCAAAATTCATTGTCCAACCAAATCCATAATCTGGGCAAACTCACAATGTTATAATTTCTTGAACTGAAAATTTCAATAATAATAGTGTGGAAACTTCTTTTTCTAAGGTTATAAAACCCAAAATGCATGTAATGCACCCTAATTCACAATCCTCATAGGTGGGGACCTTAACTATTCCAAATCGCCCAAATTACATTAATGTATGTACCCCTCGGCTTTAACAAAAGATCGAGCGCCAACCTATTAATATCCATATCACTGCATTAACCCGGGCATAGTCAGTCATCAGGCCAACCATATTAATTCACACTTTTGTTGCGTTCACTAACCGACCCTATGCGTTCAACCTTACAAACTTTGATTTTAATTCAAAACAACCCCGACAGACATTGGGGTCCGCTCGGTCCCACACAACATATAATAACTATCGCAATGGTTTTATAATGTATTGGGCCCCAGTGTTAACATACCTTCCACATCCAATGGTGGATAACTTATCCCGATGCTTTGGATGATCTAACGACCATAACCAAGTATCGTGTTATTTTTCCTCCAAAGCTTTAACGCGTCCAAATCGTGCGATAAAAATGGTTTTCCCAAACCACCTGTGGCCACGCGTCAACCCACTGCATACATTGCGTTTTTTTGTGCGGTTTCTCTTACCATTTTTCACGAACACGAGACCGCTGGTTTCTGCCTCTGAAACCACCGTTACTGTTAAGCTCTGGTTCTGTTCGTTGACTCAAGGTTCCACTTCATTTCTTCAATGCCCTAACTGCGATTTCATTAATCCTCACAGCTCTTCGCCTATAATCAATATCTCATGGGATTTCGACTCCATTCCACACATCTTTGTAATTGATTCACCACCTAACATACCTCATCATTCTGGCATAATCGTTCCTCAAACAACGATTCCATTATATTTGTGGTTAACGTTGTCTTTTCAGTTAGCTCAATGATTCTTTAATTCGAAGACTCTAGTACCATAACTCCTCATCACGGTATTTGCCCATCTGGTGTTAATAAATGATCCAACGAACTTCCCATTAAAGTTCCACTCCAGTTATATAATCAATAATGCTCTGCATTCACAGCTATGCGCTATGCATCATTTCTGAGTCACTTCTCAGCTTCATGAATTCGAGCACAACTAGAGTTCGACCTGCAAAGGACTGTTGTTCACACAGTATATATATCCAATCCTCTACACAGAGCTTGTTTTATTACTCAGCATAACATAGTTTAAAATTATACTCGGAATTGTATAATACTACCAATAAAAGAGCCAGAGTGTGAAATCGATCACCCTGTACAACTCCCCAGATCTATCCATTTATGCCTTTGAGGCTTACACTTACACAAATAGATGATCAATCGATTCAGTTCCTACCAGGAATCGACAAAACTCTTGGATTTCCTCAAATCCTATTTTTTAGCCTAAATCTCTAACTGTAATGAACTGATTCTTCATATGCCCAGTTAATCATTCGAGGGCAGTTACAATACTCTCCACAATTGACTAAAATTAATTAAAAACCTACTGATTTTATTACAAAAGAATCCAATTCTCTTGGAACTAAAAACCCCTAAGTCTAATAAAATGCATGAAATTTGTTTTGGCCTAATGCCCCTGCATCAGACTCCCGAGGTTAAAATGAATCATGATCTCTTGATCATGTACTCTTAAAACTCTGCCTCCTGGATCCCATACTCTGTTCTGCAACTGTTCATCTGTTGCAGTATTATTTTTTTACATTCCTCCAGGTTTCCATACTTTGTTCTGCAACTTGCCTCCAGCTATGATTTCACAGTATGTGATGTCTTTCTCTTGCTACTGCTGCTTCTTTCTTTTCTTGCTACTGTCTTCTTCTGAGACACCTTTACCAACAGCTTTCTCATAAATTCAATTTCTCTATCTAATATGTCTTCTAACTGCTGGATACTGCTTCCTCTTGATTGTTGAATTCTTCCTTTTGCTTCTGCTTCTTGAGTTCTTATTTTTTGAAATGTTACTACTTCTCCTACACTTACTACCACCAAATCATCCATACCCTCTTGTTCTCTGCAACAGTAAAACTCTTCCTGATTGTCACCCATGACAATTTCTTCACTCTTTTATTTCAACAATTCTCTGGACTGGTATTTAAATTTCCAGTCACTGTCATCATCTCTTTTCTTCTCCTGGACCAAACATCCATTAGTCCTTTCATCAGCACCTGCAATCATAACACAAACACTAGAATTACAAAATCCTTGTGTTTCTTTCTCCTCTTCTGGCAACAATTCAAATTTTTGCTTCAACATTTTCTCCAGCAACACTTTAACCTACTGCTTAATCATTTCGTTCTCTTCTCTGAATGTTTTCAACAAACAATTCAACCATCTAATTTCAAACATTCCATCAATATGTTTTAAACTTGTTTCAGCATATTCTCCTTCTTCTCCCTTGACAATCTTCAGTAATTTTCCTCTATCCCCTTGATTGATTCTTCCAATCAAATCAAGTTCTCCGAGCTCCGCAATTTCATCTGCTATCAGAATAAAATTCTGAATTTCCACTGCTGTAGAAGTTCCAAAAATCTTCCTTTCAGTATTCTCTTTGTCCATCAGGAAAATCCGCTCCTTCTTTTCATTATCAGTAACAACAAGTTCCTTTACATGAGGCATGATAGCTTCACCTTCCTTCAACTACAACAATTCATCTTCATCCAAGACAACTCCAAAAGATGGATTGTCTTCTGCAGTGTTTGTCAACACAACCAAATTGTCAAATTGAAAATCACAAGACTCAATGGTCTCATTTGATGACCCAGTCATCAACTCTTCTTTCTGCAATTCTAAGTCCTTTTCAAGACTCAGAAAAATTTCATTCTCTTGCATCTTCACATCCTGCAATCCCCAATTTAGAAATTGAGGTTCTCCTTCCTGCTTTGAGTCCTATTCATTTAGCATAATCTCCAGCAATCTGATTTATCCATTCCATGGATCAAAATCTTCCACAGAACTCTCCTTTTCCTTCTCTTTTAATTGACTGCCCAATGGTGTCAATTTATCTTCCTCATCAACAGAATCTGCATTCACAAAACAATTGTCAAAAAAAATCATAAGGCGTCAGTGCATTTTCTTCCACTGCCAGCATTTCAATATGTTGTCTTGAACTTTCCTCCATCTCTATCAGCACATCAGTATGCTGATTCAAACTTTCCAAGGAATTCTCTGAAGAATTCCCAAGACGGTTAACTAGTCTTCTCTTCACACCATCTTCTCCCATGATGTTTTCCTACTCACTGTGATGAACTCTACATTCTGTAATCTCTCCTTCATACTATGGATTCTCCAACAAGTATTCCAACAATGCAATTTCCCTTTTGTATTCTTTAATAAATTCATCATCCCTTATAGTCCCTGCATTCATACACAAACCTTCAGTTTGTAGACTAGGAGCTCTAACAACCTCAACTGGTATTTCACATATCAGTATTTCAAACTGATCTTCTCCTTCTTCATTCACAAGAATTTCTTCCTGTGCTACAGCAGCTTCAATCACGAATGTATCACTACTTCCTTCATTCAAGGGGCATTCTTCAACATTGCATTTTTCTCCAGAGTATTCATCTTCTGAGAGATACTTCTTCATACTTGTGACAGCTTCACAAGATTGCTCATCATCCTCCTCAACAAAATTTGAGGCTTGTTCATCTCTTTGTGATGTACCTTCAAACATACAAAACTCTTTAGTTTCAAAACCACAAGACTCTTCAGTATTGTTTTCTTTCTCAAGCACTTTCCTTTGAACAGATCTGTAGGTGGAATCTTCAAATTCCATCCTTGACTCAATAACTCTAAGTTCCTCTTCCTCTGTAGAATTTTTCATCACCTCACAATTTCCAAATCCAAAAATGCAAGGCTTTACATCATCCAGTTGATCTGGACTTGTATAATACCTCATGAAATCATCAATGATTTTCGCTTCAGCAAGACAAGCTTCTTGCTGCCTTAAACCTTCATCATGGTTCATAATATCTCTTGCAGATCTCCATCCTCCATCTGTACTATGTTCTGCTTCACAAGCAGAAACTTATTTCCTCAACTCAGCTGTCTGGAGTTCCTCTTTCAATAAGGAAATCTCCTTTTGCCTCAACTTCAACTGTAATGGTTGCCATTTCACACTCTTCTTAATGAGCCAAACAACTCTCTGGTTTACCTCTATCATCCTCTCCAGTTTATATAATTTCTTACTGATCTCAACTGCCTCTTTCCAAAATTCTGCATCAATCAACTATTGCCTTATACCATTTGCCTTGACATCTGCTTTCTCTTTTCTACTGTGGCCTCTCTCAGAACCTCTGCAATCTCTGTTATGGATATCAGTAGCCATTTTCTCCTCCATGAGGTCTTCACTCACAAGTTGCACTAAGCCTCTGCAACAACAAGCTCTCTTGTTGCAACTTACCTCACCAATCCTTTCCTCCGGATCCAACTTTTGGCAAGTACCGGTCCCCTATTTGTTGGAACCTTTGATCACTCTCTTCTTCTTTCTCTAGGCTTCACTCTGCAACTTCTCAAGAACACCTCTGTTCTTCTTTCATCCAACCTCTGTTGGGAATTCTCTAGGTTCTGCCACACTTTATTCTTCACTCAGAATCCCTTGCTGGACTCTTTCATCACTGCTCTCAAAGCTGTGATCTACCTTTGTTGAGATTCTTCAATTGTCTGCAACTAGAATTCTGCAAAAAATTCCTCAAACCAGAGTTAAACACTGCTCATCAACTCACCTCCTCTTGAGAACACTACAATTTCTCTCCTTATTCAACCTTTAGTTGAATATATCAAGCTCTGTCTTCACTTTCTGCAACCACTATCCTACACTTACAAATCCCAAATCAGATTTAAAATTATCTCATCTACAAGATCCCTGCATGGTCTTGTCTTCCACTCCTTTCTGCAAATATTTTTCATTGTACTTCTGTGTACTTTGCTGCATATCAGATTTCAGAATCTGATCTTCCTTCTTCTCTCACCACATGCACTGTATGCTGCAATATTTTATCAATTTCAAAGTCTGATATCTTTTATCACACATGCAATTAATTCAAAAATTTGAACTTTCAAATAGAGCTATTCCAGCTCTGATACCACCTGATTCCGAGGTAAACCCATAGTCCCTGTTTACTCATATTTTCAACCTCAAATTTGTGTATAAAATGCATTCAAAATTCATTTCCCAACCAAATCCACAATCTGGGCAAACTTACAATGTTCTAATTTCTTGAACTGGAAATTTAAATAATAATAGTGTGGAAGCTACTTTTTCTAAGGTTATAAAACCCAAAATGCATGTAATGCGCCCTAATTCAAAATCCTCATAGGTGGGGACCTTAACTATTCCACATCGCCCAAATTACATTAACTTATGTACCCCTCGACTTTAACAAAAGATCGAGCGCCAACCTATTAATATCCATATCAATGCATTAACCCGGGCATAATCAGTAATCAGGCTGACCATATTAATTCACACTTTCGTTGCGTTCACTAACCGACCCTATGCGTTCAACCTTACAAACTTTGATTTTAATTCAAAACAACCCCGACAAACATTTGGGTTCGCTCGGTCCCACACAACATATAATAACTATCGCAATGGTTTTATAATGTATTGGGTCCCAGTGTTAACGTACCTTCCACATCCACTGGCGGATAACTTATCGCGTTGCTTTGGATGATCTGATGACCATAACCAAGTATCGCGTTATTTTTCCTCCTGAGCTTTAATGCGTCCAAATCCCGCGATAAAAATGGTTTTCCCAAACCACCTGTGGCCACGCGTCAACCCATGGCATACATCGCATTTTTTTGCGCGGTTTCTCTTACCATTTTTCACTAACGTGAGACCACTAGTTTTTTCCTCTGAAACCACCGTTACTGTTCAGCTCCGGTTCCGTTTGTCGACTCAAGGTTCCGCTTCTTTTCCTCAATGCCCTAACTGTGATTTCATTAATCCTCACAGCTCTTCGCCTCTGATCAAGATCTCATGGGATTTCAACTCCATTCCACACATCTCTACAATTGATTCACCACCTAACACACCTCAGCATTCTAGCATAATCGTTCCTCGAACATCAATTCCATTATATTCGTGGTTACTGTTGTCTATTCAGTTAGCTCAATGATTCTTTTATTCGAGGACTCCAGTACCATAACTCCTCATCACGGTATTTGCCCATTTGGTGTTAATAAATGATCCAAAGAACTTCCCATTAAAGTTCCACTCCATTTTTATAATCAATAATGCTCTGCGTTCACAGCTATGCACTATGCATCATGTCTGAGTCACTTTTCAGCTTCATGAATTCGAACACAACCAGAGTTCGACCTGCACAGCACTTTTGTTCACACAATATATATAGCCAATCCTCTACACAGAGCTCGTTTTATTACTTGACATAACCGAGTTTAAAATTATACTTGGCACTGTATAATACTACCAATAAAAGAGCCAGAGTGTGAAATCGATCACCCTGTACAACTCCCCAGATCTGTCCATTTATGCCTTTGAGGCTTACACTTATACAAATAGATGATCAATCGATTTAGTTCCTACCAGGAATCGACAAAACTCTTGGATTTCCTCAATTCCTATTTTTTAGCCTAAATCTCTAACTGTACTGAACTGATTCTTCATATGCCCAGCTAATCATTCGAGGGCAGTTACAATTCTCTCCACAACTAACTAAAATTAATTAAAAACCTACTGATTTTATTACAAAAGAATCTAATTCTCTTGGAACTAAAAACTCCTAAGTCTAATCAAATGCATGAAATTTGTTTTGGCCTAATGCCCCTGCATCATGCCCAATCAAAGGAAATTATTTACATAAATCTATTTATGAGAAGGAAATGATGGCAATACTACATGCACTAAAGAAATGGCGACCTTGCCTAATGGGAAGACACTTCAAGGTAAAACTTGATGATGATAGTCTTAAATACTTTTTGGAACAAAGACTATCTTTAGAAGAGCAACAAAAATGGGTCACGAAGATGTTGGATTATGACTTTGAAATCATCTAGAAAAAAGGGAAGCTAAATGTTGTTTCACATGCACTCTCAATAAAGAACGAGGATGTGGAAGCATTTCTTTGTGACATTTCTATTATCCAACTAGATTGGATAACCGAAGCAAGGGAGGAATGGATGAATGAAGAAGTGTGGAAACTTATTCAAAAGTTGTAGCAAGATCCAATACATCTGATACATTTACTTGGGAAAATGATTCCTTATGGTACAATGATCGCTTATATATTTGTAAGAATTCTCAACTAAATCAAAATATTATTTTGGAATTGCACACCTCTCCCTTAGGAAGGCACTGAGGATTTTTAAAACTTACCAGAGGGCGAAGAAATAATTTTTTGGGATGGCCTCAAATATAATATTCAAAATTTTGTGGCGAAATATTTTATTTGCCAGCAAAATAAAGTTGAGACAATTATGAACACAGGTCTTCAACAACCTTTATCCATTCCAAGTCAAAGTTGGGAGTAGGTTTCAATGGATTTTATGACATGTTTACTTAAGTCTGAAGGAAAGAGTTTCATCACGGTGGTAGTTGATAGACTTGCCAAGTATGCACACTTTTGTGCATTATCTCATCCATTTAAAGCGAGTACAATTTCTGCTGCATTTATGGAAACAATTCAAAAGCTACATTGAAACCCAAAGATTATTGTAAGTGACAGAGATTCCATTTTCACTGGAAATTGTTGGGCGGAATTATTTTCTTGTTTAGGTACTCAACTAGCTCATAGCTCATCTTATCATCTTTAATCCAATGGGAAAACTAAGATAGTGAACAAGTGTTTGGAAGGATAACTTCATTTCTTTGTATCTAATAAACAAACACAATGGGTCAAGTGGTTACCTCTGGGTGAATGGTGGTATAACTATTCCTTCCACACTGCAGAAAAAATGACCCCATTTATGGCACTTTAAGGATATCATCCACAGTTCATCAAATTATATTTAAGATAAAGCTCTAAGGTTCAATCAGTGGAAGGTTACATCGAGCATGAACAACAAGTTATCCAACTCTTATACGATAGCCTAAATTTGGAACAAAATCCAATGAAACAACAGGCATATTAACATCGCAACGAGAGATTTTTTGATGTAGGCGGATAGGTATTTTTATGGCTACAACCATACGCACAAATTTCCCTCAAGCAAGCTAAGAAGGATAATAAATTATCGCCAAAGAAATATTTTCCTTACAAGGTGTTGCAAAATATTGGTATTTTGGCATACAAATTGGAGCTTCCTGCATCTTCCCGAGTGCACCCAGTTTTCCATGTTTCATGCTTAAAGAAGGTTATAGGTGACAAAATTCCAATCACAAAAATATTTCCAGAACTTGACGAGGAAGGAAAAATCATATTGGAATCTGAAGCAGTCATGGAAATAATAACTCGACAGCTACAAAATCGATCAATTGCAGAGAATCTAATCAATTGGAAGAACTTACCCACTGAATATTCCACATGGGAGGATGATAATTTTATACAGAAGCATCCAGAACTACACAAGCATTTAGGACAACACGTTTTTGAAGGAGAGGGGCATGTTAGGTCCCTATATTACTATTGTAGTTTCTTATTGTTGTTAGTGTAGCCCCCTTATTGTTATTTTTGTACCCCTATAGTCCCCATATTGTTATTATTGTGCCCCATAAAAGCCCACTATTGTTATTGTTGTGCCCTTACATTATTGTTGTTAGGTCGGCTAGGATTATATTATAACCCCATGGACACCTATATATATAAAGGAGGTTTTGTCATCTGTATCATCCAAGAATTGTTCATTTATTTAATTTAAAGGAGGTTTCCCCCTCGAAGAGGCTGATTTATAAGGCGTTGATCTATATTTTCTTCTATTTTGTGAGTTAGTTTCATAACAATGTATTTCAAAGGGAAGCAATTATACTACAAAGAAGTTTCACTTGGTTAAATGGGCTACTATTCGCGCACCCATTGCACATGGAGGCCTAGGAATTAGTGATCCTGCTTTAGTCAATACCAATTTGGCCTGGCAATGAAGATCCAATCTAGATTACTTGTGGGATCATGTTGTAATTGCCAATAACAAAATAGATGAAGCTAATAGTTCATGCTCACTGCCCTCTTGGTTATCCTCTCCAATATGTAAGTTGATTCCATCCTCTTAATTTTTTATTGGGAAACACATCAATTATACTCATTTAAATGGAACACACATTAACATTTGGACGAACTCAATCCTGAACTAGCCCCCCCTACAATTAGGCTGTGATTTGAGGTCGCTCCAACATCATTTGTCAATTCTTGGAATCAACACGGTAGGCCAACTATCAAAATGGGATAACTTAATATTTTTATCTTGTTGGATGTTGGAGAATATCCCTCCTAATATGCACAAGCTCATTGTTAATTTGAAAGAAAGCTTGGCTAGATTCTCTCCATGAATCTAAGGGATTGATGATCACTTGAAATGGAAATCTCACAAGTACTATGTCAAGTCAGGGTATGAGGAGCTTCTATTCTTACATTAAATCCGATCCCAAGTATGGAAAAGGATATGCTTTAATAATTCCATCCCCGATATTAATTCCTTTTGTTGGTTTCTCTCTCACACAAAAATCCTCACCTCTTAAAATCTCAAAAAAATAGGAGTTTATGATCCTTTGGGATGCCCCTTATGTAACCATGATGAAGAATCCTCCCCTCACCTTTTCCTATGGTGCCCTTTTTCCTCCCAATTTTGGGCCATTGACTTAGGCCCCTTGCTCCCTAACATATAGTTCCAATCATAATTGAATAATTGTTTCTCCAAATTGAAAATGCAATGCGAGGGATCCATCACTAGAAATCCCTCTTTTACATGGTTTTGGATCTCCCTTCCAAAACACATATTGCTAGAAGATATGGCTCTCTTGAAATATTTTTATTTTCAAGAATGCTTCCATTACTCCCTGTGCCTCTACCCTTAAATCCGTATCCCTTTATGTTGAACATAACAGATTTAAATCTCAAGAGTGTGACACATCTCTTCACTATCACAAGAAATTTTGGGTTGATTCTTTGATTGATACACTGAGCCTCCTTCCCTTCCCTTCCCGCCCTTCTTTTACCCTGAGTGAAAGATGGAAGCTTCACCTTTCAGACACTAGCTTTGAGTGAGGCAAGGACTCAAAAAACAGTTGGATTCTCTTCTTTGATCGAGTCTCAAAATAAAATTCAGGGTCGGTAGGAGGGGGGGGGGGGGGTCCTTTGGGATCCGAGTGAGCAACATGAAATTGAGTTTTCCTGGTGTCTTCGTAAAGAAACTGTTAGCCCCCCTATAAAATTCTTGACAAGCAATATGGGGGCTCGAGTGTTTTGGAGCCTTCAAGGAATGCTTTTCCCCTGAAAACCCATCACCCTTGAAGTCTTTGGGTGCTATGCCTAAAACATTTTCCCCCTGCTAATCCATTTCTCAAAGGGCCTGATTTCCCCCTTGTATCCCTGCAAATGCCAACATTTTAATCCCATGCCCCCTTTGTCAAAATCCCCTTTTTCCTCTATTTCAACTGTCAACCCTCTAAAATCCCCAAAAAGTCCCTTTCAAATTCTACCCATGTCCCTGGTTTAGCCTGATTCGCTATTTATCTTCCTATCGTTACCCTTATAAGGCTTCAGAATGCATTAAAATGGTTTTAAAACCCACTCTAAACCTTATATCAGGCCTAGCCCCTCTTCTGATAGTCCCACGCTCCTTTACCGTCCACAAAACCCAGCGCTGTGACTGAGCCCCAACACTGAAATGCGCTCATCGTATTTGTTCATCGGGCACATCCTCGACCGTCGATCTTAATAGATCGGATGGCCATCATTCAATCTGCAGCTCTTCATGCTTCCCCGTTCATTTCCTACGTCGTGCCATCGCCATCCATTTCACGTTGATCTAACAGTTCAGAGCCTACCCGCCCAGTGGACCCCGCCGCGCACTGTGCCCAAACCACTGGTTTCCATCGCACCGCCTTCGTGCGGTAGGCGGTTTTTCCCGAGAGCCCATTGATTCCACTCAACGCCCGACACCTGTCTCCTGTACAATGGAAAAACCGCCCTCCCATCGCGCGTTAACGTTCGGTACAGGTCGCACGGCGATATTCGCGTCAGCCGTCGGATCTGCCCCGGATCATCCAACGGTCATCTATCAGTGAAGCTGCACAGAGTTTAACTCATGACCTCCGTACCTCCGTCCCGCTATCCGTTGCCCTCCGCCGTCGATCTTCACCATGATCGACGGTCCATATTTTTTTCCCCTCTGTTGACTTGGTCACCATTCCCCATTCCTCCCCACGTCATCACTCTTTCCACGTATTCCCACCGTACGCCCGTCCATTCTATTTCATATATTCATTCGAAGGTCGATGTTTTTAAGGTTTTCATGCATAACATGCTCTGCGTTCGGCCGACCTCCCGCCATCTCTGTTCTCTATCATTCCACAACATTCTTCCGCCATGTCTCCGTAGTTCCTCTATCACCCACAGAGACATCCACATCATCCGCCCCCATGCATTGTTTTCTTAATCAGTTGTCGTTTTTGCAGGGTTATCAAAGTGAATGGTCGTCGTGATACAAAATCTCTGCTACAAGGATAGAGAGATCAAAGAAGATCATCTACAGGGGCAGAATTTATGAGAAATGACCCGAGAAGGTGAAGATAGGACGTTCATTAAAGGAACAGGGTTTAGACTATGTGGAAAGCTCCCAGCGCCATTAAAACTCGAGCTAACCTGACAGAAGCAGAGATGAAGTGGCAAAGTGTTTCAGCACAAGGCAAAGAGATTAGGGCACGCCAATGAAAATCTCCAGCCTTAAATCAGTGATTTAAGAGGCAAAGCGCCAGTTTGAAGACCCCGAGGATCGAACAGAAGGACCCACACACAGTAAAAGATAACATTAGGGTTTATGCACCGGCATAATGTTTTTCTTCATCAAAGTACATGGCGCCCATACTTCTTTTATTATGCATCGTGTCCGTGAAGGTTTCCACCCTAACAGCAGTTCGAAGACCATCAGAACATTTATGTAGCAGACTTCCCAATAGTTCATTTTCTCTTTGTTTATTCACCACCAGTACAACAGAACGCCACAGCCGAAAAATGTCAAAATCATGTCCAGAGAAGGTCACTCTTTCGTAGAAGGATGACAGAGATTAAATGCTCATCATTCAAATAGAATGGGCTTTGGCCCTCTTTCTTTCCTACAGTTTAATTCAGCATTTAGTTCTTCACCTACCTCTTCTGCTTCTCTTCAGCGATAAAGCTCACGAGAAAATATTGTAATGGTTGTTGATGAGATATCAGAGAAACGCAAACATTTTCCTCTTGAGACAAGTTCTCAGTGTAATATTGTAAGATAGGCTGAGATATGATGTATTCAGGTTGAATGTTCAAGATGTGGGCAATGTTGTCCCTGATTGGTATTGTTTTTAATATGACAAGCACATTTCTTTGGATTATGATCTAAAGCAGCTGGTGATGTTTTCCTATCTCTGTGTTTTATTTCATTTCATTCCATTTCTTCAGGCTCGCATCAGAAGTTTGGCATAAGATTTACCCTTGTTAGGTACCTTATGTTGCTGCTCTCCCAGCCTTTTATGTTTTCCGCTTATATGTGTATCTGAATATTGATTTTAATTGATTTAACCAATGTAGTGGATGTTATTTCTTGCTCTCTGATGTATGGATTAATGGAATCTATGTTCAGATATTCTTGTTAGGATTTGGTTGAATGATTTGAGAACATTGGGAGGTCTAGAACCCTGTCTCTGCTTCACTAGGATCTTTCCTTCTCAATTAAGCCTTTCTAAGATCCCTTGTATTGCCTCTAATTTTGTCCAAGCAGGTCTGGAGTTAAATGACCTCTGACCTGATCTATAGACAGAATTGGATGGTTCTTCCCCTTTCACACTCAGTCCTTAATGTTCCATTCCACCCTTCAATTTAAAGATCCAAATGTTTTAGATGACTAGACCAACTGAAAGCTTGCACATTGAACAAAAAGTAAACCCTTTCTTGACTCCATTGCCCAATGGCCTTGATGTTCTCCGAGTTATCTACCTCTGCCTAATTCCCTCTATGCTCATCCTTGTCTTATATTGGACCTTCCTTTCCTGATTCCCAGCAACCAAACATCAAATAATCAAACAAACAACCTTGAGCCTAAAACTAGCCTAAAATCTAAACCTTGAAGCCTTGAAAGACATATGCCTTTGGAAAATATATAGAGATCCCTCTCTATACCTAGGAGGGCTAGATCCTAAGGTCTAAAAGTGGTTTTGATGTTGTCTCATCTTTTGGTCTTGCCAATCTGGCTAAAACACGGGAACCCCAACATAATGGCGACTCCACTGGGGACGCATTGAGTGCATTACACTTTGAACATCCCTAGGAATTAAAAACCCATCTTCTCTGGTTAGGTTGGCAGTTAGTCACACCTCTTCTCTGGCAGCCTCAGTATCATTTGTTGTGTTCTCTTGTACTCTTAGACAGAGCCTGGACAGGGCCAGGTAGCCTCCGGATCTCATCTTCTTTTGGAGGTGACATATCTGGTAAATGCCCTCCCAGTCAATCTTTGGTTAGAGTTTGTGTTTTTTGAGGTTATCCTTGAAATGTGATAGTGCCTGAGCACTATGGTGGACAGTGTGATCCCTTATAAATATCCTAAAACTTCCACCTGGCGACTCCATAGTTCCTAAAAGATCAAAGACTCCACTGGTGATCAGTAGGCCTGTTGGTTATCTTGGTTTCGCATGAGACTCCACTGGGAGACCTGCCTTCATAACAACATCAACCACAACAGAAGTAACAAGTAGGGTTAAGCTGCTTAGCTAGAGATATAACATCCTGGCTTTTAGGACCATTCACACAAGAGCTTTCCCTAATCCTAATCCACCTGAAATAGTTGATAACCCTGAGAGCATTCTCAAAATATCTCCTGCGCCTAAAATATCAACTATTTCTAGCCACATCTATAGAGCTAATTTTGCACCAGAAGACCTTACAGCTCTATCACACCTTCATCTTGACCTAGACCTACCAAACAGTTTACCTAGAACTAGGTCATTCAATCATCTAGACCAGCCAGACCCTGAGCTTCACAGTCCACCATCCGATAGTGGTCGGCACACTAGGGACAGAGGAACCCCTCCATCTACACCACCTGATATACACTTTGTTCAAAACTTGGGGCTTTCCCACCCTAGATCTGCCCAGCAAACTGTAGAGCTATAAAAAGGGTCTCTTTCACCTCTAATTACCTCACAATAATATGTCAACCCGGGAGCGTTTTGTTATTCCAAAGAGTGTCTCAGTCTGGGGCTATCACTTGTCAGAGTAATGCTAGTAGTACAGTGTTTAAAAATACAAGAGTAAACGGATGCTTGTTTATAACTAAGTTACTTCAAAAGAATAAATCACACATTCAGAAAAATAGGCAGCTTATCAGTCAAGGGTTCGGCAGCGATAACCCATCCCTTTGGAAACTGATGGAAAGGAAATTAGAGCATAGACCACGGGTCTGGGAGCTGGACAGTGAATGCCAAAGCTCACTACAGCCTTAGATCGTCTCTCACACCAAAACAACAAATGCGAGTAAATGGAACTACAGATAGCAAAATGGAATAGCAAATAAAGAATTGAACAGCAAATCTGGAATGGAACAGTAATTCTAAAATGGAACAGCAATCGAACAACTAAGTCTCGCGAGTTGTAACCAAACTTAATCTATTAACTGAACACTCATCACACTTAATCCAATAATCACGAACACTCAATATACCCAGACAATCAATAAAAACATACTAGTAGACATGTTGTCCTTATTGATAAATTTCTCGGTTAAACTAGTAAGTCATATAAAAATAAAACCACAGCGGAATGATAATTGATCGATCTTAATTAACGGGGATATGGTATGCTTTAATAGAACAACATTATTTCGAATCCAACAATTACTGAAACCTGCGAAATGAATCTCGGCCGAATATTTAAATTGCAAAACTACCATGCAACAGACGTCAGGAAATATGGTTAGAGACTAATAACATACAAATTCTTACAAAAGGATAATAAGATATCAAGTCAATACACAATTCTATTTGTAAAAACCTTAATGATTTAATCTTAAAAGAGCATGTAATAGCAACTTATAAAGCATATTAGATTACCGAATAACAACGATAAGCAAACCACGCAGAAAGCAAATCGTAGTGATACAGAAGCAAGTGTCCTCCGGGGCCGGGCCCTTAGCCTCCAAGGGTACACCACCTTAAGTTAATCCAGACGCAGAAATGAGATAATCACCAAGTTTATATTAATGCATAAGACAAAAGTACAATGAACCAGTTCTCAACGAGACTCGATGATCAAAGTTGATTTTTAACAGAAAATTACATAAAAGTATATCTATATTATTCTTGAGCTAAGTCTTTGTCTCTTTATATAAAGGTGACGGCGATGTCAATGTAAGAGATAAATAAAGCGACGTCCCTCATTAAGTGCGAGGATTATGTGTGTCATCCTTAAACCTTTCTTTTCTTTCCTTGAAAGTACAATTGTCTTCTCCTCCTTTTTAAGACGTTGCTTTGTCTGCTTCTTATTTGCAATAAGTTTTCACTTCAAAAGGACGACGATTATCTCGTCTTTGTCCTTTCCTTTGGAGGCGACGACTCCCCTGCATTTCCTGCTGCACCCCTTTTGAGAAAAATAACAATTATGAGCGGTTAAGCTTACTGTCAATTCTCCATGTTTTATTCTCATTCCTTATTACTTATTTATGATGCAAAAGTTTTACAAATTCTACTAAAAACAGCCAAAATGATCATAAAAAGCATACCTTTTTAGTACTCCACACACCCCCCTGCTTACCTTGTTTCATGTCCTCATGAAAACATTGTAGTTGACATGCAAGGCAGTGAGAGAATATGCTGGAGAAGGAGTCTCATGCGGAGGCCTACAACCATGTTAAGTGATTAGATAGTCAAAGAACTGACCTGTTTGTCCCTCAGACATATCATACAGGGCCTGGTATCCGGGTGCAGGGTGCCAAATAATTGGAGTGCGAAATCTATATCCTAACCAGGATGACCCTGCTTTCAGAATGCTCTCGCCATAGAGGTTCAAACGGTCAGCAGCTAACTCAAAGTTCTCATACTTAAATGGTTCCACTGGTGGATGTTTGAATTCAGAGGTCAGTGCAATTGCATTGCATCATGCTTGATCTTTGATGGAAAGAGAAAATATTCTAGAGTCACAATACGAATCAGTCCTTGATGATGATCCTTAATGTTCAACCATGCCGAAGTCCTTATGAGGTTCTATGTGCTTCCACAAGCATTAAGGTTCCCTAGGCTCGGCCCTTACCCGTAAATCGGCCATTCTGCCCTGCGGAAAGTATTATAGGCGTTGAGCCACTTAATCTGATTAACCCCGAATGAAATGAATGCTTGTAATTGGATGTCTCCAACAAAAAGGGCCAGGGTTCAACTCAGTCTCCTGATCTAGCACAAGGTCATGCAAATAAAGTTCACACAGCAATCTCTGGACCTTCACCCCATAATGTTTACAGCAGTCTATAAAGTCATTGACAATGTTGATTTGTATAGGGGCGCCTGTTTTAATAGCTTTTATTTTTAATTGTAAATACCGTTCTAATAAAAACAAAGCATAGTTTTTAGCAAGGGCCCTACATGCTAAAACATCATTGTATAAAGAACACAAGGTATCCATCTTCTTGATAACCGTATCTAGTCTATGGGTTACCTTTGCAACTTCCTCTTGTTCCTTTCGCCACCCTTCAAAGGCCTGGCTTGTGGATTGATTGACGTCCCTTAGTTGCTGCTGTAACTCTTCATATTTCTCTCGGTGGACCGTTTGCTCTCTAAGTTGTTCGGCTTCTTGCTGGGCTTGCTTCATCATCTTATGCAAGGTTCTTGTTTTCGGATCTTCTTTCCATAGGTTAGTGGAGGCCGGGAGTTTTACCTGAACTTTCTTATTACGCTATTTGGAGTTCAGAACCCTTATTACCCCTGAGGGTGGTGCCTCTGTCTGGATTTTCTTGTCACTGGTCCTCGTATCATCCCTTTCTATTTTAACACGAATATCAGTCTGTTGCTCAACATTATTTGGAACGGCAGCTGGATTTTCAGCAGGGTTTTGAACATCAGGGCGATTGTTGGTCCTTCGCCCTTTTGCCTTGCGGGATTTTACTGAAGTGGCCCTCTTTTCCTTCCCTGCGGTCTTTCTTACCCTCTGGTTTGCTTCCAGAATTCTAATTTGCTGTCTGAGCTGGGTTATTGTATTCAATAATTTCTGTCGTTCCATTCGCAATTTCTTAATTTCCAGCGTTTCATTAGAAGGAACAGCAGACTGTCTGCTGCGGTTTGGACAATGACTAGTTTCTGGACCTTTCTCTTGGGGTGCTTCCTCGCTGTTCTGCTCTGGCTGTTATGGGGTAGGAACCTTGACTGGTTCCATCTCTTCCTGGGCAACTGCTTTTTCTGCTCCTACTCCCTCCGGAATTTCTTCTGGTGTCTTGGGAACAGATTGTTCCCGTTCAGTATCTCTTATCTCCTCTTCATCATAAACAGGCAGATTTCCTTCTTCTGCCTCTACTGCATGTGATTTTTCAGATGTGTTTTCTTCTTGGGGTTTGTCGTGGAGGTCTACTGGACTAGAAGGTTGGCCATACTTACCCATATTTGCTAGGACTACGGCCAATTCATCTTCTACCACTGGGTCTTGTAATGGGCTACCTTCCTGCTGTTCCATTTCCTCCTCCTGTTTGGATTGTTCAGCTTCTGCTTCTGAATGCTCAGCTTCTTCCTCATTTTCCTCTTCAGATTGCTCGTCCTCAATTACCACTGGTTGGTTGGTGCTTTCCTGGAGCTTTTCCAGCCTTCCTCGCATCCGAGCTAACCGGGCTGATTTTCTAGGCTTCTCTAGCCTTCCTCGCATCCGAGCTAACCGCGCTGATTTTCTGGGCTTGTCTGGCTGTTCGGGTGTATCGGTGGCATGCTTGCGCTTTGCCGATTCCTGGTGTATCTCTGGTCATTCTGATGCACTAGCAACATGTTTTTGTTTTACTAATTCTCTGCGTTTTGCCGGACGTTCTGGTGTGCTTGTAGAATGTTTACGTTTTGGGGATGGTGCTGTCAATCCCCCCTCAATCATTACAATCAGCTCTTCCCAGCTGCTCTGCTGCTGGGTGAGACTATGACTAACTATTAATCGTATTAACCCATGGTGACTGACGACTGACTCTACATGCTGTGCCTTTTTTATGCTTCGTGCAACATCATGCAGTAATGAATTCAGAAGTGCAGGTAGATTTACAGAGCATTTCTGCTTTAAAACAGCTAAGAGTTTAAGATGTCGTGGTCTTACCACGTCTTTCCTCCCCTCGCAGGTGATGTAGCTCTGCACTGTTCTTGCTAATTCCATCCAGGGTTCTCCTAGGGTTGCTGGCAGAACTCCCTTCCCCTTAATTGTCAAGCTCTGGCCTTCGTCCTGGAAAATTTCCATGATCTTCTGTAATCTTTCCTTCTTTAATGTCCATACTAGTCCGGTGGCTGGTAGTCCCGAAACTTCTGCAATTATATCGTCGGTGACCGCTATCCGCTTCCCCCTTACTGTGGAGTGATCCTCCTGCAGGTTCTGCAAAAATTCCATCGCTAATGTTTCATTAGACTCCTGCAGGTGACTGAGATAATTCAGCCATCCTGCTCTTTCCAGGATCTCCTGGGCAGCAGCGGAGATTGTCAACTTCTGAGGTTCGCTTCGAATTTCCCTTCCTCCCATGGTTTCACTGTGGATTCTCAATGGAACAACAACTGCTTGTGCTGTTTGAAACACAGAGAGGGTGATAATCGCAAGATTTCGAGAAAAAAACACAGAGTATGCAACAATGCAACAGAAATGGATTATGACCAGCAACTTGTGTAAAAATAGAAATGCCATGCCGTTAAGCCATGCCATACCGTCGTACACTATCTTTCCCGAATAGTGAGCTGACACGTAATTCAGGGAATAATGAGGTTAACCTCCCCCCCCCGCAATGTGATAGGCTGTCCCAGCCGTCAAATAAAGGAGCAGCACCCGTTCTGCAACCGAGTCAGAAAGGAACAACATATGGAATTATGCCATGTTTAGAAAGACAACGAATTACCGAAATCGAGGCGGAGAGTTGATCGCGTATTATGTAAGAGGCTGTTGTGTTATGATATGAGGCTGGTGGGTAGGACATCTGTCGTACTTGCCAAATCTCAAGTGGTCATGGTCACTTCCTTTGCCATGATTGGTGATAATAAATGTTCATGCGATGTATAAATCGGGAAATAATATATGATTAGTTTCTAGGATATAAGAAACAAAAGAGTATTAGTATCTTACCCATTGGTGTAACCAAGGTGACTTCAATACCATTAACAGTGCTCTGCTGCCGACAGGTGTCCATAACCTTGGCAGAGTTGTTTTTTCACCCTTGGAACCATGATCCTTTGTGTATACTTAGGAATGTTGTTATGTCAAAGTGTAGACCATTATGCTGGCTTGGTGACCAATTAACCATAATGCCATTCACGAGGAAGGAGCGAAAAGTGGGCAGGCCGGCTCGTGATGAGACCTCCTGTTCCAAGGTTCGATTATTTGATATACCTTTTGGACCATATCCCTGGTGTGGTGGCCATAGTGGGAATGCCACTTCACTTCCATCCTCATGATCATGGTAGGCTGGCTTTTGATGAGACCCCCTATCCTGCATTTGACATCTCACATATCTTGTTCACATATTTTTTTCGTTTTCATAGAGTACTTTTCCTTATTTATACACAAAGGGTGGTTCAACACTCCTTAAGAGTAGGAATGGTGGAAGAAGTCTTATCATCTCAATAGGAAGATATAAGCCCTTTGATCTTATTCCTAAATAATAATCAAAGAGGGTTAAAGGGATCAGCATGATAAAGATAACCAATCAGGGCAAAATTAGTAAAACAATGACAACAAAAGATAAGAAATAAGTATGTCCTTCCTTTTGTCCTCTTACTAATGCAGAGCCTTATAAATATAGCGATTTATGGTTTGCGGATTTCGGTATTTTGTGATTTTATATTCATTGCACAAGTACATAGCTGTATCTTAAAGACTTGGAAGAATATGGGCAAGAAGCATCCTCAATTTAGATCAGCAAAAGGAATAAGCTGTTTCACAAGGAGAGAAAAAGTATGCTAGAGGTGTTCCTTTTGGGGAAAAACAACGACGGACGATAGATCGCAAAAATGCAAATGCCGTTCCTTTTGAAAAAGGAACAGCAAAAATAAAAATACTATAAAAACACTCAAAATGCCGTTCCTTTGAAAAAGGAACAACAGCAACAAAAGAATGCTGTTTCTTTGAAAAAAAAGGAACAGTAGTAACCAAAAATGCTGTTCCTTTGGAAAAGGAACAGCAAAAGACGCAAAAATGCCGTTCCTTTGGAAAAGAAACAGCAAAAAAAGCAAAGCCAACAGCGTAAAAAAACACGCAAATGCCATTTTTTTTTAGAAACAGAACGGCAAAAAATCAAAATTTTGAGAAAGAAAAAGAACAGCAAAAAATGACAAGAAAACATTGAGTTCAAACATATGTACAAGAACGACTCAAAGACAGGAACTTATGTACAAATTGTAAAAAGAAATAAATTCCTTAATGAATTATAGGTGAGGAGGATTTCTCTTCCTCTCCTAAAATCTCCATATCAGTGTCTCGGCGTAGCTGCTGGCAGAAGGATTCCCGAGTGAGTGGTTTGCGATAGAGACGAACTCGGTGGCCATTTACTTTGAATGCATATCCAGAACCATCAATGGTAATTAGAGTAAGGGTTCCATTGTCATGCACCTTCTGGATTTCGTATGGTCCCAACCATCGAGTCTGAAGTTTTCCAGGGAAGTCCTGAAACCGAGAGTCGTATAACAGAGCCCAGACTCCCTCGTGGAAGACTTTGTTTTTTATGAGCGCATCATGCCATTTAGCTCGCTGCTGTTGAATCAATGCTGTATTTTGTAGTGCAGAGAGCCTAATTTCGTCCAATTCATTGATCTGCTGTAGTCGATTGATTTGTGCCTCGCTTAGATCTAGGCCAATTTCCTGTGCTGTCCGTAATGTTTGGATTTCGAATTCTATGGGAAAAATGGGTTGTTTTCCAAACACTAATTGATAAGGTGGGTAACCGGTGGTGCTCCTCCATGTGGTTCTATAGGCCCAGAGTGCTTCAGGTAGTCGGGTAGCCCAATCACGCCTATGTGACGCAATGGTTTTCGTTAAGATTGATTCTATTATCTTATTGCTACTTTCTACCTGCCCATTCGCCTGTGGGTGGTATGGAGTAGTGATTTTATGCTGGACGTGATAATTGTTGAGTGTTGCAGCTAATCTATTCCCAGCAAATTGTGGTCCTCCATCTGTAATGATTTCCCTTGGAAGGCCATAACGTACAAATAGATGGAAGAGGAACTGTATGACAGATTCCTCTGTGGCTCTTGGCAATGCTTCTGCCTCAACCCATTTGGTGACATATTCTGTTGCCACCAAGATATATGTTTTCTGATTTGATGAGGGGTTGATGGGTCCAACGAAATCAAGAGCCCATCGCTCGAATGGTTCAATGACTAACTGCGGTTTTAGAGGCATCTCATCAGCTTGACCAGGTCGTCCTGCTCGCTGGCAGCTATCACAGGCTTGGACAAATTTCTTTGCATCTTTGAAAATCGTAGGCCAGTAATATCCTGTCTGCAATACTTTGTGTCCAGTTCTACGCTCAGCAAAGTGTCCACCACACGGTCCGCCGTGACAGGCTTTTAGGATGTCAAAGATTTCGTCTTCTCGAACACATCGCCTGATATGCATGTCTGCCCCTGTGTGAAACAAATAGCCCCCAATCCACGAGAATCGAGCACTCTTCTGAACAATCTGTTTGCGCTCATTAGGGGTTAAGTGTTTTGGTAGTTTACCTACTGCGAGGTAATTGGCAACATCAGCATACCAGGGTGTTTGAACGGCAACAGCAAATAGGTGCTCATCCAGAAATTGATCTTCAACTGCTGCTGCATCGATTGGTTTTGGTATTCTCGAAAGAAAATCGGCTACAGGGTTTTCTTTGCCAGGCCGATCCTTGATTGTGATATCGAATTCCTGCAATAAAATCAACCATCTAGTTACTCTGGCATTTGTGACGGGCTTATTTGCTAAATATTTTATGGCAGAATGGTCTGTATACAAGATAACAGGATAGCCTGTAATATAATGTCTAAACTTATTGACAGCATGTGTTACAGCCAGGAATTCTTTTTCAGTAACAGTGTAATTTAATGCAGCAGGGGATAAATTTTTGCTGATGTAATAGATAGCATATGGTTTTTTATCCTCTTCCTGCCCAAGGACTGCGCCAATGGCTGTATCTGAGGCATCAGATGATATCTGGAACGGTAGGTCCCAATTTGGTCCTCGAAGGACTGGGGCTGTGGATACGAACTTCTTTAGATCCTCGAAAGCACGGTCACATTTTTCTGTCCAAAGAAAATCAACGTTACCAGTTAGTGCATATAAAGGAGCAGTAATGTGCGAATAATGTTCTATAAATCGTCTATAATAACCAGAAAATCCAAGAAAGCTGCGTACCTCTGTTTGAGTAGTAGGAGTGGGAATGAGAAAAAGTATTTGGATTTTGGCCGGGTCTACGTGAATGCCGGCTGCTGAAACATAATGTCCTAGGATAAGTCCTTCAGTCATCATCATGAAACATTTTTCGTGGCTTAAGCAAAGTCTGGTAACAATGCAGCGTTGTAGGACTTTTTCTAGGGTGTCTAGAGCTGGATCAAAATCATCTCCATATGGTGTAAAGTCATCCATGTAAACTTCAAGTCCATCATTTATTAAATCTGCAAAAATGCTAAGGATAGCCCTCTGAAATGTGGCAGGAGCATTACATAGGCCAAAAGGTAGAACTCGATAGGCAAATGTTCCCCGGGGACAAGTAAAAGTAGTTTTATCCTGGTCTTCAGGGGCAATCTGAATCTGATTGTATCCACTGAAGCCATCCAGGAAAGAAAAGAATTTCTTTCCTGCTAAAGTATCTAATACTTGGTCTATGAATGGGAGAGGAAAATGATCTTTCTGTGTTGCCTTGTTTAGTTCCCTATAATCCACACAGATTCTCCACTTTCCATTCTTTTTTGGTACCACCACAAGCGGAGAGACCCATTTACTATCAGAAATAGGATAGATAAAATTGACATCTAAAAGTTTCTGAAGTTCAGCTTTGACCACATCCTTTAGATGGGGATTAAGTCTCCTTTGCGGCTGACGAACAGGTCTGGCATCTTTTTCTATATAAATGTGGTGTGTACATAACTGGGGATCGATTCCTTTCATATCAGGGTAATCCCATGCAAATGCTTCTTGATATTTGGTTAATAGATGGATGAGCTTAGTTTCTTGTTCAGGTGTGAGATTAGCATTGATGTTTAAAGTTTTCCTCGGTGCGATTTCCACAGTTTTACTATTTGCAACAGAAGTAACAGGTATCGTTTGGTCATGCGTATCTTTCAGAGGATCTTCCTCCAATTCATTATCAAATGCTGCTTCTATCATGTGACACTGTGTGCGAGGTTCAGTTTGATTAATGAAATTATTAATGGCATCATCTTCTGTTTGGTCTTTAAAATCAAGTGCCTCTTGTATAGTTAATGGAGATCTGATGTTATCAGTAAGGTATGATACAGGGTGCTTATTAGTTTTGATTATTGTGACACTTGGTTGCGCTGGAGGATATAGAACTAAATTCTTGCTATTTGGTCCTCTGGTTATGGTCATATTTCCCTGCCG
The DNA here is from genome assembly GCA_034641835.2 of Pinus albicaulis. Classification (NCBI taxonomy): domain Eukaryota; kingdom Viridiplantae; phylum Streptophyta; class Pinopsida; order Pinales; family Pinaceae; genus Pinus; species Pinus albicaulis. The sequence goes on along the minus strand of CM076570.1, from coordinate 1,527,307,403 downwards.
GCAACCAATGTAGGCATCAGCAGTGGCGAGCCAAGGTCTACCTAAAATTAGCGGGTGTCCATCAAGTCGGGTTTTTGGATTAATTATCAGGAAATCGGTTGGATACTCCCAGGAATCAACAGAGACCATGACATCTTGTAGAATACCCTCTGGTCTAACCACAGATCGGTCAACCAATTCTAACAAAGTAGAGGTGGGTTCTACTGATGTAATGCCGAGCTTTTGGCAAGTAGTGGTTGTTAAAATATTAATTGCAGCTCCTAGATCAACTAAGGCATTAGACAGGGTCTGACCATAAATTTGAACAGTTATAATTGGATTTCCCGGGTCTTCATATTTAATGGGTGTTTCTTTCCCAGATAATAAGTCAGATAAAGTACCGACTACTTGGACTCTTGGATTATTTGTTATATTCCTCCTTGGTTTCTTTATGCACAATTCTTTGATAGTTTTTGCGTATATAGGAATGTCTTGAATGGCTTGGAGGAATGGGATTTTTATGTATAGATTTTGTAATTCTCCCAGAATGTCGAAGTCAGGATATTGTATGGGTCGAGGTATGACTAATCGTTCTGGGAACGGAGGAGAGGATGTGGTTGCTTGATTATGAGTCTGCTGCTTATTTACATCCTCTTGTTGCAACTGATGTTCTCTTGGTAACTGATCTTCAATATGAACTGTTTTATCTCCCTCAGTTTCAATTATACGTCCAGATCTTAACTGAAGATCATTGCACTCCCTCGGGTCGGGTCCTATTTCTGGTGATTCTATGATTTGGATAGATTGGACCGGTCTGTTATTTGGATTGGGATTGGGTTGGGCTGGGAGTTGCGGTCTCAGGTTAGACTGGGGATTTTGTTGTAAGGCTGGCAGAGTAGGTTGAGGGAGCGGAATAGTTCCAGCTGGCTGGTGCATCGGTCTTTGCCAGCTTGTCTGTCAGGGTGAACTTTGTGAAGTAAGGGGAGTCCATTGTGAAGGATATGGGCCATTTTGCCAATATGGTGGAGTATAAGGAAAATTCGGCCAACCAGATTGGCTTGTCTGATTCAGCCATGGGTTTGAAGAAGGAAACGATTGTGGTGACCAGTTTGAAAATGGGGGTTGAGATTGATTTTGCCACATACCATATTGTTGAGTATTATACTGTGGAGGTTGAAAAAAAGAGGTTGAGTCCGGAAACATACCAGATTGTCTCGGCTGCCACTGGCGACGCTGGTTGATCAAGTACACCGATTCTGGTTCTTCTTCTACTTCCTTATATACCGCTTTCAATCCAGGAAGTGAGGGGCAGCTCTCCGTAAGGTGATATTTTGTACAGATGGCGCATGTTTGGACTGTATCCAGTGGACATTCCTTGTGGCTATGTTTTTTTCTGCATCGGGGGCAGAAGATCGCCAAGTTCTGTTCTGCCTCCATCTGCTTCTGTTTAGCCTGCACAATATCAAGTTGTGTAGTTAGTGTCTCCAGAATATCAGTTTTGAAATTTTCTAATAAATTTCCAATTTCTGCACGTGTTACTCCTTCTGTTGATACTTTGTTATCTCTTGCAAACCGATCATATTCTGTCGGTTTTATTCTTGTGCTGCCTCTCGAACTCCTGATACATAAATCAATGATGTCAGCAAAATTCTCTTGATAAATATCCCCTTTTCCCATGATGTTTAATGTTTCAATCCATTGTTCCTTCATGTCCCTTATTAATGCAGTTTTTAACACATTATCAAGTAAGGGTAGCGATGCATAAGGAGATCTTTGTAGATTGTACTGAAAACGTTCCACATACTCCTCCAATGTTTCATTCGGTCTGGTTGTCATTTGGAATATTTCGTCTTTTAATTCTCTAGACCTACAATAATCCTGATATTTTTTTAAGAAGGATTCTTTCATTTGATCCCAATTGTTGATAACCCCGCCACCTAATCCCATAAACCATCTTAAAGCAGCCCCTTTTAATGTAGAGGGAAATAATTTCAATTTATGGGGATCGGTGGTGTAATCATACCCCCTGCATAACACATCGAATTCGAATAAAAATGCATCCGGATCTTCTGATGTGAGACCGTGAAATGTAGGGATATGTTGAAGAGGGATAGCTTTCATGGGTGCATTTGCTGCAGAATCCACTATAGGATATTTTAATGTAGAGGTTTGAGCATTTGGCTGGTTCTGAGCCATGGGATCGAATATATGCCAATAACCTTCTGGGATATCTAGGAGGGTATTCCTAGGTTGAGAGGGAATGGTTTTGACAGGGATAGTTTTAATAGCACTTCCCTTATCTGGAATAATGAGAATACCTGATGTCTGAGGAGATTGGATTCCTTCAGCAATGATTTTCGCAACACCCCCCTTATGTGGGCTATTTAATGGCTGATTTGTTCCAATAGGAGATTTTGGTTCCTTGGTTTCCCCTGTTTCTCCTTCTCCTTCACAAAAGTTGCTGGAATTCCCTTCCTGCAATAGTTCTGGAGTAGAATTTTCAATTTCTTGAAAGTCCTGCTCTTCAGTTTGACTATGCACCTCAGCACAGGCTATAGATGGTGATCCTGTGGCCTGAAGGGAACTAGTAGGCGGTTTAGAAATGTTTTTCTTGAGGCCTACTGATGGCTGAGATTCTGTTTTCTTATAGATTTTGTCTATGAAGGTCGTTCGGCCAAGGGTCACCGGCCCCTTAGCTTTTTCAGGCTTGGATGGAGGTTTGATATTCTTTTCTGGTCTTTTCTGCTTAGTCATGCACTCAAATGAACTACTAAATTCTATTCAAACAAAGCAAAAACAAATCTGTTAGGAAAGCAGACAGTGGAGCAGGGCTTTTACATGCTCCGCACGCAGGTTCTTACCTTCCGTTTTTAAGATCCAACTCTTCCCTAGTAGGTTCGTACACTACTCTGAAAAAGACAAATGGATACACTCTTTCCCCGACAAAGGCGCCAAAATGTAGAGCTATAAAAAGGGTCTCTTTCACCTCTAATTGCCTCACATTAATATGTCAATCCGGGAGCGTTTTGTTATTCCAAAGAGTGTCTCAGTCTGAGGCTATCACTTGTCAGAGTAATGCTAGTAGTACAGTGTTTAAAAATACAAGAGTAAACGGATGCTTGTTTATAACTAAGTTACTTCAAAAGAATAAATCACACATTCGGAAAACTAGGCAGCTTATCAGTCAAGGGTTCGGCAGCGATAACCCATCCCTTTGGAAACTGATGGAAAGGAAATTAGAGCATAGACCACGGGTCTGGGAGCTGGACAGTGAATGCCAAAGCTCACTACAGCCTTAGATCGTCTCTCACACCAAAACAACAAATGCGAGTAAATGGAACTACAGATAGCAAAATGGAATAGCAAATAAAGAATTGAACAACAAATCTGGAATGGAACAGTAATTCTAAAATGGAACAGCAATCGAACAACTAAGTCTCGCGAGTCGTAACCAAACTTAATCTATTAACCCAAATGCACTCTTTGCAATCAAATAACAATCTTTCACTCTTAAGGAAAATCAAGCAAAACATACTAATGGAACAGCATTAACTATTGATAAATTATGGAACAGCACTAGTAAATCATATACGCACAAAACACGCTGGAATAGTAATCTGATCAATCTTAATTAACAGGGATACGACTATGCTTCCCAATAGAACAACATTATTTCTGAATCCAACAATTATGAAGAACACTACTTCAAATGAATCTATGACACGAATGTTCGGTATAAAAGCTCTGTAACAGAACAGTAAGAATATTCGGTTAAGACTAATAACATGCAATTAACTCTGAAAGGATCAATAAAATAATGCAAAGTCAATACACAATTCTATCTGTAAAAACCTTAATGATTTAATCTTAACAGAGCATGTAATAGAAACTTATAAAGCATATCAGATTACCGAATAAAAATGATAAACAAACCACGCAGAAATCAAATCGTAGTGATACAGAAGCAAGTGTCCTCCGGGGCCGGGCCCTTAGCCTCCAAGGATACACTGCCTTAAGTTAATCCAGACGTAGAGATGAGATAATCACCAAGCTTATATTAATGCATCGGACAAAAATACAATGAACCAGTTCTCAACGAGACTCGATAATCAGAGTTGATTTTTAACAGAAAATTACATAAAAGTATATCTATATTATTCTTCAAGCTAACAGTGCTGTCTCTTTATATAAAGGTGACGACGGAGATGTCCAAGTAACAAGATAAATAAAGCAGCGATCCCTCAGGATCAAAGATCCTGAGGGATTCGCCAAACCGTTAATCCTTCATCTTTTCTTTTCTTTTCCGCCGAGCTGGTGTCTTCTCCTCCTTTTCCGGGCCGATTTGCTTTGATCTGCTTAGCCTTGTTTGCATTCGGTTCCCCTTCAAAGGGACAGCAGTTATCTCGTCTTTGTCCTTTCCTTTGGAGCGACAACTCCTCATTTTCACCTTTTCCTGCACAGAAAAATAACAATTATCAGCGGTTAAATCTTGCATATCAATTCTCACATGTTTTGTTATAATTCCTTATTATTTTCCAAATTCATGATGCAAAAAGGTTTACAAATTCTACTGAAATGATCATCAAAAACATACCTTTTTAGTACTCCACACAAACCTCTGCTGCCCCTAACATCCCTGTCATCCAAATACCAGCTGCTTAGGTTAATCCTTTACCTCATCAGAACATCATCATGGCAGCCTGGTATGCACCTTTGGTGTTACCTCAGCCTCTAGTATCTTTACCAAACGATTATCAATCAAAGATCCCACATTTCCCTACCAAAGAGCCCACCACAGCCCAACAACATGTGGATAAGATGGAAGATTCTTTTGACTACATGGAAATAGATGATGATACTGTCAAAATGAGAATCTTTGCCCAAAGCTTGGGAGGTGAGGTGAAGAAGGGGTTTAAAAACTTACCTACTGGTAGTATCCAGGATCTCCCTGCTTTATGCCAAACTTTCTTCGACAAATGGGAAACTAGGGAAAACCCTCGCCAGCTCCTAGCAGAATACATGAGCCTTAAAAGAAACGTAGGAGAGAGTGTCCACGATTACACTATGAGATTCAACAGCATTTACAATGCCCTCCCTCCGCATATGAAACCTCCACAAGGAATGGCCCTGGCCAAAATACCCTGATGGGTTTGATGCTGACATGGCCTATGAGCTTAGAGATAAAGAGTATAACACATTGGAGGACATGCAGAAAGGAGCAGTGAACATAGAGGCAAACCTGATTGAGAAAAGAGCAAGACTGAGATCTGAGAAGAGGGTAACATATAGGGATGACACTGTAGCTTCCACTTCAGACCCAAATTATGATAGATTATCTAAAAATGTGGATAAGCTGTAGAAAATGATAGAGAAAATGGTTGTCACTCATAACAGAAACCAGAACCAGAACTTTAGAAGAAACAACAACACTCCCAACAGACAAAAAGAATCAGATCAACAAGTTATTCCCCCTTTCCAAAAATTTCTAGATGAAGATGAGGGAATCATAGAAGAGTCTGAAGGGAATGAAATGAACATGTTTGAAACTGAAGACTCAATCCTTAATTGTGATTCAGAGGAAAACCAGCCCTCGCCTTCATATTGGGATGAGGAGAGATCTGAGTCTGAAGATTACAGACTTGGATTTGAGAATGCTATCATGCAGGTCAGGGAACAATATGAACTTAGGAGCAAAAAGAACCAAGAAACTTCAAAAACCAAGGCTCCTGAGGTTACCATCAAGAAAAGACCTGAGAAAAATTCTAAAGAAACTGCCGAGAGTAATAAAATAGCAGCTGAAAGTTCTGGGAAAAACAAAGAAAAGGACAACCAAAACACTGAAAAACAAAGTCAGCCAACTAGTAGCACTAGCACTGCAGTTAGTGCTCCTGATAAAACTGTCCCTAACCCTGTACATAGTGAGAAATCACAAACTGATTCTACTACCAAGGCAGTAGCAAGCAAAACAGAATTGATCGTTCCAAAGAGTCAGTCCACTTTCAATTTGGAGAGTGAGATTGCGAAAATAAAAATCTTTGTACCATTATCTGAGTTGGCCACTCAGGATGTATATAAAGGCCAAATTTTGAAAGCATTAAATATAGGGGAAAACAACGATACTGTAAATCTGAATGATGATCAACCTGCCCTCCTGTTTGGTCCAAAGATTGAGGGAAATTTTCAGGAAGGGGTAGTTCCACCTTTCTATATCAGCCTCAACATTCATGACAAGATCCTTCACAATTCCATGCATGACTCTGGAGCATCACACAATCTAATGCTTAAGGTAGTGATGGATAAATTAGGCCTAGAGATAACCCGACCCTACAAAGATTTGTATTCATTAGACTCTAGCAGAGTAAAATGCCTGGGCCTGATCAAAGACCTGTGTGTGAGCTTAACCCAGATTCCTGCTAAATGTATGGTCATGGATGTGGTGGTGGCAGATGTGCCTCCCAAGTATGGCATGTTACTATTTAGATCATGGGGAGCCAAGCTGCAAGGCACAATGCAGATGGATGGCTCATATGCCACTATCCCTATATTTGTCCAACTTAGAAGACTGTATAGAGAGGCCCAAATGAAATTCCTAGTCAGTAGCCCCGAGAAACCTGAAAACTCACCTTTGTACTCTGTACACACAGACCTGGATTCTTTCATCCTTTACAATGAACAATCCGCAGGAGAACCAATATCAAAAAACAGAAACACAGACGATGTCACAGAGCCCATGGACTTTAACATAATGGCTACTCTGGAAGAATACGATGAGGAAAACCATGGGCAGGACGCTAAAAATGAAACTCTGAGTGGACCAGAAACAGAGACAGAACGTAAAAAACAAGGCAGTCAACTCTCTAAACCCCACACATGTCATGAAGAACGAAACTGCCCACAGCCTAGTGCAGACCCTATAACGCAACATAATGGCGAGCCCCTGTGGGAAATGAATTTCGATGGGTCCTGTACTAGGAAAGACGCTGGGGCAGGGGTGTGGATACGAAACACGGAGAGTGACCACGCTGAGAGCGATGCTGTAAATTTACATTTCAAATGTACGAATAATATTGCAGAATACGAGGCTCTTATCCTTGGTTTAAATCTGTTGAAAAATTTAGGATCCCAGAGGATAGCTGTACGAGGAGACTCAGAGTTGGTCATAAAACAAGTAAACGGTGATTATTCAGCAAAACACCCCAAGCTTAGGGCATACAGAAATGATGCCATGGATATACTGAAAACATTTATGGAATATGAGCTGGTGTTTGTCACTAGGGGTCGAAATGACATTGCAAATGGATTAGCTTGCCTGGCTAGTTCATATCCTAAGACTCCAGCTGGCCAACAAATCATCATTCAGACCAAATTCAGACCTGCTGTGCCAGACAATGAAAAGTATTGGCAGGTCTTTGAACGAGATAAACAGATCGAGGATTTCCTGATAGGCAGAAACGAGTTTGAATTTTCTGATTCAGACTCTAAATCTGAGGACATCTACCTGAGTGAAGAATCCTTTGATGAAGAAACCCCACCTTGTAACATAGAAATAAACACTTTTTCCCTAGAAACTGGAAGTGCAACCACAGAACGTGAAAACGCGGATAGTGAGGAAATGGAGGTGTTGCAGGTCAAATATAAGAATATACCGAAAGGTCTGGCACCCTTGGAGGACCTTTTTGACTTTGATGATGTAGCAAAAAATCCCACTTTAGAACCTGCAGATTCAGACGTAGAAGAATGCAACATAGGCACCAAAGATAAACCCAAAATGATTAAACTGGCTAAGTCTGTGCCTGCAGAAATGAAGAATAGATACATTGACCTTTTCAAGGAATTCATTGAGGTGTTTGCATGGAGTTACGAAGACTTAAAGGCCTATGACACAAACATAATATAGCACACAATAACCTTGAAGGAAAATCAGAAGCCTTTTAGACAAAAACTGCATAGAATTAATCCAAAACAAATGACTGCAGTTGAAAAGGAGATTAAAAAGATGTATGATGTAGGTATAATAGTTCCTGTGAGGTTCTCCGATTGGGTATCAAACCTAGTGGCTGTGAGAAAGAAGACAGGGGAGATCAGACTATGCATAGACTTCAGAAATCTCAACAGAGCCTCGCTCAAAGACAACTATCCTTTGCCAAGAATGGAACACATCCTTCAGAAGGTAGTAGGCTCTAAAATAATCTCCCTGTTAGATGGTTTTTCGGGATACAACCAAGTGTTAGTACTTCCACCATATCAACTCAAAACAGCTTTTACCACCCCATGGGGCACCTTCATGTATGTGAAAATGCCCTTTGGACTGATGAACGTTGAGGCCACCTTCCAAAGAGCGATGGATATAGCTTTCTCAGATGAGATAGGACACTTCATAGTCATCTACTTCGATGACTTGACTGTCTTTTCCAAAACTGAAGAAGAACACCTGAAACATCTGAGGGAAGTTTTTGAAAAATGTAGAAGGTATGGTCTGTCACTGAATCCTAAGAAAACTGTATTTGAGCTGCAAGAAGGTAAACTTCTTGGCCACATTATATCTGATAAAGGAATCAAGATATACCTACAGAGAGTTGAGGGAATACTACAAATCACACACCCAAGAAACATCAAGGAGTTACAGTCCTTCATTGGGAAAATCAACTTCCTTAGGAGATTTATTCCCAACCTAGCAGAACACCTTAGAAATATGACTAACATGCTGAAGAAAGGTGTGGGAGTTAAATGGACTGTCGGAGCTAAAACATCTTTCGAATCTGTCAAACTTGCGCTCACCCAAGCTCCTGTTCTGATTAGCCCTGATTTCTAAAAAGATTTCCTGATCTTTTCATTTGCCTCCGAGCATACAGTGGCTGTAGTTTTGCTGCAGAAAAATTCTGAGGGTAATGAACAGCTTATTTCCTTTTTCAGTAAAGCACTAAGGGATGCACCCTTAAAGTACAACATAATGGAAAAACAGGCTTATGCTTTGGTCAAAGCCTTAAAATACTTTAGGGTGTACATTTTACATTCCCATACCATTTTTTATGTGCCTAACATTGTTTTCAAAGACATTTTGTCTCAAGATCCTGATGGGAAAAGGGGTAAATGGATCGCACCGATTCTAGAATATGACCTGGAGATTAAACCCACTAATTGGATCAAAGGGCAGGGTTTAGCTAGATTAATGGCTGAATCTAACCTGCAGGCCCTTGAAATTAACATGGTAAATGCCTTTGATGAGCAGGAAGGATTGCCCCACCCAACTGTTGAGGAGAAGTTTCAGAACTCTCCTTGGTATTTCGATATCCTTTATGTGCTCACCAATCTCAATGCCCCTCCAGAACTGTCCAAAACTAAGGCCAGATTCATAAAACTGAAAGCTAGACACTATTGCATTTGGAATGAAAGCTTAGATTGGAAAAACCCAAACGGCCTATTGCTGAAATGTTTGTCCGAAACTGAAGCTGAAAACGTTAAACAAGAGTTTCATGCTAGAGAATGTGGAGGCCAACTGAGTTGGAAAGCCACAACAAATAAGGTACTCAGGGCTGGTTATTATTGGCCTACACTGTTTAATGATGTCCATAAAATGATAACCGCTTGCCACAAATGCCAGATCTTTGAAGGAAAAAGAAAACTTCTTCCCCTCCCTTTACAACCCATTACAGTTGAAGGTCCTTTCATGCAATGGGGTCTAGATTTTATAGGGGAAATTCATCCGGCCTCTTCAGGACAACAAAAATGGATCTTGACAGCCACTGATTATTTCACTAAGTGGATAGAAGCCATCCCCACTAGGAGTGCCACAGACTCTGTCATTATTAGGTTCCTAGAAGGACATATCCTCTCTCGGTTTGGTTGTCCAAGGAAAATAATCACCGACAATGCTGCTGCTTTTGGATCCAAGAAAATGGTTGAGTTTTGTCACAGGTACCATGTCACGCTTGGTCATTCAACTTCCTATTACCCTCAGGGTAATGGTCTGGATGAATCATCAAATAAGAGCCTAGTGGCAATCATCAAAAATCTATTAGAGGAAAACAAAAAATCTTGGCACAACAAGCTGGTACATGCCTTGTGGGCTGACAGGCTTACTACAAAGAAATCCATTGGCATGTCACCATTCCAGCTAGTCTATGGGATAGAAGCAGTATTTCCTACCAGCCTTGGAGTTCCAGTAATCAAACTTGTCCAGGAGATCAAATCAGAGGAAGACAGCATGATAAGAAGGATAAATCAGACAATCCATCTTCAACAAACAAGGGAGGAGGTATATAACAGAGCTGTCAGAGTTCAGGAAAACATTAAAAAGCTATTTGACAAAAGAACCAAAGCTGCTGATTTAAAAATTGGTGACAAGGTTCTAAAGTGGGACTCAAGAAGAGAGGACAAAGGTAAACACGGCAAGTTTGACAGCTTATGGCACGGTTCGTACATTATCCAAGCTACTGTGGGCCCAAATGCATTTTTTCTACAAGAACTTGATGGTACAGAGCTGTTTGGGGGTCCTGTCAATGGCAGGTAGCTCAAGCATTACTTCTGCTAAACTTCAATTTCTAGTTTCATCCCTCATTGTATATACCATTGCAATTTATTTTAGGAAGGAGAAAGGTATCGTAAAAAAAGAAAAAAAAAGAAAAGACAGCTGGTCCTAACATGCTCGAACTCTGGACCAGCAAAGAAAATAAAAAATCAGCTCTAATGTGCCCAAAACCAGAGCTGAAATCAAAGAAAAAGAGGTGACTCAAATACGCTCAAAACCTGAGTCACAAAGAAAGAAGGATAATTCGAATTGCAGATTTCATGCCTCCACAGTTTTTGTTTTCAGTCTTCTACAAGTCTTCACTCCAGCAAGTCAGACAGTCTAATCCTGGCTTGGCTGTTTTTAAATTTCCTGTCTTAGAATGTAGGAGAAGAAACCTGTTGGACAGTTTAATCCCAACAAGTAGTAGATTAGGTAGAGAATCATGTGAGATCAACTGTCTAATCTGGTCTCATGGAGAAATAAGGGTAGATTCAGAATAGGTTTGTTTTCTGTTTTGAAAATAAAATGTAAAGGGTCTGCTAGTTCAAATGCACCCAAAGGGAAAAATTGTTAGGACTGTAGTTTGGGTAGGTAGACTGGTTGGAAAAAAAAATTCTACTGATTAATGTATCTGACACATTGTGGCAGCTGAAAATCAAAGGAAGAAAAGGGATGTGCCAAGCAGCAGGCATCTGGCCTACTCCAAAGATTATTTTTGGTTTCTTGACTCCTTCAAGAAGAAGCCATCCCTATGTGGAGCCACTGTTAGCCCCCCTATGAAATTCTTGACAAGCAAGCTGGGGGCTGGAGTGTTTTGGAGCCTTCAAGGGATGCCTTTCCCCTGAAAACCCATCACCCTTGAAGTCTCTGGGTGCTATGCCTAAAACATTTTCCCCCTGCTGATCCATTTCTCAAAGGGCCTGATTTCCCCCTTGTATCCCTGCAAATGCCAACATTTTAATCCCATGCCCCCTTTGTCAAAATCCCCTTTTTCCTCTATTTCTCCTGTCAACCCTCTAAAATCCCCAAAAAGTCCCCTTCAAATTCTACCCATGTCCCTGGTTTAGCCTGATTCGCTATCTATCTTCCTATCGTTACCCTTATAAGGCTTCAGAATGCATTAAAATGGTTTTAAAACCCACTTTGAACCTTATATCAGGCCTAGCCCCTCTTTTGATAGCCCCGCGCTCCTTTACCATTCACAAAACCCGGCGCTGTGACCGAGCCCCAACACTGAAAGGCGCTCATTGCATTTGTTCATCGGGCACATCCTCGACCTTCGATCTTGACAGATCGGATGGCGATCATTCAATCTGTAGCTCTCCATGCTTCCCTGTTCATTTCCTACGCCGTGCCATCGCCGTCCATTTCACGTTGATCTAACGGTTCGGAGCCTACCCGCCTAGTGGACCCTTCCGCGCACTGTGCCCAAACCACCGGTTTCCATCGCACCGCCTTCGCACGGTAGGAGGTTTTTCCCGAGAGCCCAGTGATTCCACTCAGCGCCTGAGACCTGTCTCCTGTACGACAGCAAAACCGCCCTCCCATCGCGCATTAACGTTCGGTACAGGTCGCGCGGCGATATTCGCGTCAGCCGTCAGATCTGCCCCGGATCATCCAACGGTCATCAATCAGTGAAGCTGCACAGAGTTTAACTCATGACCTCCGTACCTCCGGCCCGCTGTCCGTTGCCCTCCACCGTCGATCTTCACCATGATCGACGGTCCAGATCTGTTTCCCCTCTGTTGACTTGGTCACCATTCCCCAGTCCTCCCCACGTCATCACTCTTTCCACGTATTCCCACCGTACGCCCGTCCATTCTATTGCATATAGTCATTCGAAGGTCGATGTTTTTAAGGTTTTCACGCATAACACGCTCTGCGTTCAGCCGACCTCCCGCCATCTCTGTTCTCTATCATTCCACAGCATTATTCCGCCATGTCTCTGCAGTTCCTCTATCACCCACACAGACATCCACATCATCCACCCCCATGCATTGTTTTCTTAATCAGTTGTCGTTTTTGCAGGGTTATCAAAGTGAATGGTTGTCGTCATACAAAATATCTGCTACAAGGACAGAGAGATCAAAGAAGATCATCTACAGGGGCAGAATTTATGAGAAATGAGCCGGGAAGGTGAAGACAGGACGTTCATTAAAGGAACACGGTTTAGACTCTGTGGAAAGCTCCCGGCGCCATTAAAACTCGAGCTAACCTGACAGAAGCAGAGATGGAGCGGCAAAGTGTTTCAACACAAGGAAAAGATATTAGGGCACGCCAATGAAAATCTCCAGCCTTAAATCAGTGATTTAAGAGGCAAAGCGCCAGTTTGAAGATCCCGAGGATCGAACAGAAGGACCCGTGCACAGTAAAAGATAACATCAGGGTTTATGCACCAGCAGAATGTTTTTCTTCATCAAAGTACATGGCGCCCATACTTATTTTATTATGCACCGTGTCCCTGAAGGTTTCCACCCTAACAGCAGTTCGAAGACCATCAAAACATTTATGTAGCAAACTTCCCAGTAGTTCATTTGCTCTTTGTTTATTCACCACCAGTACAGCAGAACGCCACAGCCGAAAATGTCAAAATCATGTCCAGAGAAGGTCACTCTTTCGTAGAAGGATGACAAAGATTAAATGCTCAACATTCAAACTGAATGGGCTTCGGCCCTCTTTCTTTCCTAGAGTTTAATTCAGCATTTAGTTCTTCACCTACCTCTTCTGCTTCTCTTCAGCTATAAAGCTCACAAGAAAATATTGTAGTGGTTGTTGATGAGATATCAGATAAACGCAAGCATTTTCCTCTTGAGACAAGTTCTCAGTGTAATATTGTAAGATAGGCTGAGATATGATGTATTCAGGTTGAATTTTCAAGCTGTGGGCAATGTTGTACCTGATTGATATTGTTTTTAATATGACAAGCACATTTCTTTGGATCCTGATCTAAAGCAACTGGTGATGTTTTCCTATCTCTATGTTTTATTTCATTTCATTCCATTTCTTCAGGCTCGCATCAGAAGTTTGGCATAAGATTTACCCTTGTTATGTACCTTATGTTGCTGCTCTCCCAGCCTTTTATGTTTTCCGCTTATATGTGTATCTGAATATTGATTTCAATTGATTTAACCAGTGTAGTGGATGTTATTTCCAGCTCTCTGATGTATGGATTAATGGAATCTATGTTCAGATGTTCTTGTTAGGATTTGGTTGAATGAGTTGAGAACACTGGGAGGTCTAGAACCCTGTCTTTGCCTCACTAGGATCTTTCCTTCTCAATTAAGCCTTTCTAAGATCCCTTGTATTGCCTCTGATTTTGTCCAAGAAGGTCTGGAGTTAAATGACCTCTGACCTGATCTATAGACAGAATTGGATGGTTCTTCCCCTTTCACTCTCAGTCCTTAATGTTCCATTCCACCCTTCAATTTAAAGATCCAAATGTTTTAGATGACTAGCCCAACTGAAAGCTTGCACATTGAACAACAAGTAAACCCTTTCTTGACTCCATTTCCCAATGGCCTTGATGTTCTCCGAGTTATCTACCTCTGCCTAATTCCCTCTATGCTCATCCTTGTCTTATATTGGACCTTCCTTTCCTGATTCCCAGCAACCAAACATCAAATAATCAAACAAACAACCTTGAGCCTAAAACTAGCCTAAAATCTAAACCTTGAAGCCTTGAAATACATATGCCTTTGGAAAATATAGAGAGATCCCTCTCTGGACCTAGGAGGGCTAGATCCAAAGGTCTAAAAGTGGTTCTTATGTTGTCCCATCTTTTGGTCTTGCCAATCTAGCCAAAACACAGAAACCACAACAGAAACCAATAACATGGAGGAGATGTATGAGCTCATGTTAGGCCTTCAATTAGCTAAGGAAATAGGCATTTGGAGGATCACAGTTGTTAGGGATTTTTTCATAACAATTCATTTTTTGCAAAATGGATAAAATCCTAAGGCCAAGAAATTTAATCTCCTCCTCCAAAGAATCAAGAGCATCTTAGACTACTTCTACTTCAGGGTATCTTCCTCCATGCAAAATGAGTCCTTCACACAACTCGGTTGAATTACTTTTTATAGGTAGTGTTTATGCACCATATAGTAAACATGCCTCTTCTAATTTTTCGATGACAATTCAAATTCAAATGGGGGCCAGTCAAAAACCATGAAATTCCCATATATTTCCCAAAAGTGATGGGAAGGGAACAAGAAGTCTTGCATATTATTACCCTATTTACATGTCTTTGGTAAAAAATCCCCTGACAGTGTGAACTTCCTTCCTCGCTACTCTTTCTTGATCAGTGATAATAATAAAAAATCTCTAACATTGTAACAACAAAACCACATATCACTTTTTCTCTATATGTATGACTTCAATCAATGATAATAGAGTGAACTGATGCTTTCTCTTTACTCTTCCATCTACAACAATAGAAACAAATGAAACTTATCCTTCACATAACTCCCTAGAGTACAGGTTGTTCATAGGCTCAATACAATAGATTTTAAAGCTTCGAGAATGATCAAAACCTAAATATCGTGGAAGCGATCATTAGTTGATTGATTGAAAATTTTTGTTATTGAAACGATATCATGAATATGATCAAACAATTTGGTAATAAGTCACAATCTAGTGTGATATTATTTGGTAAATCATCCAGTAAGCTTCACATTACTCCTTACATGAATAAATCCACGTAGGAAGTGAACAATAGGCAAGGGTCGGATATTGCTATTGAAGTAGCGAGCACAAAAAATCCTTTCAAACATGATGTGCTCACAGTTATAGCTACTATTTCATGATTTGAAACACAATGTGTTTTTTTGGTTTTTGTGTGAGTCCAATGTTATTACCCACAACACGAAATTTTTTAAATCAATTTCTTTGCACACATTCTAACTAGCTCTTATAGTACATTTTTTAATCTCTAAATCAGCAGACACCACAGTGATGATGATATTTTATCACAAACAAGAACATAGCTTCCCCATTTTCCTTGCCATAACAACCACATTAGCACTAAACCTTTTCTTTACTTTAATAGCTGCATGTCTTTCTTGATAACCTCTTTCTAGATGCCCTCACAAAAATGAATTGCAACATAAATATCATTCGAGAATCTCTCATATCACTACAAGGAAAAGACCCTCTAGTGGATGTTTTTGAGGAACCCCACAGAAAAATAACCCATACATCTATTTCTCGCAGAGGTTACTAGAGGAGGTTGGCGAGTTGAGGGATTTTTGGATGTTTTCCGCTCGGTGCATTTATCATTAAACGTCGCCGTGGTGCTCTGGAATCGCGAAAGCACCTGTGCACACAAAAAATTGGCACACCGTACACCATGCACTCCGTACACACCGTGCACTCCGTCCACACCGTACACCGTGTTCTATAGCACCAGTGCGTTACAACTCTTCTGCGTCGGTGCATTATAAAACACTGCGCAAAAACTGAAACCACCCGGTGCGATAGAAAGAAACTACACTGGTGGATCTTAAAACAACATGCCAAAACACAAACTGACCGGTGCGTTTGTAAGAAACAGAACCGGTGCGCCTATAAACCATGCGCATCGGTAAAGGTTTGAATAAAAAAAAAATTACGGAAAAAAATCCGGATTTTTCATTTTTCTACTGCTCCTGAGCTCTCAATTACCAGTGCGCTCTACCATAGAACACACCAGTGCGCACAAAACGTTGGCACACCAGACAGCATGCGTGACATACACACCCGCCCAGAGCGTCCTATTATGGTAATGCACCTGTGCTTCACTACTCTTCTGCGCCGGTGCATCATAAATCACCGCACCAAAATAGAAACGTGTCAGTGCATTCTTATCCAAGAGCACCGATGCGCCTATAAAAATCATGCATCGAAATAGTGTTGTTGTGGAGGTAAATCCCCTCCGTGGATAGAGGCAATCCCTAATAGCCCAGACTAGGTCTAGCAACAATCGTTCACGCTATAGTGCAGGTTCTGAATTGCAGATAAACCAACTAGCGATGAAGGCTTACCTGGAATCCAATGATGTCGCTCGTAAAGAAGGTAGCGCTCCCGTTCCTTAGCTCTGGTAGATCACAATCCCCACGATCTCTGTGATCGGACACCTGCACACGCAAGAAACAAAACAAACGCAAGCATAAAATCTAGTGCATACAACTATATGTCAGTCAAAGAAGACATAACTCATGATCATTATCAAGAAAAAGAGTGGAACCATAACCAATAGTCGCTTATCATTAATCAATCAAAAGAAGAATACAACCATATCTCTGACACTGAATTCTTCTTTGGAGGGTCGTCAACAGAACGCGTCTCGATAAAGCCTGTCAGGGATGGGACAAAACTCTCTCTTCGGATGTCTCGACAAGGATCTCCTTGCTTGGATTTGGCCTTAAGGGAATGGATCAAAGCTCTTGCAGCATTAGGCTCTTGGGAACTTGGAGACTAGCTATTCAGCGATTCAGCCCCTTCATCAATGGATGAAGGCTATATTTATAGAGGAGAGGAGGAGGTTGGTATCCCTAAAATAGTGGAAGGGAGGCCTTATCCCTTGGGAGGTTCCCCATAAGGTGGAAACAAGAGGCCAAAGGAGGAAGGCTGTGGTTATTCAGTCGAAACCACTCCTGATGACTCATCCACGAAATTGTTGTAATCGAAACTTCGCCTATTTTTTTAAAAAACTTTCCAAAAGCAGATTGGCGTGGGTGCTTAACTGGGACAGAGCACCAATTGGCGCGAGCTCAGTGTTAATTTTCCTCATTGGCGCGAGTACATAACGGGCTACCAGTGCCAAGGCAAAAACAGGTGTTTTTAGGGGTCTGCTCAGGAAATGATCAACAGAAGAAATGTTGTCCTCATGGAAAGGGATGCAATGATGGTATTTTCAAGGCATGACACTACTTATTGGTCATATAAATGACCCTCCAATGGGCGATATGGGGATTGCAGGGATGGTGACAAATTACTGTGTAATAGATGCCCCCTAAAGCATGAGGCCCGAAAGAGAGAGAGGGGTGAAATGCTTTACGAGAACGTGTCCAACTGAAAACACCGCCGTCGGAAAACCTGCGTAGAGAAATACAACTGATATCTTAGATACATGATATATATGTGGTATGGGCGCAGCCATCCATAACAGAGTATACAATAATCCAAATCTAGGGCATAGACGCAACCATCCAGTGAGGATCGATAAATAGACTCAGGTATGGTCGCAGCCATCCAATCAGTGGGTCATGTAACTAATCATAAGAATCCGCAAAATCGCAGCCTAGATTATAACAGACAGGAATCCAGGGTCTTGCGCTCCATCTCGACCCGAAAAAAGTACAAGTTCAAGCATGCGAATATGTGAGCTGAAGTCGAACATGCAAGAACATCGCCTGATTACCAGCCAATGATGAAAGTTGTTAACAGACGCAAGAGGTACCACCAATAATGATAATGGTCCTCAAGGTACTATAGGTACAATCCATGACGTGTGAATCAATGAGCTGGCGTCAAACACCCATAGAATCACCCGATCGGAGGCCAATGATGACAACCTCACGTCGAATGTGAAGAACCTGCCATTGAGGCATGCAGGCTCCAAGGCACCAGAAGGGAGTCTATAGATCAGCTTCGTGGATAATGAGCTGAAGTCGACAGGAAGTGACCTTTATCGAAGGCGGGCCATAGTGTTTCCCACATCATTGACACGAGACAGAGGAACTTAATGTCTTTGTGAATCAATATTAGATGAGAATCAAAGGAAGGTTGAAATGTGCAGAGGTCAACTTCTCTTGAACATATCGGCAGAACGACAGTGGATTTGGCAGTATTTGACATCAAAAGATCAAGGGTCATGATGACAAGGAAAAGAGCAGATGAGAGGTCAAAAGGGATCACCCAAACCCAAGGAGGCAAGTGGATAACGAGATGAGATGTCCCCAACCCGACACGAATGCAGACAAGTGCCATGTTCAAGAGCAACATACTGCCGACACGACAATGATACTAGTTCCATTTCCCCCCCACCATTTCTGGCGAGTACCTCTTTATTTTTACAAAATCTTGAAGAGGATACCATATGCTTGTCATATAAGTTCGTCCTTTGGACGAATCCATCCTAGTACATTTAATGAGCCCTAGGAAGGAGAAACTCGAATAACGTCATGATTGACAATTTCCGATGTCATTTAGGTTTAACGAGTCTGACAAAGGGAGAACTCGGCGTCTTTTCATGTTTAGAGAGTTTGAAAAGACAGTAAAAAAGTAAACTCCAACGTTCCCTTTTCGTAAATAGTTCCTCAGACCCGAAAAGGTAGAAAACTATATCTGAGAAAGCCTCCTAGTTGCGATAGGCTAGGGTATTCCTTTTTTGTAAGTAATCTATCCCAGCCCGAAAAAGGGGTAAACGTATACTGGGTAGATTTCGTTTCGCAACCACTTTAACGAGATCAAAACGACAAGCGACTCGACAATCTTTTCATTTTTAGAGAGTCAGAAAAGAGCTGAAAGATGACTCCTCCTGGAGGAACGAGTGGTATAAAGGGTAGCTACTGGTTCCGGTAATGGTGGAACTGCTCAGAACAAGTAAAGTTCAAGAGGCTGGCTAACAAGACCACTCATCGCAGCGGTTCCTCAGGAATGGGTAAAACAACCAAGTGAAGGCATACGATCGGCCAAGCAGATAGTGACGATCGAGTGAGAAAACCAAGGCTCATCTGGTAAAAACATGTTGGTAAAATGAAAATCACAAGAGGTAAAATGGGAAAGGTTTCATTTTTACACAAGCTTGAAATCAGGAAACTCTGCTTGAAGTTGGTTTCATTTTTACACAAGCTTGAAACAAAGATAAACTATGCTTGAAACCGGTTTCATTTTTACACAAGCTTGACACGGAAACAAACTATGCTTGAAAAAGTAAGCATGCCCCCAGCATGGTGACTCAATTCGAGGTACATGCTCCCCAAGCTTCAATCCATATGAAAGGAATATGGAGTGAAGGTTCAAATTATGAGACCAAGAGAAAGACTCGACTGGGATTTTACGAGATCTTATCAAAGACTCGAATTGAACAAGAACGCGTTTCATTATTTTAACGAGGTTGACACATTAAAATAACTATCCTCGGACAACCTTGTTTCATTTTTTAAGGAGCTTGAAACAAGACAATGAACTATGCTCCTCAACCTTGTTTCATTTTTTAAGGAGCTTGACACAGGAAAAGAACCATGCTCCGACAGACCTTGTTTCATTTTTTAAGGAGCTTGACACAAGAAAACGAACTATGCTCCACAACCTTGTTTCATTTTTTAAGGAGCTTGACACAAGAAAACGAATTGTGCTCCGACAACCTTGTTTCATTTTTTAAGGAGCTTGACACGAGACAAGGAACCATGCTCCGACAACCTTGTTTCATTTTTTAAGGAGCTTGACACAAGATAAGGAACTTTGCTCCGACAACCTTGTTTCATTTTTTAAGGAGCTTGACACAAGACAAGGAACCATGCTCCGACAAAAACTCATCATGATGAATAAGAAGTCAGCGCTTCCAAGAGTTCCACTCTCGATGGAAGGAAAACATCCTGGAAGTCAGGACCCAATGCCCCCAGCACCTAATGCACAATGGCACTATCACTGGGTACAAGCATGGGGTAGGTAGCCACATAGTTGACCTGTGGTGGGGCAGAGACAACGGGTGGATAAAAAATAGGAATGGATGATGGCAGGCCAGTTGCCATATCAGGACCAAAGAATGAAAGCTGATCAATGGTCACAATCCGTCCTTCATGCGGAAAACAGACCACACGAAAAAGGGAGGATACAAGCGCTCCCATGGCATAGGTGTAATCGCGCCCCAAGAGCAGATTGAAATCCAAGGGGCCTGGAACAACCATCACGTCCATATGGACGGTTTTACCTCCCAGATTAACAGGTAACCTTGGAAGGATCCCTAAGGGTTGACTCATTCTTCTGTTAAATGCCAACAGATTCTGCGTAACAGGCGCAAGCGGCGGCGAACCGAAAGCTGTCCGAGTAGTTGAGGATAAAACACTAACAGATGTGCCTTCGTCTATAATGGTGCTGGGTACGACCAGAGCAAAAGCCTGTACTGTGATCTCGAAAGGCACATAAGACGGAAGGCGGTATCCCGCGAATCGATTCCAATCAAAGGAAGTGACCAAACTACTTGGAGGGGCTACCATTGAACCGAGATGGTCTTCCCCTGGTGTTATGGAAGAAGAAGGAACATCCTCCACGACCTCCATCTCGAAGGTGGGAGGGGTATCCTCCGGGACCTCCATCACCAGAGGCGAAGGAGAAGCTTCTTGAGATACAGGAATGGGAGAATATTTCTCCAAGTCCAAGGAACCTGAAGAAACCAGAAGAACATGAGGGATGTGAGAACCACTCTCCATAGAAAAGACCCGGTGCACCGTAGACGGGGCAAGATCAACTGATCCCACGACCAATGGCTGGTCGGGAACATATTCTTGAATTTGAATTTTCGGGGGAGCGGGATCGACCAAGGATGAACCTTGACCAATCGAGGAATCAACTGGTGAAGGACTCACAGAAAGCTGCTTGTAACCAGCTGAGAGGCATGGTGTAGAAATAGTCGAGTTGTCCAAAACTCGTTTGGCTTCATCCATATATGGACAAAGGTGAATGGCATGGTGCCCTTCACACAACTTACAGGGATTGGTGAGCTTACCCTGCTTCTTAGGAGCCTTATTAGCATGAGCTGAAGACGTGCCCCCAACCTGACTCCCAGAAGCCAAAGGCAACGGCGGGCGACCGTTGGACCATACTTCGAGCACCTTGGGAATGCCAGGGTAGTCTCGAAGAAGATGGTCTCCCTGGCACAACTTGAAAGGGAACTTGACTTTCCGTGGAGGGTTGGGAGGTTTATCAATGAAAGGCTTCTTAGGCAAAATAGCCGTAGAGATAGCCTCTCCTTTATCGGACTTCTTCTTCTTTGTCTTCTTCTTCTTCTTCTTAGCCACCTGGTTACTCGAATCCAAACTTTCACCAGGAAAAGTAGAAGAGGAGGACGCAGAAACAGGCGAAGAAGGGGAGAGGTCCACCTTGGAATCAACATGATGTTGTTCAGGCAGAGGAACTGATTGAACAGTAGCCGAGACATTTGGGACCACAGAGGTTGAAAACAACCAAACAGGCAACCCAAAAGTTAACCCAGGAAGGGACAGCGTTGCCATATAAGGAGCACCAACATTTCCAAAAGGAGGAAAAGGACCAGGATTCCCATCGGAGGGGATTCCTTGGTTGGTGAACTCCGGAAAAGTTGCCAATAGAAACAATCTTCAGAACAACACCCTAAGGAAACTAACTTTAACCAAGAATATTTCGTGGGCAGTTAATTTTTAAAACATTGAAACAAAACTTTACCGTTTCATCTTTTAAGAGTCAAGAAACAGGAAAAAGGTGACTCTATCGCTTTTAGATTGGAAACAAGCGTGAAAGGACAAGCGCTTGATGATCTTTTCAAATTTAAAGAGTCAGAAAAGATCGAAATGACTACTCAGGAATGCTAGGCAAAGGGTGTACCAAATAACCGTGAACTGCAATATACACCTTGGTTTCAAAATGAAAGAGAAATCAACCAAGGACTTAAGAGGCGAACGACAGCTACTAGGTTTAAAGACGCCGGAACACGTCTCTAGCCTAGACCACTAAATGTTGCGTTAATGCTTCAATGCTGCCTTACTGTAAATTGAATAAATTTTAATGTTTATATCTTCAATTATGTTTCGGTTTCAAGGCCCTACCGTATGTCATCTGACAATCTTCTGTATGCAGCTATATGGGAAAATAACACTTTCAATTCGATGAATGCTATCTAGTTAAGGGAAGAGTCTCAAACAATGATGCAACATACAACAACACTGCAAACAGAACTTTTCCAAACTAGATGACTTTCACTATCCAAAATTATTCTAAAACATTCAACGATGCGAATAATGCAATGTAATCTATGCAAAATCCTCTTTTTGAAAACTATGCAATTGTAATCTATGCACAATTTCCCTTTTCTTTTTCAAATAATAAGAATGCACTCAATGCATTTTTCGATGAAATGAGAATCTACTTAATGCATGATTTCAATGAAAGAGAATGCACTCAAAGCGATTTTTAGCTTTCAATCATTAAACAATGTGATCTAAGTTCAATGATAAATCTCAAAATACTTTTCAATGCAATGTGATCTAATGCATTTTAACAAAAAGAACACTTTGAGACGAAAAATAAATAAACGCAAATCTTCTTAATGAAGGATGAATGCAAAAGAGATGTAAACAAACACTAAGAATGCAATCGTTGTTTCAAACACTTTGTCACGAAATCCCTCAAAAGGCGACAAGACATATGAGGTCCAACACAAAGAGGACTTCCAAAGCAAGAGATCAAAACAAGGCATTCATTCCCTTTTACATCAAGAAATCATGGAGAGAAGACATTTCAAACAATGAGCAATGTAATCTATGCTCATATAGAGAAAATACCGGAAGGGAAAGACACACTGGTGAAGGATTCAGGGAAAAAGTCTCAATTTTTACACACCCTGAAATTGGCCCTACTATTGACAACTAGCGCCAACTAGCGCCAATGCCTGAAAATGAAAAAACAAATAATTTCTCCCAACCAAGACCAGACTCACCACTTCAAGCAGAATCTAAAAAAAACCTAGAAGCAAAGTACTGACCAAAAGAAACTTCCGAACAAGGGTAAACCCTAGCACCTACAGAAGATGGCGCAACTGTCTGGCTGTAATCCGCGCCAGACAGGGGATGGCGCGAGTGATGAACTGGCAACCCGCACCAATTGGCGCGACTGTCAGGGTGGAAATCGCGCCAATCAAGCCAACCATGAAAGGATGAAAACTCGGAAAAACAGATGTCAGATCTAATCCTCTGGGGCTGAACCAAAAGCCAAACACTCAGAAAAGAGCCAGCCAAAAGAGCCGATCAAGCAAGCAGAATCGATAAACAACCGAAAAGACAAGACAATACTCCAAGTGTTCAGTTCATAAACTAAACCGGAGATTGACTGAAGCAGCTTTGATCTACTTCACTAATGCAAAGCAATAGTGTTTCAAAGGCTATCTAGCTAACTTCAGGGTCCGTCTGTAGTTTATAAAGCAAACAACAAGCTAACTCCCCAGCGGAGTCGCCAATTTGTTGTGGAGGTAAATCCCCTCTGCGGACAGAAGTGATCCCTACTAGCCCAGATCGGGTCTAGCAACAATCTCTCATGCTATAGTGCAGGTTCCTAATTGTAGATAAACCAAATAGCGATGAAGGCTTACCTGGAATCCAACGTTGTCGCTGGTAAAGAAGGTAGTGCTCCCGTTCCTTAGCTCTGGCATATCACAATCCCCACGATCTCTGTGATCGGACACCTGCACACGCAAGAAACAAAACAAACGCAAGCGTAAAATCCAGTGCATACAACTATATGTCAGTCAGAGAAGACATAACTCATGATCATTATCAAGAACAAGATTGGAACCATAACCAATAGTCGCTTATCATTAATCAATCAAAAGAAGAATACAACCATAGCTCTGACGCTGAATTCTCCTTTGGAGGGTCGTCAGCAGAACGCGTCTCGATAAAGCCTATCAGGGATGGGACAAACCTATCTCTTCAGATGTCTCGACAAGGATCTCCTTGCTTGGATTTGGCCTTAAGGGAATGGATCAAAGCTCTTGCAGCATTAGGCTCTTGGGAACCTGGAGACTAGCTATTCAGCGATTCAGCCCCTTCATCAATGGATGAAGGCTATATTTATAGAGGAGAGGAGGAGGTTGGGATCCCTACAATAGTGGAAGGGAGGCCTTATCCCTTGGGAGGTTCCCCATAAGGTGGAAACAAGAGGCCAAAGGAGGAAGGCCGTGGTTATTCAGTCGAAACCACTCCTGATGACTCATCCAATAAGTTTTTGTAATCGAAACTTCGCCTCTTTTTTTAAAAAAAATTCCAAAAGCAGATTGGTGCGGGTGCTTAACTGGGACAAAGAACCAATTGGTGCGAGATCAGTGTTAATTTTCCTCATTGGCGCGAGTACATAACGGGCTACCAGCGCCAAGGCAAAAACAGGTGTTTTTAGGGGTCTGCTCAAGAAATGATCAACAGAAGAAATGTTGTCCTCATGGAAAGGGATGCAATTATGGTATTTGCAGGGAATGAAACTGCTTATTGGTCATAGAAACGACCCTCCAATGGGCGATATGGGGATTGCAGGGACGGTGTCAAATTACTGTGTAACAAGTGTTAAATAATAAAAAAATAAGGCCAAAAAATAGGTGCTTTACGACTATTCTGCACCAGTAATTTATGAATATTCCGCCCCAGTGCATCATCAACACATCACACCAAAACTGAAACATCCCGATGCGGTGTTAGGGAACTGCCCTGGTGCATCATAAACAACGTGCCAAATCTGACACCGCCCAGTGCAGTTGTAAGTAAGCGTACCGGTGCACCTATAAAACCCCGCGCACTGGAACAGGGTTAAATAAAAAACAAATTACGGCCAAAAAACCATATTTTTCACTTTCCTCAGTGCTCTAGAGCTCTCGAGCACCAGTGCCATTTCCCCTTCTCTGAATCGCCCTGAAATCAGTGCTCTCATTGCACCCATTGCACGCACTGCTGCTCTGCATTGGCCACCAATCTCTAGCTTGCATTTTGAAAAACGGTGGGAAATTTTTCTTTTTCAAATTTTACAGCTAATATGCCTCCTCGACGGCGAAATGTACAAGTATTTTTCTAGTTTTTCCATAATTAATCTTTTTAGCAGATTAGAATTTGAAATAACCTTAAAAATAACCATTAAAAAAGAAAAAAAAATTCGCACAGAGTGCCTAAGCCGTTCGGCTTGCACCAGATAGCGGTGTTACCTGTAAAATTTACAGGCCACACCGCCATCGATGCTAATGGTATCCGCACTATTTCCGAGGCAGTACTGAAAGGAGACCCACATAATTTTAAATTAAAAAAAAATGCGGTGCGCTCATTTAGCCAGGCGCACTGTTGACCATGGGAATCGTAGTGTAGTGCGTTGATTGAATTATCCGCCCCGGTGTATGTCAGCGCACCGCATTTGGCATTCCGAGAGAGTCAACGGTGCGGCCGGGTAAATGACCGCACCGTCGACTATGTAATTGTCATGAACTCGGTGCGCTGACACGACTATATGCCCCGAGGCGTATATTTTAGTCAGTGCACCGCTATTCTGGCCTTAGATATAGTCAACAGTGCTTGAAAAAAAGATAACTACACTAAGGCCGGTGCATTGTATTTCATTAAGGGCACTGCCACCGGTGCGCTACAAACTTAAGCCGCACTGGAACTGGTGCGTGACTATTTTTGTGGCGCACCGACTGGTCTATTTTTTTTTAAATATATATATATATATATATATGCATATTCCTAAATACATGTCTGTTTTAATAAAAAAAAATTATTTAATATGTCAATGATTCAGAGATAAAATGAGGAACAACATCAACAACAGGTGGAATAGTATGACATGATTCACTAATGGGAGGCCCGAGATAGGGATAGAGATGCATACCCTCACCCTATGACAGCAGATGCCCAGGGGATGCTTAGGCAGGTAGGCCTCCTCAAGATCTATGAGGGGGCTACTTCCCTAAAGGCCCATAGTGTGTTTTTGAGATATCTTATCCGTAGGTGGAATGCCCACCGACAGGCTTTCCAGGTTTTTCCTAACCAGTGATACACACCCACTGAGGAGGATATTTATTTTATTACAGGACTGTCGAGGAGAGGGGTGGATTTTCCCTCATTACCAGACGTGCCAGTTGGTTGTGTAGGAGGGAGTCAGTTAGTTTACTCCCAGAGATACATTGGAGCACATGTACTATCTCTTTCAGAGTTTCAGGTACCTCGAGGTCAGTTACGTATAGGTGCATTTGGTACACAGGACATGCAGTGCCTCTCACTTATCATTTCGACCATTTTGCACACACTAGTGACGAGCAACACATTAGTTGTTCACTTTTATATTATGTTGATTATTTAGTACAACAGCCATGACTTGTCAGGTGGTATGCCATTTTTTTGCGGCAGTTTTGTATGGCCTTAGATAGATGTCGTTCTCATGCACAAGGGAGGGTCAACTTCCCTTTTTCTTCAGAGCTATTTTGTTTATTTTTTGAGAGGTTTCCAGAGATGAGACCTAGTTTTGTTCGACAGCCTCATAGGCCAATGTCGAGGCCCGGATGCACATGTGGGGGAAAATGATACCCAAGAGGGGAGACACTATGTTTCCAGCCACGATATCGCATGATGCACTGGACTTACTAGGCAGTGCTGACGGGCTGCATCCCTTCTTTATGGTCCCATGTCCTTATGCTGGATTAGGTTGGCGAGGGTGTCCCAAGATCCTCTTCATAGATGATAAGCCGCCAGATGATAAAGGTGATATCACTGTTTTATTTATATTTATTCTAACATGTTCTTTAACTTTTTTTTATTAAATTTTGTAATAAAATTGTCTAATTATTATTGTGTACTTGTATATATTTTGCAGACATTGGCTCTTTTGATGGCGAGGAGATGCCAAATCCACCACATGATCCAGGTGTGGATCCTGATGACGATCAAGGAAATGATTGATGCTGAGGATGATCATGATCAGGATGAGGCCGGTGCAACAGAGAGACATGCTCCTGCTGGTGCATCGGTACCTCCTTTTGCTAGGTGTGGTTGACCTGAGACTAGATATAGGATGGAGTTGGGCAACCAAATCAGTGCATTGATTGTTGAGGCGGGCATCAAGCCCGCTCATTATAGATACATACAGGTCGATGATAGGTTGTTACGGATGTGGAGAGGCATGCCATGTGACATGTACAGCTTGATGCAGCATGTCGTAGGAGTTGCGACAGTTGTTACGCGACTAAGTAGGACTGTCCGTAGCTACAGGTGTAGTCGAGCCGCAGGACGTGATAGACAGTCCGTGAGTAGCGACTCATCATCTCATGATAGTTCACCTCACACCGTGCCTAATGATCATGAGGCTCCACTAGCAGCATCTAACAGTCATCATGGATATGAGGTTGGACCATTGGCCATGTCCAGTCAGCAGCCTACAACATCCATCAGTACTAGTCATGATCATCAACAAGTTGGACCATCGACTGTCGAGGTTGCATTATTGACTGAGCAAGCCTCCACTACTACTACCTATATTGATGTTGTACTACCACTAGCTGATGTATCCATCGGTACTAGTGATCATGATCATGAGCAGGCTCGACCATCGACCATCGAGGTTGCACCCATTACTGAGCAGGCATCCACTTGTACTGCTATTGATGTTGTTATACTACCACCAGCTGATCCATGACATTTATATTACAGTTGTATATTTTTAACATTATTCAGTTATTTATATATATATATGGTCTATTTATTTTATGTTCATATTGCAAGTGTACTTAATTTACATGTTGGTGATCATCATGATGTGGCGCATATTGTTAGGTCATGTTAGATATGTTCATTTAATGTTTATCTTGCAGATATATGTGTATATGTGATAGCATGAGTTATTTGACATGAGATGTATATTTGATGTTTGTGTTGTGACAATGTTAATATATAATGTTAATTTGATGTTTGAATGTGTTTTTTAGTCGAATATGATGTTTGTATGATGGTTATCATGATCGTGATGATGTTTATTAATTAATTTAATATTAAATGACCATGATATTTATTAAATATTATGTCGTGATTGTAATTTAAATTTAAATTTTAATTGTATGTAACATTGTAAAATTGTATTTGTATTTGTACTAATTGTAATTTTAACTGTAATTCTATGTAAAATATTTAATGTAAAATTTTAATTGTAATTGTAATATTTAATTTATTGTGAAATTATTGTATATATGAAAAATTGTAAAATTGTAAAATTGTAATTGTAATTCTAATTGTATGTAAAATTCTAAAATTGTAATTGTATTTTTTATTGTAATTTTAATTGAATTGTATGTAAAATATTTGTAAAACTGTAATTGTAATTGTAAATGTATGTAAAATAATTGTAAAATTTTAATTCTATTGATGTGAAAATTTTAATTGTATTAATGTGAAATGATTTTATTAAAATATTAAAATTTTTAAATTTGAAAATAATTGTAAAATAACAAATCTAGAATAATACGAATTTTTGTAACATAATAAAATTTAGAAAAGAATGAAAATAAATTCATGTACTTTAGAATTATCATTATTTTATTATGATCTTACATACAAAAAAAGAACTTTATACAGTCCGGTGCTCTTATCACCATAACATGCACCGGTGCGTCGTATTACGAAGATGCACCGTTGCTTCACAACTCTTCCGCACCGGTCACGAATAAATACAAATAAAAAAAATGCAACTCTATTTTCTTTAAGTGAAAAAAAGCGACAATTTGAAAAATGGGCAGTAAAATATTTTTGAAAATCTAATTTCATAAAATGATTCTTTAAATACTAAACATTTTTCATTATTTCACTATTTTTGCTAAAATATTCAGCCAGATATTTGTAGGAGACAAACCTGGAGCAAGGGAGCACGAGGGCACTGTGGAGCAGAGAAATACGTTCGAACAGAAGTATTCAAACAATCAGAAACCAAACCTCTAGTGATTCAAACCCTGTATCATAGAATTTCAAACCATCTCGTGATTAAATTTGATTATTTTTTTTACTTTCTTCTGCAGTTTATCCATTTTTACCCTAAACCCTTCATTTTTTCCCCCTTTCTTCTCCCTATTTCTGTGATTTTAGAAATAGGGTTTTTCATTTTAGATTGACATCCAACCGATGGGACGACTTGCATAGTCGGATCCCAATACATTCGGCCATTGCATGAATTTTTGGAAAAAATGGATTTTTCTTTATCGGTGCACCCTGTTGTGTACCCTACCACACCAGTGCGCTGTATTATACAGCACACCGTGCAAGTACTGTGTAATAAAAAAATTGAAAACAATTTTTCTAAATTCGTGCGCCATATCTAAAATAGGGCACCGGTGCTCCATTTAACGAGGATAGCACCGTACGAAGTATTACACTATTTTTTATGTGAGTTTATAATACCCCACGCACCGTACGGTCTATTAAATTGTTTTTGCAGTGTGTTTATAATACCCAATGCACCATATAGTCTATTATATTGTTTTGCAGTGCGTTTTTAGTATTCTCATGCACCGACTGCAGTGCGTACCTCATGAAAGGCGCACTAGTGCCTTGAGATTTATTTTCTACCTGAAAAGTTGAGAATTTATTTATAAATATATTAATGAATGATATGGTACAGGTTTCAGATTGATAAAGAAATGACTGACAAGAGATCAAGTAACAAAAATACTAATAACACATCAAGAAAAGCAAAAAGGCAAGTTCTTTGTAAATTCTTTATAAAAAATATTATTTTTGAACTATATGTAGGTTTAACTAATATGTATTGTTTACTGTGTATCATGCTGAGCCACAAAATGACGAAGGTAGATATGATTATTTCTGATCTAGGACCAAAAGAGCGTAAAAGTTTAATGGAAAAATTGCAAAAGGATGAATCAGGTGAATGAAAAAATACTATCGATCCAATATGAGCTTCTTCTTTTAATTATCATTAATAATATACTTAAAATTATTAGGTAACATGTGTCAAACAGTCTACTAATTCACATATGTTTAATGTTCTACAGGAACCAACAACTCAGAAAAGGAATGTTGTTCTAAGAAAAGAAAAAAAATAGAACATGCAAATGAAAATGAATTGCTCCTTAGCTCATCTTGAGTGGTGCTGGAAGTTAACGAAAGGGAGAAAAACTTTTACAAAAGTTTGAGGGATCTAGTCGAACGAATGTATAGATGTTCTTTCCACTTACAATACAAAAATCAATCCAATGATTTCAAGAACCAAATTTTATCTAAACTACAAGAAGAGTTTCCAGAGAATTGGTCAATGAGACATGTCATAATTTTAATATCAAAATCGTACAACAACAAAAAAGAAGGAATAAAAAAGCAATATTTCTTTAAATGTTTGTCTAGAATTATTTATAAATATCACTTTTGTTATATTTAATTTTCATATATCAATATAAAAATTAAATATTTTATTATCATGTTACATTTTCAAGAAGATTATGAAAATCTCAAAACATGAACAAGCTAATATTAGAAATATGCCAGTAGGAATGTCCAAAAATGTGTACAAGGAGATGGTCAAATAAATGGACAAAATTGCATCGCAGGAGGAGCCATCTCAACAACAACATGTTTCAAATGTAATATGTAATCATTGAATTTTTCGATCATTAGGTACAATAAATAAAAAATTTAGCATTAAATATTAATTTTCAAGAATTTTCTTCCGAAAAAGAAAAGAAAATGGAACCCATTCAGCACATAAAACAGGACGACAAGGAAGAAAAGGGTTGATCTCTAAGTTTGTGAGTAATTGTTACTTCCTTATAACAACTTAACTAGATTTCATTTTTTTATTTTTTAAGTTGTTTCACAAAAATCATCATTGAATGTCTTCAAACATGTGATAACATACAAAGAAGAACCATCAGACGAATTGATTGAAATTGGGTAAAATATGGGTTTTGAGTATATGTTGGCATATCATAATTTAATTGTGGAATTTGTAAGAATCTATCGATATTGTTTTACTTAGCTCCGTATATGATTAATAGAACAAAAACATCTTTATATTAAATATATGATTTCTTATGGGGTATAAAAGTTGCAAGAAACAAAGTATGGAACTGCGCCAACAAATGAAATTTTGAAAGATGGCATGGTACATGGTTTTGAAAGAATGTTTATAGTTTATGAGTCAATTGTTGCTATGGTACGTCATTTTTATTTTCGATTTACATTGATGTATATTTTTTTTTTCTAAGTTAAGGTATTCTATTAACAGAGGTAGTAATGTACAGCGGGCCGAAGCCTAATCTTTGCCCAATGTTGAAGCAATCTTAACAAAAATCCAGTGATAGAGACTGCCCATCAGGAGGGAAACCAGCCTTGAGAAATATTCTAGATAATTCCCATGCAGGGGAGCCATAGATTTTTGTTTCTGGAAACCACATCTATCAAAAACTGATATATGAACTGTAACTACAAAAAACTCAAAAACAAGCCCGAGAGTAAGGGCCGAAACAGAACAGGAAAACCAAACTAAGAAGGGGGTACTACTCATCAGGTGGCTCTTCCATGACTCTGCACCAAAGCTCATCCGGTTCCTTGTCAACCTTGTACAGGTCTGCAATGGAAGTGACCACCCACCTGGAGGGTGGTGGAGCCACGTGCGCCTCACTCGCTTGCCTAGTGTCGCCTTGCACCATGTCCACATCCTGAATATCGCATGCATGACCCTGCAAATCCTTGCTCGCCTGACCCTGCAAATCCATGCGCGCCTGACCCTACAAAACCTTGCTCACTGGGTGCATCGACCCAGCAGTCAGACCCGAGGTCTGGGCCTAAGTGTTGCACAGACCCGTTGGGCCCGAACTAGGAGCAAACTCCTGAGGCTCTTCGTGGAAGACAACAGTGATGGAGGCCGTGACCCGAGGGCGATTGAGTGAACAATTGAAGGAAAAGTGCGCGGTATGGGTTTGTGCAGGGAGAATTGGAGGTTTAGGGGAGCCCAGACGTCGGCCCGTGTGAAGCAGGCGACCTCTCTGAATTCTGGATTGGCTATTCGAATGAGAGGATGACTCAGAGGAGGTGCTGGAGGTGGAGGGAGAACGTCGAGGCTAGCGTCTGGTGGTGCTGTTATACCATTTTTTTGGTCATCTAACCTATTATTATTAGATGAACCCAAGTACACGATGTAAGAACAATTTTACCCCAAGTAAAATTGCTTTCACCACATAAAATAACTTATTTGGTCATTTTTAACCCAAAACAAAGCAATTAATTAAATAAATCTTTATTTATTTAATTATTTCCTAAGAACAAGTTATTTAAATAATATTCTTAGTTAAATTTGACTAAATCATCCATAAATAATCAAATAAACCATTATTTATTCCCATCATTCCCCTAAAATGATAAATAAATCATTTATTTATTTATTATTTATAAATAAAAGAATTGACCCAAGTCAAGAATCCTTTTCCCTCCAACAAATATAATAAAATATTCCTAAAAGGTGCTTCTAGAATTCGATTAATAATATTTTATTCATGCACCGAGTTCTAGACCGCCCCAATATTTTGTTATAAATAGGGGGGTTTTCCCCATTCATTAACCACCTTCATTGCATTATATCACTCTGGATCTTCTCTTGGTCACCATTTTCTATTTTTCTTTGTGAACTCCCATTGAGTTCTATGTTTTCTTTTCCACATCCATAAGAGAGAGAAATGCTAGATCTGAAACACTGAGGACTTCCAAGAACCCATCCCACTGAGGAGAACCGGAAAACACCTTTCTTGTTTTCCTCACAGGTGCCCCATTCTTTAATATAATACAAAATTCTTTCATATACATTCTTCTTGTCTTTTTCATTGGATCTATGGAGCTATGTTATTTCTTATCTGCTTAATATCTTTTGTGCTTAGATCTGAATTTGTGCAGCAATCTTAAAGGTATTTTGCAGCCATAATTGATGTTAGGGCTATTTGTTATGCGTAGCTAAAGTGATATTTTACGACGAAAGATTCATACTAACAGGTGCCTCTTCGGCACCTCATTCTTTTCCGAAGGCGAGGCATGTTCTCAGTCGTGACAGAGGGTCCAAGAAGCAAAGGAAGCGCAGGACTGACAGAGGACAGAGGCGAATGAAATTGCAAGGAAACAAAATCTAGCGTACAGAATCCAGAATGAGAGAAGTGGAGATGATCTTCAAGATCCAGACAGCATTTCAGCCTACTCCACTTGCCAGTAGCCATGCGCACATTTGGGAGCCCTGCATCCGGGGTGCACCATTGATTTATCGGCAAGGGAGCACTAGCCGAACCAAAGCAGCTCTCCATAATATCTATCCAGATGACCTTGCTTCGATAGACCCCTTGCAATAAACCTCCATTAATAAGAGTCGAAGGCCAAGCCATGTCGCCACACACAAGATCGTATCGAGAAGCGGAGTTGGGATTGTAACCAGTGCCGAGAGTAAATTCCATTAAACAGAACGCAGCCATCGTTAAATGCCGAGCGCCAACCACCTTGTGTGTGGGCAGGTGTCTCCCTGCCGTGCCGCACCCCCATCCCATCACCTTATGCTCTGTCCTCTACACCCGCATCTGGGAGATTTACATTGATGTATATTATTTAATATTGCAATTTTCATTATTCTCACCAATGTATATACATAATTTCAGTTTATTTTTATGTTTGTAGATGGAAGGTGAAGAAGAAGAAAACAAACAATGTCGTGAACAAAAAATTCCTTAAAATAACCCAAGTCATGGAAGTAGCTCTAGCAGTGACATCAGTTCAAGCGAAGAATGATGATCACTATGTTTGGATATCAAAGCAAGGCGTTTTATTTTTTGAAATATGTCTGTGAAATCATACATTTTTTTTAATGTAATGGACATAGTGTCCTAATTGAAAGACAAAGGGATACGAATAATTGTCCCATTTTGTATGATAAAGACTATATATATATATATATATATATATATATATATATATATATATATATATATATATATATCTCTGTGTGTGTGTGTGTGTGTGTGTGTGTTTTAATTTATTCTATTGTGTTCTCCATTGTCGTTCTCAAATGCACCAGTAAATGTTTAATTCATATGAATATTGTTATAAGATATATATGTGTCTACTTTTGATGAATAATGAATTTTAAAAAACCATAATAATTCTAATATGATATAACAAATTAATCCAAATAGCACATTAAAATGCATTAATAAAAATGTAATTAATATGAATATTGTTATAATATGTGTCGAATTTTGATGAATAATGAATTTAAAACAATCACAATAATTGGATTGTCACAGGTCGATGTTTCTAAATAAAAAAAAAATGAAAACCGGTGCATGTCAGTAGCTGTTGACCGGTGTGTTTATGTGTATATATGCACCGGTGTTGTTGTAAGATCTATGGGCACTGCACAAATATCGATACCAGCTATAAATATCAGTGTGTTTGTGTGATACTTCATATCGAGGTGTTTATGTATCTATAAGCACCGGTGCCTTTTTACGATCAATAGGCACCGCACGAATACCGATACCAATTATAAATCTCGGTGCCTTTCTGTGATACGATACACTGGTGCATTATAAAGGTATACGCACCGGTGCGTTGATACAACCTATGGGCACCGCACAAATCCCAAGACCAATTAGAATGGCCCCATGTGTTGTATGACCAACACTACGCCTGGTGCGGTTTTACACTAAACGTCCCAATGCGTTTGTTTGACTGAGACAGCCCTGGGGCGTCGTCTTCATGTATGCAATAGTGCATTAAATCCAGAGTAGTGCACCGATGAAAAAACATCCATAATAACCTATCACTGCCCATTTCTTTTAGTTGTGTTGAATTTCCGTTAAAAGCTCTGCCAAAATCTCCGTAACCATAAACGAATGTTGTAGCATTTATGTTTTTTTGACAATTTTGGCCAATTTTATAACACTAAAAACCTCCTTTATAAACTCCGTTAGAGGGTCTTTTCCTTGTAGTGTATGGAACCAACGATAACAACCTTGCTCTAATACCAATGGCTGGTAATATGGGTAGCCATAAAAAAATATACACACGTATTATATTGTATAAGAACAATAAATTCCATGAAATTTTATAGTGTATTAAATACAATAAGAATTCATCACTATCTCTTTTATCAATGAAAAAATCTGTCTTATATAAACTCAAAAATGAGGCTTGAAAATATAGAATTGAGATGGCAATAACAAAATTTCAAATATGGTTAACTTTTTTAACCATCTCCAATATTATCTCCTCAATATATCCATAAATATATCCACAAATATCTCAGCTAATTTCATGTTATCTTCGTACCTAACGTCTCTCATTGCCCTCATTTTCGTCATGGATAAACTTATAGGGTAAGTCCACTTTCATTATTAATAATTTCATCATATCACAAGTATGAATTATTTCTTTATTGGGAAATACCTTGATAAGTTTGGTAAGTGATCATCCCAAGCAATGGGATTAGGTACTTGTACATATAGAGTTTCCATATAATGATTCACCCAACATAAGCATGTGATTAAATCAATTCCAAATTTTATGTTGAATGCACCCAAGGGGAATTTATGGGTGAATAAATATTGGAACACGGGAAACTAGAGGTGTTGGTGGTGAAGATATTGTAGTTAGTATACATATATTGCTAACAGTTACAAGAAAATAGTAGTAAGTATGAACCAAGGGTAGACTTGAATAGAAGACAAGTGGATTTTGAAGTCAAGGATTCAATTATGATACATATTTGGAAGGAAAGGTTTCATAAGGGGAAGTATAATAAACTAAAACATGAGAAGATTGGACCATCCAAAGTATTGAAGAAATTCCCCTCAAATAAGTTCATGGAATATAACTTCACATAAATATTGGAATTTTTGTAACATTGAATGTTTCAAATTCATACCCCTTTAAGGAACCAGTAGATATTTAAACAAATGCACATGTCAAGAAATTATAACAAGTGAATTAGAGAAGCAACTACTTCTGACACCAAAAAAGAAAATTGATTGAATATTAAACAAAAAGGTAGTTAAAAGGACTAGAGACAATTATTATTTCCAATAATTGATCAAGTATAAGATTCAACCACTTGAAGACATCGCTTGGAGGTTTTCAAGTATGGTACAAGTGTTGAATCTCTAGAAACAATGTTCTTGAACATGTCTTTTCATTCCCTAGGAATATGATGTAATAACCTCACATGTTGAGTTTAAAATTCCTTAAGCTCTAGATTTGGAAATAACGTTATAATAGTTCTATATTTTTTTCTATACATAGAAGGAAAATATGATATTTCAAGCATGTAATCAAAATGGTTTTACTAGTTTGGCATATAGTTTGGATAAGATTTATAAATTAAGGGAGTTGATATAAACATCCTCCAAGATTTTAGAGAATGAATTTATCTATTGAGGATTCATGACTTTCCATCCTCATGTATAAATAATTTTTAGAAATGAATGTTAGACAAGCAATGATGGTTGTGAGTATTAGTAAAAAGAGGTGGTAGTGACTTTTTAGTTTTTGTTTAGAGCTTTATCACCATGCTTTGATATTATGTTTAAGGTCTACACATTCATTTTAAATAATTTGAAGAAATATATATTGTGATTGTTAACCTTAGATATGTTTGGTGATTAGTTAATAGTTTATTACTGTTATAAGAAAAACGAAATTTCTACATTTACATTAAAACTAGGTTAAGGGTTTTTCCATCTCAAATTTTGTGATTGAGCAATAGCTATAAGTATATTTATATAAATTTTATTAGTAAGTTAAAGCACTCCCTAAAATCCATTACTTGTCCTTTTAACATGAAAACCAAAATTGGGAATTCTAGTATGGTTGTCTTTCTAAATGTGATATTTTACACTAACTGCATTGAAAAAAAATATGTATTATGGAAATTTTTTATGAATACTAGTTTAATATTAGTAACGATGGAATCATTAATACAAATTTGAAACAAAATGCGAAAAATCATAGACCATGAAAATGGTATTTGTGTTCTATATAAATAAACACCTCTACATCAAAATTATAGAAAATCATTTAGATGAAATTGTGTTGTTAATTTCATATAAATTTAAGATTTTCCTTTACAAGATGGTCAATAAGCACAATAATTTCTATGAACATTGGCTTATTTTGAAAAATAAAGCTCAAGTGTCCACTACATATTCTAGCTTGCACTTGCCTTACCAATTTTAGGATTCATTTGCCTTATCTAATTTAGGATGCACTTTCCTTAAAAATGATATAGGTTGCAGTGTAATTTTGACGTTTTGATTATTGATAAATAGTTTAAGAATTATTCATTTTCCTTTTTATAGACTAAAAACAGAGACAACATATTATTTCTTAACTATTATTCTAATAATAATACATAATGTTTAAACCCATTGGATTTTGACTAGAGAATTTATAATAAAACTTATGAAAAAAGTACTATGAAATATTGTTGAAATATTGGTATGAAAAATAAAACACTATACAGTAAAGAAGAATATCTGATGTCTCTACAACTAGTCCTCATAACCAAAAACGATATTGGTGATCTCCTCTATGTGTGGTGTAAGGTCATGATATCTCTGAAATATGGTGCTTGAACTATTCACTCGCATTGAATTATTAATTGCTAAACATCTCTTGCATAACTCGGATCAAATCACCATGGTAGTTTTTATGTACACTTCGATCGTCATATCCATTATTTGAAGTTATAGGATATATCCTACTTTACAGAGTCAAGAGTTGGATAGAGAATGTGAGAAGATTTCAATAATAGGAACAAATTTTATCTGGAGTAGGGGCTTGGAAGTCGTGTATATTTTTTATTATTGGAAGGAATTTTGACAAACATTTATATTATGTATCTATTGAATGCCCTGACAAATGAAAATTGTGGGTTTTTCAATGCACTGGATGCTCATAGCCCAAGCTGCAACCATAATGAAAAATGCTTCAAGGTTAGCCACAAAACGAAACCATGTCTAGGCCATGCCCTTGCACATTACAACGACATTACTCACCTCTAATTCAAGTCTCCTATGCTACACTTGCATGTAGTTCTATGATATCATTCTCCATCTCGATGGAGATTGGGCTTCAACCTCCTCTCTATAATGCTAGACATTAGGGCGGTGCTTCAACATTGCCCTGAATAAGTTATCAATGGTTGTTCATAGGAAATTTACTTCACTATCCAACGTGTTCATCACTTATTTGAATAGAGTGTGTGCACACTAGCTAGAGGATGTAGAGAGGAGAAATAAAATTAGCCCCGACTAGGTGTCAAGGTCAAGATGGAAAGGCTTAACATATCAATTCTCAATGACCCCACTGTTAGTAGTATAATGTGGGAGGATAGATTTTATAATGCCCACTTTTAAAAAAAATAATGAGGAAGTCGTACCTGGTTTCATATATACACAACTTCGTCTTTGTGTTGTCCTGTTGGAATATTAAACCCCAACTGCAACTACGGCAAAGGACAGCAGGAGCAGAAATCTGTTATGTTTGCTTACACGCTATCTCACATTCAACTCTTGTATTTAAAACCTACAAACCCATTTTCGCTCATGGTCGCAGCCAATTCTCTGCAATGGAATTCGTGGCTCAAACACCATGCAAACCAGCATTTAAACCTCTCCATGCTGCCATCAAAATTGCACCAACCTACAATCAAACCACTGCAGCAACCACATTTTTTAATGCGCATTGATTTTTTTTTAAATGGGACATGTCGACGATGGTGGAACCCATCTCCCCCAAATCATAACCCAACAACCAATCATATGGCGATTGCAAATTCTGAATCCTACGTTAGCCACCAATAGATTGGATGCGATAAAGAATTATTCAATGTGGTTGAAAGTATTTGAAATCCGTCGCGGGGTCCACCTCCAACGAATGGGGAGCCTATCACACAACCTCAATGTCCAGTCAGCCATGGGGAATTTGGATGCGATGATTTATGAAAAGGAATTTTGTTCGAAGGTTTCAAGTCTGCGAAAATACATTTGCATAAGGTTTCAAACCTTTGGTTAAAAATTTTAATATGTTTTGTTTTATTAAAATGTCACGGCAAAGTTTCTTTTGTAAAGTGTTTGGGTCAAAAGTTTAAATGTTGTTATATTTTTTTTATACCCCGAGATGTACAAAAGTTTTAGAACCTTGGTTTATTTTTTGTGCAGCATGTTTTATTTCAAAGTTTTTTTTTTGGATATATATATATATATATATATATATATATATGAGTTTTAGTATATATATTATAAGCTTTTAAAGTTCATGATATATATAAAGTAAGTTTTTTATATATAAAAAAAAAAAAAAAATATATATATATATATATATATATATATATATATATATATAACAAAATAACATAAGTGATTGTGTATTGTTTTGAAAATGCCCGAAGGCAGAAAACAGAGTTTTTGCTGTGTATTAAAAAAAGGAGACAGAGACCAACTTTGAAGCATTGTGTCTGTGCATTTTTGAAGACAGAGGGAAAATTTCTATAACGTTGTGTGTGAAGCAGCTTCGATTTTTTTTTTTGTAATCCTGAACTGAAGATTCAGACGAAGAAATTTTCATTTTGTAATAGCTTTCCAGTTTAATGAAATAGAAGAATTTTTTTATCTCTCTCCACATTTTTAAATTGATATCTCTGTGTTAAGGAAGAGGAAATTTGTATTCCTTTGTTGTTCGAAATTGTTCAAAAATTCTAAAATGGTATCAAAGCTAGTCCAGGCTCTTTGAATTTGTCAAAGAAGCTGAAGGAAGACGAAGGAGTTTGTTAAAGCAGTTCTCCAGCAGAGTGAAGGTTTCAGTAAATCAGTGAGAAAGTTTTTTTGGAAACAAAGTCAAGTTTTAAAAGCATAGTTCAGTAAGCTAGCTACGGCAGGAGCCAGCACAAGCACGAGTATACGAAATACTCAACTGCCACAGTTCAATGGGAAGAACTATGACTATTGGGCAATCACAATGAGAGCCATGTTTGCCTCTCAATATTTATGGGAGCTAGTTGAAGATGGTTTTGAAGAACCAGCAGATGAAAAATATTTTAATTCCTTAACACAGGCAGAGAATGATTTTCTAAAGAGTAATAGGAAGAAGGACTCAAAAGCCCTCTTCTATCTCTATCATGTAGTGCATGAAAGTGTATTTCCAAGGATTGCAGTAGAAAAGAGGTCCAAGGATGCATGGGATACCCTCCATATTTCCTACCAAGGTATGAAGAAGGTAAAGGCAATAAAGCTTCAATTAATGAGAAGATATTTTGAAGTCATTTTCATGCAAGAGTATCATACAACAGACTCATTCTTCACTTTTTTTATTGGTTTGGTCACCCAAATGAGATCTCATGGAGAGATAGTAGAAGAAATAAGAAAGTGGAGAAAGTGTTGAGGAGCTTACCCTCAAGATTTGATGTGATAGTCACAACCATTGAAGTGACAAAGGATCTCTCAAAGTTTACAGTTGATGAGCTTCATGCATCTTTGATGACACATGAACAAATATTGGGTAGAACAGCAACCTCATCTTTGGAGCCTGCCTTCAAAACCCAAATTTCCTTTGGAAAAGGAAGAGCTCAAGGCAGAGGAAACTAAAGAGGAAAAGGAAGAGGCGGAAGCCAAAACAAAGGAGGAAGAAACAAACCTGAAAATACAAGTGGAAGGGGAAACAATCAAAATCAGAACTAAGGCCAAGGCAGCAGCCAACAAGGTGGAAAAAATCAAGCACATGGACAAAGGTATGATAAATCCTAAGTCCAATGTCATTACTGTAAGAAGTATGACCATTATGCCAACGAATGTAGGAAGAAACAGAGTGACATGGGTAATATACCCAGTGCTAATTTTACTAAAGAAAATATCATTCAAGAGAATTTTTTTTTAGTAGGAAATATGGCTGAAGAAAAGGATGAAGATATATGGTTTGTAGATTGAGGATGTAGCAACCATATGACTGGAATCATTTCTATGTTTTCCTTGATTGATGAAAATGTAAAGTATCAAGTAACATTGGGGACAGACAGTAAGGTCTATGTCATGGGAAAAGTTAGAGTAAGTGTTTTTACAAAGAAGGGAGAAAGAAAAACCATATCAAATGTTTATTATGTGCCTAGCATGAAGTGTAACCTTTTGAGCATTGGACAACTCATTCAGAAAGGCTACAATGTTTTCTTTGAAGATGATGTATGCACCATCATGGATAAACTACCAAGCAAGCAATGCATTGCACAAGCGACGATGACAAGGAATAGAATGTTCCCTCTCAAGGTGAGAGCAGATTTGAATAAAGGAGCTCCAATGGAAGCAATGACACAAGAGACATTCCAAAGAGAAGCCAAGGATGAAAACTGGTTATGGCACTTGAGATTTGGACATCTCAACTTTGGAGGTCTTAATTTGTTGCATATAAAAGGAATGGTAAAAGGATTACCATCGATTGAAAAGCTAGACAGCCTATGTTAAGGCTGCATCTTGGGAAAACAACATAGAGAAAGTTTTCCATCAGGAAAGAGCATAAGGGAAAAGGCACCCTTAGAAATATTCCATTCAGTTTTGTGTGGATGAATGCAAACACCATCATTAGGAGGCAACCACTATATGCTAACATTTATTGATGATTACACAAGAAAAACATGGTCTTATTTCTTGAAGTTGAAGAGTGAAGTGTTTGAGAAATTCTGCCACTTTAAAGCTGTAGTTAAGAATCAAAGTGGGCAGCATATCAAGGTCTTAAGAATAGACAGAGGAGGAGAATACATCTCCAAATAATTTCTGCATTTTTGCAGAGAAAATGGAATTCATAAGCAATTTAAAGCAAGGTATACACCACAGCAAAATGGAGTTGCTGAAAGGAAAAATAGAACCATCATGGACATGGTAAGAAGTGCGCTGAAGGCAAAACATTTTTCAAATGAATATTGGGTTGAAGTTGCACATTGTGCAGCATACATATTGAATAGATGCCCAACCAAAGCTGTAATGAATAGAGTTCCTAAAGAAGCATGGAGTGGCACAAAGCAATTTGTCACCCACATGAGAGTTTTTGGTTGTGTGGCGTATGCGCACATTCCAGATCAGCTAAGGAAGAATTTAGACAATATGGGGGAGAAGTGCACATTCATTGGATATAGTGAAGAATCCAAGGCATAAAGATTGTATAATCCATCCACCAAGAAGTTTATGATAAGCAGAAATGTACAATTTATTGAAGAAGAAGCTTTGGGATGGAAGCATTGAGAAAACAGTGAATGTTAAAATCCGTTTGTCTCATGATGATGATGAGGAATAAATGGCTGAAAGACATCCCTCATTAGCAGCACCACCTCCACCAACACAAGGAAAACAAGGGACACCACAACCAGGTATGAGAACACCCTTGAGAAGTGATGACAGTGCTTCTCCAAGTACATCACAAGGAGCAGATTTGAGTGCTTCTACAAGCACAAGTTCAGAAAGTGAGAGAAACAAGATTCAGAAGTTTGAATGAAATATATGAGCAAGAGGCAGCAAATGAATGTATGAACTCTTTATTTGCATTGTATTGTCATGTAGATGATCCTATTCATTTTCAAGAAGCTGTAAAAGATAAGAAATGGATAGATGCTATGGATGAAGAGATTAATGCCATAGAGAAAAATAATACATGGGAATTGGTTGATCTCCCAAAAGGAAAATAAGTAATTGGAGTAAAATGGGCTTATAAAACCAAGAGAAATGTTGAAGGAAATATTGAAACACACAGGGAAAGACTTGTTGTCAAAGGTTGCAAGCAACAACAAGGAAGAGATTATGAAGAAACATTTGCACCTATTGCAAGAATGGAAACAGTAAGAGTAGTGTTTTCCATAGCAGCACAACACAAATGGAAAGTTTACCAAATGGATGTGAAATCAACATTCCTAAATGGAGTATTGATGAAAGAGGTATATGTTGAACAAACTCTAGGATATGACAAAGTAGGCCTAGAGCACAAAGTATGCAGATTGAAGAAAGTTCTATATGGGTTGAAACAAGCACCAAGAGCATGGTACAGTAGGATAGATGCCTATCTACTGGAAAACGGGTTTGAAAACTGTGAAGGAGAACCCACATTATACATAAAGGAGAAAGATGGTAAGATGTTGATTGTTGTTTTGTATGTTGATGACGTTATATTTACAGGTAATGATGCTTACCTCATTGAGAATTTTAAAACAGTCACGAAGGATGAATTTGAGATGATTGATATGGGATTGCTGAGATACTTCTTAGGAATAGAAGTAGAGCAAAATGAAAATAAAATTTTTATTTCTCAAGCTAAATATGTGAAAGAAGTTTTGTAAAGATTTAACATGAAATATTGAAAGGCAGCAATTACACCTACAGTGATGGGATTGAAACTGAGCAAGGAAGACAGTAGTAAGGATTTTGATCCAAGTTTGTACAAGAGCATAGTTGGTAGCCTCATGTATTTGACTGCAACTAGGCCGGATATTATGCATGCTGTAAATTTAATTTCCAAATTCATGGAAAGGCCAAAGGAGGCACATTGGCAAGTAGAAAAAAGAATTTTGAGGTATGTGAAAGGAACAAAGAGGTATGGTATTTTATACACCAACTTCAGAAAATTTTGAATTGTTTAGATATACTGATAGTGATTGGGCTGGAAGTATAGATGACAAGAAAAGCACCTCTAGATATGTTTTTCATATGGGATCAGGAGCCATCTCATGGGCTTCTAAGAAACAACCAATTGTGGCTTTATCAACAACATATGCAGAGTATGTGGCAGCTATAGCAACAGCATGTCAAGAACTATGGATGAGGATAATGTTAAGGAGTTTATGTCATGAACAGGTAAAATACACAAAAATTTATTGTGATAATAGCTCAGTTATAGCTTTATCAAAAAATTCAGTGTTTCATAAGAGAACGAAACACATTTATGCCAAGTATCACTACATCAAAGAGCTAGTGAACAATGGGGAAATTGTTTTGCAACACTACATAACTGAAGAGAAATTTGCTGATATTTTGACAAAACCATTGGGGCAGAAAAGTTTTAATTATTTGAGAAAATGTCTTGG
Organism: Pinus albicaulis; assembly: GCA_034641835.2. Taxonomy (NCBI): domain Eukaryota; kingdom Viridiplantae; phylum Streptophyta; class Pinopsida; order Pinales; family Pinaceae; genus Pinus; species Pinus albicaulis. The sequence goes on along the minus strand of CM076570.1, from coordinate 1,527,263,080 downwards.
TATGAAATAAAACAGCAGTTATGTTTAAAGGGGATTGTTGGAATATTAAACCCCAACTGCAGCTGCGGCAAAGGACAGCAGGAGAAAAAATCTGTTTTGTTTTCTTGCACACTATCTCACATTCAACTCGTGTATTTAAAACCTGCAAACCCATTTTCGCTCATGGCCGTAACCCCTTCTCTACAATGGAAGTCGTGGCTCAAACACCACGCAAACCAGCATTTAAACCTCTCCATGCTGCCATCAAAATTGCACCAACCTGCATTCAAACAACTGCAGCAACCACATTTTTTAAAGCGCGTTGAGTTGTTTTGAAATGGGCCATGTCAACGATGGTGGAACCCATCTCCACCACATCATAACCAAACAATCAATCATATGCCGATCGCAAATTCTGAATCCTACGTCAGCCACCATGAAATTGGATACGATAAAGAAATATGCAATGCGGTTGAACTTATTTGAAATGCGCCGCAGGGTCCACCTCCAACCAATGGGGAGCCTATCGCACAACCTCAATGTCCAGTCAACCATGGGGAATTTGGATGTGATGATTTATGAAAAGGAATTTTGTTCGAAGGTTTCAAATCCACGAAATACATTTGCATAAGGTTTCAAACCTTTGGTTAAAATTTTTAACATGTTTTATTTTATTAAAATTTCGTGGCAAAGTTTATTTTGTAAAGACTTTGGGTCAAAATTTTAAATGTTGTTATATTTTTTTTATACGCCGAGATGTACAAAGGTTTTAGAACCTTGGTTTATTTTTTGTGTGGCATGTTTTATTTCAAAGTTTTTTTTTGATATATATATATATATATATATATATATATATATATATATATATATATATATATATATATATATGAGTTTTAATATACATATTATAAACATGTAAAGTTTATAATATATATAAAGTTAGTTTGTTATATAAAAAAAATATACAACAACAAAACATAAGTGACTCTGTATTGTTTTGAAAATGCTCGAAGGCAGAAAACATAGTTTTTGCTGTGTATTAAAACAAGGAGACAGAGAGAAACTTTGAAGCACTGTATGTGTGCATTTTTGAAGAAAGAGAGCAAATTTCTGTAACGTTGTGTGTGAAGCAGCTTGGAATTTTTTTTTGTAATTCTGAAATGAAGATTCAGAAGAAGAAATCATCATTTTATAATAGCTTTCCAGTTTAATGAAATAGAATAAGTATTTTTTTATCTCTGTCCACATTTTTAAGTTGATTTCTCTGTGTTAAGGAAGAGGAATTTTTATTCCTCTGTTGTTCGGAATTACTAAGAAATTACAACACTCCAATGGTTTATCTCTGTGTAAACTTTTCCTAGTAGTTTGGGGTAATATTTATAGGTTTCCAAATGGCTACCTCTTAGATTGATGGAGGCGTTATGTTGAAGTCAAGAGAGAGATTGAGACCGGCTTTGTCGAAAAGTTCGTGTGTGCCATTAGCTTTGCTCAGATGCTCACAATCACAGCTATAACTTATGTGGCTTCCAAGCTTTCTACATTGAAGCATATGGGTTACTGAGTTGTGATTAAGCTTAAAGCAAGCACCCTTCAAAGGTTTCCAAATGGAAACCTCTCCTTTATGGATTTCCAAATAGTAAACTCTCATATGGGCAGATGGTTTACTTTGAAGTTCTACAAGGGCCTAAGACTATATTTTCCTAGCATTTTATCTATGGCATCTTCCTTCGAGGCTCTAAAATGAATTCCTTGCGTAAAAGCTCTCAAGAATGCCCACAACTTCCATGGCTTCCAATGTTTCTATATTGAAGCTCCTGCGTGATCTTTTTCTAATTAAGCTTAAGTAGCAAACTTAACCACGTGGAAGAGAAAACCATAGGTTAGATATTATTGGTTTCTACAACTTAGAAAACACCTTAAAGGGGTGAGGATGTGGTTGTTAGCAATGCCAAGATTGTTATCCAGACACATATTCCACATTCAATTCAGGTACATACATCCATCATTATTTGGTGATCAACATTACATTCTTAATTTCATCATATTATGTGCCTCTTATATTGCATTCTTAATTTTTATGCTTTCCGACACTATTTTTGATATAAAATAATCAAAGGTTTGTGTTTGTAAGCCATGAACCATGACACTAGCCTGTTGATTGAGTGTAATGATCTACTTAGGCATTGATGTATTTGTAGGTTTAGAATGTTGTGGGCACCTCATAAGACAATGTTATTAGTGCATTGATGGTGTTAGCATAACCTCGACTGCAACTGCACTATCATAGAGACAAACACCAAATTCCATAATGTATTGGCTTGGTTATTGAATATGATGATATTCTCCATGTGTTTGCAGATTGAGAATGTCATGCATACCTGAGAGCATGATGTTATCAATGCATTGATGGTATCAAAATAGTGTGGATTGCAACTGGATGATGTTGTCAATGCATTGATGGTATCAAAATAGCGTGGATTGCAACTTTATTGTCATAATTATAGACCATTAATTACGTAGTGTCAAACCCTAGAAATTGGTCAATAAAAAATTTGTGTCAATAAAAAAATTGGTCAATAAAAAAATTTATTTGATAGTGCTGAGGGAAAATAAAATCACATGCATTAGGGAACTAAAGTCACATCATCTCATCATCATTAACAAAAATATGTTTTTTTTGGGTGATGACAATTAAGGAAAGTAAATTCGCAAATTAAATCACAACACCTTGTTATTATATGAACATCGAGGATGAAAATCACTTCCTCCTAAAGTGCCCCGGGTACAACCACATTAGAGCTCAATTTCATAATCTTTGTTGCAATACTGACCTTCCTAGCATTTTAAGATGTCAAAATTATAGTGAGCTCGGGAGGCTTCTCTCCAAGCTTTTTGAGCATAGGAATAAAATCTTAAATCAAATTAAATAACTCTTTTCTTTAGGTCCAATAAACCAAAGATATATATATATACCAAAACTTCGGATATGAGTGCAAAATAAACATGAAATGAATTATGTAATATTGTGATAATTTAGGTTTATTGCAATAATCATAAATACATTTTATATGGAATATTAATATTAAGTTGAGTTTAAGTACCGTTTAAATTACATGTTGTTTATATAAAAAATGACACTTGTTTGGATAATTTTTCATTATGGTAATTAATATCACTTTAAATTATTTTCTATAAATTTTAAATCTTTGTCATTTTAAACTTTAAACTGGATGGAAATTAAACCCACAAAACCAAATATAATAGATGATCTCACACCAATGTTATATACATTTATAAATCAAATCAAATTTTAAATATATAACTATGTTTGATGATTAAATATATATTTAAATTTAATTACAGTAATGGACTAGTTTTAATTGTGATCCCATGTTTTTGTAATTATTAACTTTCTTTTATAAAGAAAAATAAATGAATGAAAACTGAAATTTAAGTTAATGGAGGTTTTAGAGATTTTTAATAGAGATAATGGTTGGAGTATTAGCAGTTGCCCTATACTCCTAGGTAGTGTTTTATTTAAGGGCCTCTCACTCATTCATTATGCATAATGAATTAATTATTATTCCTTAATAGTAATATTGTTTTAATTAATTAGTATTTTTTTCAACATTATTAACAAAGATAAATATAATAGATTTATTAAAAACATTATAAACAAAAACAAAATTATTAATTATTTTTTCTTAATTTTAATATTTATATTTTTTGACGATTTACTAAGTATCTATCTCAAGTTAGAATTGTTGTTTAATTAATTTTAATGAAAAATATAATAAAATTAAGTCAAATAAAAACATAATAAAATAAAAGTAAAATATGATAAATTAAAATAATTAAATTTTTTCCTTTCAAGTCAAACTAGTTGTTAAAGGATAGTTAACCATTCTCTTCATCTATTTAAGACCATGACTATCTCATGTGTCATCTTGTCTTTAAATGAATTACAATGGTTTTGGTTGTCTTGAACCAAAGTGATTGGTTCTTAAATTTATGTTATTATACAAATGTGATAAATGAACATTTTGGGTTCTTTACAATCACTTTGAATTAAGTGTATTGCATTGATTTTCATTTATTGATTATTTATATATTATATATGAGTAATCTAATTTACTAAAAAATACCAAAATATGGCAATGCAATTTCAAGATTTTTTGTTCTTTAAAATACATTTTTGAATATATAAATGAATTCAACACACTAAAAAAATCATAAGACATAAAATTATGCAGATTAAAAAATTTAAAGTCAAAAATTTAAAAATTTATATGAGATTTTAATTAAAATTAATAGGAAAAAAATTATCAAATTTTAATTAAATTTAACCAAAAAAAAGTCACATGTAAAATATTCTTTAAAATTTTGAATTAAATACATTAATTTAATTTCTATATAATTACATTCATTTCCATTTATTAATTATATACATGGATGAAAAGTATTCCTCATAATTCTGTAACATTTTTGAAGAAAAATAATATGTCTAGGCCCAAAAGGAGACAGAAAAATGAAGTATTGACCTGCTCTCTTATAATTGTAACTAGAGGAAGTTGGAATTTAAAAACCTTATAATCTTTTGAATTTGAAGGTATAAGTTAATTTTGAGTATAACTATGGATAAATTATTAGATGTTGTTTTAAATTTTAATTTGATTAAAAATTTTGAAAAATGATAATTTAAATTGTTAAATTTAATTAATTTATTTTTATTTTTAAATTAAAAATTATATTTTAATTTAAAACATAAATTAAAAATTATGTTTAATTTTTTTTGATAGAAGTTAATGGACTGATTAGTGTTCAGTTAAGGCATTTCGTCATGTAAAATTACCAGTTTAATTTTCTATCTAATAGAAATAGAAATAATAAAAATAATGTATTAGACATGATAAAAAAAAGATATAATCCTTTAAAAAACAGGAAAATTAACCATTGAGAATCAAGAAGTATCCAATAATTAACAGAACGGTTACCATACGGAATTTATTGACATGATGGCTCCCATCGAATAAGTTTTGATTATCATTGCATCTGGCACTGTCGGTTTTGTACAGTTATAATTTGATAGATATAAATAGAGATTATTTATGAGTGAGCCTTATATCCCAGTCTATGGGCCCATAAATGCACCAAGAGACGAAATGGTCACCGTAGAATCATTTATTGCTTTAATCTGACGGTGGCCATTTCGTCTCTGAGAGATCTATTTAGATCTAGGACCCTAATTACCATCCAATGTGACGGGTCAGGCGATAAACTGTACTAAGAATTAAGCAAGGCACGCCGTCGGACAGTAGTTGGGATGGAAGCGTACATTTAGATGGAATAGATGTGACTCTTTAAAAGTTGAGGAGGTTTCTTGTTCTTGCGGAGGTCATGGAATTTTTCTGTGATCACTATTATTTTGGCCTTTCTGCTATCTTGTTGCGTCACCATTACATGCCATCATTTGATGCCGTAGAAATAGCTGTGTTGTTCTGTTCTGTGATCATGACCTGAGAGTCTGCGAGTGTTTGGAGAGACAAGAACGGGGAGGGGAAATATCCAGATGATGAGGATCGAGAATGCGTCCAACGGGCAGGTTACATTTTCCAAAAGGAGTAATGGATTTTTGGAGAAAGTATATTAATTTTTTTTAGTTGAAAATAATTATATTATTTTATATTAATGGAGAAAAGGTTACATAAGTTGTAACGTATCTCCTTAGTTTAGGATTAGTTCCTAGAGATTAGGGGTTTGGTTGCAACTTCCTAACTTCTAGTATTGTACTTAATGATGTAATCTTTCATTCATGAATGTAGAGCGTACGAGAGTTCTCTCTCTGTTCTGAGTGTAGTCTCTAGGTGCAGGCCACACCTGAGAGCTACAACTCCTTCTTTCAATTCTGTGTGCATATTTTATCTTGGTATCGGAGCTCAGATTGGGTGAGCCTGATTTTTTATCGCCTTTGTGGCCAGTTTGCCTTTGTGGCAGAATCGCCTTCGTGGCTAAAAGTGCCTTTGTGGCCGTGTGTACACGAGAGCTTTGTGCTCGATTGAGCAGGTGGACTGTAGAACACCTGGCTCAGACTCAGATGTTTTTTTTAATTTTCTGAGTAGAAGGGGGTTGACGCATTTTGCGCGCTGACAGTAGCGCCAGGAAGCGCAATTGGCGCGTCTGTTCATCTGTTAATCGCGCCACCGCGCCATTGGCGCGGAGTCGCACGGGAAAATCGCACCAAGTGTCTTTTACTTACACCGATTTCATTTTGGCGTGGGTTTTTCGTTCGGGAGAGCGCCGACTCAGCTTCAAGGGGATCCGTGGGAAGTCTCATCTTTGTTTGACGATTTGCAGAGGAGCAGATTGAACAAGTTGCGGATCTATCCGAGAGAGGCGGATCGGATCAGTTTTGATCAGATCGATTTTTTGGCTGTATTGGAAAACAACGGATTTGCTCATCGGAGCGGGATTGATGTTGCAGATCTGTCAGTGGGTGGAACAAAAGATCTAGCATAAAAGTGGCAGAAAAGTGGCAGATCGGGTGACAAGATTTGACAGGTATCGAATTTTTTTTTACTGTTCAGTAGATTCATTTTGTAGATCTGATCAAGATGAGTAATACAATGGAATCTTACATCCATGAGTCTGGCAAACTCGATGGATCTAACTTCACGAACTGGAAGTTTAAGATCCAGACCTTGCTTGAGGGTGCAAATGCATGGTCCATAGTCATAGGTGATGAGCAGAGGCCGAATTCAAACACAGGGACACAGGAGCAAGAATGGGATAAGTGAGAAAACAAGGCGAAAGTATTGCTGAAGATGTCCGTCAAGGACAACATTATCCCACATATCAGAGAATGTAAAACATCCGCAGAGATCTGGACGACCATCAAAAACCTGTATCAGATCCAGAATACAAGTCGAATTATGGCACTTAAAAGCAAGTTATTTTCAATGAGGATGGACGAAAGTGAGACTGCTGCGGCATTCATTGCGCGAATCAAAGATGTGAAAGACGGATTAGGGGCCATCGGAGAGAAGGTGTCTGACTCTGATCTCATCACAATCACACTGAACGGGATGCGAGATGAATTTCAAATGTTCATCACTGGATTGGCGGCAAGGGAGAAAGTGCCTACATTTGAAGATTTGACAGGCATCTTGCTGCAAGAAGAGGAGCGGCGACAAAACTTGAACCCCCAGAACGATGATCTTGCGCTGATGGCGAAACGGCGACCTTTCAGAGGGAAGCAGCCACAACAACAATCACAGTCGCAACTGCAGCAGAGAGGAGGTACATCGCAGAAGAGTCCATATAAAGGTATGCTTGTAAATAATCCTATAAGAAGATGTTATTACTGTGGAAAGAAGGGTCATATGCAGGATAGATGTCTTAAGAAGCAAGCAGATGATGCAAGGAGAAAACTGGCAACTGCAAAGCACAGAGGATACTTTGTCGAAGAAGAAGATGTTGAAGAAGATGAAGATTTCAGCCATGAATTTCGATTGTTCACAGTCGACTGTGCCCTTTCAGCATCCAATGAGGACGATATTTGGTATGTCGATTCCGGAGCATCCTCTCACATGACAGGTAAAAAGTCTTGAAGAAAGTACATATGGATCGAAAATCTATTTAGGAGATGATAGTGGATACGAGATTAAAGGTTATGGGGTTATTCCAGTTAAGTTACCAAATGGAAAAATCAGTCATCTTAAAAATGTCTTATATGTACCTGGAATTAAGAAAAATCTCATATATGTATCCATGATAACTGATCAAGATATGCAAGTCGAGTTCTTCAAGACTCATTGTGTGGTAAAGGATTGCAGGAGAGAAATTGTTGCAACTGGCGTGCGCATTGGAAGCCTATACAGGTTGGATGTGAAAAGTATACCAAAGCGAGCCATGGTTGCAGGTGGAGCGACAGCTGAACAACTCTGGCATCAGAGGTTCGGACATTTGAATTTACAGGATCTCATGTTATTGCAGAGGAAAGGTATGGTTGAGGGACTCCCTATCTTTCGTAATACTCAGTTAAATTGTGATGGTTGTGCCTTAGGTAAGATGCATAGAGAACAGTTTCCTGTGCACGATAGGAGGAAGGAAACAGATATTTTGGAACTAGTGCACACTGATTTATGCGGACCTATGCAGACAAGGTCGCTAGTTGGAGCATATTATTTTCTGTTATTTACTGATGACTGCACTAGATATTCATGGGTTTATTTTTTAAGTAAGAAAAGTCAGACTTTCCAGTGCTTTATAGAATTTAAAACCTTGGTGGAAAAACAGTTTGGTAAGAGTATAAAAATTCTCCGATCTGATCAAGGGGGAGAATACAAGTTAGGGGAATTCATGAAATTCTGCAAATTCCACGGGATTGTTCAGCAATTTACAGTGCCACACACACCACAGCAGAATGGAGTTGCAGAACGCAAGAACAGAACCTTAGTGGAGTGCGCAAGGAGCATGTTACAAGGTAAGGGTCTTTCTAATAGTTTTTTGGCAGAGGCTATTAATACTGCTGTATATTTGAAGAACAGAAGTCCAACCAGGTATCTTGGCTTCAAAACTCCTTTTGAAGCTCTATATGGATTTAAACCAACAATAAACCATCTAAGAGTATTTGGGTCAAAAGCATTTGCCCATATACCCAAAGCTGATAGGAAGAAATTAGACCCTAAAGCTGTTAAATGCATCTTTGTTGGTTATGGCACAGAATTTAAAGCTTATAAATTGTTCAATCCTGAGTCTCGTAAGATATTTGCAAGCAGGGATGTAGTATTTCATGAACAGGTACAGGAAGGGAAAGATCACATTGGTGATAATTGGCACATTCCATTAGTGATAGATGAAAGCAGTGAGGATGAAAGAGAGCTGGAGCAGAAACAGGAAGAAGAACAGCAAGAAGGTGATAATGCAAGCCCAATTAGAGTTGAAGAAAACAAATTTGAGGTAAGTCCCCTACCAAGGAAATCAGGTAGGAAGACTCAAATACCATTAAAATTGAAAGACTATGCTTTGATGTCAAATGTTTTGAACATTGTAGAGCCCACTAATTACAAAGAAGCTAGTCAATTTAAGGAGTGGAGGGCTGCAATAAATGAAGAGATAGAATCTATTCTTAGAAATAACACTTGGGATTTAGTTGAACTGCCTAAGAATAAAACTCCCATAGGATGTAAATGGCTGTTTAAACCAAAAATGAATGCAGACGGAAGTATTGAAAAATTTAAAGCTAGGCTGTTTGCAAAAGGGTACTCACAGCAGGAAGGTATAGACTTTGATGATACCTTTGCACCTGTAGCAAAGCTAAATACAATCAGAATGCTTATTTCTTCAGCTACCAAAAATATAATTGGAAGCTACACCAGCTTGATGTCAAATCTGCATTTTTAAATGGTGACTTAAAAGAGGAAATTTATTTAGTACAGCCAGAAGGGTTTGTAAAGCAGGGGCAGGAACATCTTGTTTGCAGATTGAAAAAGGCTTTATATGGTTTAAAGCAAGCTCCGAGGTCATGGTATGAAAAGGTTGATTCTTTTTTTTTAGAGTATGGCTTTCATAGAAGTTTAAATGACCCAAATTTGTATACCAAGTACAATAAGCAGGGGCAGATTATTCTGATCTCTTTATATGTAGATGACATGATTATAACAAGAGATGCAGATGATTTAATCAGAGGAATTAAAAGGCTTATGGCACAAGTTTTTGAAATGAAGGATCTCGGAAGCCTCCATTACTGTCTAGGATTAGAAGTATGGAGAGATACTGGGCAAACTTTTCTTACCCAAGGGAAGTATGCCAGAAATCTATTGGAAAAGTTTGATATGGATCAGTGTAGATCAGCAGCGACACCTTTGCAGCAGAACTTGAAGTTGTGCAGTGACGATGGCACTAAGGAGGTTGATGCCACGATGTACAGACAGCTGGTTGGCAGCTTGATATATCTTACAACAACCAGACCTGACTTGGCATACTCTGTTAGTGTGTTAAGCCAATTCATGTCAAAACCGCTTGAAAGTCACTGGGTAGCAGCAAAAAGCGTGTTGAGGTATCTTTGTGGTACTGTTAATTATGGCATTTTATACACTGACACATCTGATGTTAATCTAGCAAGCTTTTCAGATTCAGACTGGGCAGGTAACTTGGATGATTGAAGGTCCATCACAGGTTACGCATTCAGCATAGGATCCGGGGTCATAGCATGGAGCAGTAAGAAGCAGAGTACTGTAGCACTATCTTCATGTGAAGCTGAGTATCAGGCATTGTGTGCAGCGACGTGTGAAGCGATCTGGTTGAGAAGGCTTCTCAATGATGCAGGAGAAGAACAGAAGAATTCCACTTCCATCAAAAGCGACAACCAGAGCACCATTAAATTAGCATACAATCCAGTGTTCCATAAAAACAGCAAACATATAGACACTCAGTTCCATTTTGTCAGAGAGAAACTACAGTCAAAAGAGATTATTGTTGAATATTGTAAAACTTGTGACAATGTGGCTGATATTTTTACAAAGCCTCTTGCACGTGTGAAGTTTGAATTGTTTAGAAGGATGCTAGGAGTTCAAGACAATCCTTTCTCCATTAAGGGGGGGAGTTGAAAATAATTATATTATTTTATATTAATGGAGAAAAGGTTACATAAGTTGTAACGTATCTCCTTAGTTGAGGATTAGTTCCTAGAGATTAGGGGTTTGGTTGCAACTTCCTAACTTCTAGTATTGTACTTAATGATGTAATCTTTCATTCATGAATGTAGAGTGTACGAGAGTTCTCTCTCTGTTCTCAGTGTAGTCTCCACGTGCAGGCCACACCTGAGAGCTGCAACTCCTCCTTTCAATTCTGTGTGCATATTTTATCTTTTTTTGTAAGTTTAAGTAGATTTTTTTAATTTTCTATTTAGAAACAAAAGCCGGTGAAAAATACAATTTTAGGTTTTTTAGTAGGGAAAGAAATCACATCTATTTGTTTTATTAAAAAGTTATAGACCATCCAAAACATAAATATCTTTCTAACGATTTCCAAATAACTAAGATCAATATTTGTAAACATAAACATAATATTAAAATAAAAACTATCCACTTACATTTTCAAAAACTAAATCTAAGATGATCATTTCTCAATTCAACACAAAAAAAGATAAAGACTCCAAAGAAAAAAGTTTATGAGCGATAAATGCTCGGCAATGCAGATCATTATTATCCAGGAGGAAAGATCCATGAATTTGCCAATCCCAGGTATCTATTCTTGCGTATTTGCCCTACCTAGCCTATAGATTGTAACTGCTCGTATATTCTGGTTTTTAAATTTTTAACATACGCGTTCGCTAGCTGATTTGTAAAAGGTTTTTGCCTTAGCAATAATATAATAATCAATCTTTGCCATAACTCTCTTGCTGTCGACTGCGCAATGTCCAAACCATTTAACAAGCCGTTATTTTGGATTTTTTTTTGAAGTCGAGGGGTTTTCATAAATGCCGCTGTGCTGCTAGCAAAAGTTTTTTTGATAGTCGTGTTTAGTTACAACAGCTGCTTTATGGTACTGGTTTATTATTATTGGGAGTTATTTCATTACAACTATTCTGAGTTCCATTCTTATGTTACTTTTTTTATGGTTTGAACTTTTTAGATCGCTGTAGCTACATTATATCATGGTATAATTAGTGAGGCTGGCGAGAAAAATAAAATTGATGGGATATATGAAATATCGACTCTTGGTGCACGAGATGCGGCCTACAATGTAGTACAAATAGACTCTAGTTCAGTCACGTAATCTACATGATAGTTAGGCACAATGATGATCACCCTCTAAAATGCTGCCCATTGCTGCACAAAGCATACAAGTTGGATGATGCAAGCCAAAGCATACGATACGCAGCACTATTTATGTTAATTTCACATTTGGGATGGTTCTAGTATTTATTTATTTCTGTTGGTTTTATCTTCTTAGTGTTTTAAAAGTTATTGTTCTCTTCAAAAGTAGGAAGGTAACACTTTTTTTTCCTCTAAAATTATTAGTTTAGCATTAATTAATACAATTTTGTAATACAAATATTTATTTTTTAATATTGTTAATAAAATTTATTTTTTAAAATTAATTAATATAATTTTTTAATATTATGAAGATTTTTGTTTTAATTAATTAATATAATATTGTAATAGAAATATTTAGTTTTCAATATTATTAAGAAAAAAAATTTAAACATTTTATTAAACCATAATTAAAAGGTTTTATTCCAACTTTTGAACAATACAATGTCAATCAAATAATTACTTCACTTATTTTCTGCTATAATATTTTCATAAAGTTGCAATATTCATGTCATGATTGTTAGATATTTTGGTAGTGTTTAAAATCCTTAAAAATAGTTCACACACATCATTGCAATATTCAAACTAGGATTTTTTTAGATATTTGTGTAGTGATTTTTTATTTATAAGTTTTGCATGAAAACCACTTAAATTTAAAATCCTTGAAAATACTTCACACTCACCTAAATAATATATTTACTATAAGTTGCAGCCTAGTCTTATAGGCGAAATGATCTTTTTCACGATATTTTTCTCTTTAATTTTAAATATTTTTAAAAACTTGAGTTTAAATTGTTTAATCTGCATAATTCTAGTGCCTTTTTAAAAACTTGAGTTTAAATTGTTTACTCTACATGATTATGCATTTAAAAATGTATTTTAAACAAAAATAAATCTTGAACTTGTTTTGTCGGATTTTGGTGAATTTTGGTTAAAAAGGATATTGAAATCAGATGTAAATAATTATATTTACTGAAGTTATTTCACACCATTATTTATGTCTTTCTAAATGCAAATAGTAGTAAAACTGTAAATATGTATACTTGCTAGTGGGTACTATCCATACCCAAATTTATGAAAGACAATTAAATTCTCACATTTAGGTATCAATTTACATTTTCTCTTAGAGCGTAGTTTCTAACTTGAGGGACAATGACCATGTTGTTACCTCACACCACTTCTTGTTGAATAATTGCAAGTCTAGTGAAGGTAAATATTTAATGACCATTTGTAGATAAGGTGACCTAATCTAATAAATGGATAGTCTCAATTTCTTTCCAATGCAAATTTTTATTCACTAGTTTTAAAGTTTATGTATGACTTGTAAATTGCCATGAATCTTCCACTAAAATAGATCATCACAACAAAACAAAAACATTGTTAACCCTCTTTGCACCTATAATAGGGGTTGAGATGGCATCCTCTTGTACCACGCAAGTCAACATGTTAGTTCAACTTGTGGGAGGAATAATGTTTGCATACGAACTTCAATTGATGTAATTTTTGTATTGTTGGAAAGGTATTTGATTGTAGATTAGTGTCATGAGGTCATATGATAATGCAGGAAATTTGACCCCCCAAAAATGTCATATGATGCCTCAAAATGGGTCGAGAAGGTTTCAAACCCGACTTGTCCAAACTAGGACTTGCTTTAAAATGACTCAGCAAGTTGATTCCTCTAATTATTTTTCACTCCAAAATCATCAATACTGATGACAAAAAAACTAGTGATCCATTCCAAATAATACCTCCACATTTACAAAGGCTTTTGGTCCCCAAAATATTTACTGAATAATGGGAGGAAATGCTTTCTCTACCTTCTCCTTGAAGTATCACTATCCTTTATTTGAAAATTGTTCTTGTTCTTTCAACCCAATTTGCCACATGTTGTCATTGTTTTGTAGTTTTGGACATTATCTATAAAACAATATCCTCGTAACTATACTTGAGCATTTGGTGCTAAGTCCTCTAAGGAAGGTAGGAACATAGTTATTGATCAAAAAGGAAAATTACCTGTACCTATTTTTTGAGGTAGCAAAAAAAACACCCGATTTTGAAAAGTGGTGATTCTGAATCACCCCCCATTTTTTTAAGCAAATTCTTGACACTCTAAATTTTTTTATTTATGAAGTATGAACATTTCTTTTAAAATGTTAGTGATTTTCATGCTAAATTTGAAAAATGTTGATACAACATCAATAATTTTTACAGTGGCAACCAAATTTAGATTTTTTTAATTAAATTATTATTTTTTTTAATAATTTTTTGAAACTATATATATATATATATATATATATATATATATATATATATATATATATATATATATAATTTTTCATGATCAAGGTGACTAAGAAAGAGTTCAAAGGTAAAAGAAGCTAGAAGAAGAAAATGTAAGCAATAATCAAAAATAGAAAAGAAGTTATTCGAGATAGAAACCAAAAATATAGTAATAAATAGAAATTCAACATGCTCTGACTTCCTTCTTGGAACTGTCGGGGCTTTCCATGGAACAAAGGCCCCAAGCTAAGTTGGATCTCAAATGATGTTGATATTATATTGCTTGTTGAAACTTGGGAGCACAAAGAATCTAAGGTCCCTAACATAGATGGCTTTGCACTATGGTCTAACTGGAACAAGTGATCCTCCAGTAGAGGCATTGGGGGCATAGCTTGCTACATTAAGAAGAACATCTCCTCCCATGCTAGGATTTATAAAAACGACCCTTACAACCAATATAGTTGGATTGAGATTACTGACATTAACGATAAAAAGACCTACATAGAAATCTGTTATTTTCCACCCATTAATTCTAACTTCTATAAGAAAAATAATCTAGATAAAAATAGTCCTTACAATGGTTTAGAGAATGATATTTCTAGCCTAAGGAATGAAGGTAATATCCTTTTAATTGGTGATTTTAATGCTCGAACATCAAGCAACCAAGCTATTATTCTAAGCAATCATTCCGACCCCAATATTCTTTGGTTAGACGAAGACCTTACTCTGGCTAGCCAGTACAAAAGGAGCTCTGTAGACCTCGGGGATAATTTGTTTGGGTCGGAGCTAGTCAAGCTCTGTAGTGCTCAGGATCTCATAATTTGCAATGGTCTAAAGAAGTGGCCCAATTCTAGCAATATGGCCTGCATCCATGGGCGTGGGAGGAGCGTGGTAGACTATGTTATTTCTAATCTCCCTTTATACAACGAAATAATAAATTTTGACATCTTACACGACCACGAGCCTGACTTTGATCATAGGCCTTTACTCATAACTTTGAATTTTGTCATGCATAGAGATCCCATAGAATATAATCCTTATAGTCAAAAGAACTTAATCTTTGATAGAAATAAAAACGATCTCTTTCTAAATGAATTAAAAACTAATTTGCTTCCTTTATCTAGTATAAACAACATAGATGACCTCTATCATAATTTTACTACAACCCTCTCATATTCTATTAACAAATTCTCAATTGAAGTCTCAAGTAATAAATGAAATAGCAAAACCAACCCATGGAATGACAAAGATTGTAAAAGTATGAGGAGAGAAATTAAGGAAGTTGTTGATGAATCTCTCAAAATTAACAAGATAAAAATCTACAAAGCCCTAACTAAAAGGAAAAAAGGCAATATATTCATAAGAGACAAGAGAATCTCTTACACATCTCTAAGGTGGCTCCTAAGAAATTCTGGAGGCAGATTCTAACTAGGAAAACTAAAGATAATAATAAAATTTCTTTACACGACTGGAATTGCTATCTTAAAAAGCTTTATGAATATCCAAATGCCAGGGATTTTGAAACCCTGCTCACAACGAAAGAAGTTTTCTCATTAGAAGACATTGATTTTGGGGTTAAACACATGGAAAATGGGAAAGCTAAAGAAATTGAAGGTTACCAGGCAGAAATCCTAAAAATTGGAGGCCCTGTCCTCATCCCCCACATCCACAAGATTTTAAACCAAGCGGTCAGGCAAGGGTTCCCTAAACCTTGGACTCAGAGCCTCATTATCCCTATTTTTAAAAGTGGGGATACAAATAACCCCTCTAATTATCGAACAATTATGAGCATCTCTCTCTTAGCCAAGTTATATGGTATTATTTTGGAAAATAAGTTGAGAATTTGGCTTGAAAGTAGAGGTAAGCAGTCTAAAGGCCAAGCAGGTTTTAGAAGGCAGCACTGAACAACGGACCACCTCGTTATGCTTAGGATCATTGTGAAGGAATGCCGCAATGATAAATCCAATATCTTATGTTTCTTTGTGGACTTTAGAAAGGCTTTCGATACAGTTCCTAGAAATAACCTATGAAATAGATTAGAAGAGCTAAATGTTCCTTTCGAGGTAAGAGCGACCACTATAAGGTTATACGATAATGTAATTGCCAAGTTAAAGAGCAATGAGGGGTGGTCGAAAGATATTAAGTGTAATATCGGAGTTAAACAAGGTTTCCCCCTCTCCCCTACCCTATTTGGCATTTACATCGACAAGCTAGAAGGTTGTTTAGAGGAAGCAGTATGTGTTGGCACGATCTTAGCTGGGATAGTCATCATCCTTCTTCTCTATGCTGACGATATTGTTCTTCTCACAAGGTGCACATCTGATCTTGATAAGAAACTTAGACTTCTTAAGGATTTATGTTCTACCATGGGTATGTCTGTTAACACTAACAAAACAAAAGTTATGATTATCAAATCTAAGAAGGACACTTACGCTAATTTTATGTATGACAATAGTAACTTGGAGGAAGTGTCTTCTTACAAGTACCTAGGAATTGATATTCATCACAAGCTCAACTGGAACTATAGCATTCAGCAAAGGATTAATGGGGGGTGGAAAGCTTATTTTGGTCTTGAAAATAATTATAAAATGGCAAACCTCGTAATGTGGGATAGAAAGAAGTTCCTCTTTGAAACTTTAATCACTCATGTTATCTTATATGGATGTGAGGTTTGGGGTTGCAGCATCTCTAGAGAATCCTAAAGAAAGATTGATCAAATCTAACCTTAAAATTAAAAACAATACACCCTATCCTATTCTCCTTATAGAAGTTGGTCTTTCCCCTATCGAGAGCCTAGCTATGACTAGGCTTTTGTTGTACAAGCACAAGATCAATAGAATAGGAGACCATAGACTTCCTAAGCTAGCTTTAAATTCCAGACAAAACCACCTAAGGCTTAAACGAGGTTGGTATAAAGACACCAGGGCCTAGTTAAACCATTGGGAGATTGATGAGAATGTTGCATTGCAAAACATCAATAACATTAAAAAAATTGTTACTTCTAAGTTCAAAGAAAAAAATGTGGTGTGAGAAAGATCTAGCAGCTAAAAGAAAATTAAGGTATTATAGGAGGTCATCAACCCCACCTTAGAAGATCAAAAGTATCTCTTTGTTTTAACTAGCTCAAAGAAGAAAATTAGTATAGCCAAGATTAGAGCAAACTCTCATGAGCTCCATAGTGAAACAGGTCGTTAGACAATTCCTAAAACACCATGGATGGAAAGGATCTACCATCTTTGTGAGAATATGAACATCGAGGATGAAAATCACTTCCTCTTAGAGTGCCCCACGTACAACCACATTAGAGCTCAATTTCATAATCTTTGTTGCAATATTGACCGTCCTAGCCTTTTAAGATGTCAAAATTATAGTGAGCTCGGGAGGCTTCTCTCCAAGCTTTTTGAGCATAGGAATAAAATCTTAAATCAAATTAAATAACTCTTTTCTTTAGGTTCGATAGACCAAAGATTGGTCTCAGTGGACGTTAACCATCATCATCATCATCATATATATATATATATATATATATATATATATATATATATATATATATATATATATATATATTAAATGAAATTTAATATTTTTTATTTTAATTAATTTATTATATTTTAATTTTTTTTTAAATTAATTTGTTTTTAATTTTTGTTTTTTAAATTTAATATTTTTAATATTTTTAATTTTTTTTTTTAATTTTAATTTTAAAAGTGTTTTTTATTTATTATTTATTATTATTATTATTTTAATCTTAATATTTATTTATTTTTTAATTTAAAAAAACTAATATATACATTGCTTAATTTTGTAAAATCTCTTTCGGTAATAATCACATGCAATGGAACATTGTATATATTATTATATATGTTATTATTACCGAAAGAGATTTTACAATTTTATATGAACGCAGCAATATTATCACATACAATTGTATATGGATAAATATGGAACACAAGTAATTTACGTATATTTTCCAGCAGACCAACCGACGTACACTTTTGCTACAATATTACAGTGTTACAATTGTGGACCTATTGGCTCAAACAAAAGTTACATCGGTACATTCAACATGCACGGCTCCTGCGTCATCATGAGTTGTTACAACTCTAACTCTTTTGTTGCGTCATCAGCGAATCTCGATTTCTTTCAACCTATCTTCTCTCTCCATGTTTCGTTGTTTTGCTTAACTCCCAACAGAACAGATCATCTCTACTCGAAACCTTCCCTTCTGTTGGAATGTAATTCCAACTGCCGATCAAAGTTGCAGGCATGAGCACGGCGGGCACGATGATCAGCGTAGGGTTAAAGAGCGAGCAGGATGGCGAAGATTGACGGTTTACGGGGGTACAAACCGCTCGACGGTTAACAAAATGCCACCCCCCGTAGTTGACTTTCCAATCGGGCTTTGACCCAAGATGAACGGCTGTGGTTTATTGCGGGGGGTCACCCATTTGGGGTGTACGGCAAGAACCATACCCCCCGTAACCACCAGCCTGTGGTGGCTCCGCCCACCAGCCACCCATGCGCCACCGAATCGCCACCACCGAAAAAATTCACCGCTGCCAGCGAATCAAATTTGACATAAAAAAATTTTAAACGGTGCTGACAGATTTTAATGAGGCCATTTATGAAATTTGTAAGCGGTGATAATTTTGGCAATTATGTCAATGAATGACATTAATTTTTTCTTAGATATTTTGCTTATAAATTTAGAATAGAATGTATTGTTTTTTTCAGTTGCTGATTGAACGCACACCAGTGCTTTGATTAAAAAGACAGTGAGAGATATAAAAATACACAGAGCAGATTGTATTTTTTTATGCACAGAGTGCAATTGTTTTTTTAAGACAGAGAGTGCAGATTTAAAATAATACACAGCAGTGTATATTTTATAAAAAAAAACACAGTGAGTTTTTTTTTATAGACAGAGAGATGTTTATTTTTTACAGAGAGAGACAGAAAGTTTTTTTTATTGAGACAGAGGTCTTAAGTGTGCACTGTGACAGAAGCAGTCACAATTGTAAATCCATGTGCAGTGAGGAAGAAGTTGTAACAATTTTTTTTGAAGAAATTGAATTTTTTTTTATGTGGAAATTCTGTTACTGTGTGTGCAAATTTTAAAATATTTTCTCTGTGTTAGAGAGGGAGTTTATTCTCCATTGATAATTCTGGAATTTGCAATATTCCAACATGGTATCAGAGCCAATCCAGGCTATTTGAAGGTCAAATAAGCTGAAGGAAAGGAGTTCTTTGTTGCAGCAGCTTCTCCAGCAGTGTGAAGACTCAGCCAAAAGGAATTCAAGGTATTTCTCTATACAGTTTTGTGTTACTGTTGCAGAACAGGTTGTTAATTTTAAACACACAGTCAAGTGTTTTTATCATAGTTAAAAGTGCAGAATGGCTGGCTCCAGCACAGGTATGAGTTTGGGAAATATCCATCTCCCACAATTTAATGGAAAAAATTATGACTACTGGTCAATAACTATGAGAGCTTTATTTACCTCACAAGAGTTATGGGAATTAGTTGAGGATGGCTTTGAAGAGCCAGCAAATGAAGTAGAGTTTCTTCTTTTAACTCAGGCAGAAAGGCAGTCACTGAAGAACAATAAGAAGAAAGATGCCAAGGCTCTTTTCTTCTTATATCAAGCAGTGCATGAGAGTGTGTTTCCGAGGATAGCAGCAGCTAAGAGATCCAAAGAAGCATGGCAGACTCTTATGACAGCCTATCAGGGTATGGAAAAAGTGAAGACAGCAAAACTTCAGTTGCTGAGGAGAGACTTTGAGACTCTCTGTATGAAGGAGTCAGATAACATTGACTCATTCTTCACTCATGTGATTGGAATGGTCACACAAATCAGATCTCATGGAGAGACTCTTGAAGATAAGAGGATTGTGGAAAAACTCTTGAGAAGTTTACCCTCAAGATTCGATGTGATTGTCACCACCATAGAGGAGACCAAAGATCTCACAAAGTTTTCAGTGGATGAACTTCATGCATCACTGATGACCCATGAACAGAGATTGGGTAGGAGTGAAAACTCATCTCTAGAACATGCTTTTAAGTCCCAAATGTCTTTCGGAAGAGGAAGAGGGCAAGGCAAAGGAAGAGGAAGAGGCAGAAGCCAAAACAGAGGTGGAAGAAACAGTCCAGCAAATGCTCAAGGAAGGGGCAGCAATCCAAATCAGCATCAAGGCCAAGGCAGCCAACAAAGTGGACAGCAGAATGATCAAGGACAAAGGTATGATAAATCCAATGTTCAATGTTACAATTGTAAAAAATATGGTCATTATGCTAATGAATGTATAAAGAAGAAACAAGATATGAGAAGTGGAACTAATGCAAACTTCACTAGAGAAAATAGCAGCCAAAAAAAATTGTTTTTAGCTTGTAATATGGCTGAAGAAAAGAGTGAAGACTTATGGTTTCTAGACTCCGGTTGCAGTAACCATATGACAAGAAACTTAGCAATGTTTTCTATGTTAGATGAAAGTGTGAAGTCACAAGTCACACTAGGAACTAATAGCAAAGTTTCTGTTATGGGAAAAGGAGATGTAAATGTTTTAACAAGACTAGGTGCAAAGAAATCCATAGCAGATGTTTATTATGTTCCAGGAATGAAGTGTAACCTCTTAAGTATTGGACAACTTGTCCATAAGGGGTATAATGTTTTCTTTGATAATGATGTTTGTACCATCATGGATAAACCACCCATCAAAGCATGTATTGCTGAAGTGAAGATGACAAGGAACAGGATGTTCCCTCTCAGAATGAGAGCAGACTTGAAGGATGGTGAAGAGAAAGCAGCAGTTGCACAGGAGACTTACCAAAGCGAACCAAAAGATGATAATTGGTTATGGCACTTGAGATTCGGTCATCTCAACTTTGGAGGTCTTAATTTGTTGAACAAGAAAGGAATGGTAAGTGGTTTACCATTGATAGAGAAACCGGACAGCCTTTGTGAAGGTTGTATTCTTGGGAAACAACACAGAGAAAGTTTTCCTTCCGGGAAAAGCATAAGGGCAAAAGCACCCTTAGAGATTGTCCACTCAGATGTATGTGGACCGATGCAAACTCCATCACTTGCGAACAGCCACTATATCTTAACATTCATAGATGATTTTACAAGAAAAACTTGGGTTTACTTTTTGAAAAATAAAAGTGAAGTGTTTGAAAAATTTTGCAATTTCAAAGCACTTGTTGAGAATCAAAGTGGGCTGCATATCAAAGTCTTAAGGACTGATAGAGGAGGTGAGTATATCTCTAAAAAAATTCTACGTTTTTGTAGAGAAAATGGTATTCATAAGCAGTTTACAACTAGATATACTCCGCAGCAAAATGGAGTAGCTGAAAGGAAGAACCGAACCATAATGGACATGGCGAGGAGTATGTTAAAGGCAAAGCATTTGCCTAATGATTATTGGGCTGAAGCTGTACATTGTGCAGCTTACATCTTGAACAGGTGTCCTAAAAAGGCAGTCATGAACAAAGTGCCGGAAGAGGCATGGAGTGGCGCAAAGCAAGGTGTCACACACATGAAGGTTTTCGGATGTGTGGCTTATGCACACATTCCGGATCAGCTAAGGAAGAAGTTGGACAACAAGGGGGAGAAATGTATTTTTATTGGATACAGTGAGGAATCCAAGGCCTACAGGTTATATAACCCATCCACCAAGAAGTTTCTTGTAAGCAGGGACGTACAGTTCATTGAAGAGGAAGCTTGGGATGGAAGCATAGAGAAAACAGTGAATGTTAAACACTGTTTATCTCATGATGAAAATGAAGATGAGTTGGCTGAAATACATCCCCAAACAGCAACACCAACAAGAGAGCAGCAAAGCACACCTTTGAGGAGAAATGAAAGTGCTTCTCCAAGCACACCACAAGGAGGAAATTCAAGTGCTTCTTCAAGTACTTGTACACCTATTGAAAGAGGTAAGAAATTCAAAAGTTTGAGAGAAATTTATGAACAAGATATAGCTAATGAAGGTATCAATTCTTTGTTTGCTTTATATTGTCATGTTGATGATCCTGTTCATTTCGAAGAAGCTATCAAGGATGAGAAATGGATAGAAGCTATGGATGAGGAAATAAATGCCATAGAAAGGAACAAAACTTGGGATTTGGTTGAACTCCCAAAAGGTAAAGATGTCATTGGTGTTAAATGGGTCTACAAGACCAAGAGTAATGCTGAAGGCAAGATAGAGAGACACAAGGCAAGGCTTGTTGTCAAAGGCTATAAACAGAAGCATGGCATAGATTATGAGGAAACTTTCGCACCGTTTGAAAGAATGGAAACCGTGAGAGCTGTGTTGTCCATAGCAGCACAAAACAGGTGGAAATTTTACCAAATGGACGTGAAGTCAGCATTTCTGAATGGAGTGTTAATGGAAGAGGTTTACATTGATCAACCTCTCGGCTATGAAAAGAAAGGCCAAGAGCACAAGGTATGCAAACTGAAGAAAGCTCTTTATGGGCTGGAAATGACGCGAAGCAGGTACGGTGAGGGGATAGATTCATCTCTTGGAGAAAATGGTTTGAAAGTGTGAGGAGAACCTACCATTACATCGAAAAAAGCAGTAAAATCTTAGTTGTGGTCTTATATGTTGATGATATTATCTTTCGAGTAATGAAATGCCTTATTGAACATTTAAAAAACGGTCATGAAAGAAGAATTTGAAATGAGCGTGTAGGTTTGTTGAGATACTTCTTGGGAGTAAGTAGAGAAAGCGAAGATAAAAATGGAGAATTTTATCTCACAAGCAAAGTATGTTAATGAGGTACTTGAAGAATTTAACATGCGAATGCAAGCAACAATCACTCCCACGGTGATGGGATTAAAGCTCAGCAGAGAGGACAGCAGCAAGGATTTTGATCCTAGTTTATACAAGAGCATAGTTGGCAGCCTTATGTACTTGACTGCAACTAGGCCGGACATAATGCATGCTGTTAGTTTGATTTCCAGGTTCATGGAAAAGCAAAGGATGCACATTGGCAAGCAGCAAAAAGGATTTTGAGGTATGTTAAAGGTACAAAGAAATTTGGTATTTTTTATACTACTTCAGAATGTTCAGATTTAGTTGGATACACGGACAGTGATTGGGCTGGAAGTGTAGATGATCGGAAGAAGCACTTAGGTTATGTTTTTCATAAGGGTTAGAGCCATTTCATGGAATTCTAAGCGTATTGTAAACGTTGTCTACGAGCGAGGGTATGTGGCGACTACAATGACGTGTCAAGCAGTTTGGATGCGGAAAATGTTGAGAAGCTTATGTCAAGAACAGGTAAAAGGGACAGTGATATTTTGTGACAATAGTTCAGCTATTGCATTGTCTAAAAATTATGTTTTTCATAAGAGGACTAAACACATTGATACCAAGTTTCACTTCATACGTGAATTGGTTAACAATGGTGAGATAGTTTTGCAACATTGCAGAACAGAGGATCAGTTTGCAGATATCCTCACAAAGCCACTTGCGCAGAAAAGCTTTGAACATTTCAGAAAATGCATGGGTATGCAGGAAAACCCAGCAGTTGAAATTAAGGGGGAGTGTTGGAATGTAATTCCAACTACCGATCAAAGTTGCAGGCATGAGCACGACGGGAACGATGATCAACGCAGGGTTAAAGAGCGAGCAGGATGGCGAAGATTGACGGTTTACGGGGGTGCAAACCGCTCGACGGCTAACAAAATGCCACCCCCCGTAGTTGACTTTCCAATCGGGATTTGACCCAAGATGAACGGCTGTGGTTTATTGCGGGGGGTCACCCATTTGGGGTGTACGGCAAGAACCATACCCCCCGTAACCACCAGCCTGTGGTGGCTCCGCCCACCAGCCACCCACACGCCACCGAATCGCCACCACCGAAAAAATTCACCGCTGCCAGCAAATCAAATTTGACATAAAAAAATTTTAAACGGTGCTGACATATTTTAATGAGGCCATTTATGACATTTGTAAGCGGTGATAATTTTGGCAATTATGTCAATGAATGACATTAATTGTTTCTTAGATATTTTGCTTATAAATTTAGAATAGAATGTATTGTTTTTTTCAGTTGCTGATTGAACGCACAGCAGTGCTTTGATTAAAAAGACAGTGAGAGATATAAAAATACACAGAGCAGATTGTATTTTTTTATGCACAGAGTGCAATTGTTTTTTTAAGACAGAGAGTGCAGATTTAAAATAATACACAGCAGTGTATATTTTATAAAAAAAAAACACAGTGAGTTTTTTTTATAGACAGAGAGCTGTTTATTTTTTACAGAGAGAGACAGAAAGTTTTTTTTATTGAGACAGAGGTCTTAAGTGTGCACTGTGACAGAAGCAGTCACAATTGTAAATCCCTGTGCAGTGAGGAAGAAGTTGTAACAGTTTTTTTTGAAGAAATTGAATTTTTTTTTATGTGGAAATTCTGTTACTGTGTGTGCAAATTTTAAAATATTTTCTCTGTGTTAGAGAGGGATTTTATTCTCCATTGATAATTCTGGAATTTGCAATATTCCAACACCTTCTACAATTTTAGACAGTCTTGAGTCACACTGCTCCAATTATTGATTTATATGAATCATACGTCTAATATGAGTTGCCCGGCATCAAATGTCTTTATGTACAATTTTTTTTAGAATGTAAAATTTGAAAAAATAAATGCATTTTTCTCATTTTTTTTCAGAGATCTCAATAAATTTGTAGCAGTTTTTTTTATATAATATGTGATTTGTGATGGTTTAAATTGATTTTTTGAATACTATATAAAATACATCATTTTAATTTATAATTCTTAAAGGAATTATTTCTTTACAAGGAAAATTGACAAAAAAATATATACATTTTAACCATAAAAACATTTTTTTTCCATTACTTTATATGATATAAACATATATATTTTTAAAAATAATATATAATATATACATAATTGACATTATAATATTTTAAGTAACATGTGTATTGGGAAGTTTTATTTATGGACTACATTATCCACATTAAAATGATTTTTTTTGTTATTAATATATTTTTAAATACAAGACAATATTACTTAATTCTCCACATAAAAATATTTTATTGATAATCTACATTAATTTTTATTATTTTTATGAATACTTTTAAATCTCACAAATTGATTTTATATAAAAAAATTGAATGAATTACAAAAATTCCTTTTATCATTCTTATAATGAAGTACTTGATATTTTCTATTTTATTTTTTTAATTTCATTTTTTTTTCTTTATACATTGAATATTTTATTATATATATTATTAAAATATTTTCTTTTAACATTTTATTTCTATATAGATATACTAAGTTGATATCCACATAAATTAGTTAACATAGATATTCAATAGTTTATTTAAATCATGTATTTAAATATTTTTGAAAAGTATAAGATTTAAACATCTTACACTTGTATTTACTTTTAATTATTTATCTCCTTTTAAAGTTGATATAAAATTATATTGGGGACGTTGAAATATTTAACATTTGAGTTATAAATGAGAGTAAGTGAAATATTTTTACCACTTTGGCTTGTAATATTAACAACAAATTGTGTGGCCATAGTAGGGTTGATATTATTGAATTTTTATAATGGTTTTAATTAACACTAGCTAAACATGTATATTCATTTTTTATTTTTTTATAATAGCAGAAATTTCTTTTTAAGAGGGAGAAATGTTAACTCCACATTGAACATGGACGTAATTACACATTTCTCTCATACTAGGTTGTAGAATGTGCCTCTTGGCAAAATCATTCCAAGGTCAGATCCACCCTCAACCACATTTATCCCTAAATTTCATATGTTAGAACTCTTTTCAATTTTGCTTGTACGATATGTTCCCTCACACCATGAATCTTCGTCCCACCCTTTCTTAGGTCTAGTAGAATGCCTAGGGAACACCCAACCAATGGTACCTTGTCCCCAAAATTAATTCAAAGTATGTTCCCTTGCATTGATTTAACCTATGCGCCAAATCTGTGCAGCTGGATTTGTGTGCCTCCATACATTTAGACCTTAGCATAACTTATCTCAGTCCAATGCTCTTTCCTTAGGCTGGGTTAACAGTTGTCTTATGTCTACACCATAGTTTGGGCATTATATATATATATATATATATATATATATATATATATATATATATATATATATATTTGTCTTGCAGTCGATGTGCCATGACTTGTTGCTTTGTTCACTTGGTCCATTCCACTATGTATATACATCCATCCTTCCTTCCAACTGTCAAATAGTTCCATCTCAGAAAAGTTAATATTTTAACCATGTGTGCACACCTTTTTCATCCACCTCGCTGGTCTCTCCAACCATATGGACACACATATCACGAACAAGGTGAATCAACCATATATCAGGCATTCCATATTTTTCTTCCTGGACATGCAATCGTCTTGTTGAGTTGTTATGTCTCAAAAGTGATGGTTGTATGTCTACTTCATTTACTAAGGTGATTCTCATTCCACTAGTAAATCTGTCCCCATCTCCAACTTGTTCCTATTAATAATAGCTTGTATGCTCGTTTTCCATGCATCGACCATTATCACACTACAGTGTCACGTCAATCACTTGCCCAACCAAGGATTTTACACACTACTCCAACCATGGTTGTTGTTTTCCAAGGTTCAAGCTTGAAGTAGACATTCTTTTCAAAATCTCTTAGCTCATCATAAAAGTATATAAATTTATTTCCCATGCAAATGAAAATTAAAAGAAAAAATTACTTATCAAATTTGAAATTAAGTTTATAATACTTGTGTCATTATTTTAATGATTTTTTTTCTTTATTCATCCTTTCTAATATACCATGAAAATTAGAAAAATAAGAACATTATCTATTTTTCCCCATATCGTAATAGTTGAAAAAAATGTTATACAACAGAATCATATTGTTATGGATTTCATGCATGCATGTATCACCTATTTATTGAAATTAAATCTTAGTAGTGGGAATTGAGGGTCAAACTCTTTGATTGCGGTGAATCCTCCTTCTACTTACTCATAGAGGAGAACCAATATTTATTAAACCAACTCTCCATACTCTCACTTCGTGGATTTGAAAAAAATACCTAGCAATCTTCCATGGCTTCACCTACAAATCTTTTGTTCTACTCCATTTGCTTGTATTTATTTCTTGTTTTTATTGCGATGATTTATGAATCATACTTGCACATATTATTTCTGCCTACTTATTATTAAGAAATTAAATTAGACTAAATGGATCAAAATTTATTAAATGTACATTGGATTCCTTATTATTAGATATTTGAAGTTGCATAGTGTTGCCTTACGACAAACACGCTTCAAAATTTTGCTTACACATGAATCTTGGAGCCTATTGATTATCATGCTATTTCTCATTCCATGGTCACTTCATGGTTGTATAACATTTTTCAAAGTATTAAGTCTTATTCTAAGTGTCAAAGTCACTTTTTCACACATGTTTTGTCTTCAATGAATTCACAAACACACTCCTTTTGGTGCAAGCTTATATACTAGGCATTGCACTGCTCTTGAAGGAAAGGCTTGCATAATAACTGGTGGTAGTTACTACGAAATCCATAAGCATAATTCACTCCACAATACATGATGAGGTTCAGTTCACACTCTCCATTGAGAGTCTTCCTCACTTCGTTTGCAATTTCACTTCTACTTCAGTGAGTTTTCTCCACTATCGCTCTAGTGCACCTTTGTTTTCGCAAGTATCACTTTCACGTTCGGAACTATCGCTTTTTCTTGAATTCACTTTGATAAGTGTCGTTTTCATTTTATCTATATTGCGGCATGTGTCGCTTTAAAATTATTTAAGCTTTTGTGATTCATTTTCACTATTCTCTTACTTTCACAAGTGTTGTGTTTTGGCATGGGAACTGTCGCATGTTGTAAAAGCAGAGTTATGGTTCATTTAAAGAGACATATTTGATATCAATGGGTCCTATATATCATGTCTACATGCATTACAGTCATTCCCAAAGTTTTATGCATGTTCATACTAGTGTTTTCACTGTAATCACAAAGTATATCTTAAGTGTCGCACTTGGAGGAGAATGTTGTTTTGTCTTCGCATTAAGGGTATCATGTTGATTCTGAGTGTTGAGTGTTTAACTTTGTGTCATTTATTTTTTTGAGTGTCTCATCATGTTGACGTCCAACCTTGGTTTTATCTCTACCTCACTGGTCCCACACTTCGTCAAATTTAGGAAATTTTCATGCCCGAACAGCTTCAGATCACTCTGCCCTATTGAACTGCTCATTGTGCAGTTACAAGCTTCAAGCATGCATCCCTTTCTCTTGGAAATACACAATGTGTAGTTACTACCTCCAAGAATTGTGCATTGCGTAATCACGGTGCCCAAGAACTTCCTCCTGACCTCAAGAAATAGACAACTCTACCTCCAATTCAGTCTCCTACAAATTGCGCAGCTTCAAGCATTAGTCTACTACCTGGTCTCCTTGAACTACATAATCCACTCGCTCTCCCTCTCTCTTGAATTGTGTATTGCGCAGTTACACTAATAAATCCTACCTCAATGTGACCCTGGGTTGCGCCTGCATATTAGTCCTCCTGTTGTTGCCCATTGCATTGTTGGAAGCCTTAGTCCCTCACTCCTGTCCTATGGAATTACACACTACACAATCCCCGAGCCTTCCTCCCTGTTCAACACTAAGTTCCAGGTCACTCAGTGGTTTTCACGAAAATAATTATACTAGGAGATTTTCTAACTAATGTCATCTTTTCATGAGTGATTTCACCTGTACGTACTACATTTTGACATAGCAAGATGATGCTCGGAGAGGAGGAGAAGGAGATTATGCCATAAGACACTTGTGAAGAAGGAACGATGAATAACTCATCAAGAAAGAAGATGAAGGAACACTAGTTTATGACATAATACCAAAGATTAGTACCACAAGAAGATTCCATATCATCTAGTCCCTTGGGTGAAGATGAAGACAAAGTAGACCTTCCACGAAGATGACGTACCAAATAGACTTGTCACGAAAATTGAAGACAACAAAAAGAAGAATATCTTGGCATTGCCACCTCATCATGAAATCCATGTCATCACTTTCAAGTTGTGACTTGTATAAGTGTCATCACAATGAAATATGTGTCCATGTGTCTTCCCACCTCATTTGCGGATGTAATGATGTAATTATTAAAAGAAAAAAACAAAATGTAATGTGCGGAAGTCGAAGAGTCGTATGTGGAATATGAAAAGTCACATAATCATATATGGACAAAAGAGTCTTTAGGAAAAGTCCAAAAGTCATATAGAAGTCCAAATGTCACATTAGAAGTCCATGAGTCAGGAGGGCAAACCAATATTCGTAGGGGATATGAAAGGTCATTCCTCTTGTTATAAAAGAAACCTCATAACTCAAGAAAAGGGATTTTGGAGGCTTAGCCTTTGTAGAGCTATAATTGGATTCTCTGGCTTGCCATAAAAGAGAAGATCGTTCTTTGGAGAAGCAAGAAGTGACTTAATGTTCTACTATTAGAGCTAGTGTCTCACCATTGTAACTGTGTACTTGGATTTTTTGTTCAATAATCATAATTTCGTTGAGCCAACACATTTTCATGCATATATCGTAAATATGGTAAAACTATTCTTTATATGTTTTGATCACATGTACTAAGGAAATTGAACTACTTCATTGGCTTTGGTACTTATCTTATTGGATATTTGTTGTATTTGCTTTAATGTTTGTTATCTTTTTGTGAACTATTTTTCTAGATAACTAATGAATTATTCCTTGCTCTCATGTGCCTCTCTTAGGATAGTACTATTACTTTCCTTCCATAGACTCACTCTTTACCTCCCTCTCGTGAATGTCTCCTTTTACACATTGCAATTGGTGTTTCATAGTGTCAACTTGTTGATTTGAAAGGTTATTTGCATACTCACTTATCTGATTCATCACATCCAAGACAAATATTAGAGTTATGGTGGTCGGATGGATACTTCGATGGGTAACCTACTTCAAAAGTGTGAGGTCTAATTTGGACTTCACATCTCGGAGACCCCCTTTGTTGACGGATTTCCAGCACTGTCAACACATAGGTAGTATTCAATTTAAGGAGTCATTAAAAAAAAAAAAATTCTATTTGTGTTGTTTTATAGTGATGTGCATCATCGAGTGTGTGTGCTCCAATTATGGGCCTATTATTTTGTATCACAAAAAAATCTAGTAAGTTATATCTCTTTGACGGAAAATTCTGTTGTCGTGGGTTTTGAATAGTTTTTTTATAGGACATTGCATTGATATTTGTAAAATAATATTATATTTTGATTGCCATTCAAAGAAAAATTTGAGTTGTTTTAACAATTGAAACAATTACCTTGTAAAAAATAATAGTAGTTTGAATGTATTTAAAGAATAACTTCCATGAAATGAAAGAGAAAATGGTCCTATTGAATTCCCTACATAAAATTTCTATACAGACTATAAGTAAATACTCCAATTGAATTCCCTCTACAAAATTCATATATAGACTTTAATATTAATGAACCAACTTGATGTATATATACTTATTTAAGTGTACATATAATTTTTGCTTGATGATAAATTCTTTATTTACAATTTACATAACTTAACAAAGTGGTATAATGTCTAAAATAAACATGAAATGTCAAAGTAATTTTAATTTTCATATAAAAATAATAATTTATTTTAAAAAACTAAAATAAAGTTCACTTTTCAAATTTAAATATAATCTTTGTTATCTTTTTTTCTATCCTCTACCTTCCATAAAAACACAAGCTTCCTAATATTGCAAACCCCAAATTTCTCTAAGCCTTGGGTTTACTTAAGAAAAACCCAATTTTAACAATAATTGAAACTTTAGGTTTCCTTATTGAAACTGCTACGTCCACTAGTACAACTTGAAAAATAATAAATTAAAAATAAAAGGAAAAAAATCAGAATTTTAAATTTTCGTGGAAAATAATAAATTAAAAATAAAAGAAATCAAAATCAAAAACCTTAAATTTTCGTTTTATTAAGATACTTTTAGCTAGTTCAATACAAAATTATCCTTTCAACCATTGTAAGCTATAATTTTGTAATAATATCAAAACTCTCAATTTGCTTAAAAGCAAACAAACTCATATTTCAGCATCTCTGAGTTAACTAAATTTTCATAAATACACTGTGATTTAAATATGCGATATGAAACACAGGCCCAACAAACTTCGAAGGATCCAAAAGACTAAGACCGTCGCTTTAATGTTGTGATGTCATAACTATTGCTTTGATGACGCCAATTTGTATATGGCATCTCTGGATCCCATTAACACTGGGTACTACATTATAGACATGTGTCCACATTTTATTATTAAAGCACATTGTAAGTATGACACTGAATTAAGAACATCGACATGGACAACCATAGAGATGAGGAGATCCGTGGCAGATATATCTTTATAAAGTTACTCTGTTTATTAATTTTCAATACCACAGGTAGGGTTGGAATTTCAAAACAAATTTACCTGACAGATTTTAGACTTCATTTATTTATTTTTACAGTTTCAACTAACATTTTTTATTATTTTATAAAATATTTATTTAAAAAAATCACACTGTAATAAACAATTTTCTAATCAAATTCTATTCTTGAAAATATATAATAATAATAAAATTCACTGTTTTACAAAATATTTACTTTGTCAAATCAAATCACCTAATAACAAGCAATTTTCCCATAAATTCTATCCTTAAACATTGAGCACGCATATATGAAAAAAGGACCACATGTAACAGAAGGACCTGTCCACGTTGTATTAGTTGTGTTGTATCAATTGTGATTCGTATACCAATTCTATCCTTGAGTTCATGTAACAGAAGGACCTGTCCACGTTGAATTAATTGTGTTGTATCGATTGTGATTCGTATACCATTGGGAACAAAAGGAGCTGTCGATGTTAATGCTAAAATGGAACTGTTCAAAGAGTCTTTAGAAGGGCCTGGCCTTGGGCTGGCCATATTAATACATATCATCACTACACCTACTTCATGTATAGGAGGCTGTAGTCTTAAAAAGTAACAGAATGATCTAGAACTTAGCAAAGATTTTAAATCAGAATTTTGTTTATAGTTATTAAATTTTAGTATTTTGAGTGTCCCAAGGGTTTTTGATAGTGCTGAATTCATTTTCATTATTAAAAATGCAATTCAAACACTCCAATTACCTGATTTTTTGAATTTTATTTTACCTGATTGTTGTAGCTCGTCAGTTTGGGTTTTTCTTTTTTCCAAAGATTTTTGAAAATTTCAGTTCAAAGTTGTTGAATTTAACTATTTGAATTTGTGGAATCCTAATAACAGTAGTCTAAAAAATTCACAGAATAATCCAGAAATTTTGGTAGGATTATGAAAAATTCTGGTAAAGAATTTTGAAAATTTGGGTTACAGTTGTTAAACTTCAATATTTTGAGTGACTTTCAAGTTTTTGATAGTGTTGAATCCATTTCCACCATCAAAAATGCAATTCAAACAGTCCTACTACCTAATCTGTTTTTTTGCTTCCGTAAACAACTCCATTCTAACAATTTAATATATTTTTAAGTTATTAATCTATTTATATATTCAGAAATATATTTTAAATAATAAAAAAATACAAATTTATTTAAAATATATCTCCAAATTTTAATGAGAAAGACTATTCAATCTATAAATTAAAATACACTTATTTTTTAATACATCACAAAAGCTAATTGAATTGGTTATTGTGCTGCATGTATGGATTATATGCATTAAATCATGAGGATTTGGAGTGCTCATATGTTTCATTGTGTTGCTTGGGAGTCTAAACACTCACACAGAAATTCTGGTAAGATTTTGAAAAATTCATGTAAAGATTTATGAGAATCTTGTTTACATTTGTTAAATTTCAGTATTTTGGGTGTTTTAAGGATTTTTGATAGTGCTGAATCCATTTCCACTATAAAAAATGCAATGCAAACAATCCAATTACATGATTTTTTGAATTTTTTACCGAATTCCAACAAAAAAACTAAGCTCCTCCAAACTATTCTGTTGCTTCCATAAACCACTCCGGAATAAGTACTTAAATAAAACCATGACCTTTTCGAAAGATTGTAAGATAGGTTTACCAAAAAGCTCGTGGGATTATTGTTAAGATCCATCTAACTCTGGATCTATCATGGGCCGAGAGGGATCAAATCTCTCAAGGTGCAAACCTATTTTTTGAGTGCAAAACTTGAGGAAAGGTTTGCACCTCGAGAGATTTGATCCCTCTCGGTGCATGATAGATCCAGAGTCACATGGATCTAGGCTGGTTCCAGTCGGAGGCATCAACGTCACATTTTTCACATTATTAAAAAAAATTTATAATTTTGAGATGTAAGATGGATCTAGGTGTGCTGCCAAGGAAAATCTATCAAAGATATGATTAATTTTATCAGTAATATGTAAATATATCAAATATTAATATAATCATTTTAAATATGCTAAATATTTCTAATATTAACTTGGTCATTTTAATTTTAAATTTTCTTAGTTACCTGAGTTCGTTGAGATGATAATTATTTTTAATAACTATAATGATGAAAAATGATGAAATATTTTTTTTTAAATGCAAAGTGACAATAATAGTGTTGAAAGATAGAAAATTTGAATAATAAGAACGTACTCATGTTACAATCAATCTCAAACTATTTTCTTCTACTATTCTTATTTCCTCCCTTGTTAGTTTTGTTATCTTAAATCGTAAACCATTTAAATCTTTAGCTCGATCTGTTGTAGTAAACATGATACCTTGTCTCTCTTGCTGTCCAATATTAATAGCTTAAATTACTATAACACAGAAATCAATCTACATTGTTAATAACTTTTTGTGCTTACACTAAAATCAATTCATATTTGTTAATCCAATCACATTAATATTAATGTACCATCATATATCCAATTACATCAAATCAGAAATCAACATATAGATTGAAATCAATGCATTTAATGCAAGAAATCAAATAAGATTAGAAAATAACTTCTACATTGAAATCAATGCAGCTAATGCAATAAATCAAATAAGATTAGAAACCAACATCTACACTGAAATCAATGCATTTACTCAAAGCAATCAAATAGGATTAGAAATTTCCATCTACATTGAAATCAATGCATTTAGCGCAAACAATCAAATAGTATTAGGAATAATCTACATTGAAATAAATGCATGTAGTGCAAGCAATCAAATATATTATAAATCGACGTCTAAATTGAAATCAACACATCCAGTGCAAGAAATCAAATAGTATTAGGAATCATCACCTACACTGAAATCAATGCATCTAGTGCAAGTAATCATATATCATTAGAAATAATTATCTACACTAAAATCGATGCATCTAGTGCAAATAATCAAATAGGATTATAAGTCACCATCTCCACTTAAATCAATCCATCTAGTGCAAAAAATATTCTTCCCTCTCTCCACCCTCCATCCATATCTATATCCCCATCCATCTCTTTTTTTTTGTCTCTATCTCACCCCCCTAAACACACACGCTCTCGCACTCCATATATATCATTCTCTTTGTTGATCACCCTCTCTCCCCATATCTCTCTTCTTCCCTCTCTTCCCCTTCTCTCCCTCTCCCCCGCTAATATCTATCTTTCCTCCTTTTGTCCTCTCTCTCTCTCTCTCTCCATCTTCCTTATCACTCACTCTCCCTCTCTAGGAACCAACATCTACACTGAAATCAATGCATTTACTCAAAGAAATCAAATAGGATTATAAATCGTCATCTACACTGAAATCAATGCATTTAGTGCAAACAATTAAATAGGATTAGAAATCATCTACATTGAAATCAATTCATCTAGTGCAAGTAATCAAATATAATTATAAATTGACATCTAAATTGAAATCAACAAATTCAGTGCAAGCAATCAAATTGTATTAGAAATCACCACCTACACTGAAATCAATGCATCTAGTGCAAGTAATCAAATATCATTAGAAATAAATATCTACACTAAAATTGATGCATATAGTGTAAATAATAAAATAGGATTATAAATGACCATCTCCACTTATATCAATCCATCTAGTGTGAGAAATATTCTTCCCTCTCTCCACCCTCCATCCATATCTATATCCCCCTCCATCTCTTCTTTTTTGTCTCTCTATCTCATGCCCTTTAACACACACTCTCGCAATCCATATATATCAATCTCTTTGTCAATCCCCTCCTCTCCCCATCTCTCTCTTCTTCCCTCTCTTCACCTTCCATCTATATCTCTATCTTACCCTTCTCTCCCTCTCCCCCATTAATATCTCTCTTTCCTCCTTTTTTCCTCTCTCCCTCTCTCTCCATCTTCCTTATCACTCTCTCTCTCTCTCTCTCTAGAAACCAACATCTACACTGAAATCAATGCATTTACTCAAATAAATCAAATAGGATTATAAATCGCCATCTACACTGAAATCAATGCATTTAGTGCAAACAATCAAATAGGATTAGAAATCATCTACATTGAAACCAATTCATCTAGTGCAAGTAATCAAATATAATTATAAATCGACATCTAAATTGAAATCAACAAATTCAGTACAAGCAATCAAATTGTATTAGAAATCACCACCTACACTGAAATCAATGCATCTAGTGCAAGTAATCAAATATCATTAGAAATAAATATCTACACTAAAATCGATGCATATAGTGCAAATAATCAAATAGGATTATAAATGACCATCTCCACTTCTATCAATCCATCTAGTGTGAGAAATATTCTTCCCTCTCTCCACCCTCCATCCATATCTATATCCCCCTCCATCTCTTCTTTTATTTCTCTCTATCTCACCCCCTTAAACACACACACTCTTGCAATCCATATATATCAATCTCTTTGTCAATCCCCTTCTCTCCCCATCTCTCTCTTCTTCCCTCTCTTCACCTTCCATCTATATCTCTATCTTCCCCCTCTCTCCCTTTCTCTCCATCTTCCTTATCACTCACTCACTCTCTCTCTCTCCACCTTTCTCTCTCTATTTCCTTCTTCTTACCTCTCTCCTCCTCCCCCTCCAAGTCCATCTCTCTTTCCCTCCCTCTCTCCACTCTCTCATGTCCTCTCTCTTCCTTCCTCTCTTTCCTTTTCTCTCCCTCTCTCTCTCTCTCTTCACCGACCAACTATGTTACTATATCCCTCCCTCTCTCCTTATATCTCCTTCTCCCCCCTTATCTCCATCTCTCCTTATTTGTCTCTTTATCTCAGCCCGAAACATACACGCTCTCTCTCTATCTCTCCCTTGTCACTCCTTCTCTCTCTCCCCTTCTCACTCTCTATATTTCTTATTTCCTACATCTCTCCCCCTCCAGCTCCATCTCTCTTATCGATCCCTCTCTCTTCCCGGATCTCTCTCTCTCTCTCTCCAATACTCTCTCTTCCCCCATCACTCTCCTCCTCTCTCATATCCTTCCTCTCTCTCCCTTTCTCTCCCACCTCTCTCTCTCTCTTTTCCCTCCAATCCTCTCTCTTCCCCCACATCTCTCTCTCTTTCTCTCTAATCCTCTCTCTTCCCCCATCCCTTTCTTTCTCTCTCTCTTTCCACCCCTCTCTCTCTCCAACTAAATTACTATATCCCTCCCTCTCTCTTTCTCACTTCTTCTCTCCCCCCTTCTTTCCATACATCTTGCTTTGTCTCTTTATCTCACCTCTAAACATACGCACTCTCTCTCCTCTCTCCATCTCTCCCTTATCACTCTCTTTCTCTATTTCTTCTTAGTTATGTAAACTAATGAACATAAATATTCGTAAATATAAAGCAGATTATGGAGTAAATATGAAAAGAGGTTTTATTTACTTACCATACCTCTAGTTTATTTATATTTTTATTTATTTACCATACCCCTTTTCTTTACTATGGTATTTGGCCCATAGGCTTGTTATATAATTAGTTTTTTATTTATAATCCTATGTGATATATTGTTATTTATTTACCTTACCTCTTTATGCCTCTTTTATATTTATTTATTTACCATACCTCTTTATATCTATTTTATATTTATTTATTTATTGATCATACTTGTTTATACCTCTTTTATATTTATTTATTTACCCATGGTATTTGGCCCGTGGTATCAATATTAATTTGTCCCATGGTCTTCGTCCCATAGGCTTCATCTAAATAAAACCTCTTTTTTAAAGCTTTTTTAATATAAAAAGGTTTATGGAATAAATATAAAAAGAATATTTATTTATTTACCATACATCTAGTTTATATATTTTTTTATTTATTTACCATAGCTCCGGAGTAAGCATAAATTCATTTTAAAAATATTTAATTAAAAGAAATATTAAAATATTTTAGATTTTGATTGTTTGTGTTGAATTAACTCTTTTCCTTTGATTTAGGAAATGGTATTGACTTTAATAAAGAGTAAAGATGTTTAAAATTTTACTTAATTTCGAAATTCAATGTGGTAATTTTTTTTGTTAAAGGTAAATTTATGATCCATTCAAATTCACATATATAATTTACCATCCATTCAAATTATATAAATAATACATAATTGAATTAGAAATTGATATATGTTCTCGCACAATGAGATTTTTTATTATTTATTTATTTATTTATTTATTTATTTTATTTTATTTTTAATTCAAAACTTAAGCCGACATTTTGTATGAGGACGTGACATACCTGACATCGGGGTCATATTGGGCTGTAGATGCGCCTCTCGGCACAACCAAGAAGCGTCATTGACATTTAGCCAAGCGTGGATCCAATAGACAGCAATATTTGCAATATTTCCGCCTTGTCAATGTAGGATTACGATGACTCTAGTTTATTTTTATTTTGTTTCATTTATTTGTATGTTGTTTCATTTGATAATTTTAATCATTATTTTTTTAATAAGATGTTCATTAAATCATTTTTATATGATAAATTTTTTATTTATTTATTAGGTAATATTTATTAATTATTTGATTGTTCATTTATTATTTATCAATTGTTTATGGTTTTTTTTAATAATTATAACTTTGTTTAATGTTATTATTATTATTTTTTGAAATGAGATAAATCTAACTATGTTAGGAAGATGGTGGACGTTCTTTTTAATAGTAGTAGTTATGTTAACAATAATGGTAATATGTTAAACTTAAAAAGAATCCTCTTAAATCTATTTATAAGAGGGTTGTCTTCGCCATTAAGTCTTATTCTTTTGTTAATTCTCTCTCGATGAATCTTATTGAGAGTAATCCCCCACCCCTAGGATTTATGGTCTTCCTAAGATTCATAAGCTTCAGGCCACTTTAAGATCTATTGTTAACACAATAGGTGGTCCCTTTTATCATCTCGCTAAATTTTTAGCCATAAAGCTAAGACCTCTTGTGGGTCTCACTGATTCTTATGTTAAAGACTCAACTTCTTTTATCAATGAGTGGAAAGACATTAGGCTTGAACCCATGGATTTATTAATAAGCTTCGATGTTGTCTCCTTATTTACCAAGATCCCCATCCATGAAGCCATTGATGTCATTAAGAGGATCTCGGACAACAACACTTCTAAATTGGTTGGCCTTTGCCTCACCTTGACTTTTTTCAGTTTCCAAGGTGAGTTCTATGAGAAAACCTACGATGTTGCCATGGGTTCCCCTCTTTCCCCTATTGTGGCTAACGTTTTTATGGAGGATTTTGAAATGAAGGCCTTGGCCTCAGCTCAATTTCGCCCGAAGAAGTGGAATAGGTTCATGGATGATACCTGTGTCATTTGGCCCCATGGTCGCAAGAAGTTGAATTTGTTTCTTGATCACCTAACTTCTGAGTCTGATTACATCAAATTCATGATGGAAGTGGAAGTGGATGGTTGCCTTCCCTTCCTAGATATTCTTCTCTCTAGAAGGGATGATGGTTCTATCTATCACCAGGTGTTTCGCAAGAAAATTCACACTAAATAGTATCTTCATCCTATTTCTCACCATTTTCCGGCTCAAAAATTTGGTGTTCTTTGCATTCTTGCTACCTGTGCTCTTAGAATATATTATGATAGCCACTTGGAATCAGAGAAATCCCATCTTCTCGATGTGTTTGAGAATAATGGGTATAGTAGATCTCAAGGTCATAAGGCCTTTGAAAAAGACTCTAAATGCTTAGGCGGCAAGTCCACTCCGTTGGATCATATCTCCAAGGTTAATTATCCGTTTATCCAATGGACCACAGGAAATTTTTCCCATGCCCTTAGGAGAAATAATGTCTCCTCTTCATTCAAACCTCTCTGTACTATCAAGAATTCTCTCGGATCTATCAAGGATCCTATAGACCCAAAGGACTTAAAAGGGGTTTATATGGTTCCTTGTTCTTGTGGTACTCCATATATTAGAGAAATAGGTCAATCTATTAGATGTAGAAATTATATACAAGATGCATGTATATATCCAGATTCTCCTGATCTAACAATATTTTATCTTCTTGCTAAATACATAATCCTTCCACTGTTAATATTTTGCGAAAATTAAAATCAATTGCAAACACATGAAGCAATAAAAACAATCACGCATAACACTGTTGTTTAACAGGAAAGCCTGAAGTTGAAAACCCCAACTATCATATATTATGTATCATGGAGATCATGTAACAATCTCATACAAAGCGTAGTACATCAAGCTCTCAGTACAATCAATCGCCACACACTAATCAGAAGAAATCTGCAAATCCATGCACCAATTTCTTGCCACGTGATAGCCTGCCTCCACTACGCAATCCCTGTTGAAAAATATCTCTGAATGAATTCGAATTACCCTTGCCTTGACTGCGCAATCCTCATTAGCAACTCCAATGTGTGTGTGGTGCAATCAATGCATCACTATAGTCACAACAGATAGTCCATCTTGCCCTTTCACCTATGTCTCCACTGGGTCTCCACTGGAACTGACATGCACTGTAGTTAACTGCTATATTTTTTCAGTTGATTAATGAGTTTTATTTCTGAATTAATTAACTAATTAATTCACTCCACTCTCACTAGTGTATCATCCAGTTAGACTAGATACAAATAGCTCAACTGAGTTTAACCCCATTAGCTGATTTAAACTGAATAACAACTCCACGAACTACTCTTTCAACTCTGTCATAACTTTGCCACTTCCGTTCTAACTGAGTCCTCCATGCATGAACCACCAGTAAACCCTAGGAATTGCGTAATTCCTTCAGCCTGTTGATTTTCCAAATCTGTATATTGAAATTAAGTGCTCCAAGAGAATAAGTTGTTGTTTATTGTCGGATTATTATTAAGAGCTAATAATAATCAACACTTCTATTTTTAGATCGACGATCTATAAACAAACTTCACCCAATATTCTAAAAATATAATTTCATCTATTTTTTCAACTTGACCAACCATTCACAAATATCATCCTACAACTTCTGAAATATGATCACGATGTCTAAAAATATACATAGTCTAAAAAAAGACTTGCGCCTAAAAATAGCTTGCGGGCCCACTTAGCGAAGGTGACTGATTTTCACTAAGATCATCATCTTGTTGAATCTCAACATTAGACAGAGAATCCTTGAGCATGTTGTAGACATTAGGCACAATTGATCCTGCACTTCTGCTCTTGCGGAACATGCTGAAAAATCGAGTCACCATGTATGCCTTGAAGACTCCAAAGTCATTACTAAGGTGGATCATTTGCATCATAGGAAGGTGAGGGAGGCTATTGAAATTGAGAGGAATCCTAAAAATCTCAAAAGAGATGATGGGTGGAAATTAAGTAAGAGTTGGACTCCGGCCCTCTCCAAGCGATTCTCCCCCTTGTGTTGATTTCTTTTTGGTCAAAGTTTTTTCCTCTCTTTGTTTTATTCCCGTCCCATTAGTTTTTTGAAAATTTTCCTCTCTTATCTTTTTAGGTTTGTTCTCTTTTTCTTTGTTAATTTTTTTCTTTAATTCCCTTTATTTATTTTCTTAACTTTTTATAATTTGTTTAATTTTAAATTGTATATATATTTACCTGCTTATTTTTATTCTAGATTTTTTTTAGCCTTTTTATTAATATTTCTTAATATCTGAAATTATTATTATTATTATATTTTTATTTTTATTTATTTTGTTTTTTATGCCCCTATTATTATTTACCCCTCTCCCTTATTATATTAACTATAATTTAATCTTTTTACTAAATTATAAATTATTCTTTAATAATATTTCTTAAAAACTTAAAAACCTTTAATATTATAACTTTCTAACTAACCTAGTCAAATAACGGTTAGTTTTTAACAGCTAGTTTATAACGGCTAGTTTTATCAGCTATGAGCGGGCAATGAGGCATCCTTACTATTTATTCAATGAGATTGGTTCCCTTCTTCACCTTATCGTGAGGATGAACCACATTAGATGGTTCAAAATGTTGACCAAATCCTAATGATGTGATTAATCCGAAAGACATTTATCTAATATAAATATATATTTTCTTTAAATCAAAATTTTACAAACTCTTTTATTATTTTAATTATGTTTTATCCTTTAATTCTTTACATTGTGACAATTTCTTTCTAAATTTTATTATAATAATATTTTTCATATCTTATGATTTCTTTTTGTATTTCTCCAATAATTTAACGAATATTTAATATCTCGTTTATATTTATATCAAATTATAATTTATATTTATATTTGCAATTAATATATTAATTAAATTTATATTTATATTTTGTTATTTTTAAGATTTTCTTTATTTTATGCAGTGTAGAGTATTTGGTTTGCGTAGGGTATAATTCTCAAGGGTCTCAAGTCCTAACCTTATTGGAAGGGGTTGAGGATGGAAATCAATTTTGGGGAAATTAAACTATCCCAAGGGATGCCCAAGATCTACTGAGCTTTGCACAATCGTGGTGATATAATATCAATGTAAGTATATCATTATCCATCCATTACAAAATCTCGGTGATAGCATTTACATAATCCCGGTGATAGCATCCCAATGTGAGGAGATCATTCTTCCATCCATTGCAAAATCCTGGTGATAGCATCTAGTGTGAGTAGATAATTCTTACATTCATCGAAAAATCTTGATGATAGCATCCCACTCTCAGTAGAGAATTCCTCCATCCAATAGATGGGTCATCCCCATCCTAGGATCAACTTAGCTACAAAATAAATAAAACATTATGCTTATTAAATTTATTGCGAATATTTCCTTACATTTATGACATGGCAACCAACAATTCATTTTATTGAACTATTAATTTAATTAATGTAAAAATATTATTTTTGCATTGAGATCCACTTTTTACAACACAGTATGAGGGAGTAGTGTAATTCATTTAATGCTCAACATGGAATTAACTCTTTATGAATGTCCAATTCCTTTCATGCTATATGAGGTGCATATATTTTTTAAAATATAAAATTTGAAAAAAAATGGAATTTAAATTGATTAAATATAAAATGAGATTTTACAATCCTCCACTAAAAATAGCATAACATTCGAGAGATGATTTTAGATTGACAATGATGATTAATATCAACTGTGACGACATATGGTCTATGAGGCATTGATAATATAAGAGATTACTTGGACCTTTGGAGCATTGTTTTTACGTTCTAAAAGCAATAAGAGAAGCGTTACAAGATCTCTATAACTTTTACAAGTTAAAAGGTCAAGAAGGTTAGTAGTGTGA
Organism: Pinus albicaulis; assembly: GCA_034641835.2. Classification (NCBI taxonomy): domain Eukaryota; kingdom Viridiplantae; phylum Streptophyta; class Pinopsida; order Pinales; family Pinaceae; genus Pinus; species Pinus albicaulis. Next base: position 1,527,220,347 of record CM076570.1, on the reverse strand, counting down.
TGACTATTTTCAAATCTAGATCTAATCTTAGTATAATTTGCAAAAAAAAGAAGAGGATGCGCTTTTCTCCTTTAACCTTCTTAGCATCATAAAGGTGACAAAATCTTTCATATCATGGTGTTTTGGGGATTCACCAAGACCTAGTTTCACTATGGAGCTCATTAGAATTTATTTTTATTTTAGCAATGTTTATTTTGTTATATATTCGAGTAACGACGGAGAGATATTTGAATTTAAAGATTTGGGTTGATCATTTCATTATAATCTCTTAAATTATTTTTTCCTAATCTTGTTATCATGCCGTGATTTATTCTTAAATTTTTGGTGTAGTAATATTTTTAATATGATCTTTGTTTTGCAAAACTGTCTCCTTTATTCCTTCATGGTTTATCCAAAACTAGCCATTCTCATGTCATCTTGGATTACTGATGATGGTTTTGTTATGATATTCCTTGTCTTCATTTTGTTTAACATCTTCATATACAAAAGATAGTTAGTCATTGCCATGCTTTTAATGAGAAAATGCTTTCTTTGATGAGGAGGATAGGATAAGGTGTATCCCCATTAATGTTGAGATTATAAGTTATAAATTGCTTATGTATCTATTATACCTTTCTCCAGGACTCTAGAGAAAAAAAAATCCCCAATCATGTTTGCTCTGAGATAGTCACTAGAAGGAAATTTCTAACTTCTAATGATGGAAATTCCTAAGGAACTACTATGTGGGACACCACCCCTCACTTAAGCAATTCACTTCTCATTTTAGGTTTGATATAACCAGGTCAAGGGGAGAATCCCTTAGGCTAGTCCTATCATTGAGGTAAGGATCTAAGATCCTAGGACTAGGAGAACTAACTCTTCAAGTTTATTTTTGATATGAAATCTACTTATTACTTGCAATGCTAGCCTAAATACAAGTTGGACAAATGGGATAGTATTGGAAGCAATGAGGGAGAAACTTCATGAAAAGGGGGCCTATTGATGATCACTATTCCATTAGTTTATTATATGTACCAAGTTTGGTGACTTGTTTAATTACTTGAAGGGCTAAACGAAGTGTTGACCATTTTGATATGATTGTTAAACTTAGAAAGTATCTTGAAGTGCCAAGTATTAAATTATGTATTTTTGTATTGATGTTGTAACCGCATGCAAGATATGTAAACCATTCAAACTAGAAAATATGTCATTAAACTAAATTTCTGAGTCAAGTGATTAATTAAACTTTCCCATTTAGTGCATAAAGTGTTTGAGATTATGATGTGAGATGAAAATTTGATATAACATAAGGAAACTATTAGTCCTAATGCTTCCTTGAAATTATATTAACCATAACACTTGAATCGAACTATAAGATCAATAATAATCATATTGGGCATTGTTTGATATTGCCATTAACATGTTAAGAAATATAAATTTGCACCAATTATGAGATTTTGTGAAGTCCTTACTGTGTGTTATATTATATTTCAATGTTGCTAAATATCCAAAACTTTATGTATATCTCACAAATGACCTCATAATTATGATAGTTAATGGAAAAAAGGTTGAGTGAGTAAGAAAGCATAAAAAAAGCTCAATTTAGATACATGAACTGGAACTATAAATAATATTTTATGCTCCACTACTAGATGAGATGGATATGGTGCTAGGTGTAGAATGGTTGTAGTTGAGCACTTATACCACAAATCTTAAAGGAAAACTCATGGAGTTTAATTTGTAAGATTAACATTATAAATTATATAGTGTTGATGGTTCCACTCTCAAGAAGAATGAAATACAACTACTGAAAAAAAAACACAAGAGGAACATATGAACATAGAATAATGGAAGGAAAGAAAATATGTTGCCAATAAGTGTTAACATTTTACATTAAACAACTAGGTCAAAAGAATCCAAAATCTTGTATAAATAACATAAAGAGATCTCACCAACATTGTAAACAAGAACAAAGTGAAGGAGTTAAAACTAGGCAAGGAAAAGATGATAGTGCCAAAGAAAAATGTTGAATTAGAGAACAACTAATTTTTTATGCTATAAGGATAAAACATTCCTTAAAGGGGTGGTGGTGTAATAGATTTATAATAATAATAATAATAACAATTGTCAATTGTGTTTATCTTCAATGGATGGGGTGAATTACTATTATCCTTTCCACTTGGGATTAATTCCCATAACTGACATGTTGAACTTATATATTCAAGCCTTGTGCTTGTACACCATTGAGGAATGTGAAATATCTTACCCTTTCCCAGGGGATGGTTAGTGGGGTGTTTTGTTACATGTAAATAATAAATGTAATAGATACTAAGCAATAACATTTCAGTTGTGAGAAGATCGAAGAATACAAATTCTACCTCATGACCAGTGAATGCATATATCTACATTGTCACGAGGCTCATTGTAGTCATCATATTATCAAATATTTATTATTTAATATATATTTATTATGAATTTTTAATAATAATAAATAAGAATTCCATTTACTATAGTGATATCATAGAAACATAGGTTCAAAAATACATTAAATGTTTTTAGATGACATGCAATTCTCAAATATCTTTATTTGAATGAACATTCTTACTAGTGTCTATTGTTTTTTATTGGGATAATGAATTGGTATGTGTATATTGCATGACTTATTTGATACATTGGAGTATTTATATGGATTCATATTGAAAATTTACATTGTCCATGCCCCATACCTTATTCCATATTCTTATTATTCATGCGCATGGTAGTTCTATTTTTTGAAAATTGAATTATGCTTCATTTGCAACGACTTGTTCAATTATTTCAAGTTCACCATGCATGTTTGCATGTGCATTGACATCATTATGAATATGTTATTGGGGTAACTGAAGGATACTATATAATCATCTAAAGTTGATTCTAGATCATTCATTATATGTTTGATTACACACACACACATAACTAATTATTTATGTGGAGCTTATTAAATTACAAATTAATTTGGATATATTTTCATTTTGATATCCATAATGAGAAATATCATGGTATCCATTATGTTATTCTCTCATTTAGAAGTTTTTAAGTTTACTTGCGAGGTTATAAATGAATGTTTTTCCCATAGCTTCAAGATTAATAATTCTATTATCCTATTAATTTTACACCTCATGTATGTAAGGGTTATCATATTGTTCATGTTTGAAACAATTCATATTTTGACTAATATTGAAAGTTAAAAGAAAAAGAAAAAAAACATTTTCGAATCCACACTATTTGAAAGGTTTACCTATAGTGGGAGAAATTCCTTTCAAGTATATCTTATACATGATTTTAAAAACCCAACTCTTTCATAATATGTGGTAAAATGTGATGAAAGAATGATATCACATGGATATAAATTATTAGGCTAAGCCAAATGGTAGATTTACCACATCAAAAAGTGCTTGTTAACCAATATCAGACCCTCACCAAGGTTTGAAACTCAATTAACCTACCTAGTGGGGCTTCTGGGTGTTTTCTTTAGTCTTAGGAGCACAGGGGTTGTCGCTTTAACTATATCTCAAGCTTCCTCAATGACATGCATCAAGTCTACCAATTCTCAATATTAAAAAAAAATGATATCACATGGATATTAATATTATTATCACTTTCCCTAATTGATATTATTGTAATACCCTACTAAACTTCTTTTATATCATGCAATTGAATTCATAATAAAGTAAAATTATATTTTCATTTCTAGGCATAAAATTTTTATTCAAGTTGTGTTGTGAGCTCCCGATTTTCTTACAAACTAAATAATTCCACCGAGCCCATCTAGAACAAGCTTGTCCAGATCCTAAGCCCATAATACTTTGAGATCAAATTATTCTAACCACCATGACCAATGCTTCAATAACAATGCCCAATTTTCATAGGTAAAATGATAAATATCTCGAGTCCAAGCCTCGTCCCGCACATCCACCATAAATATTAATATCTTTCTCCCAAAATTCTCCAGTTTCTCGTCCCAAAGTTCTGTGCAAAATGTCACCATCTTCAAATTTTAGATTTTGTTTTATAGGGGAGGTTTCTTCCCTATGAAGAATCCCCCCCCACCCCCGCCTCATACAATCAAATCTCCTTCAACCTTATCCGAAAATAAATTGTATAATATTCCTTGATGGGTAGGGAATCCTTTATAAATTAAATATTAAAATAAAGTATGTTGTGACTTGTTGATTCAACCAACAAGTGTTTGTGGAGGGTTTTATAGAATTCTTTCAATTTCTCTTTTTACTTTTTTTAAATAATAATTTATTATTGAATTAAAATAATATTAATGAAATATAGTTAAATTAATATATATTATTGTATTAATTTGATTATTAGGGTGTTAATTAATGCATTTAATAATTAATATTTCCCATACACTTGGACATTTTATACAATTAAACTGCTATGTATACTTGTGCAATGCATGTGATGCATACTTATGTAGCTAGAATACACATGCATTATATGCATGCTAATAATCATATTCGATGGGTAACTCAATATAGGTGATTACATATTGTTTAACTCAACCATGGTAAGCACGCACAAATAGGAAAGAACAGACAAAAATGGAAAAGAAAAGCATAAGTTGCAATATTATTCATATATATATATATATCTATATATATATATATATATATATATATATATATATATATATATATATATATATAATACTTGGAGTGGACCTTGGTTTCACATTCCAAGTGGTCTCTTGGACTCCTTTTGTTCATTTTCCTTCTACACCTACCCATAGAGGATTAGGTGTCCAACATTCCCCCCTTAATCCGAAGGGGTATGTGTGAGTCCAAGAAGAGTGTTGTAGTACAAATCTACAAAGTATGCATGGCATCACTGAGGTTGAATTATCTCTTTGAAATGTTGGCATAAAGAGGTGGTTCATGGATGACCACTAACACTGGAACGTTAAGTGCAGTTCTCGAAACTCTTCCAAATCTGGCAAGAAGCTAAGGTCTTTTGCTAGAGGAAGTGCTCCTCATATTTTGAAGATGGAGACCTTAAACCTAGAAGAAGAGAGGTCTACAACTTGAGAAGGTTTAAGCATGACCATCAACTCTGGAATGCTTGAGGCATTTCCTGGAACTCTTCCAAAGCTAGCAAGAAGCTGAAATCTTCTGCTAGATGAAGTGTCCTGAATTCTTTGAAGAGGACAAATATCAACCTCGCATAGATGGTTTAAGGATGACCACCAACCAAAGGCATGCTCATGGGCATATGTGTCACTGGCTACAACTCTGAACCTGGAATGATAGATTGTGGCTCAGGCTCGCTTGAACTGCTCTGTCTCTGGCTACAACTCTAAATCTGGAATGACAGGTTGTGGCCTAGGTTCACTTAATGTGGCTTTGAAGCTTTTAGATGGCCATCATTTCCCCCGATGTCAGATACAAGCTGAGATTATGGTGAAAACTCAACTGCAAGACCTTTTAATATTCTATAATAAATCCTTCCATATGAATGAAACATATTCTTGGCTGTTGATGCCCATTACCAAGAAGCAATCCATCTAACATGAATCTTTGTTCTTGTAGGAGACTTGTGTCTAAAGCATCTCTATGAAGAATGGGTGTGCCGACCATAGTGCTTGCAGGGGTGAAGATCGAAACAATGATCTTTCATATGGCCAAATCAGTCACAGTGTTGGAATTTTACAATCCGTTGTTGCTGTTGTGGAAGAGGAGCAGAATCTAGAACAATTGAAGGTACGCTATCATGAAGGAATTCGACAATCTGAAATTTTATGGGCTTCGAGTAGTCTGGAATATCAAAGGAAAACTCCTTGTCATATCCAAGACGTGTTTTGTGCTTGTTATGGACAAGCTCTTCCAAAGGTTTGATGATGGGCCTCGGAAGTGCAGACTGGATGTTTGCTTATGTATGAAAATCTACTCTTGTACTTGGCTCAATGATCTGAATAGTTTCTTGTTGCTGATGAGAGTTTTTCTCAATGTTCTGAACACAAACAAGTTCGGAATGTCAACTCTTTTGCTGAAGCTCATATTGCTGAAGCTCTGACTCAAACTGAAAAAATTCAATCTTGTCGAGTGCATCATGTAAACAAGTTCTAATATCGGATAGACAATTCTCGCTTATTTTTACTGTATCATAATCAATGGAATGTATTAGATTTTTAAGGAACTTTAATACCTCAGTAATTCTCGTCATTTTCTCTATCAAATAAGACTTCTCTATGAACAAAATTTTCCCACAACAAGCTTAACACAGAAGTGAAGTGCTCTTGTATAATTTTCTTTTTTGAACTTTTGAATAACATTTTTTGCTCACCAAATCCAACCACGTTGCTCCAAAGCTCATATGTTTCAAAAAAACTTAATACATGCAAAACAGAAATGTCCCAATTTAAAACCAGCTAAACCAGGCACTATCAGTAACTCTTTATAATCCTAAAGCTAGGGTTTCTATACTATATTAAAAATTATCTTATTGATTTATATAATCATGTAAATATTGCATTATTTGATTTTATTATCAATTATAATGTGATGAGAATTAAAGTTTTTATTTTTTTCATTTATTGGGTGCAACATTAAAAATCATACCATACCCAAGTGGATTCCTCCCCTTCCTATCCTTCCTCTACTCAAATATTCCATGATGTTAACTATACTAACCTAACCATCCAAAAAACCCCAAGGGTCGAAGCGTTGACTACATTGACCTAACTTCCCCAATGGATAACTGGCAGTTATCATCACAGGTCTAGGGGAGTGTTACCTATATAGTCCTTCCATGACTCCAAGTTTAGGAGGATAAATGGTGGCCAACATCTCCATCCATCTTGATAGGACTAGGGTTAACACCTTAAAATGGAATCTCATTGAGCCTCGGCCTTTCTTGGAATTTTTTCATCACATAGTCAATTTGGATAGCTATAGAATCTAGAACATAAATACTTGTCCACACGTCATAACATGTGCATTGATACATCTGTAATCAAAATATATTCAAATAACAATTTCCTAGCATTCTTATTTTGTCGACATCTATGACATTGATCTTTAAATTGATATAAGATATTTTGGTTACATATAGCCAATATACCTACAATTAATTATCATATAAAAGAGTAAAGAATTATTACTATAATTATATCCATCTCATCAACAATAAGACATGTATTCTCTTTCACATAATCACATATGCCCATAAGTAAAAAATGTTGGGTGTGGAGCCTGATTTTCTTCCTGATTCAAAGATCCTTGTTTTAGCTGGATGTATACCCCAGGAAAATTGTACACCCTTGCACGCAGGGGGGTGCGCCCCCGAAGCCAAAAATAGATGTAAAATTGCCTTGTAAAAGTATATTAATTTCTAGTCAATCTGGGCCGTTCATTAGGCGAATGATCTGACGGTAGAATTTATGTTTAGTTTAGGGTTTTTTTACCTAGAAGGCAACCCCTTGCTTTTATGAGGGTATTGTATTGCGGCTGTGCATGGTATGTGTGTATTCTTTGAGCGGGAAACATATAGGGAGACTGTGAGAGAGAACAGAGGATATTACAGCGGATTTGTTGTAGGTTTTGTCTCTTCATTTTGCTGGATAATAGAAAGGAAGGACTGGCTGTTCGGGGTGGAAGTAGCCCAAACTGGGTGAACCACGTATATCTGTGTCTCTCTGGTTTTATGTGTTTTGTGTGCTTGTATTTTCCGCATATTTTATGTGTTTCATTGCTTTGTAATATTTAATTTTCTAACAACTGGTATCAGAGCCGAAGGTATATTTGGCTGATAAAATCGCAGGAAAAAAGGGTTCCTGGTTCGAGTGGGAGCAATGGCGGACGATGGTAAGTTTAGGGTCGAGAAATTTAACGGCCAAAACTTTGCGCTGTGGAAGATGCAGATGGAAGATTATCTGTATCAGAAAGATCTATACCTACCATTGAGCGGAAAAACAAAGAAGCCGACGACCATGACAGACGCGGAATGGAACATTCTCGATAGAAAGGCACTTGGAACAGTACGGTTGTGTCTTGCGGCATCAGTCGCCTTCAATATTTCGAAGGAAACAACAGAGGGTTTGATGCAGACATTGGAGAAACTATATGAAAAACCCTCGGCCTCAAACAAGGTATTTCTTATGAAACGACTATTTAATATGAAGATGTCGGAAGGTGGATCTGTTGCAGACCATTTAAATGATTTTAATACAGTTACCAGTCAGTTAATTTCTGTAGGGATAAACTTTGATGATGAAGTTTGACCTCTGTTATTTTTGTGCTCATTGCGAGAAAGATGGAATGGTTTAGTTATGGCCATTAGTAACTCTGTCTCTGGATCTAGTACTTTAAAGTTTGATGATGTTGTCGGTGCTATCCTTAGCGAGGAAATGCGACGGAAAAGCTCCGGTGAGAGATCGGGTAATGCTTTGAGTGCAGAGTCTAGGGGAAGAAGAATGGAAAGAGGAAAGAGCTCGGGATATCGCAGTAAATCAAGGAAAGGTAGATCCAAGTCCAGATTGGGGACAATGTGCTGGAAATGCGGAAAGAAAGGACACCTAAAGAAATTCTGTAGATCTCGAAAGGGAAAAGAAGGAGATGCACAACAAGAAAATAATCATGAAGCAAATGTGACAGGTGATGTGTTACAAGATGCTTTGATTCTTTCTTTCGAAAATGTTACTGATTCTTGGGTTGTAGATTTAGGGGCTTCATTACATGCCACACGTGATAAGAAATATTTTCTTGACTATGTTCAAGGAGATTTTGGACAAGTTCATTTGGGTGATGATAAACCCTGTAAAATTGTTGGAATGGGTAAAGTTCTTGTAAAACAACAGAATGGAAACCAATGGCTACTAAAGGAGGTAAGGCATGTTCCGGATCTGAAGAAAAATCTGATTTCAACAGGGCAGTTAGGCAGTGAAGGTTGTGTGACAACTTTCACAGATAAAACTTGGAAGGTCACCAAAGGAGCACTGGTAATAGCAAAAGGTGAAAAGGTTGGTACATTGTATTTATGCAATGATATTTCTAACTCTGTTAATGCTTTAAATTCCAAAGGAGTAGATGCAGCATTATGGCATCATAGGCTCGGACACATGAGTGAGAAGGGAATGAATATTCTTCACTCAAGAAATTTGTTGCCAGGTTTGAAGAATGTTGATTTGGATTTCTGTGAGAATTGCATTTATGGAAAACAAAAGAGAGTCAGATTTCTCAGAGTTGGGAAAGAAAAGAAGAGTGAAAAATTGGAGCTTGTGCATACAGATGTATGGGGACCTTCTCAGGTATCATCTCTCGGTGGCTATCGCTATTATGTTACGTTTATTGATGATGCAACTAGAAAAAATTGGATTTATTGTATTCAAAATAAATCTGATGTATTTGATACTTTCAAGAAATGGAAAGATTTGGTTGAGATTGAGACAGGAAAGAAGTTAAAGTGTCTCATATCAGACAATGGAGGTGAATATTGCAGCAAAGAGTTTGATAGGTACTGTTCAGAGCATGGAATTCGTAGAGAGAAGACAGTTCCAAGAACACCACAAGAAAATGGTGTGTCAAAAAGGATGAACAGAACAATCATGGAACATGCAAGGTGCATGAGATTGCTTGCAGGATTGCCTTTACAATTTTGGGCAGATGTCGTAGATACTGTTTTTTATCTAATAAACAGAGGGCCTTCAAGTTCCTTGGATGGTGGTATTCCAGAGGAAGCATGGACAAGTAAAAAGGTAAACTACTCTTTTTTAAATCCATTTGGTTGTGAGGCCTTTGTCCATATTAATAAAGAAAATAGAACAAAGCTTGAGGAAAAATCAAAGAAATGTACCTTTATTGTATATGGTGCTAATGATTTTGGTTATCGCTTATATGATTATGAAAATCAAAAAATCATTAGGAGTAGAGATGTAATATTCAATGAAACGGTCTTGTATAAGAATCAATTGCAGGAAAAGAAACAGGAAAAAGAAAGCAAGGAATACGCAGTTCTTGATGAGATAACTGAAAAAGTAAAGGTGCTTCAAAATTATAATAATCAACAACCACAGTAGCAGCAACCACCACAACAGCAACAGGCACCTCAAACACCTGAAAGTGGTGTTAGAAGATCTACCAGGATAAGTAGACCCCCTGAACGGTACTCTCTTTCATTATATTATTTATTGCTGAATGATTCTGGTGAACCTGAATGTTATGAAGAAGAAATGCAGGTTGAAAGTAGGAAGAAGTGGGAGCTAGCCATGGAAGAAGAGATGGACTCCTTAATGCATAACCAAACTTGGGACTTAGTCAGGTTGCCTGCAGGTAAAACTACATTGCATAATAAATGGGTTTACAGGCTGAAGGAAGAAGATAGAGGAAAACAGAGGTACAAAGCTAGACTTGTGGTGAAGGGTTTTGCACAGAATAAAGGTATTGATTTTGATGAAATATTTTCTTTTGTTGTTAAGATGACTTCAATTAGAACTATCTTAAGTCTTGTAGCAGCAGAAGATTTACATCTTGAACAGTTAGATGTAAAGACAATATTTATCCATGGAGATTTGGAGGAAGAGATATGCATGCAACAACCAGAAGGATAAGAGGTCAAAGGGAAAGAAAAATTGGTGTGCAGGTTAAAGAAGAGCTTGTATGGCTTAAAACAGGCTCCAAGGCAGTGGTATCTAAAATTTGACAAGTTTATGTCTGAACAAGGTTATACTAGATGTCACTCTGATCATTGTGTTTATCTAAAAAGGAAAAATGATGGCGGCTATATTATATTGTTATTGTATGTAGATGACATGCTTGTTGCAGGGTCTAACATGCAGGAAATAAATGTGCTCAAAAGAAAATTGGCAAATTCATTTGCAATGAAGGATTTGGGAGCTGCAAAACAAATCCTTGGTATGAGGATAACTAGAGACAGGAAAAATCGGAAATTAACACTGTCTCAGAATGAGTACATAGAAAAGGTGTTGAAAATATTTAATATGCACAATGAAAAACCAGTTAGTACACCTTTTGCTAGCCATTTCAAACTTGGTAAGGAGATGTGCCCAAAGACCCAAGAAGACATGGATTATATGTCTAAAGTTCCATATGCATCAGCAGTTGGAAGCTTAATGTATGCAATGGTCTGCACAAGGCCTGATATTGCACATGCAGTGGGAGTTGTAAGCAGGTACATGAATAATCCAGGAAAAGAACATTGGATGGCAATAAAATGGATTCTCAGATATTTGAGAGGTACCACAAAGCAAGCATTATGCTTTGGTGGTTCAAACATTGCTCTACAGGGATATGTTGATGCAGATATGGCAGGTGACAGAGATAACAGGAGGAGCACTACAGGATATGTATTTACTGTAGGTGGAACAGCTGTTAGTTGGGTTTCAAAAATCCAAAGTGTTGTTTCACTTTCAACAACAGAAGCAGAGTATGTTGCTGCTATAGAGGCTAGTAAAGAAATGATTTGGTTACAAAGGCTTATGGGTGAATTGGGTAAGAAGCATGATATGGGCACGTTATACAGTGATAGCCAAAGTGCCATTCATCCTGCAAAGAACTTAGCATTTCATTCTAGGACTAAACACATACATATCAAGTACCATTTCATATGGTCAGTATTGGAAGATGGAGAGTTGAAGCTGGAAAAGATACACACTAGCCAGAATCCTGCAGATATGCTAACAAAAGTTGTAACTAGAGAGAAACTGAAAATGTGCTCAGTTTCAATTCAAGGATGATGATGAAGATGAGGAACAACCAGGTCCAAAGAAGAGTCATTTTCCAGCAAATGAAGTAGCGGTGGAGTTGCTACAATCAGTATCTAAGTGGGATATTTTTGGGTGTGGAGCCCAATTTTCTTCCTGATTCAGAGATCCTTTTTTTAGCTGGATGTATGCACCAGGAAAATTGTACACCCTTGCATGCAAGGGGGTGCGCCCCCAAAGCCAAAAATAGATGTAAAATTTCCTTGTAAAAGTATAGTAATTTCTAGTCAATCTGGGCCGTTCATTAGGCGGATGATCTGACGGTAGAAGTTATGTTTAGTTTAGGGTTTTTTTTCATAGAAGGCAACCCCTCGCTTTTATGAGGGTATTTTATTGCGGCTGTGCATGGTATGTGTGTATTCCCTGAGTGGGAAATAGATAGGGAGACTGTGAGAGAGAACAAAGGATATTACAGCGGATTTGTTGTAGGTTTTGTCTCTTCATTTTGCTGGATAATAGAAAGGAAGGACTGGCTGTTCAGGGTGGACTTAGCCCAAACTGGGTGAACCACGTATATCTGTGTCTCTCTGGTTTTATGTGTTTTGTGTGCTTGTATTTTCCGCATATTTTATGTGTTGCATTGCTCTGTAATATTTAATTTTCTAGCCAAAAATAACATGTGGAAATTTCATTCATAACATAATTTACATTGGTAGCGATGTAACAACAATATTTGCATATTTAATTAAGTATACATTACTAAAATAATTATTTGAATTAATAATATCATGTGTAACCCTCCATAGTTGTAGATAAGTTCAAAATCATAGTCTCATGAATCTGGCTAAGAAAATTAAGGATATACAAAATAAAGTTTTAATTGTTTCAAAAATATAAAAAAAGTTGGGATAATTCTGACCCGTGGCCTCTATGTCTTCTCGGGTAACAAATCTAGGACTATACATGTCCGACTAGTCCTTAACATGTTCCACTAGGTGGCACCTGAGTTGTTGAACACTACGATCTAGTATAATTAATTATTCTACCATAATGGTTCCATTATCTGATACCTGCAGCTCCTACCATTGAAGTTTATGATATTTTCCAACTATCTAGTGACTTAGTATAGATACATGAAAAAAATTATGAACATAGTGTAAGTGGGGTGGAAGTGCAAGATAGTAGGCGACATGTCCAATTCTTTCCAAAATTTTAAATAGTCTAATAAACTAGGGTGACAACTTTTTCCTCTTTCCAAATCTGATGGTTCTTTTTTTTGGCCTGGTGTGGATGAAAACCTAACCTTCTACTTCATAATTCTTATCCATCTTGTGAGCATTAACATAATTTTTTGTTTATCTTGTGCTTCTTTGAACCATTTCCTAATTTGTCTTACATGTTCTTCAATCTCTTGAATTAAGTCTCGTCCAATAATTACTCAATCCTCTAACATGTCCCAAATTAGTGGTGTCATGCAAGGTCTTCCATATAATGGTACACATGGAGGCATTTTTATTGATCTATGATAATCTTATTGTAGGAAAAATCATCTAAGGGAAATTACTTAGCCCAATGTGTTTGTTGGTCCATAACATACACCCTTAGAATATATTCTATTCCATGGTTCTCTTTTTTGTTTGTCTATCAGTACCAAGGTGATAATTCGTACTTCAATTTAGTTGGATTTCTCATGCAGACTATATGCATGTCAAGAACATTGAAGAAAATCATGAATCCCTATATGATATGATCTTCTTAGGAACTCCATGGAGTCTGATGATTTCATTTATAAATACTTGAGCTATGTAAAAAACCTCATAAGTATCTTTTATGGGAATTAAATGAGCACTTTTAGTTAGCTTAACGACGACAACCAGAATTGCATTGTGCATTTTATGGGTAGGAGTTAGTTCCAAAAACAATCCGTAGAAATCACCTTCAAGTTGGTCATAGGGATGTCATGTGGCTGGGTGAGGATGGTTAGCTTCATTTACTTGTTGACATTTGATACATTTTGCAACGAACTCTATAATATCACACCTTATGCCTACCGATAAGAATAGTTTCCTTGCATGGGAATAATTTTTTTTTACGCCAGGATGTGGACAATAAATTTATCTATGGGATTATTTCAGTATGGTGTTTCTAGTATCTCCATCATCAACAATATGCATCCTTCCTCCGAATTGTAACAACCCATCTCTCTCTAGTTAATACCCCTCAAACATCGGTCGTCTTAGGTATTTAATTTACGGCATGGATCTTACTTTTAAATAACAATTATGTCCAATGAGATGTTTTAGCACATGTTCTTTGAAATCTACTTTAATCGGTATAAGGGAAACAACCCCTTTTCATCTACTTAGAGCATTTGCCACTACAATATATTTCCCTTTGATGTCTGAAATTCAAAAGTTGTACTCTCTTAAGAATTCACTCCAACATCATTTCATGATGCTTACGTCCCTTTGAAAAACAACTACTACAGACTTTGGTGATTTATTTTGAGCACAAAGCTTCTCCCTACAAGGTAATGTATCCATATTTTTAAAACTAGCACTATAGCGACCAAATACAAATCATGTGTGTCATAGAGTTCCTGATGAGGTTTAATTTCCTTGATGCATACATTATCACTCATTTCTCTTGAATTAATACTGTACTGAATCCTTGCTTAGAGGCATCAGTAAATACATTAAAGTCTTTTCCTATGTCAAGTATGTGTAAGATTGGTGCACTAGTCAACAATATTTTAAGTTTGGTGAATTTAGTGTCACATTCCTCAGCCCAATCATATATAACTCCGTTGTGTTGGAGGTTTGTCTTATGTTTTTGCAGTTTTTTAGAATCACTTTAAAAACCTTCTATAGTATACTACTAAACCTATTAAGTTATGAAATTCATGCACATTTTTCAGTATCATCCAATCCATGGTAGATTTTATATCCTCATGATCCACGAAGATCCCTTGACCTGATATTATATGGCCCAAGTAATGCATCTCTTTCGAAAACAAGGAACATTTTGATATATTTCCATAACTGTATCTCGATGAGACAAGATAACACTATTTATAAGTGTTGTTCATCGTATTTTCATTTTGGAGCAGATGAGAATTTCATCTAGGAAGACTTGCACAAAGCAGTCGAGGTACTTACAGAAAACATTGTTCATAAGATTCATGATTATTGTTGGTGCATTGGACAACCAAACTAGCACCAGTTTGAACTCATAATGCCCAAAGTGTGTTTCAAATGAAGTATTTGGAATATCATTTTCATTAATTCTTAATCAATGATGAATAGAACATGAGTCATTTTTTGAAATGATAGAAGCATTTTTCATTTATTCAAAGATATCATCAATTCGAGGCATTGGGTACCTATTATTTATTGTATCTCATTTTAAGTATGGATAGTTTTTATATAGTAAAAATGATCCATCGTTATTCTTGAAAAAAATTGCAGGTGCACCTCATGGTCCAATATTGGGTTAGATAAGTACTCAGTCCAATATTTCCTTCAGTTACATTTACAACTCTTGATGTTATAAAGTCATGATTTTATAGGGTGTTTTCAAGATTAGTTTTGTACTAAGTTTTAATCCTACTGGGAAATCAAGCTCCCTTTAAGGAGGTAATCCCAACAATTCCTTGGAAAATAACATCTGATAATTCAATAAATATCGGATATTCCTATTGGGATGGTCCCTTTTCCTTGCTTACTTCCCCCACTTCATATAAATGACGACCCTGCTTTAGACAATGCTTTATTTGCAACCTTGAAATGAATCATATAGACACCTTCATCTTAATACCGTAGATTTATATCGATTCCCATCATCATTTATGAAAATAATTATTTTTGCACAACGATCCATCTAAGATTGATGAGTTTCTAACCAATATATCGCAATGATGAGGTCATAGTTTCCTAGGGAAGTGGCATATTCTTTTAAATTAGTTAAACGAATTCCTAGGTCAACCACACTTTCCTCAACACTTTAATCTACTATTTATTCTTTCGCTGAAGCTATCTCAACCTCTATAAAATCATTTTGCTTGCATGTTGACAACCCACATTTATATAAAGCATGTGAAGAAATGAGAATATCAATTGCACTAGAATCAAATACAATTTTGAGTTTTATATTGTTAGTTGTACCTGCTGGCTATACTTTGATGGATTGATGTTCTTCTTGGCCATTATAAGCTTCTACATGGATTCTATAATTACCTTTGGTATATAATAATGGTTTTTTATCTTCCCTATTTACAATACTTGTTGAAGCCTCTTAGCAATGAAACTAGAAATGAGGTCCTGCACATCTCCAATAATTAAATTGTGTGATGAGCATAAGTATTGTAACAATAATGTTGTAACTCCAAAGGGTACCAACTTTAATTATCAATCCCAAGTTTGTATTAACTTAAGAGGGACCTACACTATATGTGCAATATACATCCTCCTCTTCCTACTCTGTCTCACTTTGGTATAGATGAACAAAGGAAATGAAAAAAATTCAAATGAACAAAGATATAGGTAAGAAACCAATCCTAAGTTGAAAAAGGTAAATATAAATAAGAAAAAATATTTTAGTTTTGCTGGAAAGTAAATGACAGAAAAGAAGTCCATTCTATTTGCAGAAATGCAAAGCACAATGACAACCAAAAAGATCTAATATATCTTGTTGGAAATGACATGGAATCAAATGAAATATATTCTATTTTACATGAAATTAAAGTCGTAGATTACTATTTCCGGAATGAAATCACACTTTTCTTAAAGTAAATTGTGGAAAGGAAATTTATACTAACTGAAGAAATCAACATTCAAGAATCAAGCAATGTAAAAGTTAAATGACGACTTGAAAAATCATAAACTAAACCAAAGTGGTCTAAAGGAATTCATAGGCTATAAATATACTTATAACATGAATTTGGTGTGAATTTGGGCAAGGAAAGACCTTAAAAAAATTGCTACAGGAAAATCTCTGTTGCTAGAGGATTTTTATAGGAGTCTTTCAGTTAGTTTATCCTCAAATTTATCTAATTGAATGTAAAATCAAATCAAATTAAAATGATATGGGGTAAATTTTGTTATTAATTAGGATGTCCTAAGACTCTAATCCAAGTGGAATCACTCAAAAATACCCTTGTTAAAATGTGTTAAAAATAACATAATATTACTACTATAAAAACTAGAAATTTTAGAATGAGTTAGCTAGCTAACCTACCAAATTCATAACTTGATCAAGTGAAATTGATATGGTGTTAATTTTGTGATTAATTTGGATATGTTTAGGCTTTAATCCCATTGGAATTAACTCTACATAACCTCACTAAAACATGCTAAAATTTAGTATAAATTTATTACTGCATTATTACAGGACTAATGGGAATGGTTGTCTATCTACTTTATTAACCAAATAAAAGTTCCTAGTAGGTATTTGAACCCATTTTATTTATATTTATGGTATTATGAAAATTATGGAGTACCTAGGGGTGGTCAAAAGCATTGTGGGGAAAATAAGAATGCATTTGGATGTTTTTTTCGTACTGCTACATAATTATCTTGTAAATTCTACAAGAAAGTTCCAAGAGTAGATTTGATGAAGGTGGAAGCAGGAAGGTGCAAGTGGGTGGTTGGGATGGATCAAGGAGAGATGGAAGAGCCTGATCCAATCATCAAATGAATCAAATAGCTTATCCTGTAGCAAAGTTGGATATGCTGGTAGAATGTGGAATGTTGCAATAAAAGTGAGAGAAGGGATACATGGGGCACCTGGAGAATTCAAAGATGTATATTAAAGACACATACAAATATTATTTTACCAATATTATACACACACACACAGATATATATATATATATATATATATATATATATATATATATATATATATTAGTCTTGAACCAAGGAGACCATGCATACAATGACAAGATAAATTTGGATCTCAACTATGTAATCAAGATTGTTTTTGAATGGAAATAACTAGAAAATGAAACAACATCAAATGCATGAAAGAGAAATGCGTACAAGAGGGACTTAAGTACCTACCGCTAGGCCCTAACCTATGGAAACTTATGTCCCTTTAAAGATGGATCATGCTAAAAATAATATGGCTTTCATTCACAGTAAAAAGCGTTCATACATAACAAAATACTAGGTAAAGAAGTCTACTACTCCTCAAAGTCTATTTTCAATTCATTCAAACATTTTTATTGGGATAGTAGGTACCTTTAGTTATACAAAAATACCTAAGGGAAATCCTCCTTGAAGAAGGGGACTGCATCCCTTCAAAACTCCTAGAAAAGTGGATCTAGTCCTTAGTGGGAGGAACCTTTATCAAAGATTGAAATCTAACTTATCTTGTAGCATAAAATACAACCCTATATTTTCTCAGTCAATGGACCTACATAATATATGAAGTAATTTCATAATATCCCATTCATTTACTATCCATCCTATAGTATCTTATGACAGGGAAAAACTCCCTAAATTATCTCATTTTTCAGATCTTTACAGTTCACACAATATTCTCTCAATATTATGCAAAAATAAAGAATATTAGGCACATAATAAGCAAGGGGAAATCGAATTCCTACGGACCCACTAATACTATGAATTAACTCTATAATATGCAAGTGAATGGATTAAAAAAAAATTTAGGTGTCTAGGAATGACAAAGTAATATCCAATTTTGGGGCCCATCACTATGATGCATCTGATGTGCTATTTTGAGAGTTTCTTGAAAAGCAGCTCCTCCTTCTCGCACTTCTTCATCTATCAAGAGTTCCTCAAGAGTTCCACTGAATCTCGTTTGATCCTGATGAGGCCATATGTAAGGTATTAAATTCCACTATATTCCTTTCTTCTACACACCTTGGAGTAAACCTACAACCATGAGGAGGTGTCCTTGAACTTCTTGTCGCGAATAAGCCTTAGAGGGTCTTTCCCAAAAATCCTTGTTCTCAAGGTTCCAATCAGCGTGATTCCCACTTTGATCCTGAAACAATCCTCTACATAAAAATCATATTTAACTACCTATAGAAATGATGATGGTCTCCACAACCTAAACTTATCCCCAATTAGTGGGCTAGTACACACACAAAACACTCAGATTGGTTTTAATCAATATCTAAATAGGTAACATATTTTACAAGTTCGATAAATCCCATTTCATATTCCTCCACTTTTTTATTATTATTTACAAACTCGTGAAAAAATATTTCCTACTTCTCTTGAAAATAGGGTGGCAAGTACTTTGTGGGAAATATTTCCTCAAACAACACCCTTGGAACGCTGTTTGATGTGAGATATAATTGTTTTTCTAGATTTCCCCACCAAATTAAAGAACTTCGTCTTAGTTGGTGTTGGGGTTCCTGTGTTTTGGCAGGTTTGGATCTATGAAAAATAAGACAACATCAAAACCACTTTGGGACCTCAGGATCTAGCCCTCCTGGGTCCATAAAGGGATCTCTCTATAAAGGCAAAGAAATATGTATCTTTGAAGTTTAGTTTTAAGGTCTTAGGCTAGTTATAAGCCACAAGGGTTATTGTTTTGTTTGTTTGTTTGGTTGTTGGGAAACATGAAAGAAGGGTTCAATATAAGACAAAGAGTGGGAAAAGAAGGATTTTAGGCAATGGGGGACAATTCAAAGGAACACTCAAGACCATTGGGCAATGGAGTTATAAAAGGTTTTACTTGCTATTCAATATCCAAGACTTTCAATTGGGCTAGTCATCTAAAACAAAGGATCTTAAAGATGATAGTGTGGTATGAAATTGTAAGGAATGAAAGGGAATGACAAGGAAACCTCCAAGGTGACCACTTAGGAAGCAAATCTAGGGATATGACATGCATTAAAAACCTATGATAAGACTTCCTAAGAAGCTAGCTCTTCAGACAATAAGAAACACTTAAGATTTAACACAAAGGTGAAGCCTGAGATCAGAGAGAGGCTTTGAACTTTCAATGCTTTGACATTCAACTTAAGGGAACTTAGAAAGGTTTAACAGCTAGAAAAAGGCCCTAGTGAGACAGAATCAACTCTAATCTCCCAGTATCCCAATTCTTTCAATTAAAACCAGACAAGAACATCTATGGACAGATTCTAAATCCATGCATCAGTAAGCAGGGCTTAACCAACTACTATACTGGCTAAATTACCTTGAACTAGTTCTCAAATTGCACAATTAGTAGACAACATTAAGGATAAGAAGAGCAGGAAGCATTAAGGTACCGTGCAAGGGTATATCCTAAGCCAAATTTCTGATTCTTGCCAGAGAAATGAAATGTAATGAATTACATAAGGAAAACAGAGACAAAGATAGAACACATC
Source organism: Pinus albicaulis (assembly GCA_034641835.2). NCBI lineage: Eukaryota > Viridiplantae > Streptophyta > Pinopsida > Pinales > Pinaceae > Pinus > Pinus albicaulis. Next base: position 1,527,200,317 of record CM076570.1, on the reverse strand, counting down.
ACCGCTGCTTTAAATCAGGATCCAAATAAATTGCTTGTCATATGAAGAGCAACACCAGTCATATAAAACATTGTCCAACAACTTGATATTCAGTCTAAAACAATCTCCTTAGTCTATTTTACAACAATGCACATAGAACTATATCTCAAGAGAAACAGCTTACAGTTCACAGATATCCGATCAACAACCTTTACAATGTGTTTTTCATGAGTTTTAGAGCTGAAAGAGAGGTAGAGGAGGTAGATGGAACTTTAAATGAAACATTAAAACAGAAGTAGAAGGAGAGGGCTCAAGGCCCATTTTGTCTTAATATCTACGCATTGATCTTCAATACTCTTTGGGTGAAAGAGTGGTCTTTGACAGGCTGATAGTAATTTCATAGGTATGTTCTTTGATGCAATTTTCGGCTGTAGTACTCTGTAGTACTCTAGGATAAGAAAAAGGTAGATAAATGACTTTCAGGTCTACCATACTGTGTAACAAATGCTCTGGAAACATTAGGACTTTCTGTCAGGGTGTAGATCTCCTCGGGAACACTGATGAAGAGTAGTGACATTATCGGAACTTTTTCCTTTCTCGGGAAAGAACCTTCTGCTAATGTGAAACACTGATAAGGATTGCTTTTGTGCTTTAGGCCTCATTAGGCCTTCTAAGTCATTCATAAGGTCTTCAATCTTGTACATTCGCCCTTTAAACACTGAATTAAAGCTCAAAATCTTCAATAATGGGCATTAACTCCTTTAATCCTTCACTGATACTATTTGATGCTTCTTTGACTGTCTCTGACTGTGGAAATGCAATTTTAATGACACTGGAGGTTTTACAGAGTTAAAAACTGGTATTTTAATGAAATATTTCATTTAACAACCTTCCCAGGCGTTTTCTCTGCAATCTCTGGTTCAGAATAAGCATTCTCTGCTCTCTGTGTCACTATGCCAGTGACGGTGAGCAATAACAGTTTACACCATCTGTAACCCTACAAAAAGACAATAAACATGTTGTTGTAGAGGTAAATCCCCTCTACGGACAGAGGTGATCCCTACTAGCCTAGATCGGGTCTAGCAACAATCGTATCATGCTAAGGTGCAAGCTCCTAATTGCAATAGACCAAATTGCGAAGACGGCCTACCTCAAGTCCAACGTTGTTGTTTGTAGAGAAGATAACGCTCTCATTTCCTTGCTCCAGCAGATCACAATCCTCTCGCTTGCCGCGATCGAACACCTGTACACACAAGAAACACGACAAACACAACCGTAAAACCCAATATATGCAATTATGTATCAGTTAGAGAAGACACAACTCATGATCATGACGAACAATACGAGTGGAATCATAACCAATAGTCGCTTATCATTAATTATTACAAAGGAAAATACAACCTGGCTCTGATGCTCAATCTTCCTTCGGCGGGTCGTCAGCGGAATACGTCTTGGTAAAGCTCGTCGGGAATGGGGACAAGCCTATCTCTTCGATCGTCAATCTCCTTGCTACTGATTTGGCTCTGTGATGACTATTGCAACATTCTTTAGGCTATGAAGGCTCTTGGAGACTCTTGGAGACTAGCTTGAAAAGGAAAATGGCAAGCTTATATAGATGGTGGAAGGGGAGTTGGGATCCCTACAATCATGGGATTGGCCCTATCCTCAAGGAAGCTTCCAAGAGAGGTGGAAAACTACTTCCTCTACATGGAAATCCGGAGCCAAACGTCCCAACCCAATTTAGAGACCAGTTCAGGAGTTTGTTGGAGTCAATCTTCCGCCATTTATTTTTTAAAAACACTCCTTATTAAGCCTGGCACGGTTACAATACTGAGACAATGCGCCAGTTGGCATGCCCTCTTTGGAGGATTTCCCCCATTGGCGCAGGTATGACACTGAGCAGTCGCGCCAAGGATAAAAAGGCTATTTTCAGGGTTTTTCACAAGGAGTTGTCTTCAGGGGAATGAAAGTCCATGTTTAGGGGAATGCCATGAAAGTGTTTTCAGATCATGTCACTGCTCACAAGTCACGGAATAAGCCCTCCAATGTGCGAGATGGGGAATTGCAAGGATGGTGAAAAATTGTTGTGTAACACATGTTAAGGAAAAACAATGGGAGCGAAGGTGGATGCAGTGGAGGCCTGTGGAGATGGCAGCGCAGCAGTGAAAATAGTGGCAGCAGGTGAAAAAACGATGAAAATTGTTGTATAATGGTGGAGGAATGACCTGATGAAGGTCTGGTGGAGAAATTATTTTGGACCGTTGGATGAGACTGTGAGAGGATGATCAACGGTCAAGATCCGCTGGTGGGATTGCTTTGGAAGGTTGGGCGAAGAAATAAACTCTAATGTTATAACACCAAAGTTTTAACGCTGGTCGGAAGAAAAGAATTTTTATGTAAATCATGAAAATTTAAACTTTGGCAAAATACAAAGGAAACCGATGAAAATCACATGAAATGGGGCTTTACATGGTGGGACCGGCATGGGTGGAGGGCGATTGATTGTGGACCGTTGGATCTCAGGAGGATATCAACGATGGAGATTACTCCAATGAACTCTATGGAATTCTGATGGAGAAATATGAATGAATAATGCGATTGAATGAGGACCATAGATCTATATAGATCAACGGTCGAGACTGCATGGAAGAAATTTCGGAGGCGGGAGAGGGGAAGTGGTTTCCAGGAGAAAACAACTATTTTCGCGTTGAAATGGAGTGGTTTTGAATTTTTCCCAAAAAAAATGCGATATTGCTTGCTGGTCGACACGTGGCAAAATAAAACCACCCATATCGCGTGATTTCAAACCATTAAAGATCGGACGCAAAAGCTGTGTGATATGCTTCCTGACCGTTGGATGTGGGGCGATGAGATCTAACGGTGGGAGATGGAGCGCGATATGGGAAAATGCACGGTTGGTAAGGTGGGGAAAGGTCAAAGGCGGTTTGATTGTGGTTCGTCGGATCAACACGATGGATGGTCAGGATCAACGGTAAAAGCACTAATGTTTCAAAGGGGAACATAGCATAATGAATGGGCGGGAGTAATCCTAACCGTTGGATCCATGGGGATGGACGGCTGCGATCTAATCGCACCAGATGATGGCAGGGACCAAAAACTCTGATGGTTTGAACTTGCGATTAGATGTGGACCGTTGGATCAGCGGAAGATCGACGGTCACAATTGGATCGGGGATCACCAATCGGGGACATAGGGGTGGTGAAAGAGTGAATCTTGGCCATTGCTTCTTGTGGATTCAATGGCCAAGATCCAATCGGGAGTCGGCCAATTGGGGAGATGAAAAGTGGCACATTTAAAAATTTGTGATTGGCGATTGGAGCGGTGGTGTGATGGTCGTTGGATTATTTAAGGATCAACGGTGGAGATATTAATTGGAGGTTGACAAAAGGATGAGGCGGGGTGAATGAGTTTTTCGCGGACTGTTAGATCTTTACAGATCTACGGTGGATATTGCACCGCGGCCAATAGAACAATTTACTCTCGCATCGGGAGTTTTCAGTTTATAAAGGAAAAATGCTCCCGACCAATATTTCGATTGTGATTAGCGCTGTGGGACTTAGCGCCTAGTCTTGGCGTCGGTTGTATGCGGAGAAGGGGCTGAGGCTTAGTCGAAAGGGGCTTAGGCCTAATATATGGTAAAAAGTGGGTTTTTGGCCTAAAAACATAGTTTCTGAGGCTTTAAAAGGGGTTTCAGTAGAGGGAAAAAGGGATTTTAAAATCAAATGAAGGGGTTCACGTGGTTTTTAAAAGGGAATTGATGGTTTAGAATACTTCGGAAGGGTTTTTGGGGGTTAAAGCAGAATTTTGAGACGGGAAACAAAAGGTTAAAAAGGGGAATTTTGCAGGGGTAAAGGAAGAAGATGGAGGCTTTCTGAGCATAATTTTTTCACAGACAGTGAGGATTTCTTAATGGAAACAGCAGTGAAGATCTTTTCAAAGGAAAAGGGCACATGGAGGCTTTCATGAATGATAGATTTTCGGAGGAAACGTATCTCTTGAAGGCTCAGGAAAATATTTAGCCACTTGTTTGCTTGACAAAAAAATTATAGGTGGCTAACAGTGGCTCCACATGGGGATGGCATCTTCTTAAAGATGTCAAGAACTTCAGAAATATTCTTTGGGAAGTAGGCCAGATGCCTGATCTTTGAACCACCCTTTCTTCTTTGATTTCAGTTGCTACAAACATGGTGGATATTAGGTCAGCATAAAACATTCTCCAAACAATCTACCTACCCATCCTACAGTCCTAACATTTTTTCTTCAAGGTGCATTTGAATTTGCAGAACTTTTCATCATTTTTTATTGAAAGAAGGAAACAAAATAGTCTAATTCTACCCTTTTCCTCCATGAGACCAGATTAAACTGTTGGCCTCATAGCTTCTCTACCTAAACTAATTTCTGCTAGGATTAAATTGTCTAGCAGATTTCATTCTCTACATTCTACAACAGAAATTTAAAAATAGTCAAACCAGGATTAGATAGTCTGGCTTGCTGTGGATCCATGGCATAGAGACAGTTGCACATGAACTGAACTTGGAAAAACTTGAAAACAAAATTTTGAAGGCTTGAAATTTTGAAAATTTGAAGCATCCTTCTTTTTTCTTTGTGACTCAAGTTTTGAGCTTGTTAGAGTCACTTTCTCTTCTTCATTTCAGCTCTGGTTTTGGGCTTGTTAGAGTCGATTATTCTTTCTTCTTTGCTGGTTCATATTTTGGGCACATTAGAACCAACACTTTCCTTTCCTTGGGTCAGGCTTTAATCTTGTTTGAGCCATTCTTTTTGGAACTTCAGAGGTTCATGTTTTGAGCATGTTTGAACTCTCTTTCTCTCTTTTTTGAAACATTTTTCTCTTTTTCTTTGAAAACAAAACACAGCAATGGTATTTACAATGGAAATGCAAACTGTAAACTGGAAATCAGCAGTAGTAATGCTTGAGCATCCTGCCATTGACAGAACCCCCGAAAAGATCTGTACCATCTAGCTCTTGAAGAAAAAAGGCATTTGGACCAATGGTGGATTGGATGATGTAAGGACCCTGCCACAAACTGTCAAATTTTCCATGCTTTCCTTTGTCCTCTCTCCTAGAGTCCCACTTAAGTACCTTATCTCCAATTTTGAAGTCACAAGCCTTTTTTCTTTTATCAAACAACCTCTTTATGTTTTCTTGCACTTTCAGAGCTCTGTTGTAGACTTCTTCTCTTGTCTCTTGGAGATGTATAGTTTGATTTATCCTCCTTACCATGTTGTCCTCTTCTGTCTGTATCTCTTGTACCAATTTAATCACTAGTACTCCTAGGCTGGTGGGAAACACTACCTCTGTTCCATAAACAAGCTGATATGGTGACATTTCGATGGATTTCTTTGTAGTTAACCTGTCTACCCACAAAGCATGCACTAACTTGTTATGCCATGACTTTTTGTTCTCCTTAAGCAGCTTCTTTATGATGGTCACCAAGCTTTTGTTTGATGATTCAGCTAACCCATTACCTTGTGGGTAATAAGCAGTTGAATGACCAAGTGAAATCTGATACCTCTGACAAAAATCAATCATCTTTTTGGATTCAAAAGCAACAACATTATCAGTCATTATCTTTCTAGGGCAGCCAAATCTAGATAGGATGTGATCTTGAAGGAATTTAATAATAACAAAATTAGTGGCATTCCTAGCAGGTATGGCCTCTATCCATTTTTTGAAATAGTCTGTGGCTGTGAGAATCCATTTATTTTGGGCTAAGGAAGCAGGATGGATCTCCCCTATGAAATCTAGGCCCCACTATTGAAAGGGAGCTTCAACAGTTCTAGGTTGTAAAGGTAAAGGGAGGAGCTTTATTTTGCCCTCAAAGATCTAGCACTTATGGCAGGCAACTATCATTTTATGAATGTCATTGAAAAGTGTAGGCCAGTAATAGCCAACTCTGAGTATTTTGTTAGCAGTGGCTTTCTAGTTTAGATGACCTCCACACTCTCCGGCATGGAACTCATATTTAATTCTCTCTGCTTCAGTTTCAGGCAGGCATTTAAGCAGCAGAACATTTTCATTTTTCCAGTATAAACATTCATTTAAAATGCAATAGTTCCTAGCCTTTAACTTTAGAAATCTGGCCTTAGTCTTTGATAAATCAAGAGGGGCATTCAGGTTTGTGAGCACATACAGGATGTCAGAATACCAAGGAGAGTTTCAAAAATTTTCTTCAACAGTAGGATCAGGCAAGCGTTCATGTTCATCCAAGGCATATACCATGTTTATGTCAAGGGCCTATAAGTTAGATTCAGCCATTAGTTGAGCTAAGCCCTGACCTTTTATCAGTTTTGTGGGTTTGATTTCCAGATCATACTCTACTATTACAACAATCCATTTTCCCCTCTTTCCATCTGGATCTTGGGACAAAATTTATTTTACCACTATGTTAGGCACGTGGGCAATGATGTGAGAATGCATAATATACACCTTGAAATATTTTAAGGCCTTTACCAAAGTGTAAGCCTATTTTTCCATTATGTTATATTTCAAGGGTGCATCCCTCAGCGCCTTGCTGAAGAAAGCAATAGGCTATTCCTGTCCCTCTGGATTTTTCTGTAGCAGGACTGCAGCTACTATATGCTTGGAGGCAAAGGATAATATAAGGAAGTCTTTTGAAAAATCAGGGCTGATTAAGATTGGTGCCCGGGTAAGCGCATGTTTAACTAACTTGAAAGATTTTTTGGCTTCTAGAGTCCACTTAACTCCCACTCATTTCTTAAGAATTTCTGTCATATTTCGTAGGAGTTCTGCTAAGTTGGGACTAAACCTCCTTAAGAAGTTGATTTTCCCAATAAAGGACTGCAATTCTTTTATGTTTCTCGGGTGACTAATCTGCAGTATTCCCTCAACTCTTTGCGGGTCTATTTTAATTCCCTTCTCGGATATAATATGGCCAAGAAGCTTACCTTCTTGAAGGCCAAACACAGTCTTCTTGGGATTTAAAGACAGACTGAACCTTCTACATTTCTCAAACACTCTTCTTAGATGTTTTAGGTGCTCCTCATCAGTCTTGGAATAGTTGTTATGTCGTCAATATAGATGACAATGAAGTGCCCTAATTCCTCTGAAAAGGCTATGTCCATAGCTTGTTGGAAGGTTGGGCCAATGTTCATTAGTCCAAAAGGCATTTTTACGTACATAAAAGTGCCCCATGGAGTGGTAAAAGTTGTCTTAAGTTGATCTTCTGGGAGTACCAAAACCTGGTTATACCCTAAAAAGCCATCTAACAGGGAGATCCTTTTTGAACCAACTACCTTCTGTAGGATGTGTTCCATCTTGGGTAAGGGGTAATTGTCCTTAAGTGAAGCTCTGTTAAGGTTTCTAAAATCAATGCATAGTCTGATCTCACCTGTCTTTTTCCTTACAGCTACAAGGTTGGAAACCCAATCGGAAAACCTCACAGGCACTATGATTCCTGCCTCATACACTTTCTTGATTTCCTTTTCAACTAGAGGCAATTGTACTGGGTTAATTATACACAGTTTCTGTTTGAAGGGCTTTTCGTTTTCTTTCAATGGGATCTTGTGCCGGATGATTTCGGCATCGTAGGCCTTTAAGTCCTCATAGCTCTAGGCAAACACATCAACAAATTCTTTAAATAAGTCAATGTATTTCTTCTTCATGTATGCCGGCAAGGACTTAGCTAGTTTAATAATCTTAGGCTTATCTTCAGTGCCTATGTTGCATTCCTCAACGTTAGAATCTGAGTGTTCTATAGTGGGTTTCTTCGCTACATCGTTAAAATAAAAAAGGTCCCCTAAAGGCGCCAGTCCTCTAGGTATATTATTATCTTTGGACTACAAAACCTCTATTTCTTCTTTTTCTGTGTTCTTATACTCTTCGGTTTGAGTTCCAAGTTCTTCGGTTAACATGTTTATTTCTACATTATGTGGTGATTTTTCTTCATCGGGGGGCTCTTCACTCAAACAATTTTCAAAGAATTTAGAGTCTGAATCAGAGAATTCAAACTCATTCCTGCCAAGCAGGAAATCCTCTATCTGCTTGTCACCCTGGAAGACCTGCCAATATTTCTCGTTATCTGGCACCGTAGGTCTATATTTTGTTTGAATGACGATCTGTTTGTCACTAGGTGATTTCTGATATGAACTAGCTATACAGGCTAATCCATTTGAAATTATGTTCTGACTCCTAGGAATAAACACCAGCTCATATTCTACAAAGGTTTTCAGTAAATCCATAGCATCATTTCTGTATGCTCTCAATCTAGGGTGCTTCGCTGTATATTCTTCGTTCACTTGTTTGATGACTAACTCAGAGTCTCCGTGCACTGCTATCCTTCAAGCTCCTATTTTTTTCAATAAATTCAAGCCTAGGATGAGAGCCTCATACTCTGTGATATTGTTTGTACATTTAAAGTCCAGTTTGAAGGCATGACTCTCAACATAGTCACTCTCAGTGTTATGTAACCACACTCCCACTCCTGCACTCTTCCTAGTGCAAGACCCATCGAAATTCATTCTCCATAAGGGATTGTTTTCAGGTTTATCATCTTTCTCCTTCCTAATGCTGGGTTCACCATTATGTTGTATTATAGGGTCTGCACCAGGCTGCGCAGTGTCTTGTTCATCATGTTGTGCAGGGAGTTCAGAATGAGGAGTAATCTGCAGTTTGCAGTCTTTGTTTTGTTCACTCTGAGTTTCAGATTCAGTGCACTGTCCTATGGTTTCTTCTTCATTTCCCTCTATATCTAATGTGGCCATTATGTTAAGATATGTGGGCTCTACTCTATTGTTCGTATCTCTGTCTTCTAGCTCTGGCTCATCTATGGATTCATCATTGAACATGATAAAAGAGTCAAGATCCGTGTGGACAGAGTATAGAGGTGAATTTTTAGGTTTTTCAGGGCTGCTAACCATGAACTTCATTTGTGCCTCTCTATACAGTCTCCTAAGTTGGCTAAAGACAGGGATTGTGGCATATGACCCATCCATCTGCATCGTACCTTGCAGCTTGGCTCCCCATGACCTTGACAACAACATGCTATACTTAGGTGGCACATCTGCCACTACAACATCCATAACCATACACTTGGTAGGGATCTGGTTCAGATTCACACAGAGATCTTTCATTAAGCCAAGGCACTTCACTCTGCTAGAGTCAAATGAATACAAATCCTTATAAGGTCGGGTTATCTCTAGGCCTAAATTCTCCATAATTACCTTAGGCATAAGGTTGTGCGAAGCCCGAGAGTCATGCATTGCGTTGTGAAGGATTTTTTCGTGGATGTTGAGGCTTATATAAAAAGGAGGTACTACCCCTTCCTGAAACTTCCCTTCTATCTTTGGACCAAACAGAAGGGTTGGTTGATCATCACTTAGATTGACAGTGTCACTATTTTCTCCTATATTTAAAGCTTTCAAAATTTGACCTTTTTATGCATCTTGGGTGGCCAACTCAGTGAGAGGCACTGAAATTTTGATCTTGGCTATCTCACTTTCCAGATTGAAAGGAGATGGACTCTTTGAAAGGCTCAATTCTATTTTATTGGCTATCATTTTATTGACAGAATCAACTTGCTAATTCTCGTTATGTACAATGTTTGAAACTGTTTTATCAGGAGCATTAGCTGCAGTGCTAGTGCTACTAGTTTCTCGACTTTGTTTATCAACATTTTGGCTGTCCTTCTCTTTGTTTTTCCCAGAACTCCCAGCTGCTGATTTTTTACTTTCAGCAGTCACTTCAGGAAATTTCTCAGGTATTTTCTTAATGGTAATCTCAGAGGATTTTGGTTTGGAATTTTCTAAGCTCTTCTTGCTTCTGAGTTCATATTGTTCCCTAACCTGCATGATGGCATTTTCAAATCCTAGCCTATAATCTTCAAATTCTAACCTTTCCTCATCCCAATGTGAGTATGAGGTATGATTATCTTCTATGGAACTGGTGTGGATCAAGTTTTCTACTTCCACCATGTTTATTGTGGTTCCGTCAGACTCTTCTATTATCCCCTCATCTTCATCAAGGAAATTCTCTTGAAATGGGGGTATGACTTGTTGATAAGAGTCTCTCTGTTTTTTTGGGGGATTGTTCCTGCTAAATTTATGGTTCTGATTTTGATTTTGGTTTCTGTTCTGATTACTGACTGTGACAACCATTTTCTCCATCATTTTATCTAGCCTTTCCATGTTTTTGGCTAGACTGTCATACTTGGGATCAGATGTGGAAGCTGATGTGTGATCCCTATAGGTTACCTTCTTCTCATCCCTCATTCTAGCTCTTTTTTCAATCAGGTTCGCTTCTACACTCACTGCTCCTTTTTGCATGTCTTCCAATGTGTTATAATCTCTCTCCCTAAGCTGATAGGCCATGTCAGCATCAAATCCTTCAGGGTATTTCACTAGGGCCATTCCTTTGGGAGGTTTCATTAGTGGAGGAAGAGTGTTGTGAACACTGTTAAACCTTGTAGAATAGTCATGGACACTCTCTCCTACATTTCTTTTAAGGTTCTTATATTCTGCTAGGATTTGGAGAGGGTTGGTCTTGACTTCCCATTTGTTTATGAAATTTTTGTGCAAAGAGGGAAGGTCATTGATGTTATTAGGAGGTAGGCCTTTAAACCACTTCTTCACTTCTCCTCCTAAACTCTGAGCAAAGATCCTCATCTTAATGGTTTCATCTTCGATTTCCATATAGTCAAAGGCATCTTCCATCCTATCTACATGATGTTGAGTTGTGGTAGACTCTTTCTCAGTGAAGTGAGGGATTTTAGACTAATAATCATTTGGTAGTGGAGCCAAAGGCTGTGGTAACACTAGAGGTGCATACCAGGCTGCCATGATGGTGTTTTGTGGAGGTACAGGATTGGCTTGTGCAACAGGTATATGGATGACAGAAATGCTAGGATCAACAACACACTGCTGAGCTGATTTAGGATGATAGAGACCCAATTTTTGGATGAAATGAATATAAGGAGGTGTAGATGGAGGGGTCTCTCTATCCCTAATTTGTTGACCACTATGAGATGGTGAGTTTTGAGGCTCGAGGTTTTTCTGATCTAAAGCACTGAATGACTTAGTTCTTGATAAACTACTTTGTGAGTCTAAGTCAAAATGAGTGTCTGATAGAGCTGAAAATTTTTCAGGGGCTGAATTTTCTCTATGAATGGGTCTGGAAATAGTTGGCTTTCTAGGGGCGGGAGACTTCTTAAGAATTATTTCATGGTTTTCAACTATTTCAGGTGGGTTTGGGCTAGGATAAGCTCTAGTATGAAGGGTTCTTGAAGCCAGTATGTTTGTCTCCAAACAAAGAAGCTTAATCATATGTGTTACTTCTAATATGGTTGATGTTGTAATAAAGTCTGGTCTCCCAGTGGAGTCTTGTGAAACCAAGATAATCACCAGGCCTACTGATCACCAGTGGAGTCTTTAATCATTGAGTAACTATGGAGTCGCCAGGTGGAAGGTTTAGAATGTTTCAAGGAAGTTTACTGTCCACCACAGTGATTTGCTACCAAAACAAGGCTACTATGGTCTTCTTTGAGTTCTTAGAAGTGTTTAAAGGTGTGTTTTACTCAAATATTCCCCAGTGGAGTCGCCATTATGTTGGGGTTCCTGTGTTTTGGCAGGTTTGGCTCTACCAAAAGGAAAGACAACATCAAAACCACTTTGGTACCTCAGGATCTAGCCCTCCTGGGTCCAGAGAGGGATCTCTCTATAAAGGCTAAGAAATATGTATCTTTGAAGTTCAGTTTTAAGGTCTTAGGCTAGTTATAAGGCACAAGGGTTATTGTTTTGTTTGTTTGTTTGTTTGGTTGTTGGAGAACATGAAAGAAGGGTTCAATATAAGACAAAGAGTGGGAAAAGAAGGATTTTAGGCAATGGGGGACAATTCAAAGAACACTCAAGACCATTGGGAAATGGAGTCATTAAAGGGTTTACTTGCTATTCAATATCCAAGACTTTAAATTGGGCTAGTCATCTAAAACAGAGGATCTTAAAGATGATAGTGTGGTATGAAATGGTAAGGAATGAAAGGGAATGACAAGGAAACCTCTGAGGTGACCACTTAGGAAGAAAATATAGGGATAGGGCATGCCTTAAACACCTATGATCAGACTTCATAAGAAGCTAGCTCTTCAGACAATAAGAAACACTTAAGATTTAACACAAAGGTGAAGCCTGAGATCAGAGAAATTCTTTGAACTTTCAATGCTTGAAATTCAACTTAAGGGAACTTAGAAAGGTTTAACAGCTAGAAAAAGGCCCGAGTGAGACAGAATCAACTCTAATCTCCCAGTATCCCAATTCTTTCAATTAAAACTAGACAAGAACATCTAAGAACAGATTCTAAATCCATGCATCATTAAACAGGGCTTAACCAACTGCTATACTGGCTAAATTACCTTGAACTAGTTCTCAGATTGCACAATTAGTAGAAAACATTAAGGATAAGAAGTGCAGGAAGCATTAGGGTACCATGAAAGGGTATATCCTAAGCCAAATTTCTGATTCTTACTAGAGAAATGAAATGTAATGAATTACATAAGAAAAACAAAGACAAATATAGAACACATCACCGCTGCTTTAAATCAGGATCTAAAGAAATTGCTTGTCATATTAAGAGCAACACCAGTCATATACAACATTGTCCAACAACTTGATATTCAGTCTGAAATCATCTCCTCAGCTTATTTTAAAACAATGCACATTGAACTATATCTCAATAGAAACAACTTACAATTCACAGATATTCGATCAACAACCTTTACAATGTGTTTTTCATGAGTTTTATAGCTGAAAGAGAGGCAAAGGAGGTAGATGGAACTTTAAATGAAACATTAAAACAAAAGTAGAAGGAGAGGGCTCAAGGCCCATTCTGTCTTAATATCTATGCATTGATCTTTTGTACTCTTTGGGTGAAAGAGTGGTCTTCGATAGACTGATAGTAATTTCATAGGTATGTTATTTGATGTACTTTTCGACTGTAGTACTCTATAGTACTCAGGGATAAGAAATGTACGTTTTAACCCTGAACAAAAATTATCTACACACGAATCTTATAATAGAAAATAAACAATAGCGAGAGCATAAAACATAAAACACATAAACACAGATATTTTCCCCTGGATCACAAATCGGGACGACCAGCTTGATTTTTCATTATATTCCTTTTAGGGTTACAACACATATATATACATGCAAAACCATACATAAACCCCAATCCATTAACCCTGTATTAGAACATAACCGTAGTTCCCTTGACCGGATCTACAAAATACCAGGGGCCGAAAACCATCGTACCCCAAAACCATGTGCAAACTCATGCACAAAACATGGGTGGGTCCACCTATGAGTGGGTCTGCACACCAAAAAAAAAGAAAATTCATTGGGGCGCTGCCCCAGACCCCAACAGGGGGGGATGCCTCCCCCCTTGTGACCCCCTTGCTGCGCCCGACGCAACGTACAGCACATGGGGCTAGTCGTGGAAAGAATATAACACATACCCAACATTCTCCCACTTGTTGTTTTATTTCCACAGGGGGCCACAGGAGCGCTTAGTCAATGGGCCAATTCTTCAACACCCATTGTTTCTCTACACCAAGAGAACTTCTGAGTGCTCACAGACTTCTTCAATGCATCTACAAAATTCTTCAAAGTTTCTACCTTTACCAGCAACACCCTTTTAGCCTCAACCATATCTCTAAAAAAGTGATATTGAACATCAATGTGCTTTGTCTTTGAATGGTAAGTAGGGTTCTTAGCCAAGAAAATTTCACTTTGGCTATCATAGTCTATCCTTATAGCTTGTTGTACCAACCCCATACTTGAACACAATCTCTGCAACCAAACTACTTCCTTGCTTGCATGAGTGGCTGCTATGTATTCTGCCTCTATAGTTGAAAGCGCCACTACAGACTGTCTTTTACTCATCCAACTGACTGCACCTCCAAATAGGTTAAACACATACCCACTTGTAGATCTTCTTTGGTCCAGATCTCCAGCCCAGTCTGCATCAACAAAACCACGAATGTCCAACATTCTTTCCAATCCTGGTCTTCCCTGGTAGCACAAGCCATAATCATTAGTGCCACGTAAATATCTGAAAACCTGCTTCACTGCTGTCCAATGCTCCTTCCCTGGGTTTGACATAAACCTGCTCAATACTCCCACTGCATGTGCAATGTCTGGTCTAGTACAGACCATTGCATACATCAGGCTACCCACTGCACTTGCATATGGAACATGAGACATATCCTCCTCTTCTTCTTGTGTCTTGGGACACTGTTCAGCAGACAGCTTTGCACCTACAGGAATAGGAACACTCACCGGTTTACTATCCTGCATATTGAACCTCTGCAATATGGTCTCGACATACTTCCTCTGGTTTAACCAGAGCTTCCTCTTTGCCCGATCTCTCTTAATTTCCATGCCCAAAATATAGTTTGCAGCACCAAGATCCTTCATGTCGAATTTGGAGAACAGTTGGGTCTTCAAATATTGGATAATTTCTTTGTCATTTCAAATCAACAACATATCATCCACATACAAGACCAAATAAATAACACGGTCACCAATTAATTTAAAATAAACACAGTGATCCTCCTTGCTTCTGGTGAAGCCAAGTCCCCGTATATAGGTATCAATTTTCTGATACCACATCCTTGGTGACTGTTTTAACCCATACAGAGACTTCTTCAACCTGCATACCAGTTCTTTCTTACCCTTCACCATAAAGCCTTCAGGTTGCTTCATGTAGATCTCCTCTTCTAGATCCCCGTGAAGAAAATTTGTCTTCACATCCATCTGTTCTATCTCAAAATCAAATGCAGCAGCAATAGATAAAAGTAATCTAATAGAAGTAACTTTGGCAACAGGAGAAAAAATATCACCAAAATCAATTCCCGACACCTGGGAATAACCTTTTACTACCAACCGAGCTTTGTATTTCTCCACCTTTCCTTCTACATTCATCTTCTTCTTAAACACCCATTTTCTCCCAATGGGATTCCTTCCAGCCGGCAACTCCACCAGATCCCATGCCTCATTTTTTGTGGAAGGATACCATTTCATAAACCATGGCCTCCTTCCAGAGTTTTCCATCCTCGTAATCTACTGCCTCCCTGACAGTTTTGGGATCATCATCAGTTATAATTAAGGCAAAACCTGAACAGAAAGAAGATGGACTATACCTTTCTGGTTGCCTTCTTTCCGGAAGTGATCTTCTCAAAGCTGGAGTTTGTGGCTCTTCCTCTTCTGAATCTTCTTCTGCTGTAGAGTTTGATTCATCCTCCTTTAGCTCAAACTCTATCTTCTCAAGTTCCTTTGGTATGATTTCATGTTTAACAACATCTTTCACCTCTCTAAACACCACATCTCGGCCTTACACAACATTCCTTGTTTCCAAGTTCCAAAGCTTGTAACCTTTTAAACCATCCTTATACCCAATAAAGATGCACCTTTCAGATTTATTATCCAACTTGGTACTTTTCTCCTTTGGAACATGTACATATGCAACACATCCAAATACCCTTAGATGTGAAACAGAGGGTTTCTTACCAGTCCATACCTCATGTGGAGTCTTATCCTCCAACGCTGATGAAGGTGATCTATTAACTAAGTAACATGCAATCTCCACTGCCTCTGCCCAGAATTCTTGTCCTAACCCGGTACCACTGAGCATGCTTCTTACCATTTCCATCAACATTCTGTTCATTCTTTCTACAACTCCATTTTTCTGAGGTGTTTATGGAGTAGTCTTTTGTCGTGCTATGCCAGACTTCTTACAGAACTCTTCAAATTCCTTCTTGTAGAACTCCCCACCATTATCTGTCCTCAACGCATTTATCTTCTTCTCTGTCTGGTTTTCCACCAGAGCCTTAAATTCTTTAAATTTGTCAAAGACTTTAGATTTCTTCCTCAATAAAAATATCCATATATTCCTTGAGAAGTCATCTATGAATGAAATATAGTACACATACTTTCCCAGTGATGGAACTGACACAGGTCCAAACACATCACTGTGCACAAGTTCTAATATCTTGTTTGCCCTCTTAGCACCAAAAGGAAAACTCACCCGATTCTGCTTCCCATATACACAATGTTTATAGAAATCTAAATCCAAAAAGAAATTAGACATACCTTCTACCATACCATTTCTATGTAGTATCTGAAGGCCCTTCTCCAATATGTCCAAACCTTTGATGCCATAACATGGTCTTTTCTCCAGAGACAGCTACGCTTTCCGCTCCACTTTCAGGAACCACATAACTATTACACCCATCACTAACAGTGCTACCTTGTAGCTTGTACATAGTTCCAGTCTGAACTCCCCACATTAATACCAGTGCTCCCCGAACCATCTTGCAGGAATCTTTCTCGAACAATGTTTTTACACCTGCATCATCCATCTTGCTTATAGAAATCAGATTTCTGGCCAATGCAAGAATATGTAGAACACCAGCAAGTGTTCTAATCCTTCCACCTTGCAACTTCATCTTGACCTTTCCATGTCCGATGATTTTGGCCTTCCTATGACATCCCCTAGGAAGACATCACCATCATATTTCTCATACTCGCAGAACCACTCCCTATGGGGAGTGAAGTGAAAGGATGCACCTGACTCAATCTACCATGACTCATGATCTACATGTGTATTTGAAGAAGAAGCCAAATACACATCCCCACCTTCATCCAAGGTGGTTTTTGCCTCTGCAGAAGGAGCATCATCAAATCCCTTTCCTTTCTCAGGAGCTTTAGGTCTGCACTCCTTTTTGTAGTGCCCTTCCTTTCCTCATTTCCAACATACCTTTACAAACTTTCCAGGAGATTTAGATCTCCCTCTAGATTTGGATCTCCCACTCGAAACCTTATTCTTGTTTCTGTTTTGGGACCTTCCTCGTACAGATAAGGCATCTCCATTCTGGCCCTCCATATTTCTCCATCTCATTTCCTTCGATAGCAAGGCTGAGACAATGTCATGAAAATTCAAGGTAGTTGTATTGCTACCTATTGCAATAACCAGACTATCCCACGAGTCTGGTAGAGAACACAACAAACTGATGCACTTATCTTCATCTGAGATTTTAATATCAACATATGACAGCTGACTTACCACAGTATTGAAGGCATTCAGATTCTCTATCACTGAGTCTCCATCCTTCATCCTCAAGTTATACATCTTTTTTCGTAGGAACAACTTATTCACCAGAGACTTAGATTGGTACAAAGTCCCTAACTTGTCCCACAAAGCCTTCGTCGTAGCTTCCTCGGATACATTCAACAATGCTGAATCAGAGTTTACAACACGTGTGTGCTCTTGCTTCTTCAGTCAGGTTTCTTCCAGGTCTTCGTAAATTGCGCTGGTTGAGTGTTTTGGATCTCGCTATTTCCATTGATCTTTATGCAATGGATCCTCCATCTTAGGCTTCCACACAACTCAAAACTCTGACCATTAAATTTCTCAATCTCTATCTTTCCGCTGCTCGCCATCTTCTTTCACCGCAAGAATCGATCCCGCATATCTCCCACTGAATAGGGTCTACCTTAGGCCTGAGCAAAAAACCCTCAGCATCAAAGGTGTCCCATTGAAGCCGAAACAACTCTGATACGAAATGTAGGTTTTAACCCTAAACATAAATTATCTACACACGAATCTTATAACAGAAAATAAACAATAGCGAGAGCATAAAACATAAAACAGATAAACACAGAGATTTTCCCCTGGATCCCAAATCGGGACGACCAACTTGATTTTTCATTATATTCCTTTTAGTGTTACAACACATATATATGCATTCTGAAGCATACATAAACCCCAATCCATTAACCCTAGATTAGAACATAACCGTAGTTCCCTTGACCGGATCTACAAAATACCAGGGGCCGAAAACCATCGTACCCCAAAATCATGTGCAAAATCATGCACAAAACATGGGTGGGTCCACCT
This sequence comes from Pinus albicaulis, assembly GCA_034641835.2. Taxonomy (NCBI): domain Eukaryota; kingdom Viridiplantae; phylum Streptophyta; class Pinopsida; order Pinales; family Pinaceae; genus Pinus; species Pinus albicaulis. The sequence goes on along the minus strand of CM076570.1, from coordinate 1,527,182,394 downwards.
ATGAGTGGGTTCGCACACCCAAAAAAAAAAAAAAATCGCTGGAGCGCTGCCCCGGACCCCAACAGTGGGGGCTGCCTCCCCCCTTGTGACCCCCTGCTACGCCCGACACAACGTACAGTGCGTGGGCCTAGTCATGGAAAGAATATAACACATACCCAACAAGAAAAAGGCAGATAAATGACTTTAAGGTCTACCATATTGTGTAAAAAATGCTCTGGAAACATTAGGACTTTTTGTCAGGGTGTAGATCTCCTCGGGAACACTGATGAAGAGTAGTGAAATTATGGGAACTTTTTCCTTTCTCGAGAAAGAACCTTCTGCAGATGTGAAACACTGATAAGGATTGCTTCTTTACTTTAGGCCTCATTAGGCCTTCTGAGTCGTTCATAAGGTCTTCAATCTTGTACATTCGCCCTTTAAACACTAAATTAAAGCTCAAAATCTTCAATAATGGGCATTAACTCCTTTAATTCTTCACTGATACTATTTGTTGCTTCTTTGACTGTCTCTGACTGTGGAAATTCAATTTTAATGGCACTGGAGATTTTACAGAGTTAAAAACTGGTCTTTCAATGAAATATTTCGTTTAACAACCTTCCTAGGCGTTTTCTCTGCAATCTCTGGCTTGGAATAAGCATTATCTGCGCTCTGTGTCATTATGATAGTGACGGTGAGAAATAACTGTTTACACCATCTGTAACCCTGCAAAAAGACAATAAACATGTTAAGGAAAAATAATGGGAGCGGAGGTGGATGCAGTGGAGGCCTGTGGAGAAGGTAGCGCAGCAGTGAAAACAATGGCCACGGGGGAAAAAATGGTGAAAATTGCTGTATAATGGTGGAGGAATGACCTGATGAAAGTTTGGTGGAGAAATGATTTTGTACCGTTGGATGAGATTGTGGGAGGATGATCAATGGTCAAGATCTGCCGGTGGGATTTCTTTGGAAGGTTGTGCGAAGAAATAAACTCTAATGTTATAACACCAAAGTTCTAATGTTGGTCAGAAGAAAATACTTTTAATGTAAATCATGAAAATTTAAACTTTGGCGAAATACAAAGGAAATCGATGAAAATCACATGAAATGGGGCTTTAGATGGTGGGACCGGTATGGGCAGAGGGCGATTGATTGTGGACTGTTGGATCTCAGGAGGAGATCAATGGTGGAGATTACTCCGATGAACTCTGTGGAATCTCGATGGAGAAATATGAATGAATAATGCGATGGAATGAGGACCATAGATCTATATAGATCAACGGTCAAGACTGCATGAAAGAACTTTCGGAGGCGGAAGAGGGGAAGTGATTTCTAGGAGAAAACAACTATTTTCACGTTGCAATGGAGTGGTTTTGAATTTTTCCCAAAAAAATCGCGATATCGCTTGCTGGCCGACACGTGGCAAAATAAAACAGCCCATATCGCGTGATTTCAAATCGTTAAAGCTCAGATGCCAAAGTTGTGCGATATTCTTCCTGATTGTTGGATGTGGGGCGATGAGATCTGACGGTGGGAGATGGAGCACGATATGGGAAAGTGCACGGTTGGTAAGGTGGGGACAGGTCAAAGGCGATTTGATTGTGGGCCGTCGGATCAGCACGATGGACGGTCAGGATCAATGGTAAAAATGTTAATGTTTCAAAGGGGAACATAGCATAATGAATGGGTGGGAGAAATCCTGACCATTGGATCCATGGGGATGGATGGCTGCAATCTAATCGCACCAGAGGATGGCAGGGGCCAAAAACTCCGATGGTTTGAACTTGCGATTAGATGTGGACCATTGGATCAGCGGAAGATCGACGGTCGCGATTGGATCGGGGATCACCAATCGGGGACACAGGGGTAGTGAAAGAGCGAATATTGGCTATTGGTTCTTGTGGATTCAACGGCCAGGATCCAATCGGGAGTCAACCAATCGGGGAGACAAAAAGTGGCACATTTCAAATTTGCGATTGGCGATTGGAGTGGTGTTGCGATGGTCGTTGGATTATTTAAGGATCAACGGTGGAGATCTAAATCAGAGGTTGACAAAGGGATGAGGCGGGGCGTGATGAGTTTTGCGCAGGCCGTTAGATCTTTACAGATCTACGGTGGATATTGCACCCGCGGCCAATAGAACAATTTACTCTCACATCGGGAGTTTTCAGTTTACAAAGGAAAAATGCTCCTGACCAATCTTTCGATTGCGATTAGCGTCGTGGGACTTAGCGCCTGGTCTTGGCACCAATTGTATGTGGAGAAGGGGTTGGGGCTTAGCTGAAAGGGACTTAGGCCTATTATATGGTTAAAAGTGGGTTTTTGGCCTCAAAACAGAATTTTTGACGCTTTAAAAGGGGTTCCGGTAGAGGGAAAAGGGGATTTTAAAATCAAATGAAGGGGTTCACATTATTTTTAAAAGGGAATTGATGGTTTAGAAGACTTCAGAAGGGGTTTTGGGGGTTAAAGGGGAATTTTGAGACGAGAAACAAAGGGTTAAAAAGGGGAATTTTGCAGGGGTAAAGGAAGCAGATGGACGCTTTCTGAGCATAATTTTTTCATAGACAGTGAGGATTTCTTGATGGAAACAACAGTGAAAATATTTTCAAAGGCAAAGGGCACACAGAGGCTTTCAAGAATGATATATTTTCAGAGGAAATGTATCTCTTGAAGGCTCAGGAAAATATTTAGCCACCTGTTTGCTTGACAAAAAATTTATAGGTGGCTAACAGTTGGAATATAGAAATATATTTCTTTGAGGTAGAGACATATTCCTTTAGAGAAAAATGCCTTTTCAAACCTTCCAACATGATTCTGCACATTCTTTAGCTTACCCTCTTGAAAACTCTAACAACATAATATTTTGTAGCTCCCTAGATATATCCTCATTATGTCATCTATGACTGATCTCATAGATCCTTCTAGGTTTCTTTCCTAAGAATGAGGTCATTCTTCCTTGATACTCACCATCGAAAGCCCTTTTAGTGTTTCCATTATTTCTTCTAATGTGCGCATTATAAGGGGTAGGTCAGGGGCTCGAGTGGTTCATGTTGGTTGTGGTAGTGTTGATGTCGGTTGGCCGTGACATCGATGTGTCTCTACCATCATAACTTTGTTATAATTAGATAAAATAATATAGGGAATATGTACTCTCCACTTTGTGAATATACATATTATTTCTCATGAATCACCTCAGTTATGCATATCACAGAGCCTTGAACAAGTTTTATTTTGTTCCCTGCTACTATTTACACCAATATGTTTGTTTTCTCTACCAATTACTATGATTTATCTAGAACGTGATTTTTTGATTTCTTGCCTTGTTCTTGATACATGAATCCTTTGATTGCATATAACCATTGACACATAATTTACGAAATCCAAATGAAATGATAACTCCTTATTTCTAGATATGTAGCAGTGGAATACTTAGTTTCCCATTCACTTTACTACAAGACTATTGAACTAAGCGCATGTGATATTATTTTGGATAAGGTTATGAACCTTGATTTATAGTAGTTATATGTATGCACATAAACTTAGTAACATTCTATATCCCTTTGAATATAGTCTGTTTGGGTATCTTATTCTATGTTCTCTCGGCCTTGGTACCCATGTGCTCAGTGCCACATGGCCTTTCTACCATGTGGAAACTGATTTTATTCACATGGGTTCCATGCTTTATGGCTGAGATTTGTCAATGAGTTTTTATGGTTATGTGTATCCACCTTGGATTTGACTAGTGTCGTTTCACCCTTTTTCTCTTCATTTACTCTATTGGTTTTCGTAGCCAAGGTTCTGCGCCTGGGAAATTAGAAGGATTTGACCCTATCCTTGTTGACCTTCCATGTTGTACAATTGTTACTTCAACCTTACTAAATGTAGGTGGTCTCATTCTATCCATGTATTTTTCTTCGAAGTGGGTAAATCAGGTGGGTAATATGGTTATTATGCAAATTTTCTTTTCTTTTTTAGTGTCATTCTCAACTACTGATTTTCCACCATTTCAGATGTTTGATTTTCCATGGTGTTTGTTTCATTATAGGATGTGTGAGGGGGTCGAATTACTATAAAAGGGCCGAGAAGGCTTCCCAAGTCTCTGCTACTCTCTTTAGCTTCTACATCCATGATTTGGTTGGTCTTAGAGTGTCAACAAAATGTCCTTCTACTAGGGAAAAAAAATATTGAATATTTTTTTCCTCCTTCCTTGTTCTTCAGTCATTACTATTAATAGAAATTATATTCTAACTCATTCCCCTACAATCTAGGTTTTTTGCAAGGGAGATACCTTAAGTTTCTCCTTAACACTCATCCTAGTGATTGCAAATACATTTTTTTCTAATGTCTATACTTGAACTCTTACCATGGAAAATCCTTTTTCTCTTAGAGGCATCAATTTCTATTTACGAAATAAGGTTTTCCTCTTTATATTGTGATTTCAGTTTGGATTCTTGTATGTCTTATGTTCTTATCCAGCTGTGAAGTTTTTCTTTCCTCATGACTCAAGCTTTTAGACCTAGTGGAGAGCTAGGTCGCTTTTGCAAACTTGATGTTATGTTTTAACCCTTTAATGGTTTGTAGGGTTTCACTTGATTTGATTTATTAAAGGGATTAAACCCTGCAAATGGGTAATAGAGTTGTACAACATATGAAATTTATGCTTCTCCTAATCTCATTTATTATTCTTCTCTTAAATTTTAGTGGATGTTAATGTGGTGACATTTTCTCTTCCATGCAGGTAACCGAGATGAAGTTTGATTAATCTCCCCCTTTCTATAAGTATTGTACATGTGATGTGCCAATGCACCAAATTATCATGTTCAAAATCCATCAAGATGAATGTTTTTCCTCAAGGTTCTATATGCATTCGAGGACAAAATATTTGTTATATCTTCTTAGATTTCAATTTAGTTCTCTTCATTTAGGGGATGAAATTTGGTTCTAGAGAAGGCATAATAACTTAACTTCACATTCAAGCAAGAAGTTGAAGGTGGGTTTATTTGAAACTTTTAGATTTACGCATTCGCAACCTCTGCAAACACATCCTTTTTCCTTTTCTCTTGAAAATCAAAACTAAGGACTAGTTTAAGAAAATTTCCAAGTGTATTGATGCTTTCACATGATTCTACATCTTTTAGTTTTGGATTTTTCATTTTTCTCCTTAATTTTGTATATTTTATGGGTTAGCTATTAAAGTCTAGATGTTTGTGGGTTAGTTGTTGAAGACTTGAAATTTTTTGGCTTGAGAAAGTCACCTGCATCTCAAATTTTTTAGTCATCAAACCCATTTGATACTCCCCTACACTCTAGTGCTTTGGTTGTTTAGCCCAATTATGTTAGAAGCCAATGCAATAAGCTTGGAAAATGGTAGTATATGGAGATTCCAGCCAAGAGTTTAAGATATATTTGAATTCATAAGTTCGTAGGGTGGAAACCTTTTTTTAGTTATTATAATTTATCATGGTGTAAGATCCTAGTTTTCCTCTTAAAGTTGCAAGTGCTGACATGATTCCTATGCTATATAAGGGTTTTACGGGTGCTACCTGTTCTTAGAGTCAAAATGTATTCATGAAATGGAAAAATATTGATAATTACTCTTAGTTGGACCATAAGTCTTGAATTAGTTTCTTGAATAAAATTTTACTCATTAGTAAATTATATTATTTTTCCATGTTCTATAATGGTTATTCGATGTTCTACCCACTTAATCATGCTCGTTATGCCATGGAGCATCATGAACCTTCGACCTAAGGTTTTACATTATGTTCAAGTTTTTCATCTTCCCTACTCTTTGGGCCTGAACTAGTTCTCTTGGGGTAGGTAAAACTGGAAATCTGGTCACAACACATTTTCTTTGTTGATTTATTTATCCTTATCTAGGTTTTAGTAATTTATCTGAAATTATCTGTTAGTCTTAGGCATATGGTGTTTCCATAATACCTATGTTTGTCATGTTTCCATAACACCCTTTTCTATCATGTTCTTTCCTTTGTTTCATTTTCCTTTATTTTAACGTTATCACTCTCATTTCCATCATAAATTTATTCAACTATACCTGATAGATTACAAATTCTTGAATTTATACAATCCATGACACTGACTACAGATTCTTGAATTTGAAGGAATCTATGTAATTTTCTTTAAATAGTGCAAGTTCTTGTGCTTAATTTTGTGTTGTGTATTATTTTTATTCTTACAATATAGGATCAATTAAATATCTTAAAAACTTTGTTTGGTTTGCTCGACTATAATATTTTTTTTTTTTATCTTTTGATATGATAGGGAATAAAATATAAGTTCCTTAATTTTGGTGACACTAGAGGCTTCTTCACAGTGTTACAAATCTTGAATTTTGTTTTTTTTTCTAACATGTATATTTTTTTTCAACAACTCTTTGAATTTATAGGTTAATATTATGTTTTACCTCGGCTCAAAAGCTTCTTACCAAAAAACAAGCAACATAATAATTAAGATTTTTATTTATGGAAACTCCTGAATATATAGTGAAATGGAGTTTTGGATATGTAAATGAACATGTTATAATGGGTTTAATAGAATTACTTTTGAATTTACTATATGTTAGTTTGTTCTAATTCTAGTTGCATTGTGGTGGCCTATAAGGTCTGAAAGTGTTTAAATTTAATGATTTGATATCATGTGTAAGACCCTACTATAATTTCCTTTATATCATGCATTTTCATTCATAATCAAGTAAAATTTTGTGTTCATTTCTATATATACCATGTGTGGGGACTAGTTTGTTAGTTAATCTCTACCATACAGAAGAAAATTTTCACATGACCTTTGACTTAACGTAGACTAAATAAACATTCCATCATACCTAGTTTCCTCTAGTTGATGTTTATCCTTGGATGATGGCAATCCCTGGATGAAACATTTATGGAAGTTTTGAGCTGCTACTTCACTCCCAAAATGACTGATTTCGCAAGCCAATTTGGGACAACCCTCTTTGACTCCGAGACCTAGAAGATTTCGATCTCGGAATATTCTAGCCCCCGAGCCTAACACTTCAAGAACAATGCCCAAATTTTATAGGTTAAATAATTAATATCTATATCCCAAGGCTTGTCCGCTAAATCCCACACAACTCTTAATGTCTGCTCCCCAAATTCTCAATTTTCCCATCCAAATTTTTGTGCAAAAATCCCCCCTCTTCCAGTTTTATATTTTGTTTTATAGGGGAGGTTTCTTCCCTCTGAAGAAATCCCCCCCATACGATCCTATTCCCTTCAACCTTATACAAAAATAAATTGTATAATATTTATTGAGGGGTTGGTTATCCATTTTAAATTAAATTATTAAAATAAATTAGATTGTTAATTGGTTCAACTGGCTTGAATTAGTGGAGGGTATTTTATAATTGTTTCAATTTCTTTTTTTACATTTATAATAATTTAAATAAAAATTGATTATTTAATCAAAATAATATTAATGAAATATAGTTAAATTAACATATTTGATTGTGTTAATTATATTATTATGGTGTTAAATAATATATTAAATAATTTATTTATTTTTCATAGACTTGGAAATTTTATACAATCAAACTGGTATGCATGCTAGTGCAATATGTGTATGTAGCTATCATACACATGCCTCATATGCATGCTAATAATCATATTCCATTGGTAGCTCAAGATGTTTGCTTACAATTATGACTATAAATTTACTATTAGATCCCATGGAAGAACAAAAAAAAATAATCTTCCAAATCTTATTACCTTTCTTTCACAAGTTATCTACTTATTGGAGTCTACTACAAACATTTGTAAGCATTATATTATAACCTATTATGATGGAGAGGTGTAATTATTTATCTACTTAACATGAAGTTGGCACTTCACAATCATTAAATCTATTATTAATAACAAGTACTTATCCTATCCATAGGTTTTTTAACTACTCATTATGATGAATATCTATAGTTTATCCAATGCTTAATATGAAGTTGACATGTGACATCTAACAAAAAATACCAACAAAAAAAATATTATTCAAAATCTAACATAAATAAATAGTGTAACCATAAACGATGCAATTCATCAAAACTATTACCTCACAATACATCTAGAATTGCCAAAAATTAAAAAGAAAATCATACAAATTTACTAAATTATAATTGTATTTTAAATTATTGCTATTATTAATTATAAAAAAATAACTAATGTGTTAGTTAAACATATTTACATTTTAAAATAACATGTAATTCTTAACCATAGAGATTCATGACAATTTTCTCATGGAAATTCCTAACTTTTAAATAGGCTTTGTTACAATATCATGTGCTAATAGCATGGTCTATTAATACCAAATTATAAAAAATCTAACTCATATTCATATGGAATATGCTTATATGACATTTTTTAATTATTCAAATCAATTAGAAGATAAAGAAATGAATAAATATTTTAAAAATAAATATCAAGCTTTCATTTATTACTACTACTAAGAATATTCTAGCATGTTCCATGGAGGTTATATCCATACCATCCACCTAATAAAATTTGTTCTTTTTAAGAAACATATATGACACATTAAAAAAAGAAAATAAAATTGGGATCCACCCAAGAACCGTTATATTTTTAAGAGTTTCCAATATCCCATGTGGGTTTGATATTTATCACAGTGACACAATCCAAACCCTTAAGAGAGAACTCCATAGTAAAAAAAGATGTATACCCCTTCCTCAAGTGAGAACTCCATAATAATAAAAAAATTTATTCATCTTCCAACTACAAATTTTATGAAATACTCCGAGGATACAAATACATTTTCTTTCCATTTCTTACTGATTGGTTTGAATTTGATTGTCATCTTGTTTTCCTTGGCGAGATTTTTTTTCCCTTTTTCCAAACTTGAATCTAACCTTTTTTTTCTGGTGGATCCAAGTTTCTCTTTTGAAAATGGAATTTTTTGTCTTTATCACTTTTTCTATATACCTGATTGACTCGAGAAATTTCATTTCTTGTCTTGTTAACTATGAGTTCAATGCAGTATCCATAATTCAGAAGGGTTGGCTGGGCTTGGTCCTCCTTCATTTATGGATTCAGTGGATCCTCTTTGAAATTCATTTCTTCGTCACCCTCTTTTACTTCCTTTTGTGGATCCTCTTTAACATGTACTTCTTAATGATTTTATTTTTCTTCCTCCTTTTCTTAGGTCTCTTCTTCATTGTATACAATGTAATGTTATAACTCAGAAACTTCCCACCATTTGAGCCTCCAACTATGTTTTCAATCTCTTATTTTGTAATTATTTGGGACAATTATTGATTACAAGCCATGTTTCATAACACGTTTGACATCGAAATGAAACAATTTCATAGTCAAGCTTCTAAGCCCATACGTAATCTAGATCCATTAGGATAATCTTGAGAGAAAAAACTTTATTAAAATCCATCTATGTGTCTAATTAAGCATAGGTCTTGAGAAAATATTTAGTTTATGAGCTATTTCAACAAAATTACCTATTTCACTTTCAATAGAAATTAATGAAGGGAGATTCAAAATATGCAGGGGAAGGTTCGTGACCCTTTCCAAAACAGGAGCCAAGGAGATTGTTGTCATTACTAGATCAAAAGAAGGAGACTAGGACTGCATGAAGGGACCAACAATTCCCCCTAACTGGTGTCCATAATCCCAAATTGTTTTCTTATCCTTAGTATTATTAAAAGAAAACAAATAAAAAAACCCAAGCCAAATGATAAATATTCAAATCATTAGACAATAGAGGTTTCCACGAATTAGAAATCCGCTTATGGATATCAATGAGACACAACCAAAATTTGTTAAATCTAGAGACTAAACATTATTTTTTTTGCACAACAAAGGGCTTCATCACCCAAGGTAACATCATCAACATGGGCTTCTTGAATTTTTAGGAGAATAGGATTGGATTTCAACATGGCACTAAAAGGAATCTTGGCTGGATTTGCATTAGAATAGGAGCTTGCAGAACTAACTATCATTCATTCAAGAGTGATTGTATTCTTCGTGGCTTGAGCTACTTTAGAAAAGGAAATTGCAGGTCCAATTTCCATTCCTTCAAGAGCAGTTTACTTCACTAGTGAATCACATGAATTCGTCATTATGCATAGGTATGCAAGAAGATCCATGCAACAAAGGCCCAAATAGGTGGAAAACAAGTTATCGTGGGGGTCTACAAAGTGTGAGCCATGATACCATGCACCCAGTTATTGTTGATAATCTTTTATCAATTTAAAATTCTAGAAGACCTATAGAAACTTATATCAATTAGGGCTAGCTCGACTCGTTGGGACTATTGGAGTTGTTGTCACCCACCTACATTCAAATCTTAGTGAGACCACTTAATTTGGTTTATGACTTATGTGGTGCAATTTATGATTGTGCATGTGATAACATGTTCTAGTTACGGATTCCCCCTTCGCATAATAAATAAATAAAATTAAATGAAGAATAAAAACAAATTTCCAGTGCCTTCAATAAAATATTTGAATATCTACTGTATCTCTCTCTCGCTCGATATATATATATATATATATATCAAATATGTATAGTTTCTTTATTTATTAACATGGAGTTGAAGTGTTTTAGTCAAAATACATATGTAAAATATTTCATTGTTCACCTTAATTAAAATATTTGAACATCATATATATAATTTTTACTGTGTTAGAGATGTGATTTTTACAACCTAGCACGAGAATTATGTTTAATTACTTTCATGCCCAATATGGATATGACAAGTTGAATTTTACAAAATATTTGAATTTCTACCACCAGCATAGGCCCATCTAAACTAAAGATCTATTGGGCATTGTTAGTCTCCTATACCAATAGGAGTCCTATTTCATGATTGTCTTGATAAACTATGCAATATGTTCAAACCTTTTTCTTGTGCAAAGGTGTTCCATATTCTTAAAATAAAAAATAAAAAAAATAAAAAAATTTTAAAAATGTAAAGAGGGTATACCCTAAAAGAAAAATCAAAGGGTAAAAAGAATAAAATGGTCAAAAAAGTGAAAGAAATGAACCCAAACAAAAATAGACCAGGAAAGTGTGCAAGTCTAAATACCACTACTATTTCATTTTCTGTAATAAACAAAATTGTGTGCAGTTTGTCAAAACTTTTGCCACAATTTATGAAGGGTCAAACTGTTTAAACTTGACTCATTCATTTTTCAATTTCATGTTGTAGAATAGAGAATAAACTTTTGACCAAACAGTTTAATCTTGGCAGATAAGTAGATAGGTAGAGTTAATAAAAGGTGCTCAACAATTTAATCTAAGCCCTTGGATGTAATAAGTGTAGACTTAGATAGATTTACCATGTAAAAGAAAAAGAAGATTGTTAAGGGTTTGCCAGTCTAAGTGCACCCTAATAAAGAAGAGAAAATGGTAGAGTAAGTAAGTAGGGTAGGTAGATGTTGTTACTGAATTACATGTGATGAATGATGGCTTCAAAATGTTTGTAATCTTTTACTTTCATCACCAAGTGCAAAGGCAGAACACCACATCGGCAGAATTTCAGAACACAGCAAGGTCAAAATCATTAACTTCCCATCTCAATTTTCCCTAAACATTTTACTAATTCCCCTAAGCACTAAGGTATTTGGAGATTAAAGGGGCTCAAGGAATTTCCTTGACTTTTGGAGGGACTGGACCCTCGACCCAATAATTGAAAAACCTGAGTACTTGAAATCATCCATTATCACCTTCGTTCACCTCTCAAAAATATTTTCCTAAGTAAAATCCTATTTTACTTAGGAAAATCCTTCAATTTTTCATGAAAAGTCCTCAAAATCACTTTTTATTCTAAGTCAAAATGATGAAAGTATTATAATGCAAATTACTTTGAAAAATCCTCACTTTCTTGGTTATATTTAAAAGTGTTTTGAGTTTACCTTGTCCTTTGTCATATTAACTCTAATTTATCTATTAAATCCCTATTGAAAACACCTTATACTATTATCTATAACTCCCTTTTATAATAATATCCCCAAAAAATCCTCTTATTATAAGTTTTAGCCAAAGTTAATTAAATCATACATGATTAAATGAAAATCCCACATTACAAACCCTTTGGCTAAAATATATCCGTATATATTAACTCCGCCCCCTATGGTAAATGAATTTCACTGATTTATTACCATATAATAAAAACATACGAAAAAGGTTTAAGCATATGTTTTATATGTTTAAAATGTAAAAATAACATCCGAAATTTTTAAAATCATCCATAACCCCGACCCTTCATAAAACAAGATTAATTAATCATTTGGATTAATTAATAATTCAACCGCCAATGAAAGCCCTTTCGAAATGATTAAAACAATAAAAAATGTGTCGGGCCCGCCTTTTAACTCCCCCGCCAACTTCACGTCATGTCAACCATTGGATCTCTCCATCGAAGATCCATGGCGTGCGTTCATTTCGCTGCCCATCCTTTGTCCGATAGATAACTCGCGAAATCAAAGCGGTTTTTAAATAGTGCCCAGGCCACGTGTCTTTCAATCTATGGAATCGCTGCCGATTCGCATAAAACTGCCTTCCCTCAAAGGTGGTGCAAAATAAACCACTTACCAGCATTCCCCCGTGACGTGTCCATTATATAGCCTGACATCATATATTAAAATAATAAAATATTCCCCCGTTTGACTTTGTAAATAAAACAAAAAACGCGCACATTTTTCATTATTCTGTGTACTGAAAGCGACTGCGCCCTCGATACTCAGAAATTCAAAAAATCTACTGTCAACTGCTATTTAACCGAATTTTGCTGAAGACTTCTGCCATTCCAACTTCCCAGCGACCATTCGCAGTCAACTTGTACCTGTTAAAACACTGCCATTTCCCATAAACAGGTATTTATTCTGATTTCTTGCTGGACTCTGTTAAAAATCCTCGCTCAAGTTTTAATACAGTCTGAACGGAACTTTATTGTGATATATTTTGGTTCTCAGAACTATAATTATACTCCCAAAACTGGTAATTGTGCCCCATTGTCAGAAAAACCCCCGAACTCCCGTTTTTGAATCCACAAGAACCAAAAATGGAAGTCCCGGTGGCTTTAAATGTTGCTCCATTGAACACCCCTCATAGAGAATTGGAATATCTTCCATTAGTGGATAAATATTTTGAGATCAAAGACTTAGTTTTCAGTGAAAGCCCCCTTCGAATTCATTGTCGCTGCAGAGATAATTATTTGAAAGGCTTGGACGTTATTGGGTTATGGGAATCTAATTTCCCAAGATACCTTTTACCCTCAGTCCATATCTTTCCTAAAATTATCCACTATTTCCATGCTAATTATGATCCAATTAAGAGAGCAGTTTTATCCCCAAACCATAATGTCCTTTGCTCTATTACTACTCAGTCTATCAATGATATGCTCAATTTTGAACCTAGTCAAAACCTCAGTCCTTTGTCCATTGGAGAATTGCTTGAAAAATCTACCCAGTTGTCCCCTGAAGAGGTAAAACGCATCTGTCAGACTTTCAAGTTACCTGAACATCAACCCAAGGGCTCACCTCCCTATGCTAGTGCCTTTTTTACTGAAATGGGCCAGATCATTCTGAATATGATTTCTTTTATCATGGGCTTTAATACTAGTGAGTATGTTGATGAGTTAACTCTAGTATTATTGTCTATCTTCACTCCTAGACAGCCTCCTGCTGTCAAATATGACTTTGCATCTTACATAGCCAGCAAAATCCATGATCAATTCATGAGATTAGAAAATGAAAAAGTCTTCAAATATTCCTCTTTCATCTATCACCTCATGATATATTACCAGTCTGAAAACTTTCCTTTCCATGTTCAAAAGCTCAATGTCCAAGGAAATCCCAGGTCTGTCATATTTTGGTCAACCATCACCCATCATTCCAGAGATTCTCCTTATTCCTATAATGAATTCATTGATCTGTTTATACACCCTGCAACTGCCTTGTTGACTGGAGTTCCTCCTCCAAGACTCAGAAATGAAATTAAGAAAACTCTGCAACTTTCCAAACACTACAAAATTGGTGATTGGTACTTGTACCAAAATTATACAGAAGTCAGAATATATGGATGTGAATTATGTCCATTTAAATTGCCAAAGTATGTGCCTATGAGACTTTTTGCTTTAGAGTACTTCAAGCAAATGAATAACTCTGATATTATTCATTTTTGTAATGCAAAGAAGAAAGCCCAACTCCGAATCAAAGGTCAATTAGGTCCATTTATATGCAATTCTAGGGATGCTGGACAAGAAGCTGAAAGAATACTAGAAGACCATTTCAAATTGAAAAAGAGTTTCTACTGGGCCCCTTATGACGCATTCAGCTTCATTTGTGAAAAAAGAATGAAAAATAAATCAGCACCTTACATCCATCATAGGATTCCAGAAATTGAACAGTATGCTAATAAAGATGAATGGGTGGAGGGAACATTAATTGAACAGGATAATGAAGAAGTCAATATGGACAATGTAATGAAAGATCTTGGAAAAATGCTTGACCTAGAATTTTTTGGGCAAGTGCAGGTACCAGACATTGGTCCTTCTTCAGCAGGGAATTTTCAACAAAAATCACAGGAAAACATTCCATCAATTGCAGTTGAATCCAAAGGAAAAGAGAAAGAGCCTAAAATACAAGTGATTGAAACATTCAAAATGACTGAACAACCTCAAACATCTAAGGCTCAAGGACAAGTACAGGTTCCTCCTCAAACCAATCCAGTAGAAATACCAAATTTGCAAACTCCACTGAATATTGAAAAGGGCAAGAAAAGAGAGGCTAAAGGTTCTACTCCACCTAAGGAATCTTCGAAACAGCCTCAGACCAAAAGACAAAAAGTGAATCCTCCACCAGAAGTAGAATATGTTGATGAAATCATTGATAGTCCAGAGAGAGAAGAAAGTCGTTTAACAGGATCAATTAGTGGGACAGTCACTACTATTCAGCCAAGTAATAAAATGTCTTCATTCAAACAGCCAATGAAATATGCGGGAGACATAAAAAAGACATTTATCAATATAAAAGCAAGGAATAATCCACTAAGGGTCCAGGTGTATAACCAGTATCTTAAAATGGCTCCACAAAATCAAGAGAGATTGATGTCAGCTTTTGACATTCAACAAGGGAAAATGTTAATGAGCCATTTCAAATCTAAAGTGCCAAAACCACAGATGATAGCTGATTACGTCAGGACCAATTTTGAGGTCCTGGCAAGAGATATTCATCCTTTGGACCAGATAGAATTACACAAGCAGACTGGAGAAATGATATATTCTACACTTACTGACAAAGCAATGGTAGTTCATAAACTACAAGATTCTTTGAATAATACAAATATCCAGTTGCAGATTGAGAAAGCTTCTTCCCAAGCAAAGGATAACAGGATAAAATATTTAGAGGAAATAATAATTGGATTAGGTCACAATCCAAAGGATGTCAAGGGTATTGAAGCATTGATTAAAAAGAAAGATGATGATATTGCTGCATTAAGGAAACAATTGAAACTACCAGCTTCAAGGCACCCTCAGACTGAAGAAGTAATGAAGGAAAATTCAGAAGAAGAGGTGATGGACTTACTTTTAAAAATGAATGAACGACTTGCTGAAACAGAAAAAGAACTTGAGCAAGCATTAAAAGATAAAGAGTCCATTATTCCAGCAACTACAACACAGGCAGCCACAGGAACAGGTACACCAATCACAGGCCAACAAGCAGAGCTAACACAGGTGAACACTTCTGATAAGGGTTCTGATGAATTAATCAAAGAAATGAATGAATTAAAACTGCAAGTGACAGAACTCCAAAGCTTAAAGTCTCAGCTTTCTACTCTGGAAAATAAATATGATCAATCAAAAATAAATGTTGCTGAGAAGACAAGAGAAATAAAAAAACTAGAAAAATCAGTTAAAGCATTGGAAAAGGATCTTACAATGGAAAGACCTTTAAGTGAATTAAAAGAAATTCTTTGGTATAACATTATTCAATCAATAAAGAACGTTTGGTCTTCTATTCAAATAATGTATGAACATCAGGATTTAGTCAGATTGGCTCTGGAGGAAATTGAGAAAGCAAGGGAAGAGTTAGGGAATATGCCAAAAGAAGCTAATAGACTTATCAATTTTTTGAATACTCAGAATAAACAGCAACTTGCAGGAGTTGGAATTCAGGACAGAATAGGGACTATCTTGGAAATCAAAAGAGTTTTTACCAAAAGGACTCTTATGAAAAATCTTGAAAGAAGGTGTTCAGACATGCAGCAAGAAATTTTTACCTTCAAAGAAAGATTTGATGTTGTGTTAAATAAAGGTTTTCCTAGTCCTGTTAATGAAGAAGGTAGATTAATGGATTTGGAAAGTTTTGTAGCGAAAGTAAACAAACAGGTTGATGATCAAGCCAGTTCTTGAACCAGTACAGCAGAAGGAACATTGCCAACAGGGAAAAGTCTTTATGAAAAATTGGAGAGTTTATTTTATCTTGAACATGAAATAAAACATTTGTTTCCATATCAGCCTAATTTTTTCAAATACACTGAAGCTGATGAAACATTGAGAAAATTGCAAAGAACCAGAGTGCCAGAAGTTCAATGGTGGGATGAGATGATGGAACTTTTATAAAATTTATCCTTGGGTAAAATTTTTTGGCCTATTTTACTGAGGTATATCTTGATAAAGGATAAATAGGTGAATAAAAGTCAAAGAGTATCAGTTCAGCAGTTAAAGTGTATCAGTAAGAATGAAAGAGTATCAGACAAGCAAGGTAGTCAGAAAAGAATTACTCAAGAAGATAGAACGAGCTAAAACAAAGGAACTGCTTCCAGTACATTCTAAAAAGGAGGAGACAACACACAACATCAGCTGATTTATCCTAATTACAAGACCATCTGTCCCCATTTTTATTGTAACCTATTCATTAGTCACCCTAGATTATATCTCTTTTGTTATGAGATATTTTTAATAGTTTTTTGTATAAATAAGCCCTCGAAAGGAGTATTGAGGGTGGATTCTACTACTTTGCTGTAACATTGATTTTTTGGAATAAAAAGTGCTTTGGAGAAATTTCTTTGTGGCTTGCTGGATGATGATTTGAAGCTCAAGAATTTTTGCAGGATTCATGTGTCAGACTACAGTTCAATAAGTCTTTTCTATCCTATGTTTTAAGTTTTATATCTGTTTATAATATCACTGTGTTTCATTTCTGAATAATTGACATAAAAGAATAAATCAGAACTTACTTAAGTGTACTCTGATTTCAATTGTGATTATTCTAAAATGTTTTCTTCTAAACTGGTTATAAGCAACGAATTCTTAATTGCTCTTGTTTCGTTGGTTTAAGAATTTTGATTACTATAGTAAAGAATTATTAACTGCTCTTTATTTGTAATCATTCACTTTCTTTATTTGAACATGTTGAAAGATTCTTAATTGCCTTTCATCCCTTCAAAATCCATTCCATTCACTTTAATTTCTAAAATTGTTCTCTGTTTGGCTATCTTTCCCTGCAAAGCCATCTTATGTGTAGAATATTAACCCAGTAAAGCCATCCTTTCGACTCCATAGCCCAATGGCCTGAAAATACTCAATTGTGCCCTTAGTTGGTGGATTCCACCATTCAAATTCAAACCAAATTCCTGAATTTATAACTAGCCTAATATTTTCTAGGAACAAAGCTAAATTTCAAAGAGAGAGCCCTCTATGGATACAGATTGGCTAGATTCTGTATCTGAAGGTTGGTTAGTGGTTACCTCAGGTTTCTTTCCTTTTCTTACAACTTCAAGGAAGGCCTGAGTGATAACATAGTGGCGACTCCATTAGGGATCTGAATCATTTTTATTATTGTTTGCTTATAAGCTATAGACAGAGTCTGAAGATCAACCAGGTAGCCTTTGAAAAGCTTTTTCTCTGCAACGGCATAGTAAATAATCGCTACTTCAATCTATCTCTGATTTAGCTTATAAACTGAACCTTAGTTTTAAAAATTCAATCAGATTCTCTAGTTCAATAATTCTTTGAGAAAATTTTAATCAAAAATCTTAAATTTCTTGAAGAATTTGCTAAAGTTGTACTTTCATTGTATTCAAAACAAAAAACCAAAAATATAAAGTCTAGGAAAACTGGCTTCAGAAAGAACTCGTTATACCTGATCAAATCCTGCTCCAAACCCACCTCCGGTATTCGATAATCCAAATCTGATTCCTAGGATTCTTAGAAGACAAGGAAGTCAAGAAAGATCTGAATAAGGAAGTCAAGAAAGTTCTGGAAGTTCCAAACCTCTTTCTAGATCAGCACCCTGTCCTGTGAAGATTATATATTTTGATGAAATACCTTTTGACGAGCGATTTGAAACATCCTTATTTGTGAATTTTCCTGAAACTGAATTATCCAGACTAGTTCTAGATCCATTATTTCTTGAAGATTTACAATTAAAATTTGTTTCATATCATCTTGACATACATTTACAAAATTCCATTCGATCTGAACAGACCTTTGAAGAAACTTCAAACATTTCTGTAATTACCGAAGCTTCCCCAAGTCCAGCTGCTTTTCCCCAAACTTCTCAAACACAAGTCACACCTTCTTCTCCTTCACCCGCTCCTTCCAGACCATCATCACCTGTTATTCCATTACACCTTCCAATGGCCAATAGATATGCTCCGTTATAGTTTCCAGCCAACCCTGTTGCTTTTCCCCAAGATTATCAGAGTAAGATCACCCCTTTTGATGGTTCCGGTACTTATACTACTCAACAACATACCAAAAGGATGACTAGTTACTTTGAATTTTATGAAATTGACACTGATGATGTCCGAATGAGAATTTTTGTTCAGAGTCTTACTGGGGAAGTCAGGACATGGTTTAGGGCCCTTGCTCCAAACAGTATCGCTGATTTACCAGCTTTGTATAGGGCATTTTTGAATAGATGGGAGAAGAAGAAAGACCCTCTTCAAATCCTATCAGAATTTGAAAAATTGAGAAGAAGACCTAATGAAACAGTGCAAGATTACATTATTAGATTCAACGAAGCATATAACAATGTTCCTCGGAACCTTAGACCCCCTCCTGATTCAGTACTGGTTAAATTCCCTGATGGATTTGACTCTAAAATAGCATATTCACTTAGGGAGAGAGCCCCTCAAACCCTAGAAGAGATGCAAAGCATAGTGGTTAGTGTTGAAGCTAACCTCATAGAAAAAAGAGCTAGGGTTAGAGCTGAAAGAAGAATGCCAGTAAATGAAGAACCTTCGGCTTTTGAAAAAAAGCTGGATGCAATTATTAAAGGTATGGAAATACTGGGAGAAGACAATCGAAAGAAAGTCTTCTGGCGATGGTCAAAATGTTGTTAGAAACCCAAACGTCAGAAGAAATCAAAACGAAAATCCTGGGAAAAATGTTCCTGACCAAAACATCAGGCCACCATTCCAAGAAAATTTTGTGGAAGGTTCATCTTCTGAAGAACCAACAGAGGATGTTGAAATAAATAACGTGAGTGAAAACAAGAATAAACCAGAAGTTTTCCTATCTCAAGACGATCAAGAAAATCATATTCTTGAAACATTTCAAACACATTCAGGAGAAAATTTTGATTTTAAAGAAGGGTATGACACAGCAATTTATGAAGTTCATAAACAATACAATTTGAGAAGCAGACGGATTGATGTGCCAGAGAATAGCAAACAGAAAGCTGTAAAACAAAATGTCAAAGGTAAAACTAACATTCCTCATGTACAAATTTTGTCTAGGACAAGTCCTAACCCTGAAAATCCAATAATTGAAGATGTGTATGACAATCAACTGAACAATAAACAAATTTCTAATACTTCTCCTCTTCCAGGAAATGTAGAAGAACCAGTGGAATTTAATTCAGAAACACCTTCAACTCATAATCCCACTCATGGAAAAGAGAAAAACGCTGAAGATCAAAAAATAGAGAAAATCCAACTGTTCAAAATACTAGAGCTCAAACAGAAAAACCTTTCAATCTAGAGGCCGAAATAGGCAAAATAAAGATAGTTGTTCCCTTATCAGAATTGGCTAAACATGATGTCTATAGAAGCCAAATCAGCAGATCCCTTAACATTACTGGAATGGATGATTCAGTAAATGTTATTGATGATCAACCCAAACTCCTTTTTGGCCTTGAGGTAAATGGCAAACCAAAAAGTGGAGGAACTCCTCGATTTTATGTGAGCTTGAATGTTGATGACAAAATACTCCATAACGCCATGCTTGATTCTGGAGCATCCCACAATTTAATGCCAAAAGCTGTGATGGAAAGATTAAATTTAGACATTACCAGACCGTATAAAGATCTTTTTTCGTTTGATTCGAGTCAGGTAAGATGTTTAGGTTTGATTAAATATTTGTGTGTTACTTTGGTGCAATACCCTACGAAATCTGTTCTAATGGATATAGTAGTAGCCGATATTCCCCCCAAATATGGTATGTTGTTGTCCAGATCATGGGGTGCCAAACTCGGAGGATCTATTCAACTAGATATGTCTTATGCTACTATTTCAGTATTTGGTCAACCCAAAAGACTATACAAAGAGACCTTGATGAAATATTTGGTCAGTAGCCATGAGAAGCCTGAAAACTTCCCTGTCTATTCAGTACATTCTGATATGGACTCTTTCATCCTTTATAATGCTGAATTGGACCTTCCTACTGAATTAGAAGCACCAGAAACGGAGATTGCAAATAAATCCACTGTCCAAATCGAAGAAATTTCTGAAAACAAAGAAGCCTCTGACATTCAAGAGACACCAGAAAAAACTGAAAAACCAGTTCCTCCTGTTAAGAAACATGTCAAAACAGTTGATGAAGACTATGAACATGAAATTTTGTGGCATTTAGAATTTGATGGTTCAGTGAATAAGTTAGGAGCAGGCGCCGGAGTTTGGATACATAATGTTGAAAATGATCTTGCCGAAGGCCATGCTTATAGATTGAACTTTAGATGCACTAACAACATGGCAGAGTACGAAGCCCTTTTGTTAGGGCTTAAACATGTCAAAAAGTTAGGAGCAATTAGAGTATCAATTATAGGAGACTTTGAGTTAATTATCCAACAGATCAATGGTGAATGTTCGGCAAAAGATCCCAGATTGAAACAATACAGAGAAACAGTTGTGGAAATTCTCAACACTTCTCTACAAGCTCAACTTGCCAAAATTCCTAGAAAACAAAATTTGCATGCTCACAGTCTTGCAATGTTCGCTAGCACATGTAAATTACCTTTTGGACCTAATCATCAGTTCACAGCTGAGATTAGACATAGACCTGCTATACCGGACAATCTCATGAATTGGCAAGTGTTTGTAAATAATAATCAGATCAATAATTTTTTGACATTAGAAAATGAGTTCTCTAACAGTAGTATAGATGAAGACACAACAATCAATGAATCTGATCAACTAGATGAACAAGAAACGAATATTTCAGAAGAGACTGCAATTCATATGCTTCACCCAACCAAATTCACTAAAAAAGATATGCAAGATTTTAAAAAAATGGAATTTGATGAGATCATAGAAGATGAATCTGAAATTATTAATCTGAAAGATAATCATTTACCTAAAGGATTAACTCCTTTATAAGATCTTTTTTACTCAAATGACATTCCACTAAAACCCGAAATGGAACCTTTAAAAGTTGATATTGAAGAAGTCAATTTGGGAACTGAAGGAAACCCCAAGATAGTTAAACTATCTAAATCTCTACCAGAAGATCAAAAGGTTAAATATGTTGAACTTTTAAAAGAATTACAGGATGTTTTTGCCTGGAGCTATGAAGATCTTAAATCATATTATACATCAATCATTCAACATACAATACCTTTGAAACCAGACCAGAAACCATTCAAGCAGAAACATAGAAGGATCAACCCTATTTTACTACCTTCAATTGAGAAAGAAATTAAAAGAATGTATGAAGCAGGAATTATAGCTCCTATTAGGTTCTCTGAATGGGTTTCCAATTTAGTACCAACAAGGAAAAAAACTGGAGAGATTAGACTATGTGTCGATTTGAGAAATTTGAATAAATTTTCTTTAAAAGACAACTATCCTTTGCCTAAAATGGACCATATCTTACAGAGGGTAGTGGGATCTTCAAGGATTTCTCTTTTGGATGGATTTTCAGGGTATAACTATATTTTGGTTCATCCTGATGATCAAGACAAAACAACATTTACAACACCATGGGGTACTTTTAAATATGTCAAGATGCCATTTGGAATCAAGAATGTAGGGGCTACCTTCCAAAGAGCAATGGACATTGCCTTTGCCAAAGAAATTCATGATTTTTTGGTTATTTATATAGATGATTTAACTGTTTTTTCCAAAACAGATCAGCAACATTTAGATCATCTAAGACAAGTGTTTATAAAATGTAGGAAGTATGGTATTTCTTTAAATCCGAAAAAAATCATTATTTGGTCTTGAAGAAGGAAAAATCCTAGGTCACATTATTTCTAAAGATGGCATTAGAATTGATCCTGAAAGAATACAAGAAATTTTGCAGATACCTCGTCCCAGAAACATTAAAGAACTTCAAGCTTTCATAGGAAAAATCAATTTTTTGAGAAGATTCATTTATAGTTTAGCTGAATTACTTAGACTGCTTACTAACATGTTAAGAAAAGATTCAAGCATTGACTGGACCGTGGAAGCCAAGCAATCATTTGAAGAAATCAAAATGGCTTTAACCAGAACACCAATTCTTACCAGTCCAAAATTTGATAGAGATTTCATAATTTTTTCATTTGCTTCTGAACATACAGTTGCAGTTGTTTTACTACAAAAGGATGATCAGGGATGTGAAAAACCAATAGCCTTTTTTAGTAAAGCACTTAGAGATGCATCTTTGAAATACAATATCATGGAGAAACAGGCTTTTGCACTTGTGAAAGCAATTAAATATTTCAGAGTTTATATATTGTATTCTCATGTGATAGCTTATGTACCTAATGTTGTCGTTAAAGACATCTTAACTCAAGATGGTATTGAAGGCAAAAGAGGTAAGTGGATAGCTACCATATTAGAATATGATATTGAAATTAAACCAACAAAACTCATAAAAGGTCAAGGTTTGGCTGAACTCATGACTGAAACTGTAGGTTTTAACCCTGAATAGAAATTATCTACACACGAATCTTATAACAGAAAATAAACAATAGCGAGAGCATAAAACATAAAACAGATAAACACAGAGATTTTCCCCTGGATCCCAAATCAGGACAACCAACTTGATTTTTCATTATATTCCTTTTAGTGTTATAACACATATATATACATGCCGAAGCATACATAAACCCCAATCCATTAACCCTGGATTAGAACATAACCGTAGTTCCCTTCACTGGATCTACAAAATACCAGGGGTTGAAAACCATCGTACCCCAAAAACATGTGCAAAATCATGCACAAAACATGGGTGGGTCCGCATATGAGTGGGACCGCATACCAAAAGAAAGAATATAACACATACCCAACATTCTCCCACTTGTTGTTTTCTTTCCACAGGGGGCCACAGGAGAGCTTAGTCATTTGGCCAATTCTTCAACACCCATTGTTTCTCTACACCAAGAGAACTTTTGAGTGCTCACAGACTTCGTCAATGCATCTGCAACATTCTTCAAAGTGTCCACCTTTACCAGTAACACCCTTTTAGCCTCAACCATATCTCTAACAAAGTGATATTGAACATCAATGTGCTTTGTCTTTGAATGATAAGTAGGGTTCTTAGCCAAGAAAATTGCACTTTGGCTATCACAGTCTATCCTTATAGCTTGTTGTACCAACCCCATACTTGAACACAATCTCTGCAACCAAACTGCTTCCTTGCTTGCATGAGTGGCTGCTATGTATTCTACCTCTGTAGTTGAAAGAGCCACTACAGACTGTCTTTTACTCATCCAACTGAGTGCACCTCCAAATAGGCTAAACACATACCCACTTGTAGATCTTCTTTGGTCCAGATCTCCAGCCCAGTCTGCATCAACAAAACCACGAATGTCCAACATTCTTTCCAATATTGGTCTTCCCTGGTAGCACAAGCCATAATCACTAGTGCCACGTAAATATCTAAAAACCCGCTTCACTGCTGTCCAATGCTCCTTCCCTGGGTTTGACATAAACCTGCTCAATACTCCCACTGCATGTGCAATGTCTGGTCTAGTACAAACCATTGCATACATCAAGCTACCCACTGCACTTGCATATGGAACACGGGACATATACTCCTCTTCTTCTTGTGTCTTGGGACACTGTTCAGCAGACAGCTTTACACCTACAGGAATAGGAACCTTCACCGGTTTACTATCCTGCATATTGAACCTATGCAATATAGTCTCGACATACTTCCTCTGGTTTAACCAGAGCTTCCTCTTTGCCCGATCTCTCTTAATTTCCATGCCCAAAATATAATTTGCAGCACCTAGATCCTTCATGTCGAATTTGGAGAACAGTTGGGTCTTCAAATCTTGGATAATTTCTTTGTCATTTCCAATCAACAACATATCATCCACATACCAGACCAAATAAATAACACGGTCACCAATTAATTTAAAATAAACACAGTGATCCTCCTTGCTTCTGGTGAAGCCAAGTCCCCGTATATAGGTATCAAATTTCCGATACCACATCCTTGGTGACTGTTTTAACCCATACAGAGACTTCTTCAACCTGCATACTAGTTCTTTCTTACCCTTCACCATAAAGCCTTCAGGTTGCTTCATGTAGATCTCCTCTTCTAGATCCCCGTGAAGAAATGTTGTCTTCACATCCATCTGTTCTATCTCAAAATCAAATACAGTAGCAACAGATAAAAGTAATCTAATAGAAGTAACTTTGGCAACAGGAGAAAAAATATCACCAAAATCAATTCCCGGCACCTGGGAATAACCTTTTGCTACCAACCGAGCTTTGTATTTCTCCACCTTGCCTTCTCCATTCATCTTCTTTTTAAACACCCATTTGCTCCCAATGGGCTTCCTTCCAGCCGGCAACTCCACCAAATCCCATGCATCATTTTTGTGCAAGGATGCCATTTCATCAACCATGGCCTCCTTCCATAGTTTTCCATCCTCTGAATCTACTGCCTCCCTGACAGTTCTGGGTTCATCATCAGTTATAGTTAAGGGAAAACTAAACAGAAAGAAGATGGACTATACCTTTCTGGTTGCCTTCTTTCCCGAACTGATCTTCTCAAAGTTGGAGTTTGTGGCTCTTCATCTTCCGAGTCTTCTTCTGTTGTAGAGTCTGATTCATCCTCCTTTAGCTCAAACTCTATCTTCTCAGGTTCCTTTGGTAGGACTTCATGTTTAACAACATCTTTCACTTCTATAAACACCACATCTCGGCTGTACACAACCTTCCTTGTTTCTGGGTTCCAAAGCTTGTAACCCTTTAAACCAT
This sequence comes from Pinus albicaulis, assembly GCA_034641835.2. NCBI lineage: Eukaryota > Viridiplantae > Streptophyta > Pinopsida > Pinales > Pinaceae > Pinus > Pinus albicaulis. The sequence goes on along the minus strand of CM076570.1, from coordinate 1,527,157,006 downwards.
CCTTATACCCAATAAAGATGCACCTTTCAGATTTATTATCCAACTTAGTCCTTTTCTCCTTTGGAACATGTACATATGCATCACATCCAAATACCCTTAGATGTGAAAGAGAGGGTTTCTTACCAGTCCATACCTCATGTGGGGTCTTATCCTCCAACGATGATGAAGGTGATCTGTTAACTAAGTAACATGCAGTCTCCACTGCCTCTGCCCAGAATTCTTGTCCTAACCCGGTACCACTGAGCATGCTTCTTTCCTTTTCCATCGGTGTTCTATTCATTCTTTCTGCAACTCCATTTTGCTGAGGTGTGTATGGAGTAGTCTTCTGCCATGCTATACCACACTTCTTACAGAACTCTTCAAATTCCTTCTTGCAGAACTCCCCACCATTATCTGTCCTCAATGCCTTTATCTTCTTCTCTGTCTGGTTTTCCACGAGAGCCTTAAATTCTTTAAATTTGTCAAAGACTTCAGATTTCTTCCTCAAGAAATATATCCATGTATTCCTTGAGAAGTCATCTATGAATGAAACATAGTACACAGACTTTCCCAGTGATGGAACTGACACGGGCCCAAACACATCACTGTGCACAAGTTCTAATATCTTGTTTGCCCTCTTAGCACCAGAAGGAAAACTCACCCGATTCTGCTTCCCATATACACAATTTTCACAGAAATCGAAATCCAGAGAACAATTAGACATACCTTCTACCATACCATCTCTATGGAGTATCCGAAGGCCCTTCTCTCCAATATGTCCAAGCCTTTGATGCCATAGCATGGTCTTTTCTCCAGAGACAGCTAGACTTTCCGTCCCACTTTCAGGAACCACAGAGCTGTTACACCCATCAATAACAGTGCTACCTTGTAGCTTGTACAGAGTTCCAGTCCGAACTCCCCGCATTAATACCAGTGCTCCTCGAACCATCTTGCAGGCATCTTTCTCGAACACTGTTTTTACACCTGCATCATCCATATTGCTTACAGAAATCAGATTTCTGGCCAATGAAGGAATATGCAGAACACCAGGAAGTGTTCTAATCCTCCCACCTTGCAGCTTCAGCTTGACCTTTCCACGTCCGACGATTCTGGCCTTCCTATCATCCCCTAGGAAGACATCACCACCATCATATTTCTCATACTCGCAGAACCACTCCCTATGGGGAGTGAAATGAAAGGATGCACCTGAGTCAATCAACCATGACTCATGATCTACATGTGTATTTGAAGAAGAAGCCAAATACACATCCCCACCTTCATCCGAGGTGGTTTTTGCCTCTACAGAAGAAGCTTCATCAGATCCCTTTCCTTTCTCAGGAGCTTTATATCTGCATTCCTTTTTGTAGTGTCCTTCCTTTCCGCATTTCCAGCACACCTTTACAAACTTTCTAGGAGATTTAGATCTCCCACTCGAAACCTTATTCTTGTTTCTATTTTTGGACCTTCCTCGTACAGATAAGGCATCTCCATTCTGACCCTCCATATTTCTCCGTCTCATTTCCTCCGACAGCAAGGCTGAGACAATGTCATCAAAATTCAAGGTAGTTGTATTACTAGCTATTGCAATAACCAGACTGTCCCACGAGTCTGGTAGAGAGCATAAAAAACTGATGCACTTATCTTCATCTGAGATTTTAATATCAACAGATGACAGTTGACTTACCACAGTATTGAAGGCATTCAGATGCTCTGTCACCGAGTCTCCATCCTTCATCCTCAGGTTATACAGCTTTTTCCGGAGGAACAACTTATTCACCAGAGACTTAGATTGGTACAAAGTCCCAAGTTTTTCCCACAAAGTCTTCGCCGTAGCTTCCCCAGATACATTCAACAATATTGAATCTGAGACACACAACTGTATTGTGCTTTTAGCTTTTCGATCCAGTTTCTTCCAGTCTTCATCTGACATTGCCGTTGGTTTAGTACCTGGATCTACCGCGATCCACTAATCTTTATCCACCAGCATATCCTCCATCTTGAGCTTCCACAACTCAAAACTCTGACCGTTAAATTTCTCGATCTCTATCTTTCCGCCGCTCACCATCTTCTTTCATCGCAAGAATTGATCCCGCAGATCTCCCACTGAACAGGGTCTACCACAGGCCCGAGCAAAAAACCATCAACAACAAAGGCGTCCCCTTGAAGCCGAAACAGCTCTGATACCAAATGTAGGTTTTAACCCTGAACAGAAATTATCTACACACGAATCTTATAACAGAAAATAAACAATAGCGAGAGCATAAAACATAAAACAGATAAACACAGAGATTTTCCCCTGGATCCCAAATCGGGACGACCAGTTTGATTTTTCATTATATTCCTTTTAGTGTTACAACACATATATATACATGCCGAAGCATACATAAACCCCAATCCATTAACCCTATATTAGAACATAACCGTAGTTCCCTTGACCGGATCTACAAAATACCAGGGGCCGAAAACCATCGTACCCCAAAACCATGTGCAAAATCATGCACAAAACATGGGTGGGTCCGCATATGAGTGGGACCGCATACCAAAAACAGAAACAAATTGTCGTGGGGCTAGTCGTGGAAAGAATATAACACATACCCAACAGAAACAAATTGCCAAGCACTGGATATTAACGAACTGGATGACGAACAGGAGATGGCGACTCCACAAATCAGTCAAGCCTTTTTAGACTCACCCTAGTACATTGATATCATTTATGTTTTGTTAAACCTGCAAGCTCCTCCAGGGTTGTCCAGAATGAAACAAAGATTTTGAAAATGACATCTTTAAAGTATTGTATTTTAGATAGTGCTCTTTTTTGGAAGAATCATGATGGAATTCTATTAAATTGTTTATTGAAAGATGAACTGATAATGTCCTTAATGAATTTCATGCAGGAGATTGTGGTGAACACCTCTACTGGAAGTCAACTGTAGATAAAATCTTAAGGGTTGGTTTTTACTCGCCAACCTTGTTTTCAGATGTTAAGAAATTTGTAACTTCTTGTCATAAGTGTCAGATCTTTGAAGGCAAGAGAAATTGTTACCCTTACCATTAAAACCAATTTCCACTGAGAGACCCTTTCAACAATGGGGACTGGATTTTATTGGAGAAATCCATCCCCCTTCTTCTGGGCAACACAGATGGATTCTTACTGCCACAGATTACTTTACTAAATGGATTGAAGCTGTCCCATCTAGATAGGCCAATTATTCTGTAATTATAGGGTTTTTAGAAACCAATATACTTTCAAGATTTGGTTTTCCAGAGAAAATTATAACTGACAATGCTGCTGCTTTTAAGTCTAAGAAAATGATTAGTTTCTGCAATAAATATCACATTACTTTAGGCCATTCAACAGCCTATTATCCTCAGGGTAATGGACTGGCAGAATCTTCCAATAAAATCCTTATTAATATCATTAAAAAATTATTGGAAGAGAATAAAAAGAATTGGCATAAGAAACTTACCAATGCATTGTGGGCAGACAGACTTACAACTAAGAAATCAATTGGGACCAGTCCATATGAATTAGTTTATGGTATTGAGGCAAGATTTCCATCATCCTTAGGAATTCCTGTTATGAAGTTACTTCAGGAGGCTCAAGTAGAACCAAATGATATTCAAAGAAGAATAAACCAAACAATTCACTCGCAGCAAACCAGAGAAGAAGTGTATCAACGATCCCAAGTCTTGCAGGAAAAGTTAAAGAAAATGTTTGACAAAAGGACTAAAGCAGAAGATTTTCAACTAGGAGACAAAGTTCTGAGATGGGATTCCAGAAGGGAAGATAAAGGAAAACATTTGAAATTTGATTTCTTATGGAAAGGACCTTACATCATTCATGCTTTACAGGGAAATAACACATACTTTTTGAATAATTTGGATGGTTTAGAAGCTGAGGAAGGACCAGTCAATGGTCGAATGCTAAAGCACTATTTTGATCCTATTTACTAGGATGTTCTGATTTTTTATAACTTGTACATAATATACCCTTTCTAATGCATCAGTTTTGATTGGATGGTGACTTGTTGGAAGTTGAAGCCCGAAGTGAAGGCCCTAAGCTTCAGAATTTTTACTATCATATACACAATAAAGCCACCAGAAAAATAAGATTACATGGTTCAGTTGAAGACATTTTGAGGCATCTAACCTGTTGTTCTTGACTTTTCGCCAGGAAAATCCATCCCGAAGTGGAGCCAGTGTTAGTCTCCTATACCAATAGGAGTCGTATTTCATGATTGTCTTGATAAACTATGCAATATGTTCAAACCTTTTTCTTGTGCAAAGGTGTTCCATATTCTTAAAAAAAAAAAAAAAAAAATGTAAAGAGGGTATACCCTAAAAGAAAAATCAAAGGGTAAAAGGAATAAAATGGTCAAAAAAGTGAAAGAAATTAACCCCAAACAAAAATAAACCAGGAAAGTGTGCAAGTCTAAATGCCACTACTATTTCATTTTCTGTAATAAACAAAATTGTGTGCAGTTTGTCAAAACTTTTGCCACAATTTATGAAGGGTCAAACTGTTTAAAATTGACTCATTCATTTTTCAATTTCATGCTGTAGAATAGAGAATAAATATCTGACCAAACAGTTTAATCTTGGCAGATAAGTAGAAAGGTAGAGTTAATAAAAGGTGCTCAACAGTTTAATGTTATGAACCTAATTCATAACTAAAGTAATAAATATAGTCATTAATAGAATAAATAGAAATAAATGTAATTACTAGCTAATCAATTAGGATTAGGTTAAATAATCATTAGGTTAATGAAAAGGCATGTCTAAAAGACATGCCCATTCGTGAAAAGGTACCTGCATGGATATAAAAGCAGGACCTCATTGTAATCATTCAATCATGTCATATCTTATCAATAAAATATATTATTATAAATACCTCTTGTGTATATTTATAATTAAAGCTATTTCTGCTATCAAAGTCAACAAGCGTACAAGTCTTCTGCTACAGTACTCAAATCTACGAATTTCGTTGCTACATTTAATCTGAGCCCTTGGATGTAATAAGTGTAGACTTAGATAGATTTACCATGTAAAAGAAAAATAAGATTGTTAAGGGTTTGCCAGTCTAAGTGCACCCTAATAAATAAGAGAAAATGGTAGAGTAAGTAAGTAGGGTAGGTAGATGTTGTTACTGAATTACATGTGATGAATGATGGCTTCAAAATGTTTGTAATCTTTTACTTTCATCACCAAGTGCAAAGGCAGAACACCACATCGGCAGAATTTCAGAACACAGCAAGGTCAAAATCATTAACTTCCCATCTCAATTTTCCCTAAACATTTTACTAATTCCCCTAAGCACTAAGGTATTTGGAGATTAAAGGGGCTCAAGGCATTTCCTTGACTTTTGGAGGGACCGGACCCTCGGCCCAATAATTGAAAAACTTAAGTACTTGAAATCATCCATTATCACCTTCGTTCACCTCTCAAAAATCTTTTCCTAAGTAAAATCCTATTTTACTTAGGAAAATCCTTCAATTTTTCATGAAAAACCCTCAAAATCACTTTTTATTCTAAGTCTAAGTGATGAAAGTATTATAATGCAAATTACTTTGAAAAATCCTCACTTTCTTGGTTATATTTAAAAGTGTTTTGAGTTTACCTTGTCCTTTGTCATATTAACTCTAATTTATCTATTAAATCCCTATTGAAAATACCTTATCCTATTATCTATAACTCCCTTTTATAATAATATCCCCAAAAAATCCTCTTATTATAAGTTTTAGCCAAAGTTAATTAAATCATACATGATTAAATGAAAATCCCACATTACAAACCCTTTGGCTAAAATATATCCGTATATATTAACTCCGCCCCCTATGGTAAATGAATTTCATTGATTTATTACCATATAATAAAAACATACGAAAAAGGTTTAAGCATATGTTTTATATGTTTAAAACGTAAAAATAACATCCGAAATTTTTAAAATCATCCATAACCTCGACCCTTCATAAACAAAGATTAATTAATCATTTCGATTAATTAATAATTCAACCACCAATGAAAGCCCTTCCGAAATGATTAAAACAATAAAAAATGCGTCGGGCCCGCATTTTAACTCCCCCGCCAACTTCACATCATGTCAACCGTTGGATCGCGCCATCGAAGATCCACGATGCGCGTTCATTCCGCTGCCCATCCTTTGTCCGATAGATAACTCGCAAAATCAAAGCGGTTTTTAAATAGTGCCCGGGCCACGTGTCTTTCAATCTATGGAATCGCTGCCGATTCGCATAAAACTGCCTTCCCTCAAAGGTGGTGCGGAATAAACCGCTTACCACCTTTCCCCCGTGACGTGTCCATTGTACAGCCTGACATCATATATTAAAATAATAAAATATTCCCCCCTTTTGACTTTGTAAATAAAACAAAAAACTCGCGCATTTTTCATGATTATGTGTACTGAAAGCGACTGCGCCCTCCATACTGAGAAATTCAAAAAATCTACTGTCAACTGCTATTTAAACGAATTTTGTTGAAGACTTCTGCCAGTCCAGCTTCCCAGCGACCATCCGCAGTCAACTTATACCTGTTAAAACACTGTCATTTCCCATAAACAGGTATTTATTCTGATTTCTTGCTGGACTCTGTTAAAAATCCTCGCTCAAGTTTTAATACAGTCTGAACAGAACTTTCTTGTGATATATTTTAGTTCTCAGAACTATAATTGTACTCCCAAAAGTGATAATTGTGCCCCATTGTCATAAAAACCCCCGAACTCCCGTTTTTGAATCCACAAGAACCAAAAATGGAAGTCCCGGTGACTTTAAATGTTGCTCCATTGAACGCCACTCATAGAGAATTGGAATATTTGTCATTAGTGGATAAAGATTTTCAGATCAAAGACTTAGTTTTCAGTGAAAGCCCCCTTCGAATTCATTGTCACTGCAGAGATAATTATTTGAAAGGCTTGGACGTTATTGGGTTATGGGAATCTAATTTCCCGAGATACCTTTTACCCTTAGTCCATATCTTTCCTGAAATTATCCATTATTGCCATGCTAATTATGATCCAATTCAGAGAGCAGTTTTATCCCCAAACCATAATGTCCTTTTCTCTATTACTGCTCAGTCTATCAATGATATGCTCAATTTTGAACCTGGTCAAAACCTCAGTCCTTTGTCCATTGGAGAATTGCTTGAAAAATCTACCTAGTTGTCCCCTGAAGAGGTAAAACGCATCTGTCAAACTTTCATGTTACCTGAACATCAGCCCAAGGGCTCACCTCCCTATGCTAGTGCTTTTTTTACTGAAATGGGCCAGATCATTCTGAATATGATTTCTTTTATCATGGGCTTTAATACTATTCAGTATGTTGATGAGTTAACTCTAGTATTATTGTCTATCTTCACTCCTGGACAGCCTCCTGCTGTCAAATATGACTTTGCATCTTACATATCCAGAAAAATCCATGATCAATTCATGAGATTAGAAAATGAAAAAGTCTTCAAATATTCCTCTTTCATCTATCACCTCATGATATATTACCAGTCTGAAAACTTTCCTTTCCATGTTCAAAAGCTCAATGTCCAAGGAAATCCCAGGTCTATCATATTTTGGTCAGCCATCACCCATCATTCCAGAGATTCTCCTTATTCCTATAATGAATTCATTGATCTGTTTATACACCCTACAACTGCCTTGTTGACTGGAGTTCCTCCTCCAAGACTCAACAATGAAATTAAGAAAACTCTGAAACTTTCCAAACACTACAAAATTGGTGATTGGTACTTGTACCAAAATTATACAGAAGTCAGAATATATGGATGTGAATTATGTCCATTTAAATTGCCAAAGTATGTGCCTATGAGACTTTTTTCTTCAGAGTACTTCAGGAAAATGAATAACTCTGATATTATTCATTTTTGTAATGCAAAGAAGAAAGCCCAACTCCAAATCAAAGGTTAATTAGGTCCATTTATATGCAATTCTAGGGATGTTGGACAAGATGCTGAAAGAATACTAGAAGACCATTTCAAATTGCAAAAGAGTTTCTACTGGGCCCCTTATGACCCATTCGGCTTCATTTGTGAAAAAAGAATGAAAAATAAATCAGCACCTTACATCCATCATAGGATTCCAGAAATTGAACATTATGCTAATAAAGATGAATGGGTGGAGGGAACATTAACTGAACAGGATAATGAAGAAGTCAATATGGACAATGTAATGAAAGATCTTGGAAAAATGCATGACCTAGAATTTTTTGGGCAAGTGCAGGTACCAGACATTGGTCCTTCTTCAGCAGGGAATTTTCAACAGAATTTACAGGAAAACATTCCATCAATTGCAGTTGAATCCAAAGGAAAAGAGAAAGAGCCTGAAATACAAGTGATTGAAACATTCAAAATGACTGAACAACCTCAAACATCTAAGGCTCAAGGACAAGTACAGGTTCCTCCTCAAACCAATCTAGTAGAAATGCCAAATTTGCAAACTCCACTGAATATTGAAAAGGGCAAGAAAAGAGAGGCTGAAGGTCCTACTCCACCCAAGGAATCTTCAAAACAGCCTCAGACCAAAAGACAAAAAGTGAATCCTCCACCAGAAGTAGAATATGTTGATGAAATCATTGATAGTCCAGAGAGAGAAGAAATTCAGTTAACAGGATCAATTAGTGGGACAGTCACTACTATTCAGCCAAGTACTAAAATGTCTTCATTCAAACAGCCAATGAAAGATGCAGGAGACATAAAAAAGAAATTTATCAGTATAAAAGCAAGGAATGATCCATTAAGGGTCCAGGTGTATAATCAGTATCTTAAAATGGCTTCACAAAATCAAGAGAGATTTATAACAGCTTTTGACATTCAACAAGGGAAAATGTTAATGAGCCATTTCAAATCTAAAGTGCCAAAACCATAGACAACAGTTGATTACGTCAGGACCAATTTTGAGGTCCTAGCAAGAGATATTCATCCTTTGGACCAGATAGAATTACACAAGCAGACTGGAGAAATGATATATTCTACACTTACTGACAAAGCAATGGTAGCTCATAAACTACAAGATTCTTTGAATAATACAAATACCCAGTTGCAGATTGAGAAAGCTTCTTCCCAAGAAAATGATAATAGGATAAAATCTTTATAGGAAATAATAATTGGATTAGGTCACAATCCAAAGCATGTCAAGGGTATTGAAGCATTTATTAAAAAGAAATATGATGATATTGCTGCATTAAGGAAACAATTGAAACTACCAACTTCAAGGCACCCGCAGACTGAAGAAGTAATGAAGGAAAATTCAGAAGAAGAGGTGATGGACTTACTTTTAAAAATGAATGAACGACTTGCTGAAACAGAAAAAGAACTTGAGTAAGCATTAAAAGATAAAGAGTCCATTATTCCAGCAACTACAACACAGGCAGCCACAGGAACAGGTACACCAATCACAGGCCAACAAGCAGAGCTAACACAAGTGAACACTTCTGATAAGGGTTCTGATGAATTAATCAAAGCAATGAATGAATTAAAAATGCAAGTGACAAAACTCCAAAGCTTAAAGTCTCAACTTTCTACTCTAGAAAATAAATATGATCAATCAAAAATAAATATTGCCGAGAAGACAAGAGAAATCAAAAAACTAGAAAAATCAGTTAAAGCATTGGAAAAGGATCTTACAATGGAAAGACCTTTAAGTGAATTAAAAGAAATTCTTTGGTATAACATTATTCAATCAATAAATAATGTTTGGTCTTCTATTCAAATAATGTATGAACAACAGGATTTAGTCAGATTGGCTCTTGAGGAAATTGAGAAAGCAAGGGAAGAGTTAGGGAATATGCCAGAAGAAGCTAATAGACTTATCAATTTTTTGAATACTCAGAATAAGCAGCAACTTGCAGGAGTTGGAATTCAGGACAGAATAGGGACTATCTTGGAAATCAAAAGAGTTTTTACCAAAAGGACTCTTATGCAAAATCTTGAAAGAAGGTGTTCAGACATGCAGCAAGAAATTTTTACCTTCAAAGAAAGATTTGATGTTGTGTTAGATAAAGGTTTGCCCAGTCCTGTTAATGAAGAAGGTAGATTAATGGATTTGGAAATTTTTGTAGCGAAAGTAAACAAACAAGTTGATGATCAAGCCAGTTCTTCAACCAGTACAACAGAAGGAATATTGCCAACAGGGAAAAGCCTTTATGAAAAATTGGAGAGTTTATTTTATCTTGAACATGAAATAAAACATTTGTTTCCATATCAGCCTCATTTTTTCAAATACACTGAAGCTGATGAAACATTGAGAAAATTGAAAAGAACTAGAGTGCCAGAAGTTCAATGGTGGGATGCGATGATGGAACTTTTATGAAATTTATCCTTGGGTAAAAAAATTTGGCCTATTTTACTGAGGTATATCTTGATAAAGGATAAATAGGTGAATAAAAGTCAAAGAGTATCAGTTCAGCAGTTAAAGTGTATCAGTAAGAATGAAAGAGTATCAGACAAGCAAGGCAGTCAGAAAAGAATTACTCAAGAAGACAGAACGAGCTAAAACAAAGGAACTGCTTCCAACACATTCTAAAAAGGAGGAGACAGCACACAACATCAGCTGATTTATCCTATTTACAAGACCATTTGTCCCCGTTTTTATTGTAACCTATTCATTAGTCACCCTAGATTATATCTCTTTTGTTATGAGATATTTTTAATATTTTTTTGTATAAATAAGCCCTTGAAAGGAGTATTGAGGGTGGATTCTACTACTTTGCTGTAACATTGATTTTTTGGAATAAAAAGTGCTTTGGAGAAATTTCTTTGTGGCTTGCTGGATGATGATTTGAAGCTCAAGACTTTTTGCAGGATTCATGTGTCAGAATACAGTTCCATAAGTCTTTTCTATCCTATCTTTTAAGTTTTATATCTGTTTATAATATCATTGTGTTTCATTTCTGAATAATTGACATAAAAGAATAAATCAGAACTTACTTAAGTGTACTCTGATTTCAATTGTGATTATTCCAAAATGTTTTCTTCTAAACTGGTTATAAGCAACGAATTCTTAAATGCTCTTATTTCGCTGGTTTAAGCATTTTGATTACTATAGTAAAGAATTCTTAACTGCTTTTTATTTGTAATCATTCACTTTCTTTATTTGAACATGTTGAAAGATTCTTAATTGCCTTTCATCCCTTCAAAATCCATTCCATTCACTTTAATTTCTAAAATTGTTCTCTGTTTGGCTATCTTGCCCTGCAAAGCCATCTTGTGTGTAGAATATTAATCCAGTAAAGCCATCATTTTGACTCCATAGCCCAATGGCCTGAAAATTCTCAACCGTGCCCTTAGTTGGCAGATTCCACCATTCAAATTCAAACCAAACTCCTGAATTTATAACTAGCCTAATATTTTCTAGGAACAAAGCTAAATTTCAAAGAGAGAGCCCTCTCTGGATACAGATTGGCTAGATTCTGTATCTGAAGGTTGGTTAGTGGTTACCTCGGGTTTCTTTCCTTTTCTTACAACTTCAATGAAGGCCTGAGTGATAACAGGCATGAAGGCAGATAAAATCCCTTGAGTTGATTTTTTTTTCTTTTGTATTGAAAAATCTTCACCTCAAGTGATTTTATCCCTCCTGGTGCATGATATATTATTAGTGCAAACGGATCTACATTGGTTTATAAACTTATCATTTAAAAAAAAAATTAATAAAAAAAATTAAAACGACTACTTTTCACATTACAATGTGATTCGTTTTTAAACCTTATTATTTATAAAAAGGATGTTGAATAAAGGTAATGGCTAACTTACAACAAAGAGTGGATAATCATAAAATATGAAAATGACAATAGGTTGTTGTTCTTAAAAGATTTTACATATGCGAATTGTTACAACTTAAACATTCACCCAATGAAGAAATTTTTGACCACAAATTATGAGACTATAGAGGTACTATTAAGTAAACCAACCCTTTTCCTTTTGATAATATTTCCCCATTGTTTTAGTTGAAAGGAATTACATATCCTAGTTTAGGTTAGTGTCCTTAAGTTCAATTTAGGATAAATCATTATGATTGGGGTGAGAGTACAAATATCTTAAAATGAACTTGATAAAATTGATTAAAGAAACCATTAGAAAATGCAATATGTTTAATTCAAATATGGTTTACTTGATCAAATTAAAGCATGCATTGCCCAAAACATTTTTTTCAACTAACTAAACATGTAAGAGGTGAATATCATAAGGCAAAAATCTTTCAAACTAAATACAAGAAAGTAAAATGATTGTGACTAATTTTGTGTGGTAAAACTATTTATTTGCTAGAAGACTCAATAATGCCAAGTGTGAAAAGGTGTTTCAAGCATGTTTTAATGAAAGTGGTAATGAGAGTCCATATTTAACTCAAATAAACTTTAGAATATAAGTGTTGACGAATTTAATTATAATCTTATCCTTAGTAAATGTGAAATATAAAATGTTGAAACCATTCACTATGTATCTATGCTAAATCAAATATAAAAAAATACCATCATTGATCCTCACAACTGAAAAACACTCAATGCATTCAATAATGTCTTCAATGGTTACTTAGAAAAATTGTTAAGTACTATTCCATGTATCATACCAATAGATAAGCAATAATATCTATTGAAATATTTGTTATATTTGTAAACAGTTAGCATGTATATTCTATATTTTTGAGTCAATTAGATATCATTTGGTTTTTTTATGGATATAGTTGTTAAATATACATAAAAAAAAATCAACACGTATATCTTAAAATAAAAAGAGAGAATGCATGTTGGTTTACATTATAAGTAATTTTAGATATTCACCTCTATAAAAAGACTAAATTTAATAATAATATATTGAAATTGGTTGGACTAAGTGAACTTAGAGATCGAACCTATCTCTAACAATTTAAAAGCTACAAACTTTATATTTCTTGTAAACAAAAATTAAAGGATAAAAATGAATGATACACCTAGAATAATCAAGGAAGATTAGTTTCTTTTCCCACTTGGGCAAGGGGTCAATTGATCAAACTTTAAGTGACATTATTTGAATATTTAGCACTTCAAGACATTACCATCATGGAGGATTTATAGACGATTTCAAGGTAGGATACTTCATGCATTTCAAGGAGATTAGGGAAGGCTAATATAAATCAAACTTGGCCTAAGTACTACAACAAGGTATTCTAGCTATAGCCTAAAATAAGAGGATATAACCCTGTTACACCATTTTTTTGGTCATCTAATTCATTATCATTAGATGAACCCAAGTACACCATGTAAGACCAATTTTACTCTAAGTAAAATTGCTTTCACCATATAAAATAACATTTATCTATATTTCCTGGTCATATTTAACCCAAAACAAGGAAATTAATTAAATAAATAATTATTTATTTAAGTATTTCCTAGGAATAAGTTATTCAAATCAATATTCAAATAATATTCCTAGTTAAATTTGACTAAATCATTTTTAAATAATTAAATGAATCATTATTTATTTAATTATATTCCCATCATGTCCCTAAAATAATAAGTAAATCATTTATTTATTTATTGTTTATAAATAAAGGAATTGACCCAAGTCAAAAGAACTTTTCCCTCCAACAAATATAATAAAATATTCCTAAAGGGTGATTCTAGAATTTGATTAATAATATTTTATTCATGCACCGAGTTCTAGAACACCCCAATATTTTGTTATAAATAGAAGGGCTTTCCCCATTCATTAGTCACCTTCATTGCAGTAGATCACACTAGATCTATTCTTGGTCACCATTTTCCATTTTTTCTTTGTGAGCTCCCATTGAGTTCGATGTTTGTCAGGGTTTTCTACCACAATAAGAGAGAGGAATTTTAGATCTGAAATGCTGAGGACTTTCAAGAACCCATCCCATTGAGGAGAACCGAAAAACACCTTTCTTGTTTTCCGCTCAGGTGCCCCATTCTTTAATATAATACAAATCATTCTTTTAAACACTTTGTTCTTGTCTTGTCTATTGGATGCATGGAGCCATATTATATTTTATCTGCTTACTATCTTTTGTGCTTAGATCTGAATTTGTGCAGCAGACTTAAAGATATTTTGCAGCCATAATCGATGTTAGGGCTATTTGTTATGCATAGCTAAAGTGATCTTTTACGATGAAAGATTCATACTAACAATTGGCGCCTCCACACGGGTTTTATTTTACGACCGTTGTAGTTTTATATCTTCCTGCATATCCAGTTGTTTCAGACCCTAGGGTTTCTCTTCCATTTTCTGTTTTCCCTATTTTTATGGTTTTTTTCACCCCTAAAACCCTCAAACAATCAAATTTTTAACTTCCGTGTGTTTCTGGCCTTATTGCGCAGGTGACAGACATCAGCCACAGCTGAGACGACAATTTTTTCTGAAATCTACCGCCGAGACAGCTGGATCTGCAGGTCGCACTTACCGGCCCAAAAAGTGCGACTTGAGCTTGAGGACGCACTTTTCTGCCCCAAACCTGCGACCTGGACTGAAAACAGGTCAGAACCTGCGACCTGTACTTTTTCTAGGTTTGTCTGAAGCTTTTGTCAGGGTTTTCCAGCCTCCGTCTCTGCCCATTTAGACCTGTTTCTGATCTGCTTCGCTCAAATAAGAGGGAATATTTCCCCTTAGGGCTCTAGTACCCTCCACTTTTTGTGGGAGAGTCTTTGCTATTTCAGAAGTCTGAATTTTCAGAGTTTCAGCTTTATTTTTCTCAGATCTGATACCTCCTTTTTAGATCCCTTTAGATCAGCTCTTCTCCCTCTCAAATCACCTCATATCATTTTGTTTGGGTTCCTTTCCACGGCCACCGCCTTGTCTCTTCTATTTTTAGCTGATCTCCTCCTTTTTAGCAACAACCTTACCTCTGCCTATTTGTTGTTCTCTGCACCACTTTTCAGCAGATTTCTCCTTTAGATCCCTGTCCCTCCTGAAATTCGATCTATTGGCCTCCTTTTTGCATGCTTGGCTTAATTGTTTCCCTCTTATAGACTAGTTTTGAGAGACCCGCTTTCTTGGGTTACATTGACGCATTAGTAGCTGTTAATTTTCTGTTCTTTTCGTTTTATTTATTGTAGATTTATTTTCAGTTAGAAAACACATTTTTTCTTTTACTCTCAAAACGTATGGGTTTAAACAATTAAAATTAATGCACACCACACACTGACCCTAAGTGAAGAAGCGCCTGGTTAACACCACCTGGCAAAGACTTTAAAACCAATTTCCACTCTACCTCTCTGCCCTTGACCTCACTTGATTTTGCCCCTCTCTGCCCTTGCCGGTTTTTCTTCTTCCCGTCATCATTACGCCCCTAAGGCGCCTCTCCTAGAGACTTATTGGCCTTCACCCTCAGTTTCTGATCAGTCGAATTCCTCCTTCCCGTCGTTCTCGAGTAAGTCCTCCCCTGAGTCTGCACTCCAACTCTTCTTCTGATTGTTCGGGTTCTCCCCCTACTTCTGGTTCTCCCTCTTTTACCTTCACCGTGTCTAGTTCAGGACCTAGCCTTAATCCCGGTTCTACCGCTGGGTCCATTTCCAGTGGAACCACTACGGGACCTACCTCGACTGCCCCATTACTCCCTTACATGGCCGACCTCAGTCTCCCCAATTTCAATCAGCTGATTAATGATCTTATTCGCCACGATGTTAGTTGGATTGTTATGCCCACCAAGCTCCCCTCTGACATTCCCAAGTTCAAAGGCCTTGCTAGTGAAGATCCCTCTAACCATTTCCGATCTTTCCACATGTGGTGTTCCTCCAATTCCATCACCGATGACTCCATCCGTACTCGTTTGCTCCAATGCATGCTTACCGTCAAAGCTTCCAAATGGTATGTTGATCAAGCCACCTCTTCCCATACCACCTTTGCGACCATTTCCCAAGCCTTTTTATCCTATTTCCAGCTCCCTCTCCGATATGACACTGGCACTGAACTCTTAACTTATTTCCATCAATCCTCTTCGACCCGCCTTTCTGCTCATGTCCAGGAATGGCGGTGAAGACGGAGCTTGTGTCGCGCTCCCCCCTTTGAAGATCGAGTTTACATGGATTGGTTCCTTCGCTCTCTCTTACCTCCCATTGGCAAAGATGTCGCATCCCATTTTCCCCAAACCGAAGAAGCCGCCCTCCAAATAGCCTTGAAATATGACCTTATCTACGCCCAATCTGGTTATGTTTATATCGTCCTTCTTGACCTTCCCAAGCCCGGTGGCCCTAATGCCTCGAGGGCATCTCACTCTGCCGACGGTATCATTGGATCCCTATCACATACCTCTGCCCAACCTTTTCCGGGCCATGGTTTCCCTCCAGGGGCCAGCCCCTCCAGCCTTTTTTCCCCTCCAGGTAGCATGTATTCAGGATACGGCATGCCTTCTCATTTTTCCCACCCCCCTTCTTACCTCACTACTACCCACCTTACCCCTTATCCGTATCAGCAACGTGGTGTCCCATCTCCTCCAGCATTTGGACCTCCCACTCCCTTACCTTTTCCACCCATACAACCGCACTTACTAACCCCCTCCAAGGCAAGTCTTTGCACAGCAGGGGGCACCTAATTTTCTTCCTTCTCAAAGAAAGAGGAAAGGAAATCAATCTACCCCTGGTAATCATGGACCCAATCCTTCAAGTATTGATCCTCACACTGCTACCACGCCATAGGGTTCTCAGCCCAAGCCGAACAGGCCACTTCGCACCAATAAGCCCTGTTCATGTTGCGGTGTTTATGGTCATTACACTCACGATTGTCCCTTATTACCAGAAATGCGACAGATGTGGGACTCTCATGCCACTGTGCTGGGACACCATTTCTCCCATATTGTCCCTCCTACCCCAGCTACTTCTCAACCCTTTGTGTTTACCGATCCTTTCCCTCAACAAGGATTTTTGGCCACTCAACCCCCTCATGCCCCGGTAACCACTCAACCTTCCCCTTCTAGTTCCTCTGATAACTATATTCTCATGATGGCCTCTGACCCACCTCTCACCGTCGACCTCAAACTTCAAACTCGGTCCCGTCAGTATTCCACACCTCCCATTCCGTCTGCCTCAGAGTCTCCATCTTCAGGTCCTCTAGAGCCTCTATCGACACCCAATGGTCCCTTGCAACTCCCTCCGCCCAAAGCTGAGGTTCATCCCAAGACTCCTTAGGGACCATTAAGCTGAAATTTTGCCTTTGGTCGGGCTGCCCAGTCATACAGTATAGTAGATGATCTGGCACACTCTCTTGCTGCCATTTCAACACTGGAACTCCTCCAGTCGTGTCCTTCTCAAAAGAAGGCTCTACTATCTGCCATGGGCAGTATAGATCCCGCTGATGACCAATTGATTCTTTTCGACGCCCGTCAGTCAGACCCTCCCCCTATTCCTCCTTCTGTTGCTTTCCAAATCCCAGTCAAAATCCGACATGCCACTGTCGCTTGGTGTATTATTGATGAGCGGGCATCGACCTGTGTGATGTCTGCTTTGGTTTGGAAACAACTTGGATCCCTTGAGCTGGCCCCTTCCACAATCACCCTTCGTGTGTGGGATGGCCATACCTCCCAGCCCACTGGTCTCTTTCGTAATTGTCCTATCACCCTTGCAGTCAAAACTGTTTGTGTCGACGTTGAAGTTATCAACGCTCCTCTTGACTACAACATTCTTTTGGGGCGTAGTTACACCTATGTCATGTCTACCGTCCCATCCACAGTCTACCGCAAAATGTTCTTCCCTCATAATGGAAATATTGTCACCATTGACCAGTTGACATACCATGAACCGAAATCTCAGACCTCCCCTGAGTCCACCATCTCTACTGTCACCAATAAACCAACTGTTGATTCTTTGACTAGTTTTTCCCCTGGCATCTATAAAGACTCCTCCTTGCTTGGAACCTTTTTAGACCTTCCTCCCATACCCGGTCCTAGCATGGTGAATGTTTGCATGATGCAATCTTCATGGGCTGACCTTGCACGGCCCATCCTGGCTAGTAAGAAAACACACCCTCCCCCAACTCCACCAGCTCCTAGCCCTTCACCCCCGCTAGCCCACCTTCTTCCTTCAGAATCTCCTTCCCCAAACACTCATCCTGGCCATTTCCCTGCTAATCAAATTCCTTTCCTTGCTCCCCCTCCTGGCGCTCATTCCGTCCCTATCTTGGCTACCCTATCCCTCCCCAACTTGACCTTGGGCATACCCATTTGGTACCTAGACCCCCCAGCCCCTACTCTGCCTGGCCAACCCAAACCTTATCTTTCTTTGACCTCGGTTCAACCGATACCCATGGCTTCTCCCGCTGCACCTGTACCTCAGTCCCCTCATCAGAAACCACTCCCTATGGCAACCATTCCAGGTGCCACTAGCGAAGCTCGCAGGGGGGCATCCAAGGACAAAGCCCCCCCGACAACTTCTGCCCATCCGCGACCTCCAAAGCATCCCATCCAGGGCACTTTGTGTGATATTGTCAGACATGCTACCCATACTTGTCCCGAATTACCACATCTCAAAACCATGGTCAATGAGACGTTTCCCGAATCTGCTCTCCCTGAAGTCTCTATCACCATACCTGATTCTCTTCCTAAACTTAAACACTTACGCACCGATCACCCTTGTTCTTTGTGCGATTTCCATGGACATTACACCCATCTTTGCCCCCGCCTTGACGAGTATCGCTCTTCTTTAGCCGCATACCGCCAATTTGAAGCCACGCTTGCCCACCATCCTTCTTCCCTACCACCAGACCCCATGTCTCCCCCGATTACCATTCCTCCTCCTGATACTAAAATGACCGAAACTTCAGCCACTATTCTCTACCTTTCCTCATCCCCGCGTCTCCTGGCACCCGACCCCTTAGTGCCTTCCACCGCCAGTTCGCTCACTCACTCATCTGTTCACTCCACTGTCACCCCTCATGCCGACACGAACGTGAACCTTTCCCCTCCAAATTAGGTGTCTCCTATCTCTACCTCCTCCGATACTCCTCTTCCTCCCAACCTTCCCATCTTTCAGACCGATGAAAACATCATGGAAGCTATGACCGCACCTGATCTTCCATGGGACGACATGCACCATCGTGCATACTTCCTACCACACCAGTCCCATGACCAAGATGCCCTCGAATCTAAAGACTTCATTCCTGACAAAGTTGATTGGTTCAAAAACCCCATCCCTGCACCTGACGCTTTCGAAGAAGGCAATATGGCTAATATCTCTCCTACCATTAAAATAGACATTTTTTTCAAACCAGGTATTGAAGAACATATCACCATGGGCACCCGATGCACTCTAGAAGAAATTGAAGCCTACACCAAACTCTTCAAAGAATTCCATGATATTTTCGCTTGGTCCTACTCAGAAATGCCCAGACTCGATCCTGCCATTGTCAAACATCACATCGACACATGGCCTGATGCCATTCTGATTCGTCAAAAGTTGAGACCCATTCATCCTTCTAGACGTGAAGCCATCAAAGCTGAAATCGATAAGCTCCGGCAAGCTGGTTTCATTTACCCCATCAAATATACCACTTGGGTGTCTAACCCAGTTCCCGTCCTAAAAAAAAAGGCACCATTCGTGTTTGCACCGACTTTCACGATCTGAACAAAGCTTGTCCCAAAGACAACTTCCCCACACCATTTATTGACCAAATCATAGATGAGTGTGCGGGGCACGAGATTCTCTCCTTTATGGAAGGCTTCTCTGGATACAACCAAATTGTTATCCGTCGTGCTGATCAACTTAAAACCACGTTCATTAGTCCGTGGGGCACTTTCGCATACCGAGTCATGCCATTTGGCCTTAAAAACGCCGGCGCTACCTTTCAACGAGCCATGTCTTATTGTTTCCATGACTTAGCCCATATTATCCTTTCCTATTTAGACGACCTTACTGCTTATTCTAAACATCGGGCACAACACCTTCATGACCTACGTACCATTTTTCTCCGATGCCGCAAGTATAAAATTTGCCTTAACCCATTGAAATGTGTCTTCTGTGTTCCCGCCGGTCGTCTCCTCGGCTTCATCATGTCAAAATATGGGATAAATCTCGACCCTTTGAAAGTTCAAGCCATTCTTGAACTTCCTATGCCTCATACCTTACGCCAACTACAAAGTCTCCAAGGCAAAGCCAATTTTCTTCGCCGATTCGTTCCTGACTACGCCACTACCGCACATGGTTTTATTAGACTTCTTCGATCTCACACCCCTTTTGTCTGGGATACGTACGCTCAAGAGTCTTTTGATGCCCTCAAGCATGCTCTTACATCCGCTCCCTTGATTCGTCCCCCTGACTTTGACCGAGATTTCATCCTATACATCTCCTCTTCCACCTATTCGGTTGTTGGTGTCCTTATTCAGGAGGATGATAATGGTATCGAACTTGTGATCTATTATGTCAGTAAGAACCTTGCCGGTCCACCTGTGTCCTACTCGCATGAAGAAGAATTAGCACTAGCTGTCTTGTTCTCGGTCCAAAAACCGTGTCATTATATCCTCATGCGTTCCACCAAGGTTGCGACTGATTCTAACCCCATGGCTTTCCTATTGAGTCACCGCATCCTCAATGGGAAGTATGACCGTTGGGTCGTTATCCTCCAAGAATTCAACCTTGAATTTGTCACCGCAAAAAGTAAGAAAGGTTTAGTCCTCGCTGAACTCATTTCTGATCTGCCTACCAGAACGCAAGATACTCCAATTAATGATGCTCTTCTCGATGAACATTTGTTTGCCATCACCACCGATGATCCTTGGTACGATGACATGCTTACTTACTTGCGAACCCAAAAGTTTTCCCTCCATCTCGATCAAGATGCTCGACAACGTATCCGACACCAAGCCTCTCGCTACCTTCTAATCGGCGATGACCTTTATCGTCACGGAGTAGATACTGTCCTTCGTCATTGCCTCACACACGCTGAAGCCGAGCAAGTCCTCAATGCCTGTCATCGCGGCGCTTGTGGTGGCCACCTCTTCGGCCTCACCACTGCCCAAAAAATAATGTGTGCTGGGTATTTTTGGCCTTCTCTCTTCAGTGATTGCATTGAAGCAGTCAAACACTGTTCCAATTGCCAACATTGCGCTCCCAAGGCACGCGCTCCTCCCGCTCCTCTCCATCCTGTCGTCACCGCCAGTCCTTTTTGTAAATGGCCATCGAATTTATGGAATGTCGGCCCCCATCTACTAGTAACCAAAAATATATCATCGTGGTGGTTGACTATTTCACTAAATGGGCCGAAGCTATGCCAACGTTTAACAATACGACAACCACTGTAGCCCTCTTTTTCTTTAACCAAGTCATTGCTCGATTCGGAGTTCCAAAACAGTTAGTCTCGAACCATGGCCGACATTTCGAAGATCAGATTTGGTAGGAGCTATCCTCCCTATTGGGTTTCGAGCACCAATATTCATCTTCTTATTACCCCCAAGGTAATGGCCAAGTTGAAGTGGTCAACAAAATTCTTAAGACCATGCTTCAACGAACATTGAATGAGCACAAAACCAATTGGCATCTCATGCTATTCCCTGCTTTGTGGGCTTATCGTACTTCTGTTAAAACCGCCACCAGTTTCACTCCTTTCCACCTTGTCTTTGGCGAGGAGGCAGTCTTACCTATCGAGTGTGAAATCCCTTCCCTTCACTTGGCCGTTGAACTTCTCCCTGATACCCAACCTCTATAAAAACGACTTATCATGCTCGAGCGTGCCTCTGAAGACTGTCGTGTTACATTACTAGCTCTTGAAGTGACCAAAAAGCGCACCAAAGCTTAGTATGACCGAAAATTCCACCCTCGTACCTTTCACGAAGGTGACCTCGTTCTAGTATATGACCAGGCCCACGATACCCTCGGTCATGGGAAGTTCGACTCATTATGGCTAGGTCCTTATATCATCAGTAAATACCTTGGTAAGGGGGCATATCTTTTAGAGGACTTTGAAGCCCATATCCTTCCTAATCCTCGCAATGCACTCTATCTTAAGAGATATTACCCCTAGCATTTTCCCTGCGAAATGCGGTTTTTCTTCTCTTCTAGATAGCCAGCATCTGTTTGTTTTTCATTTTGTTACTTCACCAGGACACCTGTTGTCCACGAAGCATTACTTCACCTCCCCTCAAAATCGGATTTTCTCACTTACCACACATATCATTGGGGGCACCACCTTGCCTCCACACTCATTCCTGTTTGTGTCAATTTCCATCATGAGATACCCTTTTGTACTCATGTTATTTATGATCCCCCTTGGATCATCCCGCATTCCATCATCATCATTAGTCTCTCTCGGTTCGTTGCTCTACTCTTTTCCCTCGTGCCTCAGTTGGGGTTTCCTTATTGCGTCACCTATGGCGGACCTACTTCTGTCGACATCAGCTCATTTACTCCAAAAGCCAGGTCTAGGGGGCAGTGTACTTTGGTTTGAGCTCTTCTTAGCCTGACCGTGGTCTATATACTTAATGGTCCAATGATGCAGCAGCAGCTATTGGTGGTTCTCGGGCGTGTGTGAGATGTCTCAACCCTCATGAGGGGTTGGCCCTACAAGTAGCCCCCCACATGCCCGGATGACTTCTTCATTTCAGCCCTTGATGCAGCTCCTCTCATTTGATGATATCAGTCTCAACCACTTGCAACACCTCTTCGATTTGCATATATCAGTCAGATTTTGCGAGCCCTTCCCCTTGTGTAGGGGGCATTTGGGTATATTTGTATCTCTTGTACTCAAATCTTCTTGTATAAGTCCTGAAGGTTATTCCAGGCATCACATATATATGGGATTCATCATTTTTTTCTGGCTCATGTTTAGGCCAGCACATGCTTCATTCTTGCATTCTGTGGTTTTTTGGGTGCCTTATTCTTTGCACTATTACATCGGCGGGCATAGGTATGCCTCCCCCGCCGCCTTTAACACTAGTACTACTTCATCACCTAGAGACTTGTTGCACCTGTAAGTCTCGTCTCCTCTGGGTCTAGTCCTTTACATTAGACTACCTTACGTTCCTCTCTCTCACTTCCCTCTTGATGCCTAGTGATTGAGTTCTTACAACGTACTTCGGTCATACGATTTGCTCCTAACACTCGTACGTTGGGGGGCAATCTGTTACACCATTTTTTTGGTCATCTAATTCATTATCATTAGATGAACCCAAGTACACCATGTAAGACCAATTTTACTCTAAGTAAAATTGCTTTCACCATATAAAATAACATTTATCTATATTTCCTGGTCATATTTAACCCAAAACAAGAAAATTAATTAAATAAATCATTATTTATTTAAGTATTTCCTAGGAATAAGTTATTCAAATCATTATTTAAATAATATTCCTAGTTAAATTTGACTAAATCATTTTTAAATAATTAAATAAATCATTATTTATTTAATTATATTCCCATCATGTCCCTAAAATAATAAATAAATCGTTTATTTATTTATTGTTTATAAATAAAGGAATTGACCCAAGTCAAAAGACCTTTTCCCTCCAACAAATATAATAAAATATTCCTAAAGGGTGATTCTAGAATTTGATTAATAATATTTTATTCATGCACCGAGTTCTAGAACACCCCAATATTTTGTTATAAATAGAAGGGCTTTCCCCATTCATTAGTCACCTTCATTGCATTAGATCACACTAGATCTATTCTTGGTCACCATTTTCCATTTTTTCTTTTTGAGCTCCCATTGAGTTCTATGTTTGGCAGGGTTTTCTACCACAATAAGAGAGAGGAATTTTAGATCTGAAACGCTGAGGACTTTCAAGAACCCATCCCATTGAGGAGAACCAGAAAACACCTTTCTTGTTTTCCTCTCAGGTGCCCCATTCTTTAATATAATACAAATCATTCTTTTAAACACTTTGTTCTTGTCTTGTCTATTGGATGCATGGAGCCATATTATACTTTATCTGCTTAATGTCTTTTGTGCTTAGATCTGAATTTGTGCAGCAGACTTAAAGATATTTTGCAGCCATAATCGATGTTAGGGCTATTTTTTTTGCGTAGCTATGATCTTTTACGATGAAAGATTCATACTAACAAACCCAAATATTTCTATGCTCTCAACAAAAAATGAAGCATGGAATATAGAAAAACACAATGATTTAAAAAACCACATTACCTCGTTTTTGTTTTCTTAAGTTATAGTTCTTCTTCTTCCTAAAAATTGTAATTTCAAGATATCCTCCTTATAGGACTAGAACATGTATTCAAGATAAGAAAAAATGATATTCTCAAAGCTTTGTGAGACAAATTAGTTCTTCCAATCAATCCCCTACAAGGAAAGATGAAGGAGGTGGCCTCCTCATATAATTAAGGCACTCCTGATACAAGAAATACCATGACAAAAAATAATACCATGTCCTAGTACAATGTGTTCATTTGAAAACCATGAATCTAACACCATTTGTTCCCTCTAAGGAATACCACTCTAGAATGAGAAACCTCCTAAAACAAATGGTGAAAATCATGTATGGGTTCAATCCACTATGAGAAATCATGAACACACTCTAGAGGTAACACACACATGAGACCAAAGGGGTAAATGAAGTGTGCACTACTAGAGGATTATAGAAACATTGTTAGATGTGTGCTAAGAAAGAGAAAGTGTGCCAAAGTGGAGTGTTGGCACATATTTGGAAAAAAAACCCTCCAATTGTCCATAAATAATGAACGTGTAAAAGAGGGACCCACAAATGGTGCGATCCACATGAGTGTTAAAAATATCAAGTCACCACCCTTATTACTTTCTAATGTATGCTCCATATGTTTAAAATAGTACAAATGATAATGTGTATGCCTTTGTGGTGATGTTAATTCATTCTTATGGATGTCAGGTAGGTAGACTAATTCCAATGTAGTGTCACCTAACCTAAAAAATCTAGCACATATCCCAATGTATACACATATATTTATTTACTAGAATATGATTATCAAGGCAATAACACAAATCCTAATGAAAATACATGGATTTGAATGTGTGGCATTCACAAATAATAGTGTATCGAGTCATAAAACACAATTCATTGAGCAATGCACACTAAGTAATCACTTATAAAAACTTGATAAGATAAGTTAGTTTTATGACTTAAATTAATTTGTTATGGTAGGACAACCTTACCTCTATTGTTCGTGAAAATTGCCAAGACAAGAGGAATTTTCGTATGTCACTTGGTTAGATATAGTGAAAACCTATTACGAAAAGGGAGAGGAACTTTAGGTATTGACTCTCCAAATTATATATGATGATGTAAAAGGTCTTCAAACACTACTAATACAACTAGATTTCAAGAGATAAAAACCTTTAAGAGGAAGCTTTGCTTAAATTTAACCCTTAGACACTTCATTTTATTATCCTTTTTGTATTTTTTTTTCATTTTCGAAGTTCATTATTTAGATTTGCATTTTTTTAGCATAGTATTTTGGGAGAGGAGTCTTTATAATAAGGTAGCAAAGATTTAATGCTCAAAATCTAGTTCTTTAGGGTTTATTTGAAATTTTCTATTTTTTTTTATTGAACCTTCTTAAAATGGCATATTATAAGTCGAATATGAACAATAATAGTATATTTTTATAAAATAAGATATAGGTGAAAAAAGGAAGATGGAAAGTTTAAGTATAACTATATTAAAAATTATATTAAATCAACTAAATATCTAACAATATGACTTCAACTAAATCTCTAATGAATTACTCACTTACTGACATTTATTTAAAATATTCACATCTAACTATAAAAAAAAAATGAAACAAAATAATATTTTTTTATTATTAAAACAAGCCTAATATTTATTATACTGGCACCTAAATAAAAAATACCATACGACTATATTTAAATGAAAATTTCAAACACAAAAAAATAGCACATCAACCACAAAGAAAAAAGTATGCATGAATGACCATTCACAATGTAAGACATAAAGTCAATTACATATTACATTATGATGGATTAGGATCTCAAAACACTAAAAGCATCTTTATAGCATATATTTAAGTGATAAAGGTTTACATTAAACGTGGAAGATATTTAAGTAGTGATATTATTATTATTATTATTTTATGTTCGCTGAGTTTAGAGATATATTTATATGAAAGTGATGTGTAATTTTATCTATGTTCAATTTTGAGTTGATTTGTATTTTATTTTATTTTTAAATAACATGCTTTTTAGATATAAAAGTAATTTTGGTTATAATAAAAATTTAAAATGAATATGTTATGTATGTTTAGCATATTTTATGTAAAATAATTAAAAGTAAAAAAAATGTGTAGTATAATATTTAAATTTCATATTTTTCAAAAATATTTCAACTTTTCATTTAAATAAATTATTTAAAGATCAATGTCAACAAATTAATATATATTTATATTAAATTATATTCTATAGAGATATAAAAACAAATAAGTTTTATAATTAGAATGTTTAAAGTTGTTTTTTGATTTTTTTTTAAGTATATGTTTTTTCTTTGTTTAAATCTAACAAAAACTTTTTTACTTGCCAATTAATTCATATAGTCTATATCATTTTCAAAAATACAATTAAAACAATAAAATGAAAAATTACAATTACTATTAAAAAAAATTAGATTTAGATTTAGATTTAGATTTAGATTTGCACTTACAATAAATCTATAAGAAGATAACACGACTCCTGCATAAGGCACCAATTCATGTTAAAATAAACTCAGTTACAGATTGGATTACGATATCGAAACACTACAAGGATGTCTATAGAAGATAAAGTTATAAGGATGTTTATAGAAGATATTTAAGTGATAAAGTTGTATGTTAAATGTGGAGGATATTTAAGTAGCAAAGTTATAATAAAGTTGTATGTTAAATGTGCACGATATATAAGTAGTAAAGTTGTAATTCAATTCCGTACACCAATTTGATGTCTTTTTTGGTAGTAATTTTAAAATTTGATAATAATAATATCTTAATTTGCCTGAAACAACAACGTGATACAAACAAACTTAAACAAATAAGTTTGTTTGCGAGGTCAATGTTGCAAATATTTATTGGAAATTTGAATAATGTGATATTATTTATTTAAATTTGACCATTAGTACGTATGGTTTTTCTTTCAACAAATTTATCAAATCACTTGTATTATTACGCTATATTAGTAGGGCAAAAGTTATTTTCCAGTTCATCGGCTCATCAATGCGCCGAGGCAGGAAAGGAAATGTCCACCACAGGATAATGCCCTGCTTTAATCTTATGGTTGAAATTTCCTTCTGGACATATTTATGGGCCGATACAGTGAAAAATAACGTTTGCCCACCAGTGGTAGGTTACACCTACTGTAGTTTTCTGGAATTTATTGTCCATGCGCACCACGTGTGCATTGGTATTGGAAAACCAAGTGTGTTGGATAATGGAAAACGTGAGCGTGGACACAACATTAATGCTTTTGTTGTGCTTTTGCCAACAGAAACTGTGTAGGTCCCTTTAGATTAAAATTTGGTCGATTATTTCATTTAAATAATTTTGTGAACATTTGGATATCAGTAAAATCTTTTAAGAATAAATATATCAATCATATATAAATATATTAATCACATTCACTACATTAAGATACTTATTAATCACATTTAAGATACGAAAAAAATTATTTTCAAGAATTTTTTTCCCGAGTGGGAAATCTATCATAATTTTAATAGTGGAACACTCATCATTGAATATGCATTATGATTCTATCAAAAATCGCTATTTCTATCCTAATTTCAAAAGTGACGCACTTCTTATCATTGAGAATGCACTATAATTTATCACTATTATTTGTAAAAATAAAAATTTTATAAAACAATATAATTTAGTGAAAATAAAAACATGTTAAAAAATAGTTGTTATTTAGTTTAGAGAAAAAATGCCATCATGAACGATGGTATAGTTGGTAGAATTATTTTAAAATTTGAATTATTTTTGTCAAACTTTAGAATTTTGGTTCTCAAAAAGTTTTTTATGGTGCTAAATTCATTTCTAATATTGAAAAATGATTTAAACACTCTAACATTCTGGTTTTTAAATTTTTTTCTACCAAGTTTTTTTAAAAAAACCGACATCCAATGTTCGTGGTTAATATTATAGTTAGATTTAAGACTTTTGTGATCCATAATGTAGATAAATGTCTTTTAGATTAATCACATCATTGGGATTTGGTCCACTGATGGGTGAAAATTAACTAAGAGTTGGACTTCGGCCCTTTCTAGGTAGTTCCTTAGGCCTTTTGACTTTATTTCTTCCTTCTTTCTTTGGTTTTATTAGCAATCCCTTGGCTTTTTAAATTTCCTCTTATATCTTTATCCTTTAGGTTTCTTTTTCTTTGATTAGGGGTTTTTTATATATTTCATTATGTTATATATTATATTACAATAATAATTATTAACTTTCTATTAAAATATTTATATATCCAATATATATTTATTATTTTATTATTTTATTATTTTATTATTCATTTATTTTTATTTTATTTTATTTTAAACTCTTTCTCTTCTTATTATAATAATTGGAAATTTAATATTTTTATGAAATTATTTATTTGTAAATTATTCTAGATTTTTCATTGATTCTTTTCTAATAATATCTCTTAAAAGCTTACAAACTTTATGATTATTCTCTTTATTATTATTTATCCCTATCCTAAAGACATTTATCTAAAATATCATAGTTACCAAATTCGTCTAAATTAGTAAAAAAATTCTTAATATTAGCTAATTAGAATAGGCCAAATTATTGGTAAAAGATATCTTCTTTTTACTATAAAAATAATTATATCCCCGGAGCTCTCAAAATATTTTATAAAATCTTCTCCTTACCTAAATCATTCAAAAACATTAAAATATTATTGTTTAAACATTAAAAGATTGTTGTTTATCTTCCTCACAACTTTTAAGGAGGCAGCAGTCAGAAAGGCAACCCAATAAAGGCACATCCTTATTCAGATTAGAAGTAGATTAGCTCAATTATAAGTGTTTTTTTTTAAATAATTGGCTAATATCTATAATCTATGTCTACTATGTATAATTTAATAGCAGTCGTTTATTTCTTTAAAAGTTTCGAGTTTTTATAATTTCGGAAGGTTTAGTGTATTTAGTTATGTGGCATTGCCGTTCGGAACGGGGAACACGTAGAGGTGGCCCGAGTTTCCGGTAAGCTAGAGGGCACCTTCAAATTTTCCAGTTAATGGCAAGTTAGTTATATATATATATATATATTTGAAATTTATTATTGTTTATTTTTTATTATGAATATAATTATGATGTAATAATAATATACCAAATTAATATTATTACCAAAAAATTACATTATAACTCTTGTGGGAATAGACTGCGATACCTCTTGTGGTAGATAACTCTGCGTCTGAGACGTCGAAAGCGAATAGACCGCGACACTTTGCGTTTGTGGCGTCGAAGATTTCAGGTGGAAATGCGGTGGGGTATGAAGGAGAGGAGGGCAGAAACGGTGAGTAAAATGAGGTTATGGGGAGAAACTTCGTGATAAATAAATCACGTCAATGGAATTTTTCGAGTAAAGCAAAGGTCAAATGTCTCGTTTTTTGGGGGACGGTGGAACGACACACTAAAAGTCTCGGACGGTGGCCAGGGTCGGGAGGCGAGCTTTATTTCAGCTGCCATAGGCCCATTAATGCGGCCCAGGCAGCTGATGCCCGCCGCACGATGATCGTGTGCTTTAATCCAACGGCGGCATCAGCTGCCTGGGCCGCATTAATTGGCCTATGGTAGCTGAAATAAGGCTCGCCGGGTCCGGATGGCAAGGACAACGATTTGGACGTAACCAAGTACCCAATGGCGTCCCCCCAGAATTGGGGAAGATTCAACTTGTTTTAAAATCCTCGTGCAACATATGTATTTAGAAATTATAATTTTTTTTTTTTTTTTTAAACGTGATATAATCATATCTAATCAAATTTTTGATGATGATTTACACAATATTTTTGATGATAAGCTACATTAGCTGGTTTAAACGGTCAACAAAATTTGATTAGATGTAATTATTAAATATTTTTTATAGTTTCAATGGATGAGAGAAGCCAAATTCTTAATATGTATTTAGAGTTAGATTTAAGTGTAATGTAAGAAAATTAGTATGTAAACATTTGTAATATTGGCTCAATGGTAATGAATATATTTGTAATTATTAACTAGAAGTTATATTTACTAACACTAAAAAAAGAGGTATGGTAAATAAATAAAAATATGAATAACCTGTAGTTATGGTAATAAATGAAACTTTTTTTTGTTTTGAATAGCTAGTGTAACTCATCATCAAAAATCTAGTATAACTCATCATCAAAAATTTGATTAGATGTGATTATTAAAGATTTTTTATAATTTCAATGGATGAGAGAAGCCAAATTCCTAATATGCATTTAGAGTTACATTTAGATGTAATGTAAGAAAATAGTATGTAAACATTTGTAATATTGGCTTAATGGTAATGAATATATTTGTAATTATTAACGAGAAGTTATATTTACTAACACTAAAAAAAAAATGGTATGGTAAATAAATAAAAATATGAATAACCCATAGTTATAGTAATAAATGAAACTTTTTTTTTAATACTTACTCCAAAGGTATGGTAAATAAATAAAAATATAAATAAACTAGAGGTATAGTAAATACCATGGTACAAAGCAGGTCTTATTTAAGTGAAGCCTATGGGCCAAATACCATGGGACACATTATTATTAATACAATGGGCTAAATACCTTATTTATAAAAAAGGCATGGTAAATAAATATAAATATAAATAAACCATAGGTGTAGTAAAATATAAAACATCGTTTTATATTTACTTCATAATCCTATTTATATTTACCAACACGATTTATTTAAGTGAAGCATATGGGCCAAATTATTATTAATACCATGCACAAAAAAAACACATTATTAGTCCTAATATTAATATTATAAGATTATTGTTTTTTTTCACAACGGAAAAATTCGTAATTTTATTTATGAGAAAACAAAATTACATGTTATATGAGCTGGTAAATGTCGGAAGACATTCAAGTTGCCGCAAATAAAAAAAACAAAGGAAATACAATTAGGATTTTCTCCCTTTCTTCTTTTCAACCTTACGCCAAGAACCTTGTGTTGGTGTGGTCTCGATAAGGACAAGCTGCTTGTGCTCCATTATCCTTATCATGTCTGAAGTATGTGTTCTTTTATATCCCCCACTGTCAAGTGCTCCAGGTACCATATCCTGCTGAGTCTTTGTGGTGGTGTCAAGAGGATCTTGCATTTCCTGTTCTTATGTGCCCAAGGAGGTATCTGTTTGTTGATTCTCATGTGGTGAGGGTTCCTCCTCTTCATCCTGTATATCTGGCCCTTTAGAGGGAAATTGCCAACCTTTGGCAGCTTTTCCCCATTTCTTCTTTTTTCTGTCCCTTTTGGCTTCCAGGCAAGAGTTTTGTAAGTGTCCTGTGTGCCTGCATATCCGACATCTGAAAGTTGTGTTCTCATAATCTAAATGCTGTGTCCACCTTTGTTGTTTATTATTCAGCATAATGCACTCTTGGAGTCCTTTGCTCAAATCAACCTCCACACAGATTCGTGCGAAGGTGAAAATGTGCTCCCCCATGCGTTGAGTATCTGTTTTAATGTATCTACCAAGGGTATTTCCAATGCAGCCAAGAACATTCTCATTCCAAAAATGTAGCGGGAGATTGTAGAGCCTAACCCATACCGGCATTCTAGTCACCTCCATAGTGTTGGCATCAAAATTTGGGAACCATGGTGTGATGAAGAGTCCTGTGGAGCCCCAGAATGTTAGGTCCCTATATTACTAGTATAGTTCCTTATTGTTGTTAGTGTAACCCCCTTATTGTTATTATTTTACCCTTGTAACCCCCATTTTATTATTATTGTGCCCTTAAATTATTATTGTTAGGTCGGCTAGGATTACATTGTGGCCCACTATGATTACATTATGGCCCCATGGACTCCTATATATAGAAAGGAAGTTTTGTAAATTTGATCATCCAAGAATTGTTCATTTATGTAATGTATTGGAGGTTGCCCCCTCGAAGTGGCTCATTTCTAAGGCGTTTATATCTCTTTTCTTCTCTTTTTGGAGCTGGTTACACAACATTTGGTATCAGAGCTTTGGATTCTAGGGTTTATTTGCTCCAAACAAGTCAGACCTGTGGCATTTGAAAGAAGCTTCAGAGGGCTACTACAGGGCTGAACTTCAAATATCGAAGATTTTCAATTACAGAGATAATTCAATTTCAATATCGAGCTCCTTAAAGCAAGTAAAAGGTGTGTATTTTTTTCCGAATTGCATAAGTCTTGTTTGAAGAATCAAGTTGAATTGATTCCAAGGGCATCTTGTAGAATAGATATCAATATTGGATTCTAAAATGGCCCTTAAAAAGAATTCAACACTCATTAAGCCTGCCCATTCCAATAGTGCTGCCCATTTCTTCATCAAAGGTCTCCAATTTTTGGCTACTTTCATCTATGGAGATATAAAGGTGTAATTTTGCATTGATGATTGTACTTTCATTTTATTTGCCACTTAATGAAAGATGGCCTCCCTATTGATTGAGCAAGGCCCGAAGACCTAGTCCCTCCTGGACGAACTTCATTATCAAGTTATTGTATTCTTTGGATGGTTCTATGTGCTTCTCTCTTCTTATATTCATGCCTTTTAAGTTTCATGATTAATATGTAATTTTACATGTAATTATTTAATCTATATCAAAGTTAAATATTTTGGATGTGTTTTTCTGGAAATCACTCAAGCTTCGACACTTGTGATACAAGATATAGACCATTGGTCTACTAAATATTCAAAAAATTGACTATATGGGAAAAAGAAAGAAAGAAAATGTTGATCTGACAATCACTGACAACATTCGAACTTCTTGGTCAACACTATGCACACCTCTACTAATCAACACGCGCCATGTGATATGAACGAAGTGGCTTCCAAATTATTGTTATTTCCATCATGATCTGCACACTACCAACTTTGTGTAGTCATATGCCCACGTGCCTATACAAAGAAGCATGATAGGGTGGCGAAACTTGGCATCCAACCATATCAAACAATTGTGCAAATCAATTTCCCAAGTGGAAAGTCTATTTTTACGTGGAATTGAAGGAAAGCAAAACATATGGGTCTTACGTATTCATATATCGAGTAGTCATGTCATTCTTGTACATGATAGACCTACATCTATATCTGAATTAGTGCTTGTATGGTTTTAGCCTATTGGAAAAAGAAAACCATGCCTACTACCTCAACCAATGACGAGCTAAATCAAACCAGCTTATGGCCTACACCAACAATGAGCCAAATAAAACCATGCATTATTACCCTTGACAAAAACGATCCAAATCAAACCATGCTTATGATCTATGCGAACAATATGCCAAACCAAACCTTGTTGATGACCTTTTCCAAACTTAGAAACCCATCAGGGATTCCACTAGGTTTAAACAAAGATAACATATATTTAATTAAATGAAACTATAATGTTGAACTCATCATCGAACTAAAAATATGAACGAGAACTCTATAAATAACTTTGAAACAAATCACTCCTCAGTTTTTTTTTCCAATCAAACGAGCTTGGGTGTATTTGAGCAATGAATGAGCCTCTATATGTATATGACTAGAGTATTCTCGGTGGTTGGGACAAGTCGAACATGAGCCACATGAAAACTTGATCAGAATTTCGATCGGGGGAAAAAATTAACTCAAAAATGAAAGTGCTCAGAATTTACCCAAACTAGAACTAAAGCGATCAGTCCTTAGAAAGGAATCCAACGCAACTGGTTTCGTCGAAAACCAAGTCCAGATGAGGAAGTTATGGTTTGTTGATCATCATTAGAACACACAAATTTAAAAAAAAAATATTGCAGAACAGGTACAACTGATGACATGGCAATCCAGTCAGCATGCAGAGAATATTCTTGATTTTTTATTCCAATGGAACTGTGAAAATTGTCACAATTGGATTCACTAGTTTGGTTTGTGAAGGTAAAAATCGTCCAATGTCATCCAAGGTTGAATGAGGGTTCATGATTATTATGTGTTGGGAAATATTTTTTTTAATATATTAAAGTTGGATTAATTTTATATATATAATTAATATTTTATAAGGTTTTTAAAAAAATCATATATTATATTAAATTATTTATATATATAAATATTAAATTCAAATTTTATATATTATTAATATTTAAAAATTCCACATATATTTAACTTTAATTACAAACCCAAAGATTTAACTTTAATTACAGACCAAAAATTCGAATTTAAATCTTACCTTGGTGGGATATGGAGGTTTTTATAATGGTGGCATATTATATTATACATTGGTATTTATGAACATGGCAGCATACATAAACCTTTACTAATAATTTTGGTGCGTATTAAACCTAAGGTCAAACATTATACGGGGGTTGCATATGGTGGAAAATGTGTGTTTGCAAAAAGGTATTATGAGTGTAGAGGTCGGGGTTCGACCTAAAAACCTCTGTCCATATACCAATGCACCACCAAACCTAAATGTGAAAACCAAGGCGTGCAACCTGTATTTAATCGATGCCGCAAATTTCGAGGGCGGAGGAACGGAGAGGGGCCAACCCTCCTCCCCATGGAACCTTACCATATGAACTTGGTTAAGCGCCCAATTAAGTGCGGATTAGTGCGCACTTAGTGCACAATTAATATGCAGCTAACCATAATTAATCTGGTAGTTAACTTGGTATATTGTTAGCACTCCAAATCTGGCACCACATCCAAATTTGTCGGGGTTATTTGGCAATTTTCCAGACTTAGAGGCAGAATCTAGAGAAAAATTTAATGAGGCCTATTTTGGTCAATTTTCAACCAATATTTTCTCAAGGATAGTCATTGTTTGTAGATTGGCATGCTCTGAATCCATTGGAAAACTTGCAAGGGAAATGGAGCTCATCTACAGGTGTTTTTGTGATGTTGAATAATTTTGAAGCCTAAGACCACCAGGAGGGAAGGCCATGCCCAGATTAGCTGAAGGCCAATATCAGTGATTGAATAGTCAATTTTTTATGTATATGATTCTTTGAACACAGTGGTAAAATTTATAGAGGAATTGGATCATATATGAAGGCGATTTTGTCACTTTTAAGATTAAACAAGCCCATGGCCACCAGTGTTGGAGGTCAAGCCTAGAGGAGTTGTGAACCAAATTCAGAGATTGGATAGTCATTTTTGGGGTTTTTGAGAGTCCTGAAGCCAATGGAATAGTCAGAAAATCCATTGGAGCAATACTGGTGCTTGTAATCATAAATTATACTCATAATCCCAAGAGGGCCTAGCTAGTTAAAGCAGGTCCATGAAGATGTAGCCCAGGAGGGATGAACTCCATCATCATCCATTATGTTATGTGATTGTTGTGAGTTATTTTACTTTGTACATGAGTTTTTAATGGTTAATTAACTCATAATTTGATCATTAAGAACACATGAAACTTGACACTTTAATCCCTTCACAAATGGTTAATTGAGTCGATCTTTAAACATATTTTTAATACTAATGAGGGTGCTTGCATAACAATAACACGTTTTCCAATATTTAGATCAATTTGGTATCAAAGAAAAAAATTATCTCATTTTAGCTAATGTTAGCTAATTCTTCTATAGTTATTGGCTGTTGAATTTGTGCAAGGAGAATTTAACAGTTTGCCAAGTTTATGCGTGAAGGAGAAGGTCAAGATTGAGACTCCAAATTCTCCAATCATAACAAAGAATATTTGTATGCATTGCATGTGTGATGGCAGCTTCACTAATTGATGTTTCTGATCAATATTCCTTACACAAACTCTTTGATAAAGAGATGTTGCAGAAACTCTACATCATGATTGATAGGAAGGAAGAGAAGTAGAAGATAGGAGGAATCAAATTAAAATTCAAGAGAATTTGATTGCCATGACAGAGGAGAAGCAATAGCTTCTTGAAAAGATGCATGAGATGGAGACTCAGTTCCATGTTGCAAATGAGAAACTAGCAAGGACGCATGAGATGGAGACTCAACTCCATGATGCCAAAGAAGCCTTAACCAAGCATTTGCTTGAAAAATAGGTATGTGATTCCAGTTTATCTTCAATTTCCTCTAAATATGAATGTGTAGGTGTTTTTTAAAGACAAACTAGAAGAATAGGGTCCATATTAGTTATTAATATGGGTTATGAAGGTAAAGGATTGGGCAAACATGCATAAGGCATAGTTGAGCCAGTTGTTGTTGAGGAAATACATAAGTATTTGGGTCTTGGTTATGGAAAACATGATGGATAAATCTCTAAAGCCAAGTAGGCACATGAAGGTGTTCCAAGAAGGAATTTCATTTCATGTTCATTACCTCAAGCTTCTGAAGATTGTGTTCATGAGGAATGCAAAAAAATTTCACCCACTTTACAAGAAGGTGCTCATAAACATGCAACTAATGAGAATGCCAAACAAGAGGATGTTGAAATCTCTACAGTCATTGAAAGCATTGTTGGTATTCCAAAGAGAGCCACTACCTCATCAAATTCACCTCCTCAAGAATGCGACAAAGGTGAATGTTCAAGGTATAATTATGCTTTTAATCAAGTTGCTTTTGATTATGATAAAAATGACCAATTCTCACATAAGATTTGGAGAAAAGTTACATTTTCTTTTTGTGGTTTGGATAACCATACTGTTTCAAGATGTTGGAAGAAGATAGCAATGCACAGGAAACTTTTAAAGCAAAAGAAGCAGAAAGACAAAGTCAAGGCAAACTATGCTGAAAAGAAGAGGCAATTTTTTTTCACTCATTGCCATAAGCAAGGTCATCTTGTAGACAAGTGTTGGACTTTGTATCTAACAAGTCATCAACAACATTTGAAGAAGGTGGAGAAAGAGAATGGAAATAATGGAAAAGAAAATTCCATAATTGATGTGGTTCAAGATGATGCACATGATGACGATGTGCAGCTGAAATAAGTGCCATTGAAATGGTTTGGTAGGAGATGGTTAGATTTTTTATCCAATTAAGGCTTTGCATGTCTTTTGATGTTGATGCATTCTTTTCCAATTGAATGTATTTTTCATGTTTATGCCAAGAAGGTGATTGAAAGTGGAGTATGTTGACTCACTTTATTGTAGCAAAATTTGTTCATTTTAGCTTGTAAGTACATGTACATATGAATTGAGTTTTTGTACTTATGATTGTACTTATGAGAGAGTTGAAGAATTGTATACATGCATGAGAGTTTGTGTGTATGAACAATGAAATTTTGATGGTTTCATTGTGTTTGAACATGCATGAGTAATTGACTTGTGTTGATCAATTGCTTTGTTTAACATGTATGTTGTCAACTTGAGAGTGCTGATCATTTGCACATGCATGTCATATCAACTTGGAAGTCTTGATTTTGTCTCCAAAGATGAAAATGAGATGTTGATGAAGTGTTTCACGAGATGTGAAATTATTTTTGTTTTGGAAATAGAATTGTCAAGTTATTACACATGCTTATGCTTGATTTGAGAGTCAGTTGTTTGAAGAGGCATGTTTTTGTCGACTTGTGTTGGTTGATAAGTTTTGACACCAAGATGTGAGAGTACATGGCGATGTTCACATGATGTGAAATTAGTTTCTTTGAGGGAGCAAGAGGATATGTTGTTAAATTGTTTCAAGTACATGATGTGTTGTTGTGACAAGATGTCAAAAAAATTTGCAGCCATTGTAGACATTTTATGTATTGACGCCAAGAAGAGAAGGAGATGGCGAATGCATTATTCCAGATGTGGAATCTGGAACCATGGAGGTAAACAAATGGTAATTTGTTTTCTTTTTTTTACTTATGTTGGAAGCTATTTGTTGTTTTTCACTCATTGTGCAAAGGAGGAACACGATTCTCAGTGGGAAGGCACCGAGGAATTGATTTGGTACAACAGAAGTGTTATATCAGCAAGCAACCAACAAGTGTTGGTTTGGGTCAGCAAAAAAAGGAGAATAGTGGTTGAAGAACCAAGCCATTTACAAGGCAAGGCAAGGCATGTCAGTGACCAAGTGGTTTCCATAGCGATGTTTTCAAGCAGAATCAAGATGATAGAACTTGGAAAATAAAAGGAAGTTCAGATCTTATGAGATAACCATCTTTTGTGGGTCCAAAAGCATCTTAGTGGGAAGGAGTGATCAGAATTTGGATCAGGGGAAAAAATTAGATAAAAAATGAAAGTGCTAAGAATTTCCCCAACGCAGAACTAAAACGATCGACTCGTCGCAAGGAATCCAAAAAATCTCGTTTCGTTGAAAATCGAGTTCAGATGAGGAAGTTATGGTCTGTTGATCGTCGTTCAAAACAAGCAAATTTTTAAAAAAATATTGCAGAACAGGTACAGTTGATGACATGGCAGTCTAGCCAGCATGCAAAGAATCTTCTTTAGTTTTTAGTCCAATGGGACTATGACAAGTGTCATAATTAGATTCACGAATTTGGTTTGTGAAGCCAAAAATTGCCCAATTTCCTCCAATGTTGAATGAGGGTTGATGATTATTATTATTATTATTATTATTATTTTTTTTTTTTTGAAGTTGGACTAATTCTATTAAGCAAAATATGGTACATAAGAAAGTACAATCAAGAGAAACAAAGACACGGCCTACCGGAAATGATTTGATATCAACATCGGTCACCGGAGAGAGAAAAAAGACAAGCTAGGAGCAGCAAGAAGAGACTAGAAAGCAGGAAGGAACCGACTCCTACCCAGAATTGGTAGAGTTTTCCACACGAGATTTCTTCCCTTTCTTTTTGTTGACTTTAACCCAACCATCCTGGTGAGAATGTGCTGGGACGATTTGAAGACTGGAGTTCTCCAAAAGAGGGGCTTCCTTATCTGAATCTGAGGAGGCGGACTCATGGCTACGCTTCTGAGTGACGGTGGTATAAGGGGGATGCTCGAGAACATCCGTGGACAAGTTTTCAGTCTGAGGAGCGAGATCTGAATCTGCGTCACTCCCATCATCAACAGAGCTTGGGGAGGTAGAATCTGCAGCAGGCGGCGGGTAGCAGGGAGTCCATTTTTTGGAATTGGACTTTGCATGGTTTCCTTTAGTCTTCTTGTCTGCAAGAGTGGGGCAGGAGTTCTGCAGATGCCCTGCTTGGTGGCAGTGACGGCAGCGGAATGCAGTGTTCTCGTAGTCTAGGATCTGAGTCCAAACAAAGTCGCCGACCTTGATGATAAATTGATCAGGCAAGCCTTTGCTGATATCAACCTCCACGCATATTCTGGCATATGTGTAGAGGCTCTGAAGTGCCCTTTCAAAATCTGCAGTGAGAAAGCGTCCCAAGGTATCGCCCATGCACCTAAACACATCCAGATGCCAAAGATGGATAGGTAGGTTGGGAAGCCTGATCCAAACAGGAGTTCTAGTGATGGTAGTTGTAGCAGGGTCGAAATCTGGGAACCATGGGGTTAAGAAGAGCCCAGCATTTCCAAAAAACCAGGGACCTTCCTGTAAGGCCTGCTCATAATGCTTGGAGTGATTGAACAATACTATGAAGAATCCTCGTGAGCAACAATTGACCTGGCATTTGCTAGTCCAGTTTTCGTGGATCCAATCAAAGAGATCCGTTGTTCGCGGCCAGAGTCCATTAAATCTGCAAATGATGGCTCTATCTGCATATTTTTGAAGATCATCTGCGAGAACTGGCAAAGGGATCTCAATAGAAGGAACTTCATCCAGTTTGTCAACCAAAAAAGGCTGGGGTTTGGGGGCTGCAGGGGGTTTGGGGTTCTGAGAAGATACAGCTTTTTTGTAAGAGAGGGGAGGGGCTGAAGAAGATTGTCCCACTGCCCCTCCTCTCAAACGGAGGGTAAACACTAAGGAATCATTTCTGATAATGTTGTAAGCAGAGAGGGGAATAAGATCCTCAAGATGTTTACCTTGGAAAAGAAGTCTCTGGAGAGTTGAAGGAATCCCAGTCCGTCATTCTAGAATGAGCTTCAGATTCTGTATCAGATCTGTAGAAGAAACCCAAAGCAGAAGAGTTTTGCCAGAAAGCATCCGGAGTTGGATCTGAAAAGTGGCAGGGTGCTTTTTTATGGCCGAGTCAACGCAGCAGTGAGGAGCGGATCTGCTCTTGCGTACATCTCCGTACCTCTGCAAAGAAAGTCTTTGAGGGTGGGAAGCCCCTGTAGACGAATGTTGGATCTGCATTAAGGCAGCGCTGTCATTAGGACCCATCTTTTGAATACAGCTCTGAGAAAAAAGGGGGAAGGCTCGCAGGAGACCCAGTAACTCCTGGCCCAGCCGAGGTATGGAGGGGGAAGCGGGAAGGTATTCGCCAGCCAAAAAAAACTCCACTGCAGTCCACAGGTGCCGATCCAAGGGACGCATCTGCCAGAAGTTGCAAACAGAGGCGGAGACAGAGCTTATAATGAAGCCTGAAGAAACTGCCTGTTCGAAGATTGCAGAAAGACTTCGGGGCTGAGAGACTCCTTTGAAATAAATGGAGGCCTCCGTAGGCACCGGTAGGTAGACGCCATGGATCTTGGCAATAGAGGGGTCTGCGTCATCCTTGGGCTCAGCAAATAGCGTGCCCATTGAAAGAGCTTCGACCACCAGAGATGAGGCGTACAGTCCATGCAGAGGCGTCGCCAGGCAAAGGACTGTAACGAGAGTCTCCCCATTAAGCTGCCCTTTTGGAACAGCAGCGGGGCGTTGAGCAGGTTCAGAGGCCTGAACAGCAGAGTCGGCGGGGGCGGCAACAGAACGAGACAAAACCCTAGCCATCTCTCTGTCTTTTTTTTGATTCAACTATGAGGGTTGATGATTATTATGTGTTGGAATTTTTTTTTTTAAATATTAAAGTTGGATTAATATTATATATATAATTAATATTTTATATGGTTTTAAAAAAAATCATACATTATATTATATTATTTATATATACAAATATTAAATTCAAATTTTATATGTTATTAATATTTAAAAATTCCACATATATTTAACTTGAATTACAAACCCAAAGTTCAAATTTAAATCTTACGTTAGTGGCATATGAAGGTTTTTACAATGGTGGAATATTATATAATAAATTGGTATTTATGAATGAGGTGGCATACATAAACCTTTAGTAATAAGTTTGGTGCGTATTAAACCTAAGGTCAAACATTATACAGTGGGTGCATATGGTGGACAATGCACCTTTGCAAAAAGGTATTATGGGTGCAGAGCTCGGGGTTCGACCCTGTGACCTCTGCCCCATGAATTTGCCCATATACCAACATGCCACCAAACTTGAACGTGAAAACCAAGGCGTGCAACCTGTATTTAATGGCTGTTGCAGATTTCTAGGACGGAGGAACGGAGAGGGGCAAGCCCTCCTCCTCATGGAACCTTACCATATGAATTTGGTTAAGCGCCTAGTTAAGTGCAGATTAGTGCGCACTTAATACACATTTAATTTGCAGTTAGCCATAATTAATCTGGCAGTTAAGTTGGTAGATTTTTAGCATAATCTCCAAATCCAGTGCCACTTCCAAATTTGTCAGTGTTATCTGGTAGTTTTACATATTTAGAGGCAGAATCTAGGGAAACCTTTAATGAGACCTATATTGGTCAATTTTACACCAATTTTTGCTCAATGATAGTAATTCTTAGCATATTGGCATGCTGTGAATTCATTGGAACAACTTGCAGAGGCAATGGAGCTCATTTACATGTGTTTTGGCATGTTTAATAATTTTGAAGCCTAGGGCCACCAGGAGGGAAGGCCATGCCCGGATCAGCTGAAGGCCAATTTCAATGAGTGAATAGTCAATTTTTGATGTATTTGATGCTATGAACATAGAGTTACAATTTATAGAGGCGTTGGAGCATATATGAAGGTGTTTTTGTCACTTTGGAGATTAATCAAGCCCATGGCCACCGGTGTTGGAGGTCAAGCCTAGAGGAGCTGTGAACCAAATTCAGAGATGGGACAGTCATTTTTGGGGTATTTGAGTGTTCTGAATCCAATGGAAAAATCATAAAATTCTTTAGAGAAATATTGGTGCATGTAATCAGACATTTTACTCGTAATCCCAAGAGGTCCTAGCTAGTTAAAGCAGGTCCATGGAGATGTATCCTGGGAGGGGTGAACTCTTTCATCATCAATTGTGTTATGTGATCGTTGTGAGTTATTTTACTGCATTTAAATTGTTGTACATGTGTTTTTAATTGTTAATTAACTCATAATTTTATCATCAAGAACACATGAAACTTGACACTTCAACCCATTCACAAATGGTTAATTGAGTCGATCCTTAAACACATTTTTAATATTGGTGAGGGAGCTTGCATAGCAATAACAAGTTTGGCCAGATTCAGATCACAACTTGTTAGTGGTGCCACATGTCATCTATTTTCATACTTTTCTCCAATCAAAATGTGTCAAATGACCTTGCCACGTGAAGGACCTTGGTGGCACGACAACATCGCAATGACGTCATATGTAGACATATCATGCTAACTAATATTTGATTTGTGAATGAACCTCATATAGTTCTTCAAAAGAATCTATATCATCATCATATGGAATGATACCATGTGTCATTATTTGATTGGGCACTGATCTCGGATTACATGGTGTGTATGTTCCCTCATCTCCGTGGTCTAATTTGTGGGAGATGCACACTTTTTAATTGCATTAAAGGTCATTAAATTTCTTCAATCATCCACCATTAACCTAATCAATGCTTGATTGATGTGCCCAAAATGTGTGCAC
Organism: Pinus albicaulis; assembly: GCA_034641835.2. Classification (NCBI taxonomy): domain Eukaryota; kingdom Viridiplantae; phylum Streptophyta; class Pinopsida; order Pinales; family Pinaceae; genus Pinus; species Pinus albicaulis. The sequence goes on along the minus strand of CM076570.1, from coordinate 1,527,114,322 downwards.
TTTCTAACACATTAGTATTTTGGGTGTCTCCCTTGTAGTTTGGGCCTCCAACTAATGTTGACTTCAAATGACCATAACTTCTCATATGTGAGGAGTTTTTTAGAGCATGATATATTGTCGGAAAGGTATCAACAAGATCTACACTATTATACTATTTATATGATCATTTTCACATCGTAATTACATTAAAAAATTAAAATAACTTCAGGTATTGTATCTTCATGTGATGAGTTCCCATAAGAGATCCAACTATCATTGTGCTTGATAGAGTGTATTGTTGCTTCCTTGCATATGTTGAGTGATATCTTTGCTTCTTTAGACATCCTATTGGACATTAATTACTTCTTGTTGTCATCAATGCCAACATTATGTGCAACACATGATTTTTCGTTGAAGACACTGAAGAGTTCAGAGAATTATCAAATTGTTCAAGAACACTTTAATGCCAGAGATATCTATCTAAAAATGAATGAAATATAGATATTATTTCTTGTTGCAAGTTGGTGCCTCAAGAAAGTTAGGGCTTACAAATATGTGGGGGTTTGTGCGTGCTGTGAGTTGGTACTCACAAAAATTAATCTAACTAGTGCTTGGATTTCATAATTACATCATAATCAAACCATAACTCATTTTATTTCTCCTGCATGGGTTTCCTCTTTATTTCATGTTTGAAATTTATGTGAATGGTGACTTGTTTTTTTGTTTGATTTCATTTTATTGATTACTTGAGTAGACAAGTATAGAAATTTTGTATAATACTAATTCACACCCCTCTCAATATTCTTTGATTCCCAACATTTAAACATTTTTTACGAGTGTTTCATATACAAAATTGTTGGCATGATGTCTAATGTGTTGTCCTCGATGGAAACCTACTTAATAAATATGTCAACATTATCATGGATCTAATGCAGATTTCTACAAATGAAACAAATGGTATGAACAGAGAAATGCCAATTCAAAGACAGATGAATGATAAAGGTGATGTTTGAGAAAATATATGTGTAAATACACTGGTTCTATAAGTGAAAGTCATGTACATAATATGAACCATGGTATTTTGGATACCAAGGGTCATTACCATATTAATGGCCTTGTTGTCACTTAGATTGTATAGGCACCGCGAGAATGACTCAGGGTCTGGGCTGTCACTCTGATCCCCACCCACTTTGTTCTAGTTGTCTCCCAACAATAAGCTATGCGGGGTAGTCCATATGTAAATGATAGGGTTAAAGAGAAGTTTGAAACCAATGAGTCTAGGAGATACGGTTGAGTGACCTAGCTACTTGGTTAATTCAAGCGATATTTGAAGGGTTAGATTAAATTTATTTTAAGACCGGGGCCTTGTCGAGTCAATTTCTTTCTTATTTCCAATTAAGAGCTAAGTGACTGGATGGAAAACTGATACTTGAATGATCAAATAACCTATATCCTATGCAAATCATAATACCTAGGTGTAATGCAAGGGTCTTGGTTAATTTTAAGTTATATACCTAGTCTAAATGAAATATTCCTTTTAATTGTTTTGGAACCAATATTCAGAGTAGGTTGGGGATGGAAGCCAATAGGAAGCAAGCAGAGGCTTGATTAACGATACCTCCCCTTGTGTTCCAACCACCTGGTGGCTCTGGTGTTGCAGATACTATGGCTCTAATGAATGCAAGGTCACAATGTTAACCACTAAGAAATTGTTGAATCCCCCTAACTAAGTGAGAAATGGTGGCCCTAGAAGTCTATCAACCAAGCTTATTCCTAGAGGTAAATTATTAGTGCAACAAGATTTATAATTCTTATGCCAGACATGTAAGTGAGTATTTAATTTATTATGTGATTTAAGTATTTTAGTTATGATTTCTCTTAAATTACTACAATGAGTACTTAGAAATGAAAAAGACAATTTTATTACCAAGGATGTGACAACTACCAAATTCCAATATCAAACAATCCAAAGATAGTTTTATCTAATGATAGAAAGATCAGAATACTTAACCATTGATGACAATTACTTGAAATAATTAAAAAATCTCCGAAAAAAATAAGTTCCAATGATGTTATGCCAATATTGAAAGATGTCGCCATTCAACACGACGCGTTTGGTAATTATCCAATGATTTATTAGGAGTGTTCCTTAAACAATTAGATTTTTCAACACAATAATGCAAATTATATTTTAAAGCCCAAGATATTCAAGAGAGAGAGAGAGATATTCTTCAATACCAAATAAATTTGAATGCCCAAAGAAACATAAACCATTCAATAACATTAGAGCTATGATATGTGAGTGCTTACTTAGTGTAAATTTTATGGTCTTAGAGATAACACAAAACAAGTAAATATTAGATTCAATAGCATAAATCACAATGTCCCGCCAAGGGAATGAGAAGAACTTAAGTCCCTTATAGGACAACAAAAAATAAATCACTCTAGATCCAATAATCGACAAGCATGTAAGAGCCATAATTGATCAATAAGACACTAAATGACTTTCCAAGTAATTACATGAGTTTATTAGACTTATTATGTTGAATTATTTAGTGTTATCTTAGATCTGAAACCACTTATGATACCAGTAATAAATTCATGAAAAAAATGAGCTATCAATGTGAGAGTGTGTGCCCAAAAGGTGCCAAAAAATTCTGAATACTAAAGAAAAGTTTGCCAATATGAAAATTTTGAAAATTTTAGCCCTCCGAAGATGTTATTTCAGAATTATGTCAGATCTGATCTATTGGTTATGCAGTGATATTCAGTTACTAAACAAGTTAGATCTATGCCCAAAACTATGAAAAAATCACCCAATGACTATTAGGTTTTTATCATGAATTTATTAAGTTGTTTAGGTCACATGGATGAGATTTTATGGGACTTACATTAGTGTTATGAAATGAATATTTCATTTGTACGAAACATTGAGGACGAATTAGGGTTTAGGGAAATAACCCTAGGCTTAAAGCCTTGAATATCACTTGTTGAATTTTCCAAAAAAATTCCATGATTTTGCCACCTAAAAAACAAATTTGAGCCAATTTCTCCTACGAAACCCACCAATATTCAATCCAAATATACAAGTGACAAATCAGTGATGGAGGGGAGGAAAACAAGGCTAAGAAGAGGGCTAAAGAGGAGAGGGAAGGGTTGGAGGAGGCAGTGGATATGGTCAAAAGGGAAGAGAAGCCCACATAAGAGGAGGGCGCCCTCAAATAGGCTCGCGACAAGCCCTAAAGGTTTTCGTGTAGCCTAGAGTGGCGGCAGAAATTCCCTAGGGGGCTATGTCCTGGGGCTAAAAATTCGTTAAGGCTTGAAAAAACCCTAAGAGGGAAGATCGAGGCCTAAACACTCACAATCTTGCCTAAAAGGGTCTTAAAACTATGGCATAGGGGAAAAAATGGGGGGTTGAGGACCTTAGTGCTTACGACTAGGCTCTGGGTGGCATATGGGCTTGATGCAGGGGGGGAAAAGGATGACACTGAGGCTAGAAGGGGCTACGCTAGTCGTGGGAGGCCTGAAAATGCTGAAACACTTGCTCAAAGTTTTGATTTTTCTTCAGACCTATAATATTTCTTAATTTTACAACAACAAAAAAAATTGATGTTGGCTCTGAAAAAATTTAGATACTAGATCTTACCCTCAAGGGCCTAGATCTAGCCAAAACCCCAACAAATCTCCTTCAAATGGCTTGAATCTCACCCGCAAAAATGAAAATAAAAATACCTAAAACCCCAATATATAAAAATTTAAAATGAAACCCCAAATCCCAATTAGTTGCACAACGAGGGTTAGAAAAAAAATTAAAATTATTTACGAATGTACAATGCTTGAAAATAAAATAATTTTTTAAATGATGAATAATGAGAATAAATATGATGTGTATAGAAATTCATGGTGTTTCCCAAAGCCTTATCGAAGTAAGAAAACCAAACAAAATTCTCGAAGTTTAAACAAGGTCGACTCCTCGAAAGTGTGTGAACTTGGAGCCAAAGGGCTAGTGTATCTGCAAACTCTATATTTTCCTTCAAGAAAACTTGTTACACATATGGAAAATCAAATCACCTAAGATAGACCCAAAATCTATCAATAAAATGTTCTTATCCCCTTATAATAAATAAAAAATTTTATAAAAATTTAAGCAAAATATAGGAAAGCATGTAACTAACACATACAACATATTATCAGAAAAAGAACACCATGAATTGAATCCCAAAGTATTTTATTCTAATATTGTGAACGTTCCCAACATATTCGTGGAACAACACGAGCGTTACAAAATTGCATAGACTAGAGCCAGAGTTTTCATCATCATGGCTAGAAACACAAATGACCTATAACTTATAGATAAATCCTCCAAGTGGAAAAATAATGGCTATTTAGTTTGATCCCCATCAACATAATCTCCACCGTCGAAAATATTTATTTTTGAAGAATTTCTAAATCTCTCATTTAACCCATTTTTTAACTCAAAAATAATTATTTTGAGCTAATTTCCTCAAAAAATTGACTTTGACTTGACGACCTAGGCCCAAGGGTCCAATTTGTTTTGAAATTTCCAACTTATTCTTGGTGGGAGACCTTTATAAAATAATTTCTTTGATACCCATGAATATTTACACTTGGAGAGTTTAATTTCTATAGGAATTTAATTTTGACTCTAATTAATTAATTTTATGTCTAGGAATTTATTTTATTTTTTCGAGAAAAATTAATTAATTGACATATAAGGGGATTAAATATTTTTTCCACATTCTAATATTTTAACCATGGTGTCTAAGTATTAGGGACTGTGCACTAAAATATTTCTTACATAAGATAATTACATTTCAACCGTGAAAGGGGGAACACCTGTTTGTTATAAACCCTCAAAAAAATACTCAATTTTGCAACACAATATTTTCTAGTATAACAAATGATTTGTAATAAAATAATTTAGTCATTTAACTTAAATTATTCCCAAATAAATTTTACACAAGGCTCAACTAAAACACTAGGATTCACCTAAAAATTTGATGAAAAAATCCACCCTAAATTTGGGGTTACACTAGATGGAAAAACTCTGCAGACCATCCGTGTTTAGAAGCACAGATGAATTAGTGAGAAGAAAAACCTCCTAGGATTTTATTTTATTTTTGCCAAAATAATAGGCTTACGTAGGTTGTTACAAACATATACGATATTACTAGCATCATTTACATTACAAATTTTATGGAACATGTTTACAATGACACAAAAACATGTCCATATTAATTGGTGTGACAACAATTTTTTGATCCCGTCCATAGTAATTGGAGATGGAAATCAAGGTGTTAGGTGTGCAGTAAAATTATCAATCAACATGTGATTTCATTTGAAACAGGGGTGCACTAGGAAGAAAGTAGAATGTTCATATATAATAAATTTGAAAACATTGTGAAGGCTAATAAAATACTTGTTTGATCTATTTACTATTATTATGATAGATTTGTAGCTATGGTGATGGTTTTATTTAAATACAGAGATGCATTTGGATATCTGGGTTTAACATATTGTGTGAATTGAACCGAAGGTTTGAATCAATACTTCAATATTTGTACACAGGGTTTGTTCAGGATCATCATGTGCATACACAAATCTATCTTCGTAGGGTCGCGTATATATTCTGATAAAAAATTGTAGTATTTTTAGATCTCTATGCTAGTGTTACGCATGGTATTCACGTAAATGCGTTTAATTGTTATATTGAAATCATGTTTATATGTTAGGGTTGGCAGTGCACATTGATGATGACACTTCATGAGTTATGCTATGTTTTATGTTGCTTGTTAATGATGTCTCTATCTTAATGATCTGTGTCTGACAATGATGATTGGGTTGATTTTTTTGATCTAGGTTGTCATTGATGTCATATGATGATGAAGAATTGTCTGTCATGTAGGGTATACGCTAAATAATACATAATGAACCTTGCATAAAGTGTAAGTCATGTCAGTCATGAAGGACTAGATGATGATGGAAGTATACAGAATGAACCTTGCATAAAATATTTCCAAAGAGAAACATTAGTCAGCTTGAACAAACTATACGTTGAAAAATTTATAACGCTTTAATCTGAAAAAATTACATGTCTTCTCCACCAAAACATTAGTCTGCTTCAGGTCTATTTAAATTTTGGCTCAAACTACGAAAAACATTCACTATATATCCACAACATAAAATTAATCCAAAAGCATCAAAAATCGGACAGGTTCGATAAATATAAAAGAACAGTTCACATCTCTTGAACTCGGAAAAAGAAAAATAAACTCACATCCTCGGGAATATACGATTGTATTTATTTCTGGATAATATGTGATGGTGAATCCAATAGCACTCATGAAATAGTAAGACAAGAGCCTACGACAAACATCTGTTCTGAACCTGAGAACATTTTTGACCTGAGGAAAAATAAATCTGACACCTGTAGCATCTATAGCAGAATTCCCATGCAGATCTAAGATAAGAAGGGTCATTTAGTGTATTTTGGGCTTGATTTGGAAACCACCGAAGTTTCTTCTACATAGTTTTCGCTCTAAAAATTTGACCGCTTAACTTTGAATAAGACGTGACTTAGCCAACTGGACTCCGATTTGTGGACAGGTTAGTAGCTCGGATTGTAACCTTGTGGATGAGTGACCAAACATGTGAACATAAGCCTATAACTGCAAAATAGTGGTATTCAGATCTAAGGTAGCTTACCTTAGATTATTGGAGCAGACTTTGTATGGCTCGAACACCTACAAGTAGCATTCCTCGAACCTTTTTTTGTGATTACCCTCTAATCTGATGCTTTTGTGACTCGGACAATGCCTTTAGACTTTTAGATCTATTGGTTCATATTTCAGTAGCTTGGATTTGTGAAAAGGCATCCAAAGTTGTGAAGACAAGCTCAATAAGTCAAGGATAAGTCAAGTACAGTGAAACAAACACAAGTTATTTTAGACCTGATTGAACATCTGAAAAGTTGAAAAGTGAATAATTTTGTTAAATACATTCAAGTAAGTACTATTCTCATTCTCCATCAAAAGAAGAGAAGAGGGATTGGTGTCCTGGGGGTAGGATCCCCTAAACACAAGGTTTGTGCCTTGGAAAAGATAGGGTCAAAGCCCTAGAGGTTGGAGCCTCATCAAAGTCCAAGTTGGTGCTTGGAAACAGGTTGGTGCCTGTTTCATTAAAAGGGTTGGTGCCCTCACTCATCTATTGTATACTATTATTAGAAAGGGGATTGAAATTCTTATTAATCCTTAATATTATCATTATACACCTTTCTGTCTTTAATTTTGAAGAATCTAACTGGAAATAATTAACAATTGAAAAGAAATATTGATTCACACCCCTCTTAGTATTTCCAACAATTGGTATCAGAGCCATCTTCTTTATTATCAACCGAACAGTTGGAAGAAGGATTCTTAGGCACAATGAAGAACATGGAAGCAACAGGGAAATTGCCTATCCTTGATGGAACAAATTTTAGTTTTTGGAAAAAAAGGATGTCCTACTATCTAATGTTTCTTGGTCCTGAAGTATGGCACTCTGTTTTGGATGCGTACAAAGATCTCGCCAATATTCCAACTGATCAATATGAAAGAAGAGCCTACATTGATAATTCCAAAGCTTTAAATTCCATCACTAGTGGAATTACCGATTCCAAATTTACGAAAGTCATGGACTGTGACTTAGCCAAAGAAGTATGGGATAAGTTAGTTTCTCTATATGATGGGAACTCCAAAGTTAAGAAGGCAAAGGTTCAAACCTATAGAATAAAATTTGAGAGTATGAAAATGGATGATGAAGAAGATATTTCATCATACTTCCTCCAAGTAGCTAAAGTGATTAACTCTCTTAAAGGACTAGGAGAAAATATTGAAGAAAGCACCATTGTTCAAAAAATCCCGAGATCGCTTCCTGGCAGATTTGACTCCAAAGTAAGCGACATAGAAGAAATGAAGGACCTAGATACTCTCAAGATGGATGAACTTCATGGAATTCTTATTGCCTATGAGATGGGGAAAGGGAGCCCAAATTTCAAAGAAGTAGCTTTCAAATCCTCAAGATCTACAAAAGAAGGAAAAGGATGGAATTCCAACAACGATGAATCTGATACTGAAAACGAGTTAGCTCAATTTGTACGAAGACTAAAAATGGAATCTAAGCTAAAAGGTAAGTACCCTCTTATTTGTTTCAATTGTGGAAGAATAGGTTATTATGCTGCAAAATGTCCTCATTAACATGATAGTGATGATGAAAAGGACTTTAAAAGAATGATGTACAAAAAGAAAGGTTTTAATAACAAGAACCTCTTCTCCAAACAAGATGAATCTGATGAAGATGAATTTGTAGTCATAAAAAGGAGATCAACTAGAAATGTACGTCATTACAAAGAAAGTGATGATGAATCAGATGAGGAAAGTGATTATTTCGGAAGCAAAGAAACGTTATTCATTGCATTTACAAATGATGAGGACTCAGAACTAGAAGATGAAAGAAACATGGATAGTTTGCTAATGAGTGCCATTGAAGAAAATGAGAATCTATAAAAGAAGATAATTTCTCTCAAAATAGAAAGAGAGGAAGCAAAAAGAAGGGAAGACTTCTTGAACATTAAGCTAAAAGAGAAGGATGATATCTTTGAAAAACGTGAAGCTGAAACAATATCTCTAAGAAAGGAATTAGAACAAGTTAAAAGGAGTTGGCAAAGCTCCCTAGCTCTTGAAAACATTCTTAATACTCAAAATCCTCAACATGACAAGTCTGGAATTGATTTCAAAGGAGAATCATCAAGAACAAAGAATATTGCCAGAAGTTATGTTGATGTACTCTCTTGCAATCCAAAAGAAGAAAAGTCATCTCATCAGGAAAAAAGTCCCATCTCAAAACCAAGAATTGAAGAAAGAGCAACTCCAAGGAAGAATGTTGGTTCAAGCTATGGATACTACAACATGTGTCAAGCTATTTTTCTTGGGCATTGTTAAAATTGTAAAAACTTTGGGCATCAAGCTAAGCATTGCAAGGCTCATAAGAATGAAGAACCAAGATTGAATGATCAAACAAACCAACTACGTGGTCCTAAGCTTAATCCGTTTTGCTCATTAAGTGATAATTATGAACAAAATTACCCTCTCAAAAGGGAGAAAGATAAAAACGTAAATCTCAAAACTGATAAATGTGGCCTAGCTCTATGTTCTCATAGTGAAGAAAATAATTGGTTCGTGGATAGTGGATGCTCAAGACATATGAAAGGTGACTAAAAGAAGTTTATCTCATTGAACAAGAAAAATAGAAATTTATCCTTTGGAAGTGGATCCGCTAAAATCACTGGAAAAGGAACTGCTACCCTTGTCAATGGACTAGGAAAGGCTCAAAATACCTTGCTGGTAGAAGGGCTCAAACAAAATCTCTTAAGTGTTAGCCAGATTTGCGTCCAAGGACATAATGTTGTCTTTAGTACAAAAAACTGTGAAATAAGAGACTCTTCCTCGGGAGAACTTGTGGCGAAAGGAGTAATAACACTAGATAATGTTTACATACTTAGTATAATCCAAGAAGATAAATGTTACTTAAGTCAAACGGATGAAAGTTGATTATGGCACAAGCGATTGGGGCATACAAGTTTTGATAACCTAATCAACATCAGAAAAATTAATGCAATAAGGGATATTCCAAAAATGTGCAAACCAAATCAAGTTGTATGTGGCCCATGCAAACATGGAAAGAAAACCAAAACTAGCCACAAAAATAAGAAGTTCTCAACAACAAAACCTTTGGAAATCATTCATGCAGATTTGTGTGGGCCAACTAGAACTTCAACTCTTCAAGGTGAAAGGTACTTTTCTCTATTTTTTGATGGCTATACTAGAATGATGTGGATATATTTCATAAAATATAAATCCGAATAGTTTGAATGTTTTAAGAATCTTAAGGCTCTCATTGAGAATGAGAAAGATTCTAAGATTAAATGTCTTAGAACAGATAGAGGAGGAGAATTCACCTTAAAAGAGATTGATGAATTATGTAAAGAGCATGGAATCGAAAGAGAATTATCTAGTGCTAGGACACCCCAGAAAAATGGAGTAGTTGAGAGATGGAACCGAACCATTCAAGAAATGACAAGGACAATGCTACTAGCAGCCGATTTGCAACCAAAATTTTGGAGAGAAGTAGTTGGCACTGCAGTTTATACCTTAAATCGAATTCAACTAAGACCAAATAATCAAAAGACTCCTTATCAATTATGGAAAGGAAGACGTGCTTCAGTAAAATATTTCAAGGTTTTTGGAAGAAAATGTTTCATAAAAATAAATGATGACTCACCAGGTAAATTTGATTCTAGAGTTGACGAAGGAATATTTATTGGATACTCCACTAGGAGCAAAGCTTACAAATGTTACAACTATTGTCTATGAAGAATAGTGGAAAGAATTGATGTGAAGATTGATGAAGGCCTTCTAGAAAAAGGAATTGAAGATCATGAAGTTGAGCCTTTCATTGAACAAAGTGAAGAAGAAGAACCTGAAAAAGAAGAGGAGAATGAAGAACCTCAAAGTGAACCTCAAAATGAATCTTCACAAACTCCCTCCAAGATCAAGTTTGTTCAAAGATATCATCTGGAAGAACAGGTCATCAGAAATATAGATGAAGGAATCCAAACTCGAAGAAGGATGATAAGCACCCCTAGAAAAGATGATGTGGCTCTATTATATTTAATAGAACCTGAACTTTTTTCTCAAGCAAGCAAATATCCTTATTGGATAAAGGCCATGGAAGAAGAAATGTCTCAAATCGAAAAAAATGAGACTTCGGAACTGGTACCTCACCCAAAAGATAAAAATATAATAGGAACAAAATGGGTATTCAAAAACAAGATGAATGAAAATGGACAAATCATCAGAAATAAAGCCAGAATTGTCTACAAAGGATACTCGCAAATCGAAGGAATTGACTTCGAAGAAACCTTTGCACCAGTAGCTCGAATGGAAGCCATAAGAATGTTTTTAGCATTTACTTTCTCAAAAGGATTCAAGGTTTATCAAATGGATGTAAAATCAGCATTCTTGAATGGAGATCTCAAGGAAGAAGTTTACATGGAGCAACCAGAAGAATTTGATCTTGCTAAAGGAAAAGACTTTGTATGCAAAATAAAAAAGGCCTTGTATGGATTAAAACAAGCCCCTAGAGCATGGTATGCAAAGTTGGATCACTATTTGCAACAAGAGGGTTTCAAAAAGGGAGTGGCAAGTAGAAATCTTGTTAGGATATTCCGACACATAGGAAATAGTTAAGAATAACTTAGTCTAGTGTAGAGTTAGGTAAAGTGTGTTTTTTTACCATGTACATTTGTAACTTATAATCCGACGGTCACGATTTGTAGTGATTCGACGGTTATCTCTCACCTCGGTATTAACAGAACTTGATCTATGGCTTCACACCAGATTGGTCCATGATCCCTATTTAAAGAGCATGGAGGGTCATTTTTCCGATAACCATTTATGAGAGAAACATATGTAACTTTTCTTTTTATGTTAATAAATTCCCTGAAGTGGTCGTGTTGGCTCAGGGCGTGGACTGTTTCCCTCTTAGAGGGTTTTAACCACGTGACTATACTAGTCTACTGATTTGTGATCTGTTTGTGAGTGGTGACCTTTGGTTCTTGATCTACGAAACTTACCCTGTAAATTCCTACATGGTATCAGAGCCATTTTGAGGGTCACGTCTATTGTTGATCAAAATCCGAAGCCGGTTTGACTGCATGCAAATGCCGTTTTGTAGATCTACTATTTCTGAACATTTTTGGGCTTGGAGAACTGCTCTTTTGTGTCCAGAGCGTCTGTTATAGTGAGGAATTCCTTTCGTTTCATGTGAAAAGGTTTCCGGTTGCCCAAGTTATGTCAGTTTAGATCTGGAGGTATAAAGCATCTATTTTGCAGAGATATTTGTTAATAGTTCTGCTTATTTCGGATTTTTTCTGTTTATTTTTGATATTAAAGTTTTATTTATTTGCCGGATCTATACCCTCTTCTCTGTGTATGCTCTTTGTTGTGTGCTCCATGCGATCTCGGCAAATCAGAAACAGGAAAAAGGTGTTTTTTTTGCTACGTATGCTCTTTCCTCACGTCTTTGTGCAATCTCGGGAAATCAGAAATAGTGAAAAAAGTGATAGTTGCCGGTAAGGCTAACCGAAAATATAACATTCTATCGTAAGGATTTACATTTTGTTTTTTTTGGGTTCGGTTTTTGTGTTTTTTTTTTGGTGCAGAAAAAGGCACGCACACCGAAGAGTAAAAAAAAACAAAACAAAACAAAAAACCCCCCCTTCCTCCTTTCATACAATAACGTGATCCTTTTACTATCTCACTTGGTGAGGGGTTAGTTTATGAGAATAGAGGTCTTGGGTTCAAGTCTCCTTCTCAAGCTTCTTTTGTAGAAAAAATTTGTTCAAAGGGGCGGATTTTTTTTTTTTAAAGCCCCACCTCATCCCATTCTTGTAACTATTTGGCATCTACAACTCAGATTTTTCGAAAGGCATAACTTCTTCATCCGGAAGCCGTTTTTCAAGCCGTTTTTTTTAAATGGCCTAATTTTGTGAGATGTTTCCATTGGAGCAGTTAGTTTCATCTTTTGTCAGCTTTAGTTTAAAAAAAACAAATGGAAAGTGTATGCCCAGTTATTCTTAACAACACCAATTATTTCCAATGGCTACCTCACATGGTATATATACTTAGAATTAAAGGGCTTTATAGAATAGCCACAGGACATGAAACTAAACCTTCTAGTGATGATAAAGTTGTTAAATGGGAAAATAAACAAGATCAAGCATGAGGGTTGATAAGAATGTCCATTGCTCAAGATTTTCGATTTCATATCCTTGACATTGACACCCCCGATGAGGCCCTGGAAAAGCTAAAAACTGTTTTTGGCATTCAAAATCAAAGCTGGGCCCACTAACTTGAAAATGAGTTGCTTACTTTGGACCCCAATAATTTCTCCTCCATTGAAGATTTTTTGTCCAAATTTAAGACCCTCACAATTCTTTTAGAAGGTTGTAAGACCAAAAAGGACGATGGTGGCCTCATATATTGCATTCTTGCTAAGCTTGGTCCTGCATACTCTGTATTTGTTTCTGCCTTCTAATCCACTAGAGAAGCCATCATTCTTCAGGAACCACCTACAAGATTCCCTCTTTTGATGCCTTTTGTGATTCTTTGATAAGAGAACAAGGAAAATTTGTACACCTTGGTCTTATCACTACTGGAAACGCTTCTAAGAAAGCCTTAGTAGCCCAACAAAAACCATATCAAAAGAATCCCAAGAAGCAGTATCCTAAAAAATATGGTCCTAAACCAAACAAGGGCCCTAATCAATTTCATCCGCAAACTGAAAAATCAAATCACCAAAATAATAAGGCAAATCAAAACAAAGGGAAGAATATAGATAGACATTGCAACTTTTGCCATCAGGATGGCCACATAGAGTCCAAATGTTTTAAGAAGATGGAAGCATTAGAAGCAACAATGAAGAAGCACAACATCAATTTGGAGCACTCTTCACCTTCATCTTCAGCCATGGAACTTTCTGCTTGTGGTTGTCAAGCATCAAGATCTGGTTATGCATTAAATGTATCTTCTTCTTCTCCTGCTCATGAGTGGCTCATTGATTCTGGAGCTTCTTACCACACGGCTAAAAATAAATCCATGTTTTCTTCTTTAAATGATTGTAACACCAAACATATTTATGTTGGTGATGATAGATCTCTTAGTGTTGTAGGATCTGGAACCATTCATCTAGATAATGGTCAGTGCAATGATGTACTATGTGTTCCTACCTTGCCATGCAACCTTCTATTTGTTTATCGGATAACTCATTCATATGAAGGAAAAATAGTAGAATTCTCACCTCATGATGTTGTAATCAAGGACCTCAAAGATCCTAAACATATTTTAGCTACTGGCATTGCTGATGATTCCACAAGGTTGTATAGGTTTGAAAACTTTGGGTCATCATCTCTTCCCTCTATTTTTGTTGCTCATAATGATGATGTGAGCAAAATTTGGCATGAGCAATTTTTTCACTTCAACTATCGCTCTCTTCAAACTCTATTTAGGGAAAATATGGTGATGGGCCTTCCTATGGTATCTTTCCAAGATGGTGTTTGCTCCGGATGTGTACTCGATAACATCATCGGGATAGTTTTGACAAACGTGCATCTTGGCACCCTTCAGCCCCTTTGCAGCTTGTGCACAGTGATTTATGTGGTCCACTTCCTGTTGTTTCTTTCTCTGGTTGCAATTACTTCTTAACTTTCATTGATGATTTTTCTAAATGCACTTGGGTATATTTCTTAAAACTCAAGAGTGAAGTTTTTAACATGTTCTTGGCCTTTAAGGCTTTTGCTGAGAAACAATCTGGACATCAAATTCTTAAGTTAAGATCAGACAATGGCAGAGAATATGTTAACAACAAATTTGTCAACTTCTGCACTGAGCATGGCATTCAATTGCAACATACCATTCCATATACTCCAAAACAAAATGGTGTAGCTAAAAGGAAGAATCGCACCTTCAAAGAAATGGCTAATTGTATGCTTCAATATAAAGGACTTGGTCTCAATTTTTGGGCAGAAGCCATTAACTATGCAAATTTCATAGTAAATCAGAATCCTACTAAAGCTTTAAAGAATATAACTCTAGAGTAAACTTGGAGCTCAATCAAACCAGATGTAAGTCACTTTTGTGTTTTTGGAAGTGATGCTTGGGCCCATATTCCAGATGCGAAACATAAAGCCTTAGAACCTAAGAGTGAAAAATGCATTTTTTTTGGATATTCTAAACATGCCAAAGGATATAGACTTCTTCAACCAAAATCCGAAAATATAATCATTAGAAGAGATGTAAAGTTTGATGAAAATATATCAGCCTGCGAGCCTAGTTCGGCGGGTGTGCCACCTTTGGCCTGCAAGCTTGATTCGGCATATATGCCACATATCTTTCTCTATTCTATTTTTAATAGCATTCCTTCTAGTTCAGATGATGACAAAAAGGATGAAAATCCTCCTCCAGCTCGTGAAATTGCTTATACTCCACCGCTTCCAAGATGGGTCCGCTCTACTCGGGATGCAACAGGTTCTCTTGCAGGTGACCTTGCTGATCGACGACGTACACGTTCTCAATTCGAAAGAGCCTCTTCCTTATTAGCTCAAGTTCCAGAAAAAATTGATCCAAAAACCTTTGAAGAAGCCTCCGGTCATCCAGATTGGGATGAAGCTATGAATGAAGTGTATCGTTCCTTATTGGCAAACAATACTTGGGATCTTGTTCCCCTTCCAAAAGGAAGAAAAATTTTCAGATGTAGATGGGTTTACAAAACAAAGTTTGAACTAGATGGAAAAGTGGATAGACATAATGCTCGTCTTGTCGCTAAAGGTTTTTCACATGGAGATCTGGAGCCAAACCAATCAACTTCTTTTGATGATTCGTTTAGAAGTTTGTTAGAATCAAACTTCAGCCATTTATTTCTAAAAAAAATCTCTTAATAAGCTTGGCACGAGTGAAACACAGGGACAGAGCACCAGCTGGTGTGCCCTCTAGTGTGGATTTCCCCCATTGGCGCGCGGGATGAACTGGCTAGTCGCACCAAGGCTAAAACATCTGTTTTTAGGGTTTTTCAGAGGAAATGTTCTTCAGGAGAATTTTTTTCCTTATGCAAGAGGATGCCATGAAGATGGTTTCAGGACATTTTACTGTTCACAGGTCACGGGAATAGTCCCCTAATGTACGGGATGAGGGATAGCAGAGACGGTGACAAAATGTTGTGTAACAAATGCCCCCTAAAGTAGGAGGTCCGAGAGAGAGGGAGGGGTGAAATTATTTATGAGAATGCGCCCAACTAAAAACACTGTTGTCGGAAGACTTGCAAATACAAATACAACTGATATCTTTGATACATGATATGTGGTATGGGCGCAGCCATCCATAATAGAGTGTACAATAACTGGGATCCAAGGTGTGGATGGAGCCAACCAGAAAAGAAGGATCAACAAGTTGACTCAGGTATGGTCGCAGCCATACAATCAAATGATTCATGTAAATAATCATGATAATCTACAAAGAATCCACAACTTGGATTTTATCAGACAAAATCTAGGGTCTTGCGCTCCATCTCGACTTGAACAGAGTACAAGTCCGAGCATGTGAATAAGTGAGCTGAATTCGAACATGCAAGAACATTGTCTGATTACTAGCCAATAATGAAAGCCGTTAACGGACGCGAGAGGAACCACCAATAATGAGGATGGCCCTCAAGGTACTATAGGCACAATCCACGGAATGTGAACAATGATCTGGCGTCGAACACCCGTAGAATCATCTGATCGAAGGCCAATAATGAAAACCTTGCATCGAATGCGAAGAACCTGCCATTGAGGCATGCAGGCTCCAAGGTAACTGAAGGGAGTCTCTAGATCAGCTTCCTGGATAATGAGCTAAAGTCAACAGGAAGTGACCTTGATCGAAGGTGGGCCATAGTGTTTCCCACATCATCGACGCAAGACAGAGGAACATGATGTTTGCGAATCAAGATCAGTAGAGAATCAGAAGGAGGCTGAAAAATGCAGAGGCCAACTTCTCTTGAACATATCGGCGGCACAACACTGGATTTGGCAGCATTTGACATCAAAGGATCTGAGGTCATGATGACATGGCAAAGAGCAGATGAGTGGTCAAAAGAGATTACCCAAACCCACGGAGGCAAGTAGATAACGAGATGAGATGTCCCCAACCTGACACGAATGCAGACAAGTGCCATGTTCAAGAGCGACATACTATCGACACGATGGTGATACTGGTTCCATTTTCCCCCACCATTTTTGGCGAGTACCCCAATTATTTTTGGAAACAAGCTTGAAGGGGATAGCATATGCTTGAAATATAAGTTTGTCCTTCAGACAAATCTAACCTAGTACATTTAACGAGCCCTAGGAAGGAGGAACTCGAGTAACGTCATTACGACGGAGTCCGATGTCATCAAGTTTTAATGATTCTAACAAAGGAAGAACTCAAATTTTTTTCATGTTTAGAGAGTTTGAAAAGACAACGGAAAAGAAAACTCCAGCAGTCCCTTTTCGTAGATAGTCCCTTAGATCCGAAAAGGTAGAAAACTATGTCTGAGAGAACCTCCTAGTCGCGATAGGCTAGGGTATTCCTTTTTCGTAAATAATCTATCCCAGCCCGAAAAAGGGGTAAACGTATAATGGGTAGATGTCGCTTCGCAACCATTTAACGAGTTCAATACAACAAGAGTCTCGATAATCTTTTCAATTTTTAAGAGTTAGAAAAGAGCTAAAAGTTGACTCCTCCTGAAGGAACGAGTGGTATAAAGGGTAGCAACTGGTTCTAGTAATGGTGGAACTGCTCAGAACAAGTAAATGTTAAGAGGTTGGCTAACAAGACCACTCATTGCAATAGTTCCTCAAGAACGGGTAAAAAAACCAAGTGAAGGCATACGATCGGCCAAGCAGATAGTGACAATGGAGTAAGAAAACCAAGGCTCATATGGCAAAAATAGGCTGATAAAATGACAATCATAAGAGGTAAAATGGGAATTTTTTCATTTTTACACAAGCTTGAAATCAAGAAACTTTGCTTGAAGTTGGTTTCATTTTTACACAAGCTTGAAACAAAGATAAAATATGCTTGAAACTGGTTTCATTTTTACACAAGCTTGGAACGGAAACAAACTATGCTTGAAAAAGTAAGCATGCCCCGAGCATGGTGACTCAATTCGAGGTACATGCCCCCCAAGATTTAGTCCATATGAAAGGCAGATGGAGTGAAGGTTCAAATTATGAGATCAAGAGAAAGACTCGACTGGTATTTTATGAGAACTTATCAAAGACTCGAATTGAACTAGAATGTGTTTCATTGTTTTAACGAGGTTGACACATTGAAAGAACTATCCTCATAAGGGCTTGTTTCATTTTTTAAGGAGCTTGACACAAGAAAATGAACTCTGCTCCAACAGACCTTGTTTCATGGTTTAAGGAGCTTGACACAAGTAGATGAACCATGCTCTGAACACCTTGTTTCATTTTTTAACGAGCTTGACACAAGCAGATGAACCATGCTCCGAAGAGCTTGTTTCATTTCTTAAGGAGCTTGACACAAGAAAACGAACTCTGCTCCAAAAACCTTGTTTCATTTTTTAACGAACTTGACACAAGAAAATGAACTCTTCTCCGAACACCTTGTTTCATTTTTTAACGAGCTTGACACAAGAAAATGAACTCTGATCCAGACACCTTGTTTCATTTTTTAACGAGCTTGACACAAGAAAATGAACTCTGCTTCGAAGACAACTCATCATGATGAATAAGAAGTCATGGCTTCCAAGAGGTTCTCATCTGATGGGAGAAAAACATCTCAGAAATCAGGACCCAATGCCCCCAGCACCTGATGCACAATGGCACTATCACTGAATGCGGGCACGGGACAGGTAGCCACATAATTAAATTGCGATGGGTATGACACAACCGGCGGATAAAGATATGGCAGGGATGATGGTGGGCTAGCTGCTATAGTAGGACCAAATAATGCAAGCTGATCAATGGTCATGATCCGACTTTGGTGCGGAAAACACATCACACGAAAAGAGGGAGGAGACAAGCGCTCCCATGGCATAAGTATAATCGTGGCCCAAGAGTAAATTAAAGTCCAAGGGGCCAGGAACAACCATCACGTTCATATAGACATTTTTCCCTCCCAAAGTAACAGGCAACTTCGGAAGGATCCCTAACGATTGACTAGTTCCTCTCTTAAACGCCAACAAATTCTGCGTAACAGGCACAAGCAACGGCGAACCGAAAGCTTGCCAAGTAGTTGAAGACAGAATACTGACAGACGCGCCTTCATCTATAATGGTGCTAAGTACGACCAGATCAAAGGTCTATATTGTTATCTCAAAAGGCACATAAGATGGAAGGCGGTAACTTGCAAATCGTCTCCAATCGAAGGAAGCGACCAAACTACTTGGAGGGGGTACCATCGGACTGAGATGGTTTTCCCTTGGTGTTATGGGAGAAGAAGGAGCATCCTCCACAACCTCCATCACGGAGGCGGGAGGGGTATCCTCCGGGACCTCCATCACAGGAGGCGGAGGAGCAGCTTCTTGAGGTATAGGGACAGGAGAATCTTTCTCCAAGTCCGAGGAATCTGAAGAAACAAGAAGAACCTGAGGGATATGAGGTCCACTCTCAATGGAAAATGCCTGGTGCACCACAGACAGGGCCAGTTCAACCGATCCCATGACCAATGGTTGGTCAGGGATGGATTCATGATGGTGAATTTATGGGGGAGAGGGATCAAGCAAGGATGACTCTTGACTGATCGTTGAATCAACTGGTGAAGGAATCAAAGAAAGCTGTTTGTAACCAGCCGGAAGGCATGGTATAGAAACAATCGAGTTGTCCAAAACTCTCTTGGCTTCATCCATATATGGACAAAGGTGAATGGCATGGTGCCCTTCACACAAATTACAGGGATTGGAAAGCTTACCTTGCTTCTTAGGAGATTTGCCAGCACTAGCTGAAGACGTGCCGCCAACCTGACTCCCGGAAGCCAAAGGCAACGACGGACGACCATTGGACCATACTTCAAGCACCTTGGGAATGCCAGGGAAATCTCAAAGAAGATGGTTTCCCTAGCACAACATGCAAGGGAACTTAATTTTCTATGGAGGGTTGGAAGGTTCATCGAGAGTAGGTGTTTTAGAAGCAAAAGCTGCAGAATTAGCCTCCCACTTATCTGACTTCTTCTTCTTATTTTTAGCCACCTGGGTACTAGAATCAAAAATTTTTCTAGGCAAAGTAGAAGATGAGGATAGAGAAACAAGCGAAGAAGGGGAGAGGTCCACCTTCAAATCAACATGGCGCTTCTTAGGTGGAGGCTTGGATGGTACGGTAGCCGAAACAATTGAGACTAGAGAGGTTGAAAACAACCAAACATGCAACCCAACAGTTAACCTAGGGAGGGACAATGTGGCCATATAAGGAGCACCAATATTTCCTAAAGCAGAAAAAGGAATAGGACTCCCTTCAGAGGGGACTCCTTGATTGGAAAACTTCGGAAAAGTTGCCATCAGAAGCGACCTTGAAATAATAAACTAAGGACAAAAATTCTAACCAGGAATATTTCGTGGGCAATTAATTTTTAAGACACTGAAACCAGACTCTGTTGTTTCATATTTTAAGAGTTCAGAAGCAAGAAAAAGGTGACTCTATCGCTTTCAAGTTGGACATGAGCTTGAAAGGACAAGAGCTCGATGATATTTTCAGTTAAAAGAGCCAGTAAAGACCAAAGTGACTGCTATGGTAATCTAGGTAAATGGGTGTACCAGATATCCGTGAACTGCCATATACACCTTGGTAAAAATTAAAGAGAAATAAACCAAGGACTTAACGTATGTGCAGGTAATCTCCCCGAATGCTGTGTCCGGTGTATCACGGGTAAAAGGTGGCAGACTCGGCTTCCTACATATAAAGGATTGCAACCTAATGGGGTCTCCCTTTATATACTTGAAGGTACGGGGAGCACAAGTTCGTACTAGCGCTGTCTATATCCAGATGGCGAGCGACAGCTGCTAGGCTTAAAGACACTGGAACACGTCTCTACCTTAGACTACTAAAAATGTTTCGTTAGGTTTCAATGCTACCTTAGGTTAATTCAGTAAATTT
Organism: Pinus albicaulis; assembly: GCA_034641835.2. NCBI lineage: Eukaryota > Viridiplantae > Streptophyta > Pinopsida > Pinales > Pinaceae > Pinus > Pinus albicaulis. Next base: position 1,527,093,597 of record CM076570.1, on the reverse strand, counting down.
TAAAGTTGATATTAAATTTACGTTTCGATTTCCAGGCCCTATCGAATGTTGGATCTCATAAAACCTCTAAATTCAAACTACATGCCACAAAACATCATTTTTTTCAATGAAGAGCTATCCACGGGAGAGTTGAGAGCTTTTCAAATGACAACAAAATGAAAGGCACAAAAATATCCACTACTGTTTCCAATGCAAGCTAATGAAACTAGAAAACTTCTCTCTTAGAGTTATATAACACTAGTAATGCGAAAGAGCTTTCAATTTTCGCTAGGCTAATCAAAATGCAAAGAAATTTGTTTTTGTATTTTTCAATATTTAGAGCAAATGCAATAAATGAATGAAAAAAGTAATGAAAACACCAATCTGAGAAATGACAGTGAGAGAGCTGAAACAAACAAGTTCACTAAATACAAATGCACGCGATCAAGACTCAAATTGATGACGAAATCCCTCAAAGTGAAGAAGAATCTCGAAAAAGACTCACACAAACCCTGTAATCTAGGCTTGGAGTGACACAAAGTGAAACTTGAATGAAAGAGAGAACAATCACTCAACTAACGCAATTATACAATGGAATCTAGCAAAACGAATGCAAAGAAGTGAAAACGAAGTTGACCAGGAAAGCAAGGACCCAAAAATCCCATAGGAGGCTCAGCACACTGAAGCACCTAGAAGCCCTAGGGATAGAATGCAAAACTAATAGTAAAGGGCAAACAACTGGAGGATAAGGGCCATAAACAGTCAAAAATGACTTCAAGGCACTCAATCAATCAGGAAAATGACACCAGGACCAAAACTCAAGCTCAGAGAGCCCAAAAGCAAGAAAACCCTAACACCAAACAGAGTTGGCGCGCCTGTTTGGTTGTAATCTATGCCAAAAAAGCATTGGCGTGGAGGCTTAACTAGCAACAAGCGCCAGTTGGCGTGACTATCAAGAGCTAAACGACACCAATCGAGTTTACTATGGGAAAAATATGAAAAAGGACAAACAGAGATTGGATCTGGTCTTCTGGGGGTTGAATAGGGGTTTGACACCAAGGGAGGTGAACCAAAAGAGAAAATAAATCAATTAAAAGCCAAAAACAACCAAAAGAGGAAAGACTAACTCCAACTGACTCCCTAGTGGAATCGCCAAATTGTTGAGGAGGTAAATCCCCTCTACGGACAGAGGCGATCCCACTAGCCCAGATCGAGTCTACCAATAATCAAGTCATGCAATGACGTTGGTTCCTAGTTACAAAAAGACAAAGATCGCGATGAGTAGCCTACCTCAAATCCCACGCTGTTTTCGTTGCAGAAAAGATGATGTTTCCTGTCTCTCACTTGATAGATCACAATCCTTCCGTTCAACACGTCCAAACATCTGTACACATGCAGGGAAACGACGACATACAACGTAACATCTAAAGCATGTAACTATATATCAGTTATAGAGGATATAATTCATTTCATTACATAAATAAATGGACACATGAATGGAACCAAAATCAGAGTCGCTTATATTATAAAGGACAAAAGGGAGATTACAACCAAATGCTCTGACGCTATGATCTTCCTTCGGTGGGGCTTGCAGTGGAGCGTGTCTCAACAAATCTTGTCGGGAATCTGGACAAAGCTCTCTCTCTTACGGGATTCTCTTCGGCTTAGCTCTCAATAGTTGCCCAGCTATAGTTTCCTTCCTACAAGTTCAGCTCCCAAGCATTCAGCTAGCTTGGAAATGGAGAGGGCAAGCTTTTATAGATGGAGGAAGGGAAGTTGGGATCCCTATAATCATGGGATAGGCCCTATCTCTTAGGAATGTTCCATGAGAGGTGGAAAACCAATTCCTATACATGGAGATCCGGAGCCAAACCAATCAACTTCTTTTGATGATTCATTCAGGAGTTTGTTAGAATCAAAATTCCGCCATTTATTTTTAAAAAACATCCCTTAATAAGCTTGGCGCAAGTAAAACACAGGGACAGAGCGCCAGTTGGCACGCCATCTAGTGTGGATTTCCCCCATTGGCGCGAGGGATGAACTGGCTAGTTTCGCCAAGGCTAAAACATCTATTTTTAGGGTTTTTCAGAGGAAATATTCTTCAGAAGAATGTTTTTCCTTATACTAGAGGATGCCATGAAGGTGGTTTCAAGACATTTTATTGTTCGCAGGTGATGGGAATAGTTCCCCAATGTATGGGACGAGGGATCGCAAGGATGGTGCCAAAATGTTGTGTAACACCCTTGTTGATTGGTTTCACTGATTCTGATTTGGTTGGTGACCCTGATGATCATAATTCCACTGCAGGATATGTATTCACTCTTGGTTCAGGACCTACTACTTGGTCTTGTAAGAAACAAAGTGTCATCTCCCTTTCTTCAGCAGAAGTAGAGTATCATGGTGCAGTTGAAGCCAACAAGGAATCCATGTGGCTTCGTCAGATCCGGTCTGAATTTGGTCTTCATCAGTAGCATCCAACTACACTTTGGTGTGATAATCAGAGTGCCATTCAGCTATGTAAAGATCCAGTTTAGAATCAGCGTATGAAACACATTGAACTCCACATACACTTCATCAGAAATATCATTCATGATCGTGTTCTTGAAGTGCAGTATTGTCTGACCAATGATCAAGTAGCCGATATCTTTACAAAGGCTCTCACAGAAGCGAAGTTTACCAAACTTCGATCCATGCTTGGAGTTCAGGAAAGTTCTCATTAAGGGGGGATAGGCTCTAATGCCTCCTTCCTTCTCCTATCGTGTCACTTTTGTAAATAATTCAATCCTATCCTTGGGTTTGTTCTTGGCAAGATGATATTTTGACACATAGGAAATAGGCTCCTTTTGTGTCACCTTTGTAAATCCTTCAATCCTATCCCAAGTTGTTCTTAAGGGGGGATGTTAGGATATTCCGACACATAGTAAATAGTTAAGAATAACTTAGTCTAGTGTAGAGTTAGCTAAAGTGTGTTTCTTTACCATGTACATTTGTAACTTATAATACGACAGTCGCGATTTGTAGTGATCCGACGGTTATCTCTCGCCTCGATATTAATGACACTTGATCCATGGCTTAACACCCAATTGGTCCATGATCTCTATTTAAAGAGCATGGAGGGTCATTTGTCCAGTAAACGTTTATGAGAGAAACATATGTAACTTATCAATCAACATGTGATTTCATTTGAAACAGGGGTGCACTAGGAAGAAAGTAGAATTTTCATATACAATAAATTTGAAAACATTGTGAAGGCTAATAAAATACTTGTTTTATCTATTTATTATTATTATGATAGATTTGTAGCTATGGTGATGGTTTTATTTAAATATAGAGATGCATGTGGATATCTGGGTTTAACATATGGTGTGAATTGAACCAAAGGTTTGAATCATTACTTCAATATTTGTACATAGTGTTTGTTCAGGATCATCATGTGCATACACGAATCTATCTTCGTACGGTCGCATATATATTCTTAGAAAAAATTGTAGTATTTTTAGATCTCTATGCTAGTGTTACACATGGTATTCACGTAAATGCGTTTATTTTTTCTATTGAAATCATGTATATATGTTAGGGTTGGCAGTGCACTTTGATGATGACACTTCATGAGTTATGCTATGTTTTATGTTGCTTGTTAATGATGTCTCTATGTTAATGATCTGTGTCTGACAATAACGATTGGGTTGATTTTTTTGATCTAGGTTGTCATTGATGTCATATGATGATGAAGAAGTGTCTATCATATAGGGTATACGCTAAATAATACATAATTAACCTTGCATAAAGTGTAAGTCATGTCAGTCATGAAGGACTAAATGATGATGGAAGTATACAGAATGAACCTTGCATAAAATATTTCCAAAGCGAAACATTAGTCGGCTTGAACAAACTATATGTTGAAAATTTTATAACGCTTTAATCTAAACAAATTACATGTCGTCTCCACCAAAAAATTAGTCGACTTTAGGTCCTTTTAAATTTTGGCTCAAACTACGACAAACATTCACTATATATCCACAACATAAAATTAATCCAAAAGCATCGAAAATCAGATAGGTTCGATAAATATAAAAGAACATTTCACATCTCGTGAACTCGGAAAAAGAAAAATACACTCACGTCCTCAGGAATATACAATTGTCTTTATTTCTGGATAATATGTGATGGTGAATCCAATAACACTCGTGAAATAGTAAGACAAGAGCTCGCGACAAACATCTATTCTGAACCTGAGAACATTTTCGGCCTGAGAAAAAATAAATTTGACACCTTTAACATCTATAGCAGAATTCCCATGCGGATCTAAGATAAGAAGGGTCATGTAGGTTATTTTGGGCTTGATCTGGAAACCACCAAATTTTATTCTACACAGTTTTCACTCTAAAAATTTGATCGCTTAACTTTGAATAAGACGTGACTCAGCCAACTGGACTCCGATTTGTGGACAGGTTAGCAGCTTGGATTGCAACCTTGTGGATGAGCGACCAAACCTGTGAACAGAAGCCTGTAACTTCAGAATAGTGGTATTTAGATCTAAGTCAGCTTACCTCATATTATTGGAGCAGACTTTTTATGGCTCGAACACCTACAAGAAGCATTCCTCAGACCTTTTTTTGTGATTACCCTCTAATCTGATGCTTTTGTGACTCGGACAATGCCTTCAGACTTTTAGATATATTGGTTCAGATTTCAATAGCTTGGATTTGTGACAAGGCATCCAAAGTTGTGAAGACAAGCTCAAGTAAAGTAGAGGATAAGTCAAGCACAAGAAGTCAAGTACAGTGAAACAAACACATGTTATTTTGGAGCTGATTGAACATCTAAAAATTTGAAGAGTGAAGAATTTTGTTAAAGACATTCAAGTAAGTACTATTTTCATTATCCATCAAAATAAGATAAGAGGGATTAGTGTCCTGGGGGTAGGAGCCCCTAAACACAAGGTTGGTGCCTTGGAAAATATAGGGTCGAAGCCCTAGAGGTCGGAGCCTCATCAAAGTCCAAGTTGGTACTTGGCAATAGTTTGGTGCCTGTTTCATTAAAAGGGTTGGTGCCCTCACTCATCTATTGTATACTATTATTAGAAAGGGGATTGAAATTCTTATTAATCCTTAATATTATCATTATACACCTCTCTGTCTTTAATTGTGAAGAATCTAACTGGAAATAATTAACAATTGAAAAGAAATATTGATTCACCCCCCTCTTAGTATTTCCAAAAATTGGTATCGGAGCCAGCTTATTTATTATTAGCCGAACAACTGGAAGAAGGATTCTTAGGCACAATGAAGAACGTGGAAACAATAGGGAAACCGCCTATCTTTGATGGAACAAATTTTAGATTTTGGAGACAAAGGATGTCCTACTATCTAATGTCTCTTGGTCCTGAATTATGGCACTCTGTTTTGGATGTGTACAAAGCTCCCATAAGTCTTCCAACTGATCAATATGAAAGAAGAGCCTACATTGATAATGCCAAAGCTTTAAATTCCATCACTAGTGGAATTACCGATTTCAAATTTACGAAAGTCATGGAATATGACTCAGCCAAAGAAGTATGGGATAAGTTGGTTTCTCTATATGATGGGGACTCCAAAGTTAAGAAGGAAAAGCTTCAAACCTATAGAAGACAATTCGAGAGTTTGAAAATGGATGATGAAGAAGATATTGCATCATACTTCCTCCAAGTAGCTGAAGTGGTTAACTCTCTTGAAGGACTAGGAGATAATATTGAAGAAAGCACCATTGTTAAAAAAATCCTGAGATCACTTCCTGAAAGATTTCACTGCAAAGTAAGTGCCATAGAATAAATGAAAGACCTAGATACTCTCAATATGGGTGAACTTCATGGAATTATTATTGCCTATGAGATGAGGAAAGGAGCCCAAATTTCAAAGCCTCAAGATCTACAAAAGAAGGAAAAGGATGGAATTGCAACAATGATGAATCTGACACTGAAAACGAGTTAGCTAAATTTGTACGAAGACTAAAAAGGGGATCTAAGCTAAAAGGTAAGTACCCTCTTATTTGTTTCAATTGTGGAATAATAGGTCATTATGCTGCAAAATGTCCTCATTAACATCATCGTGATGATGAAATGGACTCTAAAAGAATGATGTACAAAAAGAAAGGGTTTAATAAGAAAAGCCTCTTCTCTAAACAAGATGAGTCTGATGAAGATGAATTTGTAGTCATAAAAAGGAAATCAACTAGAAATGTACGTCATTACAAATAAAGTGATGATGAATCAGATGAGGAAAGTGATTATGTCAGAAGCAAATAAACGTTATTCATTGCATTTACAAATGATGATGACTCAGAACTAGAAGATGAAAGAAACATGGATAGTTTGCTAATGAGTGCCATTGAATAAAATGAGAATCTACAAAAGAAGATAATTTCTCTCAAAATAGAAAGACAGGAAGCAAAAAGAAGGGAATACTTCTTGAACATTAAGCTAAAAGAGAAGGATGATATCTGTGAAAAACATGAAGCTGAAACAATATCTCTAAGAAAGGAATTAGAGCAAGTTAAAAGGAGTTGGCAAAGCTCTCTAGCTCTTGACAACATTCTTAATACTCAAAATCCTCAACATGACAAGTCTGGAATTGATTTCAAAGGAGAATCATCAAGCACAAAGAATAGTGCCAGAAGTTATGTTGATGTACTCTCTTGCAATCCAAAAGAAGAAAAGTCATCTCGTCAGGAACAAAGTCCCATCTCAAAACCAAGAATTGAAGAAAGAGCAACTCCAAGGAAGAATGTTTGTTCAAGCTATGGATACTACAACATGTGTCAAACTATTTTTATTGGGCATTGTTAAAATTGTAAAAACTTTGGGCATCAAGCTAAGCATTGCAAGGCTCATAAGAATGAAGCACCAAGATTGAATGATCAAACAAACCAACTACATGGTCCTAATTTTAAACCTTTTTTCTCATTATGTGATAATTATGAACAAAATTACCCTCTCAAAAGGGAGAAAGATAAAAACGTAAATCTCAAAAATGATAAATGTGGCCTAGCTGTATGTTCTCATAGTGAAGAAAATCATTGGTTCGTGGATAGTGGATGCTCAAGACATATAACAGGTGACTAAAAGAAGTTTATCTCATTGAACAAGAAAAATAGAAATGTATCCTTTGGAAGTGGATCCGCTAAAATCACTGGAAAAGGAACTACTACCCTTGTCAATGGACTAGGAAAGGCTCAAAACACCTTGCTGGTAGAAGGGCTCAAAAAAAATCTCTTAAGTGTTAGCCAGATTTGTGTCCAAGGACATAATGTTGTCTTTAGTACAAAAAACTGTGAAATAAGAGACTCTTCCTTGGGAGAACTTGTGGCGAAAGGAGTAATAACACTAGATAATGTTTACATACTTAGTATAATCCAAGAAGATAAATGTTAATTAAGTCAAATGGATGAAAGTTGGTTATGGCACAAATGATTTTGGCATACAAGTTCTGATAACCTAATCAACATCAGCAAAATTAATGCAATAAGGGATATTCCAAAAATGTGCAAACCAAATCAAGTTGTATGTGGCCCATGCCAACATGGAAAGCAAACCAGAACTAGCCACAAAAATAAGGAGTTCTCAACAACAAAACCTTTGGAAATCATTCATGCAGATTTGTGTGGGCCAACTAGAACTTCAGCTCTTCAAGGTGAAAGGCACTTTTCTCTATTTGTTGATGACTATACTAGAATGATGTGGATATATTTCATAAAATATAAATCCGAATAATTTGAATTTTTTAAGAATCTTAAGGCTCTCATTGAGAATGAGAAAGATTCTAAGATTAAATGTCTTAGAACGGATAGAGGAGGAGAATTCACCTCAAAAGAGATTGATGAATTCTATAAAGAGCATGGAATCGAAAAGGAATGCCTTTCGTTTCAGTGAGGAATGCCTTTCATTTCATGTGAAAAGGTTTCCGGCTGCCCAAGTTATGTCAATTTAGATTTGGAGGTATAAAGCATCTATTTTGCAGAGATATTTGTTAATAGTTCTGCTTATTTCGGTTTTTTTCTGTTTATTTTCAGTATTAAAGTTTTATTTATTTTCCAGATCTATACCCTCTTCTCTGTGTATGCTCTTTTCTGTGTGCTCCATGTGATCTCGGCAAATCAGAAACAGGAAAAGAGTATTTTTTTTGCTACGTATGCTCTTTCCTCACGTCTTTGTCCAATCTCGGGAAATTAGAAATAACGAAAAAATTGATAGTTTCCGGTAAGGCTAACCCAAAATATAGCATTCTACCATAAGGATTTACATTTCGTTTTTTTTTTTTTTGCTTTTTGTGTTTTTTTTTTGCAGAAAAAGGCACGCACACCAAAGAGTAAAAACAAAAAAAACAAAAACAAAAAGCCCCCCCTCCTCCTTTCATACAATAGCGTGATCCTTTTACTATCTCACTTGGTGAGGGGTTAGTTTATGAGAATAGAGGTTTTGGGTTCAAGTCTCCTTCTAAAGATTCTTTTGTAAAAAAATTTTGTTCAAAGGGGCAGATTTTTTTTTTTAAAAGACGCACTTCATCCCGTTCCTGTAACTATTCGACATCTACAACTCAGATTTTTCGAAAGGCATAACTTCTTCATCCGGAAGCTGTTTTTCGAGCCGTTTTTTTTTAAATGACCTAATTTTGTGAGAGCTTTCCATTGGAGCAGTTAGTTTCATCTTTTTTCAGCTTTAATTTAAAAAAAAACAAATGGAAAGTGCATACCCAGTTATTCTTAACAACACCAATTATTTTCCCATGTGGTGTAGAACAGTCGGTGATGGGGTGCATTGTTAAGGCATTCCGTTCTGTAAGGTCACCGGTTCGAAACCCATGGGTGGAATGGAAGGAGAAAAAAACGGGAAGATTAGGATTAGTCTAAACGAGCAAAAAAAAAAAAAAAAAAAAAAAAAAAAAAACAACAACACCAATTATTTCCAATGGCTACCTCACATGGTATATATACTTAGAATTAAAGGGCTTTATAGAATAGCCACAGGACAAGAAACTAAACCTTCTAGTGATGATAAAGCTTTTAAATTGGAAAATAAACAAGATCAAGCACGAGGGTTGATAAGAATGTCCATTGCTCAAGATCTTTGATTTCATATCCTTGACATTAACACCCCTGATGAGGCCCTCAAAAAGCTAAAAACTATTTTTGGCGTTCGAAATCAAATCTGGGCCCACTAACTTCAAAATGAGTTGCTTACTTTGGACCCCAATAATTTCTCCTCCATTGAATATTTTTTGTCCAAATTTAAGACCCTCACAATTCTTTTAGAAGGTTGTAAGATCAAAAAGGACGATGGTGGCCTCATATATTGCATTCTTGCTAAGCTTGGTCCTGCATACTCTGTATTTGTTTCCGCCTTCTATTCCACCAGAGAAGGCATCATTCTTTAGGAACCACCTACAAGAATCCCTCTTTTGATGCCTTTTGTGATTCTTTGATAAGAGAATAAGAAAAATTTCTAAACCTTGGTCTTATCACTGCTGGAAACGCTTCTAAGAAAGCCTTAGTAGCCCAAAAAAAACCATATCAAAAGAATCCCAAGAAGTAGTATCCTAAAAAATATGGTCCTAAACCAAACAAGGGCCCTAATCAATTTCAGCCGCAAATTGAAAAATCAAATCACCAAAATAATAAGGCAAATCAAAACAAAGGGAAGAAGACAAATAGACATTGCAACTTTTGCAATCGGGATGGCCATATAGAGTCCAAATGTTTTAAGAAGATGGAAGCCTTAGAAGCAGCAATGAAGAAGCACAAAATTAATTTGGAGCACTCTTCACCTTCATTTTCAGGCATGGAACTTTCTGCTTGTGTTTTTCAAGCATCAAGATCTAGTTATGCATTAAATGTATCATCTTATTCTCCTTCTCATGAGTGGCTCATTGATTCTGGAGCTTCTTACCACGTGGCTAAAAATAAATCCATGTTTTCTTCTTTAAATGATTGTAACACCAAACATATTTATGCTGGTGATGATAGATCTCTTAGTGTTGTAGGATCTGGAACCATTCATCTAGATAATGGTCAGTGTAATGATGTACTATGTGTTCCTACCTTGTCATGCAACCTTCTATATGTTTATCGGATAACTCATTCAGGTGAAGGAGTAGAATTCTCACCTCATGATGTTTTAATCAAGGACCTCAAAGATCTTAAACATATTTTAGCTACTGGCATTGCTGATGATTCCACAAGGTTGTATAGGTTTGACAACTTTGGGTCATCATCTCTTCCCTCTATTTTTGTTGCTCATAATGATGATGTGAGCAAACTTTGGCATGAGTGATTTGGTCACTTCAACTATCGCTCTCTTCAAACTCTATGTAAGGAAAATATGGTGATGGGCCTTCCTATGGTATCTTGCCGAGATGGTGTTTGCTTCGGATGTGTACTCGAAAAACATCATCGAGATAGTTTTGACAAACGTGCCTCTTGGCATGCTTCAGCCCCTTTGCTTCTTGTGCACAGTAATTTATGTGGCCCACTTCCTGTTGTTTCTTTCTCTGGTTGCAAGTACTTCTTAACTTTCATTGATGATTTTTCCAGGCGCACTTGGTATATTTCTTAAAGCTCAAGAGTGAAGTTTTTAACATGTTCTTGGCCTTTAAGGCCTTTGTTGAGAAACAATTTGGACATCAAATTCTTAAGTTAAGATCAGACAATGGTGGAGAATATGTTAACAACAAATTTGTCAACTTCTGCACTGATCATGGCATTCAATTGCAACATACCGTTCCATATACTCCACAACAAAATGGTGTAGCTAAAAGGAATAATCACACCTTAAAAGAAAAGGCTAATTGTATGCTTTAATCTAAAGGACCTGGTCTCAATTTTTGGGCAGAAGCCATTAACTGTGAAAATTACATAGTAAATCGCACTCTTACTAAGGTTTTAAAGAATATAACCCCAGAAGAAACTTGGAGCTCAATCAAACCAGATGTAAGTCACTTTCGTGTTTTTGGAAGTGATGCTTGGGCCCATATTCCAAATGCGAAACATAAAGCCTTAGAACCTAAGAGTGAAAAATGGAATTTTGTTGGATATTATGAAGATGTCAAAGGATATATACTTCTTCAACCAAAATCCAAAAATATAATCATTAGAAGAGATGTAAAGTTTGATGAAAATATATCGGCTTGCAAGCCTAGTTCGGCAGGTGTGCCACCATTGGCCTACAAGCCTGATTCGACATATATGCAACCTATATTTCTCTCTTCTATTTTTAATAGCATTCCTTCTAGTTCAGATGATGACAACAAGGATGAAAATCCTCCTCCAACTCGTGAAATTTCTTATACTCCACCGCTTCCAAGATGGGTCCGCTCTACTCGGTGTTAGTTCCCTATAATCAGCAAGATTGGCAAAGTCCGATCGCAGGGATAAACATCGTTTAAACAACTTTGGGATTATAGGATCTTGCCCTCCTAAATCCAGAGAGGGATCTCTCCAATAAGTGCAAAGATGGATTTGTCTTTGAATTTTTGAGTAATGATATTAGGCTAGTTATGAAGGTCAAGGGTTTGTTTTGTTTTTTGGATGGTTGAAACTGGATTACTGTCTGAGGTGGAGAGTTCTAAATGCAAAGAGTCTCAAAGGTGTGAAGTTGCAAGAAAATAGAATAAGATTTGGCCAGGAAGGTAGATAACTGCAGGTTTTAGTCCATTGGGCTATGGAGTCATAATAGGGTTTAATTGGAATAGCAAGAGCCAAGAGTGGTCCATGGGGCAAGTCATCTACGTCTAAGGATCTCTTTGAAGTTTGATTTATGGAATGGAATGAGACAAAAAGAAGGGGAAATAAAAAGATGAAGAAACAAAGAGCAGACCAGGATCTGGTAAGTACTTTTAAACTAGCTAGCCTTTGACACACACTTAAGAAAAACATGAAAGCAAACTAGGATCTGGTAAGTGCTTGTAAACTAGCCAGCCTTTGATACACTTTCAATAGAAAACATATAAAAAACAAAGGGAAACTTGAAGGCAATTGTTAGAGTAGAAACTAGCGGGCCGGGCTCACCACAAATCCTCTCCTAGCTCTGCTTTACTTGATTACTTTCAAGACAATTCACAAAGACAACACAGAATGGCCTAAGATCTAGTAAGTACTTCTAAACTAGCCAGCATTTAACACATTCAAAGGGAAACATTCAGATAGTTTTGGAGATAAAACTAGGACCAGGGCTCACCATCTCTTCCTCAGTTCATCTTCACTTAACAAATACTAGAAATAAGATTTAAGAATAACATTTATCTAAGACAATAAGACAAGGGAATGCCAACATTCCTATGCTTAACCTGAACTAAATCATTCCTAAATAGCACAGATTAGAAGTAAACAATTAGTTAAAGATTTTCAGTCAGAGAAGGGTACTGATATATAGTAGGTCCTAACTCCATGCATGCCATTCTTTATAATATAAGATGAAACACAGTGAAAACAGGAAAAAAAGAACAAGTTACAATGAGAAAAACATCACCGTCAACATAGACCAGGATCCCATAAATCAGCTTGTATTGATGCTCCAAACCAGTTACAGCTTTAAGTCCAATGCTTTAGTTTAGCAATCATCTACTCATCTCAACCTAAATCATCTATCACAAGTAGAGCTCCAAGAGCCAGTGAACACTATTTACAGATAGAAGTCTCGAGCTCAATTACATTACAATGTTCAACAACTACATCAACCAACCCCTCTCTCATCTTCTGCAGTAGTATTTATAGAAGAATGAGGAGGTGAGATCTGATAAAAGATCTCGAATTACAATTAATACAGACTTAATGGCTTCTTGGCCTTTGGGGGGCTCAATGAAGAAACTCACATAGGTGTCCTCTGTATTAAATGATTTACATAAATATTTAAGCTCGATGGGAGCTCTTTTTGACCTTTGAGGCTCTGTGTGGTGTCAAAGTAACTCTGCAGATGTTTTTTCATTAAGTTCCTTGACAAAATTTACTCTCTGGCTACGTTTGAGACAAATATCTGATCCTGATCAATAACTCCGACCTTGGATATGAATGCTTTGAGGCACATGTGGCATCGTGGTAGCTAGAGGGATCAATTTGCCTCGGCTGTGGCAGTGGAGGCTTTCCTGTTGATAAAACATTTAAGATTTTCTTCAAACTGTGTTTTAATTGGGGATTAGGCTTTTGATAAACCATCTTAGACGTAATCCCCTCAAAATCTGTCTTCAATCTTCTGCTCCGATATATTTTGTCTTCAGCACTGATACTCTCTGACTGTGCCTGCTTTCCTGTGTTTGCTGGTGTGCAGGGCTGCGCAGGGGTTATGTGGCATCAATGCTTCATGGATGATTGATGATGCGTCGAGATTCTTCCTGCGAATGCTTTTCTCTGGTGAATCGAAGGCGGGAAGATCTTCACCCTCCATCTTAGAAATTTCTTCAGACATAGCGGAAAAAATCATTTGAACCCTGCAAAATACGAAAAAGACAAGAAAATCCTACATGTATAGGTTTACTACTTCGGAAGGCGCGTGGAGGGAGCATGGCCATTGGATGGCATCATCCAACGGTCGAGATCGATTTAGAATGAGTCAAAAAGGAAACAGGGGAAAAATCAAATCAGAGTCGTTGATCGCGCAGAGATTGATGGTCGGGAGCAGAGGCGAAAAGTCAAAGTGAAGGAATCAGGGCGACGAATTGTGGACCGTCGATCTGCAGATCAGATCAACGATGGAGATGTTTTAATGACCGCGCGATATCCTGGTTAACTGTCGAACTTCTTTGGTGAGCGATCACCGTCTGATGAGCAGCCTCAGATCGGACGTTGGATGTCAATATCGCACCGGGTCCACGTTCGATATTTAACACACGATGAACGACAGTTTCGTGAATAGTGTTCAGGCCACGCATCAAACGGTGTATGGAATCGCTGCAAAATAAGAAAAACCGCCCCGCTATCACAAGCGGTGCGATGGATACCGCGTGGTTTTGCAACAGTGAATGGATGGCGGGGACCACCGGGGCAAATGGATTGCGCGCCATCGATCTGCAGGTCAGATCGATGGTGGATATCGATTTGGAATTTTGCACCAGTGGAAAAGTTTAAAATATAATAAACATCGAAGAAATTAATATAAACAAAGGTTTATACTTCGGGGCGGGGGGGGGGGGGGGTGAAATATTAATTTTCAATATGGTTTGGCGCCCGTCTGCAGGGCTTTTGGGCGCATGGGAGATAATATGACCGAGGGAGATAAGACAAAGGGCTAATTGCAATCGGAGGATGTGATAAGTGCTTGGGAGGCTAGTGCTTGGCTCTAGCACCAAGACGCATGGAGGGGAAGGGTTAAAGACTTAGCCCGAAGGGCTTAAGTCTATAATACATAAAAAACATGATTTTCATGGATTTTCAATGATTTCCAATGATTGTTGGGAGTTTCGATAAGGCAAGAAAGGGTCTTTAAACCTCATAAAAGGGATTAAGATGAAGGGGAAAGGGGAAAAAACATGGAAATGAGGGATTTTATGGGAAAAGGAAGAAAGGAAATAAGATTAGTCTTGGAAGAGGGGAGGGGGGAACATGGTGTTTGCAGCAGTATTCTCTCTTGGGAATCAGCAGGATTTCTAAATGTAGAATGGGCACAGCAGTGCAGATTAAGACATAGACATGAGGTCTTTTGAGAGTCTTCAAGAGCCAACAATTTTTAGCAATAAAATTTGTTCCTTGAAGGCTCCAAACAGTTTTAGCCACCTTTTTGGTATAACAAATTTCACAGGTGGCTAACAGTGGCTCCACTTGGGGATGGTGCCTTCTTGAAGGCATCAAGAACTTCAGACTTGCATTCTCTGGGTGGTTGACCAGTTGCCTTATCCATTGGGCTGCCTTTATTTCTGTGGATGATCTTTTTATGCTCTGAAACATATTAGCAGTCATAAAAGAAATGGATCGTCATCAATATAAGCTTTCTACCTACCCAATCCTACTGATCTAGCATTTTTTCTTCATTAGAGTGCACTTGGATTGGAAACTCTGTTACAACATTTTATTCTTTTGAAAACAGGAAATCTAATCTATTTCTACTCCTTATTTCTTCATGGACTCAGATTAAATAGTTGAGCCCATATAATTCTCTACCTATTCTACTATCTGTTGGGATTAAACTGTCCAACAGACTTTATTCTCTAAATTCTACAGAAAAAATTTAAAAACATTCAAGTCAGGATTGAACAGTCTAACTTGATGCTGGTCTATGGCATAAGAAAAAAATGTACATAGAAATTATTTTGCACACAATTTAAAACAAAATGGAAGGCTTGAGATCTGAAATTTGAAAACATTTCCTTCCTCTTTTTTACAACTTTGTTTTGACTTTTGTTTTGAGCTGCCTTTCCTTTGCTAACTGGTTCAAATTTTAAGCTGTTTAGAACCAGATTTTTACATCCTTTGACTCAGAATTGGGAACAGATTTGAGTCAGTCTTTCTTTGAAACTTTTAGGTTCAGATTTTAAGCATGTTTGAACCTTTAATTTCTATTGCAAACTATCTACTGATAAGCCAAGATTAAACAGTTTGGAAAATCGAATTCACTATCCTATCAACAGAAAATTTAAAGCTAATCAGTCAAGATTAGACAGTTTGACTAACTAGAAGTGCGTTTTTCAGGAGTGGCATTTGAGCTTGCACACTTTCAGATTTGTTTCTCTTTTTTGGTATGGGGCTATACCTTTCTTGTTTTCATAGTCTGCCGTCTTTTCTTTCTTTTCTTTGTTTTTGTATTTTTTATTTTTATAACTTTGAATGAAATGATGGGTGGAATATTTATAATGAGAAAAAGATAAAAGGCTTCCAGAACATAACATGGATCAAGAGAAGTAATGCTTAAGCATCCTGCCATTGACAGGACCCCCAAACAATTATGTTCCATTCAACTCCTGCAAGAAAAATGCATTATTACCAGCATCTGAATGAATAGAGTAAGGGCCAAGCCATAAGTTGTCAAATTTTCCATGCTTGCCCTTGTCTTCCCTCTTTGAGTCCCACTTTAAAAATTTGTCCCCAATATTAAAATTTGTTGGCCTTCGTTCTTCTGTCAAAGAGATTTTTTATGTTGTCCTATTTCTGTAATGCTCGGTTATAAACCTCCTCTCCGGTTTGCTGAAGATGAATGGTCTGATTTATTCTTCTGATCATATCAATTTCTTCAGTTTGCAACTCTTGAATCAACTTCATCACTGATACACCAAGGTTGTTTGGAAAAATTTCATCAGTACCATACACAAGCTGGAAATGTGACATACCAATAGATTTCTTCAAAGTCAATCTGTCAGCCCAAAGTGCATGGACAAGCTTTGTGTGCCAAGACTTCTTGTTTTCTTCCAACAATTTCTTGATTATGTTCACTAAAATTTTGTTTAAGTATTCTGCAAGTCCATTACCCTGAGGGTAATAGGCCGTGGAATGCCCCAATGTTATCTGATATCTGTGATAGAACTCCACCATATTCTTTGATCCATATGATGCTGCATTATCAGTGATGATCTTGGTAGGACAACCAAATCTGGAGAGAATATTCGTCTCCATAAATTTTATAATAACAGAATCATTGGCCTACCTACAAGGTATGGCTTCTATCCACTTAGTGAAATAGTATGTGGTAGTGAGAACCACCTATGCTGGGCAGAAGATGGTGGATGGATTTCTCCTATGAAGTCAAGTCCCCACTGTTGAAAAGGGGCTTCAACAGTGATTGGATGCAGAGGTAGGGGTAGCAGTGTTCTCTTGCCTTCAAAAAGTTGACATTTATGACAGGCTATGATCATCTTGTGCACATCATGGAAAAGAGTAGGCCAATAGAAACCAACCCTCAAAATTTTGTTGGCTGTTGTCTTCCAGTATAAATGACCTCCACACTCTCCTTCATGGAATTGGTATTTAACCTTCTCTGCATCAAACTCAGACAAACATTTAAGCAATACACCACTTGCATTTTTCCAATAAAGACATCTATCTATAATGAAATAGTTTACAATTTTTAACTTTAAGAACCTTGCCTTTGTTTTTGTCAAACCAGGAGGTGTATTTAAATTAAGCAAAACATAAAAAATATCAGCATACCAAGAGGAATTCATAAAATGGTCTTCAACAATGGGTGTTGAGATTTCCTCTTGTTCATCCAAAGCATTAATCATATTAATATCTAGAACTTCAAAATTGGATTCAGCCATTAATCTAGGTAGACCTTGGCCTTTGATGAGCTTAGTGGGTTTTATCTCTAAATCATATTCAAGGATAACAAAAATCCACTTACCTCTCTTACCATCTGGGTCCTGTGTGAGAATGTCTTTTACGACTGAATTTGGGACAAAGGCAATAACATGTGAGTGAAGAATGTATACCCTGAAGTCTTTCAATGCTTTAATCAAAGCAAAAGCTTGCTTCTCCATGATGTTATGCTTCAAAGGGGCATCCCTCAATGCTTTACCAAAGAATGCAATAGGCTGTTCTTGTCCTTGTGGATTTTTCTGTAGAAGGACAGCAGATATGGTATGCTCTGATGCAAATGAAAAAATATAAAAGTCTTTTGAAAAATAAGGATTTATTAGAACCGGTGTTTTGGTTAATGCTTGTTTCACCAGCTCAAAGGATTTCTTTGCTTCCAGGGTCCATTTTAACCCTTGCTCCTTCTTTAACATGTTTGTGATATTCCTAAGGAGCTCAGCCAAGTTGGGGATGAATCTTCTCAAAAAGTTAATTTTTCCAATGAAAGATTGCAACTCCTTGATGTTTCGAGGATGAGAGATTTGCAATATGGCCTCAATCCTCTTTGGGTCTATCTTAATACCCTCTTCTGAAATAATGTGCCCAAGAAGTTTACCTTCTTGGAGCCCAAATAATGTCTTCTTAGGGTTTAAAGATATTCCAAACTTTCTGCATTTCTCGAAAAAATTTCTTAAGTGTGCTAAGTGCTCTTCATCTGTTTTTGAAAGCACAGTGACATCATCAAGGTATATAATGATGAAGTAGCCCAGTTCCTCCGAGAATGCTATGTCCATGGCTCTTTGAAAAGTTGCTCCAGCATTCATTAGACCAAAAGGCATTTTCACATACATGAAAGTGCCCCATGGTGTAGTAAATGTTGTCTTTAATTTATCAGCAGGGTGAACTACGATTTGATTATACCCTGAATAGCCATCCAACAAAGAAATTCTTCAAGACCCTACCACCCTTTGTAAAATATGATCCATCTTGGGTAAAGGTTAGTTGTCTTTCAATGAAGCTTTGTTTAAGTCTCTAAAGTCTATGAAAAACCTGATCTCTCCAGTTTTCTTCCTAACTGACACCAGATTAGATACCCACTCAGAATATATAATAGGGACAATAATACCAGCATCGTACATTTTCATGATCTCCTTCTGAACCAAAGGCAACTGAGTAGGGTTTATTCTGCGCAGTTTCTATTTGAATGGTTTTTGGTTTTCTTTGAGGGGGATTTTGTGCTGTATTATTTCAATGTCATAGGATTTAAGATCTTCGTAATTCCACACAAAACATCATAAAATTATTTAAACAACTCTATGTATTTGAGTTTTATGTGAGCTGGTAAAGTTTTAGACAGTTTAATCATTTTAGGTTTAAGTTCACTGCCTATATTGCACTCTTCCACTTCAGTCTCTATAGGTTCCAGTTTTGGCTTTCTGGCCACATTGTTAAAATCAAACAACTCTTCCAAAGGTGCCAGACCGCTGGGAAAAATTTCATCTTTAGGGTGTAGAGTTTCTAACTCCTCTGTTTCTAACTCTGCATTCAAATCTGTTTCGTTTTTAAGTTTTCCAGTTAGAAGATTAATATCGACACGCTCAGGAGACGGTTCTTCTTCACCAAGAAAATTTTCTTCGCTGCAGTTTGTTTCATAATCTGAGTTTGAACTGTGTAGTTCGAATTCATTTCTGAATTGCATGAAGTCTTCTATTTGTTTGTCTCTGTCAAACACCTGCCAATACTTTTCATTATCAAGAACAGCTGGTATAACCTTTATCTTAGTGGTGCAGTCCTTGGTTTCATATGGAATTAAGCATGTTCTAGCTGCAAAGGCTAAATTTTGGGCCGCAATATTTCTTTTTCTTGGGACAAAAAATAGTTTGGACTCCTCGAATGTTTGTAAAAGGTCCATGACATCGTTTCGATAGGCCCTAAGTCTTGAGTGATTTGCATTATACTCCCCATTGAATTACCTAATGACTAATTTGGAATCCCCATATGATTTGATTCTTTTGGCTCCTAACTTTTTCAACAGACGCAAGCCTAACAACAGGGATTCATATTCGACTATGTTGTTGGAACATTGAAAGTTTAATTTGCAGGAAATTCTTTCTGTGTGGTTTTTTTCAGTGTTGGTAATCCAGACACCTACAGTAGCGTTGGTTCTATTGCATGACTCATCAAAATACATACTCCACAGAGGACTATTTTCGGTTTCATCCTGGTTACTGCCCTTTTCGACTAACGTGCTCAAGGGTTGTTGTGAAATCTTAGCACTTAGTTGTATTTGTTTTGATTCCCCAATATTTTCACTTATTTAAGGGATAATTTCTTGAATCTCAACGTTTAGAAGCAATGGACAGCTGACTTATAGCTCAAAACCTTTGTTTGGTTTTCTAATGTCTTTAAATGCAACAAACTGTTTTGACACTTCTGCGTTGGGTTCCTCTTCCTCCCTATCGGCCATTAATCCTGTTAAAGTGACTTGTTCACTAAGTGTTCATCATTAAACATAATAAAAGAATCAAGGCCTGTATTTACAGAATACAGAGGAGAGTTTTGTGGTCGGTCTTGACTTGTAATTGTGTATTTCAGATGGGACTCCCTGTAAAGTCTTCTGTTCTGATTGAAAATAGGGATAGTCGCGTAGGTCATGTCCATCTGCATAGTCCCTTGTAACTTAGCTCCCCAAGACCTAGAAAATAGCATTCCATACTTTGGGGGCACATCAGCCACAACAATATCCATGACTAAACATTTGGCTGGAATTTGGGCTAAGTTAACACAGAGGTCTTTGATTAATCCTAAACATTTTACTCTGCTTGAGTCAAAGAAGTAAAGATCTTTGTAAGGTCTGGTGATTTCTAGACCCAGGCTCTCCATTACAGCTTTTGGCATTAAATTGTGAGAAGCTCCTGAGTCATGCATAGCGTTGTGCAAGATCTTGTCATGAATGTTTAAACTTACATAAAAGGGAGGGACAGGTCCCTCCTGATATCTACCTTCAATATTTGGGCCAAAAATAAGCTCTAGATGGTCATCATTAAGATTGACTATATCCTCATTTGCTTTTATATTTAAAGCCTTCAGAATTTGGGTTCTATATACATTCTGGGCAGCTAACTCAGTGAGGGGAATAGAGATTTTAATCTTTGAAATTTCCTGCTCTAGGCTGAAAGGGATTTGGTTCTTTGAAGAACTTGTCTCAGCCTTATTAGCTGTCACTCTACCAGTAGCATAAGCTTGCTAATTTGTTTTATTTACATTTGACAAAATGGTTTTAACAAGAGAACTAGCTGAAGTGTTAGTACTACTAATGTCTGCACTCTATCTTTCATTGTTTTGAGTGCCTTTCTCTCTACCTTTATCAGGATTCACAACTACTGTTTTGTCCTTCTGTTTGGAAAATTTAGGCTTGGTTGCAGTGCTGTTTTGTGAAGGTTTGTCACAGGTTTTGGTGTTGGGGGTTTGTTGACTAGTTTTGCTTCTAAGGTCATATTCTTTTTGAGACTCTATGATGACATTTTGCATCTCTTGATAATAACTTTCATCATCATCTCTTTTGTCATCATAAGGTGTGTATAGACCTTGTTTTCTATCATAATGAATCTCAAAGTCATCATCAACTACCCCTAGCATGTTGATATCATCTTCCTCTGTTATCTCATCTATTTCCTCAACCTCACTAATATAGTTTTGATGAAAGGGAGGAGTGATCTGTTGATCATCTTCCCTAGGTCTGTTTGGAGGTTGGTTCCTTCTAAAATTCTGGTTCTGGTTCTGGTTTCTGTTTTGAGGAGTAGTTTGGTTTTAACTGGCTTGTGCTCTCTGAAGAATGCTCATCTTCTTCATCATCTCCTCCATCATTCTTTCCATCTTTGAGTTGGAAGTGAAAGGTGTGGATTCCTCTCTAAAAGATACTCTCTTTTCATTTTTCATTCTTTCTCTGTTCTCCATCAAGTTGACTTCCACAAAAAGAGCACCTTTTTGCATCTCTTCAAGAGTTGCAAGATCTCTCTCTCTCTCAGCTGATAGGCCATCTCAGGGTCAAACCCTTCAGGAAAATTGTTTAAAGCTGAGCCCTGTGGAGGTTTTAAATATGGGGAAAGTGCATTATACACGCTGTTAAATCTGGTACAATAAGCTTGTACACTTTCCCCTGTGTTTCTATGGAGGTTCTTGTAATCAGAGAGGACTTGGAGAGGATTCTTCTTTACTTCCCATTTGTTTAAGAATGTTTGATGGAAAGCCTGGAGATCATTGATACTATGGGGGGTTAAGCCTTTAAACCATTTTCTTACTTCCCCCCCTAGAATCTGAGCAAATAATCTAAGTTTGACAGAATCATCATCAATTTCATTTTTGTCGAAGTAGTCATTCATCTTATCCACGTGTTGTGATGCGGTTGTAGAATTGCTAGCATCCTATAATGGAATTTTGGACTGATAGTCCTGTGGAAGATTTACTAATGGTATAGGAAGGAGTAAGGGAGCATACCATGCAGCCATAATATATGGTGGGGGTGGATTTACAAGAGGTGGATTAACAAGAGGAAAAGTGGGCTCGAATGGAGTGGTTTTAACAATGGATGTGGGGTGAGTAGAAGTGGATGGACCAGGAGTAGATTGTTGAGCTGATCTTGGATGAGAGACACCTAGGTAGTGAAGGAAATGTAAATCAGGAGGTGTTGTTTCTTTACTACCAGAATGTTCACTTGTTTCAGGAGATGAGAGTGAAGACTCAGAATCTAACTAATCTAAATCACCAAGATACCTAGTTCTAAAGGGATTTACTAAGTCAACTTATGATTGTTGTAGAGCTGAAAGATTTACAGGGACCGAATTAGCTCTCAAGGGTGATCTGAAAATATTTGATGATTTTATCTCAGGAGACTTCCTAAGGATATTTTATGGGTTATCAACTATTTCAGGTGGATCAGGGTCAGGATAGGCTCTAGTATGAATCTTTCTAGGAGCCACTATGCTGTGTTTTTCAGACCCAAATAAACAAGAAAAGTTCAACCAGGTATGACAATATTTAAGAGGTTAACTAATCTGTTTAAACAAATTTTAATCCTACAGCTCTCTAGCTGAGTTTGAATGATATTACAATGATGGGGGTTCTTCCCAGTGGAGTCTTAAGGTCTGCTCAGGATTGTGGAGTGGCCAAGTGGAATTTTTTAGCTCTTTTTAGAGGTAAAAGGTTTTATGGTCCACCACCATCTTTATTGGATACCAATCTGAAATATTTTTGGTGTTTTTGGAGTTATTTTTCAGTTGTGTGGTTTCTAAGAATGTACTAACTCTGTTTCAAAACTTAGCTACGGTTATGAGACAAAGACAGTCTATTCTTATGGCTAAGCCAGTTGATTTTTCAAGGTTAGATAAGGACTAATGAGAATCCTAGGGTTTGCCTCGTTTGTCACTGATTCAAACAAGTTTATCATGATTACCATTTCTTGGTAGTGCTTGAAAAGGATGCTTTTACTCACAAGGTTTCATGGAGTGTTCAAGGGAACCTAAGGTAAAAATTCAACTAATTCCCCAGCGGAGTCGCCATAAATGTTAGTTGTTGGTGGCTCAGTTGGTTACTATAGCAAATTTTCTTTGAACCAAATCTATGATATCCTATGGTTACCTTCAAATGAAAAAATTTATGGGTTTTGTTCCCCAGCGGAGTCGCCATAAATGTTAGTTCCCTGTAATTAACAAGATTGGAAAAGTCCGATCACAGGGAGAAACATCGTTTCAACCACTTTGGGATTCTAGGATCTAGCCCTCCTGAATCCGGAGAGGGATCTCTCCAGTAAGTGCAAAGATGGATTTGTATTTGAAGTTATGAGTAATGATATTAGGCTAGTTATGAAGGCCAAGGGTTTTTTTTGTTTTTTGGATGGTTGAAACTGGATTACTGTCTGAGGTGGAGAGTTCTAAATGCAAAGAGTTTCAAAGGTGTGAAGTTGCAAGCCAATAGAACAAGCTTTGGACAGGAAGGTAGATAACTGCAGGTTTTAGTCCATTGGGCTATGGAGTCATAATAGGGTTTAATTGGAATAGCAAGAGCCAAGAGTGGTCCATGGGGCAAGTCATCTACGTCTAAGGATCTCTTTGAAGTTTGATTTATGGAATGGAATGAGAAAAAAAAGGAGAAATAAACAGATGAAGAAACAAAGAGCAGCCCAGGATCTGGTAAGTACTTTTAAACTAGCCAGCCTTTGACACACACTTAAGAAAAACATGAAAGCAAACTAGGATCTGGTTAGTGCTTCTAAACTAGCCAGCCTTTGGTACACTTTCAATAGAAAACATATAAAAAACAAAGGGAAACTTGAAGGAAATTGTTAGAGTAGAAACTAGCGGGCTGGGCTCACCACAAATACTCTCCTAGCTCTGCTTTACTTGATTACTTTCAAGACAATTCACAAAGACAACACAGAATGGCCTAAGATCTGGTAAGTACGTCTAAACTAGCTAGCTTTTAACACATTCCAAGGGAAACATTCAGACAGTTTTGGAGATAAAACTAGGACCAGGGCTCACCATCTCTTCCTCAGTTCATATTCACTTAAAAAATACTCAAAATAACATTAAATAATAACATTCAGCTAAGAAAATAAGACGAGGGAACGCTAACATTCCTATGCTTAACCTGAACTAAATCATTCCTAAATAGAATAGATTAGAAGAAAACATTTAGATAAACATTTTCAGTCAGAGAAGGGTACTGATATATAGTAGGTCCTAAATCCATGCATGCTGGTATTTATAATAGAAGATGAAACACAGTGAAAACAAAAAAAAAACAACAAGTTACAATGAGAAAAACATCATCGTCAACATAGACCAGGATCCCATAAATTAGCATGTATTGATGCTCCAAACCAGTTACAGCTTTAAGTCCAATGCTTTAATTTAGCAACCATCTAGTCATCTCAACCTAACTCATCTATCACAAGCAGAGCTCCAAGAGCCAATGAACACTATTTACAGATAGAAGTCTCGAGCTCAATTACATTACAATGTTCAGCAACTACATCAACCAACCCCTCTCTCATCTTCTGCAGTAGTATTTATAGAAGAATGAGGAGGTGAGATCTGATAAAAGATCTCGAATTACAATTAATACAGACTTAATGGCTTCTTGTCCTTTGGGGGGCTCAATGAAGAAACTCACATAGGTGTCCTCTGTATTAAATGATTTACATAAATATTTAAGCTCGGTGGGAGCTCTTTTTGACCTTTGAGGCTCTGTGTGGTGTCAAAGTAACTCTGCAGATGTTTTTTCATTAAGTTCCTCGGCAGAATTTACTCTCTGGCTGCGTTTGAGACAAATATATGATCCTGATAAAAAACTTCGTCCTTGGATATGAATGCTTTGAGTCACAGGTGGCATCGTGGTAGCTAGAGGGATCAATTTGCCTCAGCTGTGGCAGTGGAGGCTTTCCTGTTGATAAAACATTTAAGATTTTCTTCAAACTATGTTTTAATTGGGGATTAGGCTTTTGATAAACCATCTTAGACGTAATCCCCACAAAATCTCTCTTCAATATTTTGCTCCGGTATATTTTGTCTTCGGCATTGATACTCTCTGATTGTGCCTACTTTCCTGTGTTTGCTGGTGTGCAGGGCTGTGCAGGGGTTATGTGGCATCAACGCTTCATGGATGATTGATGATGCGTCGAGCTTCTTCCTGCGAATGGTTTCCTCTGGTGAATCAAAGGCGGGAGGATAGTCACCCTCCGTCTTCGAAATTTCTTCAGACATAGCGGAAAAAATCATTTGAACCCTGCAAAATACGAAAAAGACTAGAAAATCCTCCATGTATAGGTTTACTGCTTCAAAAGGTGCGTGGAGGGAGCATGGCCATTGGATGGCATCATCCAACGATTGATATTGATTTAGAATGAGTCAAAAAGGAAACAGGGGAGAAATCCAATCGGAGCCGTCGATCGCGCAGAGATTGACGGTCGAGAGCGGAGGAAAAAAGTCAAAGTGAAGGAATCAGGGCAATGAATTGTGGACCATCGATCTGCAGATCAAATCGACGGCGGAGATGTTTTAATGACCACACAGTATCTTGGTTAACTGTCGGACTTCTTTGGTGAGCGATCACCGTTTGATGAGCGGCCTCAGATCAGACGTTGGACGTCAATATCACGCTGGGTCCACGTTCGATCTTTAACACGTGATGAAAGGATGTTTCATGAATAGTGTTCAGGCCACGCATCAAACGGTGTATGGAATCATTGCAAAATAAGAAAAACCGCCCCGCTGTCACAAGCGGTGCGATGGATACCGCGTGGTTTTGCAATGGTGAATGGATGGCGGAGACCACCGGGGCAAATGGATTGCGTGCCGTCGATCTATAGGTCAGATCGATGGTGGATATCGATTTGGAATTTTTCACTAGTGGAAAAGTTTAAAATATAATAAAAATCGAAGAAATTGATATAAAAAAGGTTTATACTGCGGTGGGGGGGGGTGAAATATTAATTTTCGATATGGTTTGGCGCCCGTCTGTGGGGCTTTTGGGCGCATGGGAGATAATATGACCGAGGGAGATAAGACGGAGGGCTAATTTCAATCAGACGACACGATAAGTGCTTGGAAGGCTAGCGCTTGGTTCTAGCACCAAGACGCATGGAGGGGAAGGGTTAAAGACTTAGCCCGAAGGGCTTAAGTCTATAATACATAAAAAAACATGATTTTCATGGATTTTCAATGATTTTTGGGAGTTTTGATAAGGCAAGAAAGGGTCTTTAAACCTCATCAAAGGGATTAAGATGAAGGGGAAAGGGGAAAAAAACATGGAAATGAGGGATTTTATGGGAAAAGGAAGAAAGGAAATAAGATTATTCTTGGAAGAGGGGAGGGGGGAACATGGTGTTTGCAACAGTATTCTCTCTTGGGAATCAGTAGGATTTCTGAATGTAGAATGGGCACAGCAGTGCAGATTAAGACATAGGCATGAGGTCTTTTGAGAGTCTTCAAGAGCCAACACTTTTTAGCAATAAAATTTGTTCCTTGAAGGCTCCAAACAGTTTTAGCCACCTTTTTGGTATAAAAAATTTCACAAGTGACTAACACTCGGGATGCAGCAGGTTCTCTTGTAGGTGACCCTGCTGATCGACGACATACACGTTCTCAGTTCGAAAGAGCCTCTTCCTTATTAGCTCAAGTTCCAGAAAAAATTGATCTAGAAACATTTGAAGAAGCCTCTGGTCATCCAGATTGGGATGGAGCTATGAATGAAGAGTATCGTTCCTTATTGGCAAACAATACTTGGGATCTTGTTCCCCTTCCAAAAAGAAGAAAACTTGTCAGATGCAGATGGGTTTACAAAACAAATTTTGGACTAGATGGAAAAGTGGATAGACATAAAGCTTGTGTTGTGGCTAAAGGTTTTTCACAATTTGAAGGCATTGAATATACTGAAACCTTCTCCCGTGTTGCCAAAATGAATTCTATCTGCCTTGTTCTTTCCCTTGCTGCCTCCTTTAAATGGGAAGTCCATCAGATGGATGTTAAATCTGCCTTCTTACATGGATATTTGAATGAATAAATATACATGGAACAACCCCCTGGCTTTATCCAGAAAGACTCCATCCTTGTTTTTCACCTTAGGAAGTCGCTCTATGGTCTCAAAAAAGCTCCTCGGGCTTGGTATGCCAAAATGGATAGATTTCTCTTAGATAATGGCTTTTCTAGGTGTCATTCTAATAACACTGTCTACACCAAGAAAGTGGGTAATTCCTTTACCATCCTTGTTCTTTATGTTGATGATATTATCTTGATTGGTATTTATCCAAACCATATAAACCATGTGAAGTCTAGCCTCAAAAAGAAGTTTGAAATGATAGACTTAGGACACTTGCATTATTTCCTTGGTCTTCAAGTCTTGCAATCCAAGGAAGGCATTACCCTCTCTCAGTCCAAGTATGCCTATGATATTCTATACCACTTTCACATGGAAGATTGTAAGCCTACCCCTTCTCCCTTTCAGTCTGGAGTCAAGCTTTCAGTCAACTGTACTACCCCTGAAGTTGATGCTACCTTATACCGTCAACTTGTTGGTAAACTTTTGTATCTAACCCATACCCGTCCTGACCTTTCCTTTGTCGTTGGTATTTTCGCTCGGTTTATGCACCAACCTTATGAAAATCATTGGAAAGCAGCTAAAATAATACTTCAATATATTCGAGGTACAGTTCAGTTCGGGATTAATTATAGTGCAAGAGCATCTCCCTTGTTGATTGGTTTCAATGATTCTGATTGGGTTGGTGACCCTGATGATTAGAAGTCCACTACAGGATATGTATTCACTCTTGGTTCAGGACCTATTACTTGGTCTTGTAAGAAACAAAGTGTCATCTCCCTTTCTTCAGTAGAAGCAGAGTATCGTGGTGCAGTTGAAGCCAACAAGGAAACCATGTGGCTTCATCAGATCCTGTCTGAATTTGGTCTTCATCAACAGCATCCAACTACACTTTGGTGTGATAATCAGAGTGCCATTCAGCTATGTAAAGATCCATTTTAGAATCAACGTATGAAAAACATTGAACTCCACATACACTTCATCAGAAATCTCATTCATGATCGTGTTCTTGAAGTGCAATATTGTCTGATCAATGATCAAGTAGCCGATATATTTACAAAGGCTCTCATAGAAGCGAAGTTTACCAAACTTCGATCCATGCTTGGAGTTCAGGAAAGTTGTCATTAAGGGGGGATAGGCTCTAATGCCTCCTTCCTTCTCCTATTATGTCACTTTTGTAAATCCTTCAATCCTATCCCAATTTATTCTTAAAGGGGGATGTTAGGATATTTCGACACATAGGAAATAGAATCCTTTTGTGTCACCTTTGTAAATCCTTTAATCCTATCCCAAGTTGTTCTTAAGGGGGGATGTTAGGATATTCCAACACATAGGAAACAATTAAGAATAACTCTATCTAGTGTAGAGTAAGCTAAAGTGTGTTTCTTTACCATGTACATTTGTAACTTATAATCCAACGGTCACGATTTGTAGTGATCCGACGGTTATCTCTCACCTCGGTATTAACGACACTTGATCCGTGGCTTAGCACCCGATTGGTCCATGATCTCTATTTAAAGAGCATGGAGGGTCATTTGTCTGATAAACATTTATGAGAGAAACATATGTAACTTTTCTTTTTATATTAATAAATTCCTTGAAGTGCCCGCGTTGGCTCAAGGTGTGGACTGTTTCCCACTTAGAGGGTTTTAACCACGTGATTATACTAGTGTACTGATTTGTGGTCTATTTGTGAGCGGTGATCTTTGGTTCTTGATCTATGGAACTTACCCTGTAAATTCCTACAAATCTCTACATGAAGATGGACAAGGAAAAACATCTGATCGCTCTTGTTTACATTGATGATCTAATCTTTGTTAGCAATAATGAAGAAATGAGCCATGAATTTTCTCTAAATATGTCCAAAAAATTCGTTATGTCAATGATTGGTGAATTGTTTTACTTTCTTGGGCTACAAATATCTCAAACCTCTGCAGACATGTTTATATCTCAAGAAAAATATCTTAAAGACATGCTCAAAAGATATGGGATGGAAGATTGTGCACCTATGAGCACACCGATGACCACAGATTGTAAATTAAGCAAAGATGATGGTACCCCTCTCATAGATGCAACTATTTACAGATCAATAATTGGAGCTCTCCTACACTTAACTACTACAAGACCATATATTATGCAAGCAGTAGGAATGGTAACAAGATTTCAGTCAAGTCCTAAACAATCCCATCTAGCAGTTGTGAAGAGAATTCTCAGATATTTGAAAGGAGCAACTGATTTTCGGTCTCTGGTATCCTAAGAGTTCAACTCTTATTGTAACAACTTACTCTAATGCTGATTGGGCCGGAAGCGTGGATGAGCGAAAAAGTACTAGTGGAAATGCATTCTTTATGGGAGATTGTCTTGTACCTTGGCTCAGAAAAAAATAATCATCTATATCCCTTTCTACAACTGAAGTCGAATATAGTTGTTGCTGATTGTTATACACAAATTCTATGGATGAAGGAAGCCTTGAAGGATGTCAACATAGAAACTAAGAAACCAATCACAATTTTTTGCGACAACACTAGCGCCATTAGTCTTTCAAAGAATCTGATAACGCACTCAAAGACCAAACATATTCCAATCAAATATCATTTTCTCTATGAACAAGTTGTTGAACAAGATATCAAGTTAGAATATGTCAATACAAAGGAACAGATTGCAGATATCTTTAAAAAACCCCTTCCTCGAGAAGCATTTGAATATCTTCGTCAAAAGATGGGAGTTATTTCTCTTGCATCATATTAAAACAAGCAGCTTGTCAAGGGGAGCAGCATGACTTAGGGAGCAACATGACAGGGGGAGCATATTGGCACCCCATTTGCCATTGATGTCAAAGGGGGAGAAAAAGGTGGAATACTTCCATCAATGACAAAGGGGGAGATTGTTAATCTAGGTTGTCATTGATGTCATATGATGATGAAGAAGTGTCTGTCATGTAGGGTATACACTAAATAATACATAATGATCCTTGCATAAAGTGTAAGTCATGTCAGTCATGAAGGACTAGATGCTGATGGAAGTATACAAAATGAACCTTGCATAAAATAGTTCCAAAGCGAAACATTAGTCGGCTTGAAAAAACTATATGTTGAACATTTTATAGCGCTTTAATCTGAAAAGAGTACATGCCGTCTCCACCAAAAAATTAGTCGGCTTCAGGTCCGTTTAAATTTTGGCTCAAACTACGAAAAACATTCACTATATATCCACAGCATAAAATTAATCCAAAAGCATAAAAAATCGGACAGGTTCGATAAATATAAAAGAATAGTTCACATATCGTGAACTCGAAAAAATAAAAATACACTGATGTCCTCAAGAATATATGATTGTATTTATTTCTAGATAATATGTGATGGTGAATCCAATAGCACTCGTGAAATAGTAAGACAAAAGCCTGCGACAAACATTTGTTGTGAACCTGAGAACATTTTTTACCTGAGAAAAGATAAATTTGACACTTGTAGCATCTATAACAGAATTCCCATGTGGATCTAAGATAAGAAGGGTCACGTAGGGTATTTCGGGCTTGATCTGGAAACCACCGAAATTTCTTCTACACATTTTTCGCTCTAAAAATTTAACCTCTTAACTTTGAATAAGACGTGACTTAGCCAACTGGACTCTGATTTGTGGACAGGTTAGCAGCTTAGATTGCAACCTTGTGGATGAGTGACCAAACCTGTGAACAGAAGCCTGTAACTGTGGAATAGTGGTATTCAAATCTAAGGCAGCTTACCTCAGATTATTGGAGCAGACTTTGTATGGCTCGAACACCTACAGGCAACATTCCTTAGACCTTTTTTTGTGATTACCCTCTAATTTGATGCTTTTGTGACTCGGAAAATGCCTTCAGAATTTTGGATCTATTGGTTTAGATTTCAGTAGCTTGGATTTGTGACAAGGCATCCAAAGTTGTGAAGAGAAGATCAAGTAAAGTCAAGGATAAGTCAAGCACAAAAAGTCAAGTACAGTGAAACAAACACAAGTTATTTTGGAGCTGATTGAACATCTGAAAAGTTGAACAATGAAGAATTTTGTTAAATAAATTCAAGTAAGTACTATTCTCATTCTCCATCAAAAGAAGATAAGAGGGATTGGTGTCCTTGGGGTAGGAGACCCTAAACACAAGGTTGGTGCCTTGGAAAAGATAGGTTCGAAGACCTAGAGGTCGAAGCCTCATCAAAGTCCAAGTTGGTGCTTGGAAACAGGTTGGTGCCTGTTTCATTAAAAGGGTTGGTGCCCTCACTCATCTATTGTATACTATTATTAGAAAGGGGATTGAAATTCTTATTAATCCTTAATATTATCATTATATGTAATATTCCAAATGTGGAATAGCTAGCTAGGCATGACTGGAAAACACATTTTCCAGTAATGGAAGCTGCAGGAATTGAAACCACGACCTGGATCCCTTAGAAAAATGTGTCTAAGTGCTGAATCCAAGAGGAGGCTTCAAAGAAATCCTTCTAAAGTGGTTAAAAAGATCTCCCACTACTAGATGTTCTAAAAAAGTACCCGGTGAGGGATTGCAACAATTCTTAAGTAAGATATGGAAAGACAACGTTATTCTATAGTTGTGAACACATGAAGATGTAGATAGCCAATAAATATGTGATATAACAGAAAATTTATACAAGGTGTGCAGGAATCAATCACTCCAGCTAGGCAATGGAAGCCTCAATTGGACATATACATGACAAATGGAAATACTGCTGCATGAAAGAGAGCCTTGGCCAAAATAACGTAGTTTATAGGAGATAATATAATATACAAAATGATAACATGATGATATGACAATATCAGCCCAAATAAATGAGGGGGAGAAAGCTATGAACCCCTGAAAACACTAATACAACACTAATACACAATCCTTAGAAGGATTGGCTGCCATACATGTACAAATGGAAAATTTGCAGAAATGCCGGAGTTGCTAGGTGGTAGCTACAAATCAAAACTGATACAATATGGAGATTTCTGAATAAGATGTCCAATATGCAGCAAACCTCCTCCAATGGATTTCCTAAGTATAAGGCTAATCCTAATACTGGAAATCTTGCCCTCCAAAATGCCGGTGCAACCTCTCACTGCAAATGAACTCTAGAATAACGCAGTCAAGGAGCTGGACTGAGTTGCTGATGATGGGAGAAGCTTGGCCTGATGCCAAGATGTGCAATAAATCTCTGAAACTTCCTTCACTGACCTCCCAGAGGAATATGAACTCCCTCCTTTGAAAGATAAGTCAAAGAAAGTTGTTGTGGAACCCTCCACTGCAACACCCAGCAACACTACGTTATACTTCAGCAGAAATAACGCAGTGAATGATGGAAGTGGCTTTGGCCTTGAGCCAAGATGTGGAGAAATAAAGTGCAATCCTTCAAGAGGCCTCTCAAGAAGGAGAGGAAATCCTATACAGGAATCCCTTGTGCTAAACAACACTGCAACTCAGCTGAACAACCAAAGTATGCAAATTAGTCTTCAGACTAAAATCATATGCTCAAAGATATCTCACTATGGCTGCCTCTTCCTCCTTTTATGCAAGTGAATGCCTCTTTTCCCTAAATCCCACACATTATGGTTTCTTCCACAAGGAATATTCCTCCCTCTCAAACTGTGATGTCTTCTCATGCAAGCTACACCTCTTAGGCAGCACTGTTGACTTGGTCAAACTTGACCTTGTCCTCATGCAATTTCCCCTTTTCACACTAGAAGGTGAAAAATTAAGCTGCTCCATTGATCCTTTTCAAAATATGAATGATCTTATTCCTACTCATGGGCCTTTTACCCATTTTATCCACCTCCTAGATGAAATAAGAAAAAATTAATGTTCCAATTATCTGCATGAAAATTTTGGAACATTACAGTCCTCCCCTCTCAAAGATTGTGTGTCCTCAAGCAAGTGCAAGGATGGACTGAATTCTTTCCTCCTCCTTTCCCTGTAGCATCCCCTGTATGATGAATCTCCTCCAATAAAAGTGATTCTATCTCATCAATCAAGTCTCCACAATGCTCCTCCTCAGCATGTAAGTCAGCTATCAAGCCAACATCATGTAAAGGTGAGATACTCAAGAGGATAGCAAAGTGATGTCTAGAGGTCCCTTTGAAGAATGAGATCTGAAATAGAATGGGAACTATCTTTCCCATATGGATCCTCCATCTCCAAGCTATGAGCCATCCAAAATGAGCCACCTTCCAACTAGGCAACTCCTGAAAGCTGTCATCCACCTTTGGCTCCAGCAAAGTAGGTGGGATGAAAATATGCACATGGTAGACAATGTAGCCTACCCCACACTGTCCATCTCCCCACTTATGATAAGTGTAGAGTGTTGGTTGTCCTTGGACTGCAATAATGTTTCCCTCAAGTGGAAAAATGAGGGCTAGACCTCCAAAGATCTCTCCCCCAACGCTGCAAATCAAGCTAGCCCAAATATCCCCATACATGATGAGTTGGAAGTCATCATCATATGACATCTCCTCCATCATATGGCTCACCTCATAAAGTGAAAACTGTGTTGTTAAGGTAGCCATATCATATCTCATGCTCCCCTTAGAACATGTAGTGCAAAAAGGGTGAGGAATTTCTCCCTCAAAGGGCACATTCACCCC
Source organism: Pinus albicaulis (assembly GCA_034641835.2). Lineage (NCBI taxonomy): Eukaryota > Viridiplantae > Streptophyta > Pinopsida > Pinales > Pinaceae > Pinus > Pinus albicaulis. The sequence continues at coordinate 1,527,060,174 of CM076570.1, read as the reverse complement.
TTGTGTCTGTCTCCCAAGCATGCTCTTCATAAATACAGAAACAATAGAACCATAGGGAGAAAAAATGAGAATCATACTTGCTGCCATATGCAATAAATGAGAAGGACAATGGTCCCTCAAGTGCAACCAGCACAACTTGACCCTCAACTGCAATAGAGACTGATAAAATAAGTGGCTTCTCAACCACTTGCCTGCTGCTCCAATCTCCTCATAAGTATGGAGGAAGTGAATGATGTAAGGCGTATAAAGAGCATGTCCTCCATAATATCTATCTTCCCCAAGTCCTCCTAGGGAATGGCCATCAATCATGCTTATGGCCTCATCTAAATCATGTGGTATAGAGAAAAGAATGCTCCTCCTTGGAGCATCATCCTGCACATGTATGGTTAAGGGACATATACATACATCATATAAATGCTCATGTAAACAACAATGCATACCCTTACCATACTCTCTTCTCATACCAATGGAGTGGCTCATAGATGAGTCCCCTCTCATCCTCAAAGAGAATAGAGGTGGTTGTGCTAACTCCTCCATCTCAATGCAATCCATGCATCTCCTCATATGCTGATACATCTCCTCCTTAAAGCCCATCTAAGAATACTTCTCCTTGATGGTGTGGTATGCTCTCATAGAATGTGTGTGGCTGAAAAGGAAATTTATATGTGCTGCTTGTAGAAAATTCTCCTTGATCTTGAAGCTCTCAGAAAGAAGATCCTACCATGATAAAAGATGACCCCATCTCTGACTGAATATCCCTCCTCATGCAAGTGAAAATATCCATGGAATACTCCACCAACAACTGGGAGCTCCAATATGGATCTAACCCCCATAGTGACAAGATTGATGATCTCTCATGAAGAACATCTATCATATGGCTTCCCTCTCCTTTGACATCTCCTATGTCAGAGATGCAAGCTGGAAGGTTGCTATCCTTCCTCTGCTACTTCTACCACAGCGCAGAATTTGAAATGGAAGTGGGTACTGATGATGTTGAGGGAAATCTCCCTCTCTCCTTGAGTCTACCAAAGATTCCTAGCGCTGTATCAAGCTCTCCCAAGGTTTCAACCCTCCTGAAATCAATGAGTGGTGCCCCAACATATGAATCATCCATCCTCATTTGCTGATCCAATGGTCTCCCCGACAAATGTCTCCATGTAATGAGACATCCTCATCAAGAGGTGACTTCATATATGAATGAGAATATTTTTCCATGCTTCCACTGCGCAATCCAATCACCTTCTCAGGTGCATCAACCTCCAGAAATGAATAGGTATGTATACTCCTCATCTCATGATGTTGGGTATTCTCCCTACCTTCTCCTTCTGTCTCTATGGTTTCACACCTCCTCAACATTGGCACGGGTGGAACATGAGTTGTGCCTTGATCACCACACATGAGATCCTGGGGACTTCCTTGCAAAGATGCAAGCATCCCTCTATTTGGAGCAAGGGATCCTCCTTCCTCTGCATGAGGTACTGGATCAACTCCAGATCTAACAACGTTGTTGCCCTCAATCTCTGCAACATGTATGGGCAACTCTCCAATGATTGGATCCCCTTTTGAAAAAGAGATCTCCATGCTCCTTTGCTCAAAGGTGTGAGATGAAAACCTTTCTTTCTGCAAAGTATGGTGCAAGTTTGCATGCAAGGGTTTTACTTGAGTTTTCTGGTTTTGCTCCACCATATGTGTTTCATGAATCCTTCTATCAAATATTTTCACTAATGCCTTAGTGAAACTATCATAAGATGTAATTTTTACATTTCTCAAAGAAAAAGATTTAAGGATCCACCAGGCAAAAGCCTTACCTCTCAAATGCAGCGCTGCAACTTTGATGGCTTCATCCTACGTCATTTGGTGCTGCTGCAAGAAGGTTTCTAGCTCCTCCACCCAAGCTTTGACTGAACATGTAGGTGAACCCTTAAAGTTAGATAGAAAAAATCTATCTTGCTGCTCTTTTTCCTTCACCTTCATCTTGTAGAACTTTGAAAAACTGAGATGATCTCTGTATTTATGAGTTTGAGACTCATACTCCTTCAAGAAATCACTAAGGGTTTCCCCCCTAACAACCTCTTCTTCTCTTTCCCTCTCTTCCAGGGCATGTGACTGTGTTGTACAAGATGGTGTGTAGCTGCTTGCTCACACTCCTTATGTGCAAATCTAGAGTTTTCCTTTGGTACAAACCCTCTTGGATATTCTTTACACATCTCCCTCCGAATCTCCTCGAATTATTTATGAATCATATGTACAGATTTAGGAAGAAGCTTTGTAAGCTTATCCCCTTTTTCGTTTTCTTTTTCTTCTCCAAAATATGGAGTATTTCTCCTGCTTATTTCTTTGTCTCCTTGATGAGAATAGGAAGTGCAAGGTTCTTCCTCTTATTTCTGCTTATCCTCCTTGGGGAGGTTCTTCATGGATCTGAAATATGATGAGATAAATCCCATCCTCTTCAATCTTTTGATCTTCTTGGGCTTAGACTCACAGGCTGAGCCAAGAAAGCAGCTTTGATACCACTGTAATATTCCAAATGCGGAACAACTAGCTAGGCATGACTGGAAAACGCATTTTCCAGTAATGGCAGCTACAAGAATTGAAACCACAACCTGGATCCCTTGGAAAAATGTGTATAAGTGTTGAATCCAAGAGGAGGCTCCAAAGAAATCATTCTAGAGTGGTTAAACAGATCTCCCACTACTAGATGTTCCAAAAAAGTGCCCGGTGAGGGACTGCAACAATTCTTAAGTAAGAAATGGAAAGGCAACGTTATTCTATAGATGTGAACACATGAAGATGTAGATAGCTAATAAATATGTGATATAGCAGCAAATGTATACAAGGTGTGGAGGAATCAATCACTCCAGCTAGGCAATGGAAGCCTCAATGGGACATATACACGACAAATGGAAATACTGCTACATGAAAGAGAGCCTTGGAAAAAATAACATAGTTTATAGGAGATATTGAAATATAAAAAATGATAATATTATGATATGACAATATCAACTCAAATAAATGAGGGGGAGAAAGCTCTGAACCCCTGAAAACACTAATACAACACTAATACACAATCCTTAGAAGGATTGGCTGCAATACATGTACAAATGACAAATCTGCAGAAATGTCAGAGTTGCTGGGTAGCAGCTGCAACTCAAAACTCATACAATATGGAGATGGCTGAATAAGATGTCGAATATGTAGAAAACCTCCTCCAATGGATTTCCTAAGTATAAGGCTGATCCTAATACTGGAAATCTTGCCCTCCAAAATGTCAGTGCAACCTCTCACTACAGATGCACTATAGAATAACGCAGTCAAGGAGCTGGACTGCACTGTTGATGATGGGAGAAGCTTGGCCTGATGCCAAGATTTGAAACAAAGCTCTAAAAATTCCTTCATTAACCTCCTAGAGGAATAGGAACTCCCTCCTCTAAAAGATATTTCAAAGAAAGGTGTTGTGGAACCCTCCACTGCAACACCCAACAACACTACGTTATACTTCAGTAGAAATAACGCAGTGAATGATGGAAGTGGCTCTGGCCTTGATCCAAGATGTGGAGAAATGAAGTGAAATCCTTCAAGAGGCCTCTCAAGAAGGAGAGGAAATCCTAAACATGAATCCCTTGTGCTAAACAACACTGCAACTCAGCTGAACAACCGGAGTATGCAAATTAGTCTTCAGACTAAAATCATATGCTCAAAGATATCTCACTATGGCTGCCTCTTCCTTCTTTTATGCAAGTGAATGCCTCTTTGCCCTGGACCCCACGCATTAGGGTTTATTCCACAAGGAATATTCCTCCCTCTCAAACTATGTTGTCTTCTCATGCAAGCTACACCTCTTAGGTAGTGATGTTGACTTGGTCAAACTTGACCTTGTCCTCATGCAATTGCCCCTTTTCACACTGAAAGGTGCAAAATTAAGCTGCTCCATTGATCCTTTTCACATTATGAAGGATATTATTCCTACTCATGGGCCTTTTACCCATTTTATTCACCTCCTAGATGAAATAAGCAAAAAATAATGTTCCAATTATCTGCATGAAAATTTTGGAACATTACATTATACACCTCTCTGCCTTTAATTGTGAATAATCTAACTGGAAATAATTAACAATTGAAAAGAAATATTGATAAACCCCCACTTAGTATTTCCAAAAATTGGTATCGGAGCCAGCTTCTTCATTATCAGCCTAACAGCTGGAAGAAGGATTCTTAGGCACAATGAAGAACATGGAAGCAACATGGAAACTGGATATCTTTGATGGAACAAATTTTAGTTTTTGGAAAAAAGGGATGTCCTACTATATAATGTCTCTTGGTCCTAAAGTATGGCACTCTATTTTGGATGGGTACAAAGCTCTCGCCAGTCTTCCAACTGATGAAGATGAAAGAAGAGCCTACATTTCTAATGCCAAAGCTTTAAATTCTATCACTAGTGGAATTATCGATTCCGAATTTACGAAAGTCATGGATTGTGACCCAACCAAAGAAGTATGGGATAAGTTGGTTTCTCTATATGATGGGGACTCCAAAGTTAAGAAGGCAAAGCTTCAAACCTATAGAAGACAATTTGAGAGTCTGAAAATGGATGATGAAGAGGATATTGCATCATACTTGCTCTGAGTAGCTGAAGTGGTTAACTCTCTTATTGAAGAAAGCACCATTGTTCGAAAAATCCTGAGATCGCTTCCTGACAGATTTGACACCAAATTAAGTGCCATAGAAGATGAAGGACCTAGATACTCTCAAGATGGATGAACTTCATGGAATTCTTATTGCCTATGAGATGAGGAAAGGGAGCCAAAATTTCAAAGAAGTAGCTTTCAAAGCCTTAAGATCTACAAAAGAAGGAAAAGGATGGAATTGCAAAAACGATGAATCTGATACTAAAAACGAGTTAGCTCAAATTGTACGAAGAATAAAAATGGGATCTAAGCTAAAAGGTAAGTACCCTCTTATTTGTTTCAATTTTGGAAGAATAGGTCATTATGCTACAAAATGTACTCATAAACATGATAGTGATGATGAAAAGGACTCTAAAAGAATGATGTACAAAAAGAAATGGTTTAATAAGAAGAACCTCTTCTCCAGACAAGATGTCTGAACAAGATGAATTTTTAGTCATAAAAAGGAAATCAACTAGAAATATACGTCATTACAAAGAAAGTGATGATGAATTAGATGAGGAAAGTGATTATGTCGGAAGCAAAGAATCGTTATTCATTGCATTTAAAAATGATGATGACTCAGAACTAGAAGATGAAAGAAACATGGATAGTTTGCTAATGAGTGCCATTGAAGAAATTGAGAATCTAAAAAAGAAGATAATTTCTCTCAAAATAGAAAGAGAGGAAGCAAAAATAAGGGAAGTCTTCTTGAACATTAAGCTAAAAGAGAAGGATGATATCTGTGAAAAAAGTGAAGCTGAAATAATATATCTAAGAAAGGAATTAGAGCAAGTTAAAAGGAGTTGGAAAAGCTCTCTAGCTCCTGACAACATTATTAATACTCAAAAAACTCAACATGAAAATTCTGGGAATGGTTTCAAAGGAGAATCATCAAGTACAAATAATAGTGCCAGAAGTTATGTTGATGTACTCTTTTGCAATCCAAAAGAAGAAAATTCATCTCATTAGGAACAAAGTCCCCTCTCAAAACCAAGAATTGAAGAAAGAGCAACTCCAAGGAAGAATGTTGGTTCAAGATATGGATACTACAACAGGTATCAAACTATTTTTCTTGGGCATTGTTGCAATTGTAAAAAATTTGGCCATCAAGCTAAGCATTTTAAGGCTCAAAAGAATGAAGCACCAAGATTGAATGATCAAACAAACCAACTATGTGGTCCTAAAGAGCAAGGACAAATTAAAACTTACAATTCCTTTGATCCTTTGGCTAAGTTTAATCTGTTTTTCTCATTATGTGATAATTATGAACAAAATTTCCCTCTCAAAAGGGAGAAAGATAAAAATGTAAATCTCAAAAATGATAAATGTAGCCTAGCTCTATGTGCTCATAGTGAAGAAAATCATTGGTTCATGGATAGTGGATGCTCAAGACATATGACATGTGACCAAAAGAAGTTTATCTCATTGAAAAAGAAAAATGGAAATGTATCCTTTGGAAGTGGATCCGCTAAAATCACTGGAAAAGGAACTGCTACCCTTGTCAATGCACTAGGAAAGGCTCAAAATACCTTGCTAGTAGAATGGCTCAAACACAATCTCTTAAGTGTTAGCCAGATTTGTGACCAAGGACATAATGTTGTCTTTAGTACAAAAAACTGTGAAATAAGATACTCATCCTTGGGAGAACTTGTGGCAAAAGGGGTAAGAACACCAGATAATGTTTACATACTATTTAGAATCCAAAAAGATAAATGTTACTTAAGTCAAACAGATGAAAGTTGGTTATGGCACAAGCGATTGGGGAATACAAGTTTTGATAACCTAGTCAACATCAACAAAATTAATGCAGTAAGGGATATGTTGTGTAACCAGCTCCAAAAATAGAAGAAAAGAGATATCAACGCATTAGAAATAAGCCACTTCGAGGGGGAAACCTCCAATATATTACATAAATGAGAAATTCTTGGATGATCCAATTTACAAAACCTCCTTTCTATATATAGGAGTCCATGGGGCCATAATGTAATCCTAGTGGGGCCACAATGTAATCCTAGCCGACCTAACAATAATAATTTAGGGGCACAATAATAACAATATGGGGGTTACAAAGGTACAATAATAACAATAAGGGGGTTACACTAACAACAATAAGGGACTATACTAGTAATATAGGGACCTAACATGCCCCTCTCCTTCAAAAAAGTGTTGTCCTCAATGCTTGAGTAGCTCTGGGTGCTTCTGTATAAAATTATCATCCTCCCATGCAGAATCTTCAGTGGGTAAGTTCTTCCACTTGATGAGATACTCTGAAATTGATCGATTATGTAGATGTCGAGTTCTTGTTTCCGTGGCCGCTTCAGGTTCCAATATGATTTTTCCTTCCTCATCAAGTTCTAGCAATATTGTTTGAACTGGAAGATTTTCACCTATAACCTTCTTTAAGCATGAAACATGGAAAACTGGATGCACTCGCGAAGAAGCAGGAAGCTCCAATTTGTATGCCATGGTACCAATCTTATGCAACACCTTGTAAGGACCATAGTACTTCGGCGACAATTTATTATCCTTCTTAGCTTGCTTGAGGGACATTTGTTTGTATGGTTGTAGCCATAAAAATAGCCAATCTCCTACATCAAAACTTCTCTCGCTGCGATGTTGATCTTCCTGTTGTTTCACTCGGTTTTGTGCCAAATTCAGGTTATCCTTTAAGAGTTGGAGAACTTCTTACTGATGATTGATGTGATATTCCATTGCTTGAACCTTTGAATTTTCCCTTAAATATGATGTGATGGATGGTGGATGATATCCATAAAGTGCCATAAATGGGGTCATTTTTGCTGCAGTATGGAAGGAAGTGTTATACCACCATTCAGCGAGAGGTAACCACTTGACCCATTGTGTTTGTTTATCCGATACAAAAAAATGAAGATATCCTTCTAAACAATTTTTACTATCTCAATTTGACCATCAGATTGAGGATGATAAGATGAGCTATGAGCTAATTGAGTACCCAAACAAGAAAATAACTCCGTCCAAAAATTTCTAGTAAAAATGGGATCTCTGTCGCTCACAATAACCCTTGGGCTTCCATGTAGCTTTTGAATTCTGTCCAGAAATGTAGTAGCAACTGTACTTTATTTAAATGGATGAGATAATGTGCAAAATTGTGCATACTTGGTAAGTCTATCAACTTCCACCATGATGACACTCTTTCCTTCGGACTTAGGTAAACCTGTGATAAAATCCATTCAAATCTCCTCCCAAAGTTGACTTGGAATGGATAAAGGTTGTAGAAGTCCCGAGGTCTTAATTGTCTCAACTTTATTCTGCTAGAAAACCAAACATTCCCCCACAAAATTTTGAATATCAGATTTAAGGCCATCCCAAAAAAATTCTTTCTTCACCCTGTGGTAAGTTTTTAAAAATCCTGAGTGTCCTCCTAAAGGAGAAGTGTGTAGTTCCAAAATCATACTTTGTTTTAGTTGGGAGTTCCTACAAAGATATAAGTGATTTTTGTACCATAAGGAATCATTTTTCGAACTAAATGTATCATATGTACTAGGATCTTGCTGCAATTTTTGAATGAGTGTCCATACATCTTTGTCCTTCTTCCATTCATCTCTTGCTTCAGTTATCCAATCTGGTTGGATAATAGAAATGGCACAAAGCAATGCTTCCACTTCTTCATTCTTTCTTGAGAGTGCATCTGCAACAACATTAAGCTTTCCTTTTTTGTAGATTATTTCAAAGTCATAACCCAACATCTTTGTGACCCATTTTTGCTGCTCTTCTTAAGATAGTCTTTGCTCCAAAAAGTGTTTAAGACTATCATGATTATTTTTTACCTTGAAGTGTCTTCTCATTAGGTAAGTTCTCCATTTCTTTAGTGAATGCAGTATTGCTAACATTCCCTTCTCATAAATAGGTTTCTGTAAATACTTTCCTTTGATTGGACGACTTTCAAAAGCAACGAGTCTTCCTTCCTGCATTAAAATAGCACCAATTCCATTTCCTGAGGCATCACATTCCACAATAAATGTTTTTGTGAATTTTGGTGTGACTAAGACTGGTGCTTGACACATTGCCTCTTTAAGATGTTCAAAGGCCTTAGTTGCTTCAGGAGTCCATGAAAATGCATATTTCTTCAATAATGTTGTTAGAGGTCCTTCTATTCTCCCATAATTCTTAACAAACTTGTGATAATACCCTGTTAACCCGAGGAACCCTCGCAACTGCTTTATGGTTGTGGGGACTTTCCATTCCTTAATGGCTTTAATTTTGTTAGGGTCTACCTTAACACCCTCGTGAGATATAATATGACCCAGATATTCCACCTCTTGTACTCCAAAGAAACATTTGGATGTTTTTGCATATAATTGTTTCTCTTGCAATAGCTTGAGCACCCTGTCAACATGTTCAACATGATCCTTCCAAGACCTGCTGTAGATTAGTATATCATAAAAAAATACTAGCACAAAATTTCTAAGGAAGGGTTTGAAAATGGAATTCATCAACCCTTGAAATGTAGAAGGTGCATTGGTAAGTCCAAAAGGCATGACCAAAAATTCATAATGACCCTCATGAGTTCGAAATGTTGTTTTTGGAATATCTTCAGCCTTCATTCTAATTTGATCATATCCTGAACGAAGATCCAACTTGGTAAAATAAATTTCTCCATGTAATTCATCAATCACAGGAATGGGAAATTTATCTTTAATGGTGAGCTTATTGAGCTCCCTATAATCCGGACACATTTGCCATGATCCATCCTTCTTGTGTACCAATACTACATGAACAGAGAAAGAACTTTGACTAGGTTGAATTATACCTGCCTCTAACATTTCTGCAATCATATGTTCAATTTCGCTATTTTGGACATAAGGATATCTATAAGGCCTGATGTTTGGAGGAACACTTCCTGGAATCAAATGAATAGCATGATCATGATCATGAATAGGTGGAAGTACTTTGGGAGTTTCAAACACCTTGGAATGATTGTCCAAGACTTTTTGGAGATTTGCAGAAATAGATGATTTTGATGTTGGAACTTCTAGTGAGCATAATTGTGCAATTACACCTCGTTGTTATTTCTTTAGAAGTTTTTTCATGAAATTAGAGATTATTATCTTTCCCGGCTTCCCCACAATACCCCGTAATTCGACTTCCTTTCCTTCTGAAAAAAATTTCAAGAAAATTTCTTGAAAATTAAAAGCTACCGTCACCAAAGATTGTAACCATTGTACTCCTAGTACAACATCAGCACCTCCCATAGGAATGGAAAGAATTGGACTAGTCAATACATATTCCCCCATGGTTAACTTGATATTATGGAATTTTATAGAGCAATTTATAGTTCCTCCATTTAGAACCATCACTTGACATTCTGGTGTTGGGTATAGGAAACAATTTAATTCTTTGGCTACCTTACAATGAATAAAATTATGGGTGCTACCTGAATCAATCAACACTATTACCTTTTTCTTCTTGATATGTACTTCTATCTTGAGAGTTTGAGGAGTGGTAATTCCTTCCAGTGCATTACACGATATGGTCCGATTCATTTCTGCCCCTTATATGGCTGGTTCCTGGTGTATATCCTCTTCTTGTTCATTTTCTTCTTCCTCTTCAAAATCTATGTAAAATAATTTCTTCTCAGCACACTTATGACCTTTAGTGTATTTGCTATCACAGCTATAGCAAAGCCCTTTTTCTCTTTTTTCTTCCAATTGTTTTGGAGTCAACCTTGTAGGTTGTGGAAATCTAGGCGTAGCAACACTTCCTTATTTATAGAAGTGAGTGGTAGGCTTCCTTGTTGCCATAATTTTACATTCAATTTTTCTTGCCAACCTGAATGCCTTCTCCAATGAATCATGTTCCAAAACGCGAACTTCATGTTGGATGTTATCCTTTAAAGTGCCTATGAAGAGATCAATCCTGTGTTCCTCTGGAATATCAGTTACCCTTATATTCAATTTTTGGAAGTCCTCAATGTGCCCCCCCACTAAACCCTTTTGTTTGAGATTTATCAATTGGCTAAAGAAGGTGTTGCTCTTTGTATCCTCATAATGTGCTATCATTTCCTCTGTAAAAATTGACCAAGTGACAATTTTTTTACAGGAGCAAAGCCATCAATACCAACAAATGTATTTTGTTTTAAATGTAAAGTTGCAATGCGTACCTTTTGTGCGTTTTTCACGTTATGGAGATCAAAATACTGCTCCATTTGTAGTATCCATGTTACAAGATCCTTTCCATAAAACTTCCTCATCTCCATTTTTGGAATATGGTGGTTCTTCCCACCAACATTAAAGTTTATGAAATCAATATTAACATTTATTTTGTTCTCATCATGAGTTTCTTCTACTATCTTTTCACCATTATGAAACATTTCTTGTATCAACTTTGTCAAACCTTCCATGTCTGCTTTTAGATCATTCTTCATGTTTTCCATGTTGTCTTTAATTTCATCCATCTTAGATTCCATGCTAGCTTCCATGCCATCCATCTTAGCTTCCATGCCTTTCTTCAAAACTTCCATTTCATTTTTTGTTGCTCTTTGCGAGAGCGAAATTTGGTGCACTTGCTCTTGTAATTTTGATAGATCATGTTGCAATTCTTCATTTTCATGAGTCATAGTAGAGCCTTCTGAAGGCTTAATGGGTGTTGAATTATTTTTACGGGGAATATTTTAGAACCTAATACTGATATATATTCTACAATATGCCCTTGGAATCAATTCAAATTGATTCTTCAAACAAGACTTATGCAATTCAGGAAAAAAAAAATACACACCTTTTTCTTGCTTTTGAGGAGCTCGATATTGAAATTGGATTATCTCTATGATTGCAGCACCTAAATATTTTAAGTTTGGTACTAACGTAGCCCTCTAAATTCTCTTTCTAATGCCGTAGGTCTGACCTAATTTGGATTCTCCAAGACAAAGTTGTGTCCAATCTCCCACAATGACCTAATTATGGACTGGTTCAGTAGAGCGAACTTGTACGACTTTCTGCATGTCACTGTTTCGTCCTTCGGCTCTAAACGTGATAGCCAAGAAACTACAGTCCGTGTACTTACAACTAATTTTTATGGTACTCCAATCCGATGCTTAGAGAGAGAGTTATGAATGTTTTCCCACGATCACCTCTTTGAGATGAATTTCGGGAGCCTGAAAAACCACTACCTTCCACAGATCATATCTCCGAAAATATTACGAACCAAGATCTGATTTTTTTTTATGAGTTTCCTCAGTATTTTGACTTTGTACCCTAAACATTTCAACTTCTAAACCTTCGTAGAAAAAAAATTATAGCGAAAATACCACGATGACCTGTTTAGAGTAATGAAACCCTAGAATCCAAACCTCTAATACCAAATGTTGTGTAACCAGCTCCAAAAATAGAAGAAAAGAGATATAAACACCTTAGAAATAAGCCAATTTGAGGGGGAAACCTCCAATACATTACATAAATGAGCAATTCTTGGATGATCCAATTTACAAAAGCTCCTTTCTATATATAGGAGTCCATGGGGCCATAACGTAATCGTAGTGGGGCCACACTGTAATCCTAGTCGACCTAACAATAATAATTTAAGGGCACAATAATAACAATATGGGGGTTACAATGGTACAATAATAACAATAAGGGGGTTACACTAACAACAATAAGGGACTATACTAGTAATATAGGGACCTAACAGGATATTCCCAAAATGTGTAAACCAAATCAAATTGTATGTGGCCCATGCCAACATGGAAAGAAAACCAAAAATAACCACAAAACTAAGGAATTCTCAACAAAAAAACCTTTGGAAATCATTCATGCAGATTTGTGTGGGCCAACTAGAACTCCAACTCTTCAAGGTGAAAGGTACTTTTCTCTATTTTTTGATGACTATACTAGAATGATGTGGATATATTTCATAAAATATAAATCCGAATAATTTGAATGTTTTAAGAATATTAAGGCTCTCATTGAGAATGAAAAAGATTCTAAGATTAAATGTCTTAGAATGGATAGAGGAGGATAATTCACCTGAAAAGAGTATGATGAATTATGTAAAGAGCATGGAATCGAAAGAGAACTCTCTACTACTAGGACAACCCAGAAAAATGGAGTAGTTGAAAGAAGGAACCGAACCATTTGGAGTACTAGCAGCCGATTTGCAACCAAAATTTTGGAGAGAAGCAGTTGGCACCACAGTTTATACCTTAAATCGAACTCAAATAAGACCAAATAATGAAAATACACCTTATGAATTATGTAAAGGAAGACGTGCTTCAGTAAAATATTTCAGCGTTTTTGGACGCAAATGTTTCATAAAAATAAATGATGACTCACCAGGTAAATTTGATTCTAGAGTTGATGAAGGAATATTTCTTGGATACTCCACTAGGAGAAAAGCTTACAAATTTTACAACTATCATCGACAAAGAATAGTGGAAAGCATTGATGTGAAGATTAATGAAGGCCTTCCAGCAAAAGGAATTGAAGATAATGAAGTTGAGCCTTTCTTTGAACAAAGTGAAGAAGAAGAACCTGGAAATGAAGAGCAGAATAAAGAACCTCAAAGTGAACCTCAAAATGAATCTTCAAAAAGTCCCTCCAAGATCAAGTTTGTTCAAATTTATCATCCAGAAGAACAAGTCATTGGAAATATAGATGAAGGAATCCAAACTCGAAGAAGGATGATAAGCACCCCTAGAAAATATGATGTGGCTCTATTACCTTTAATAGAACCTGAAATTTTTTCTCAAGCCAACAAAGATCCTTATTAGATAAAGGCCATGGAAGAAGAAATGTCTCAAATAAAAAAAAATGAGACTTGGGAACTGGTACCTCACCCAAAAGATAAAAATATAATTGGAACAAAATGGGTATTCAAAAACAAGATGACTGAAGATGGACAAATCATCATAAATAAAGCCAGACTTGTCTACAAAGGATACTCGCAAATCGAAGGAATTAACTTCGAAGAAACCTTTGCACCAGTAGCTCAAATGGAAGCCATAAGAATGTTTTTATCATTTACTTGCTAAAATGGATTCAAGGTTTATCAAATGGATGTAAAATAATAATTCCTGAATGGAGATCTCAAGGAAGAAGTTTAAATGGAGCAACCAAAAGGATTTGATCTTGCCGAAGGAAAAGACTTTGTATGCAAACTAAAAAAGGCCTTGTATGGATTGAAACAAGCCCCTAGAGCATGGTAGGCAAAGTTGGATCACTATTTGGAACAATAGGGTTTCAAAAAGGGAGTGGCAGGAAACAATCTCTACATGAAGATGGACCATTTCTGATCACTCTTGTTTACATTGATGACCTAATATTTGCTAGCAATAATGAAGAAATGAGCCATGAATTTTCTCTAAATATGTCCAAAAAATTCGAGATGTTAATGATTGGTGAATTGTCTTACTTTATTGGGCTGCAAATATCTCAAACCTCTGTAGGAATGTTTATATCTCAAGCAAAATATCTTAAAGACATGCTCAAAATATATGGGATGGAAGATTGTGCACCTATGAGCACACCGATGACCACAGATTGTAAATTAAGCAAAGACGATGATACCCCTCTCATAGATGCAACTCTTTACAGATTAATAATTGGAGCTCTCCTATACTTAACTGCTACACGACCAGATATTATGAAAGTAGTAGGAATGGTAGCAAGATTTCAGTCAAGTCCTAAATAATCCCATCTAGAAGCTATGAAGAGAATTATCAGATATTTGAAAGGGACAATTGATTTCGGTCTTTCGTATCCTAAGAGTTCAACTCTTATTATGACAACTTACTCTGATGCTGATTGGGCCGAAAGCATGGATGATCGAAAAAGTACCAGTGGAAATGCATTCTTTATGGGAGATTGTCTTGTATCTTGGATTAGCAAAAAACAAAAATCTATATCCCTTTCCACAGTTGAAGCTAAATATATAACTGCTGCTGAGTGTTGTACACAAATTATATGGATGAAGGAAGCCTTGAAGGATTCCAACATAGAAACTAAGAAACCAATCACAATTTTTTGCGACAACACTAGCGCCATCAGTCTTTCAAAGAATCCGATAATGCCCTCAAAGACCAAACATATTCCAATAAAATATCATTTTCTCCATGAACAAGTTGCTGAACAAAATATCAAGTTAGAATATGTCAATACAAAGGAACATATTGCAGATATATTTACAAAACCACTTCCTCGAGAAGCATTTGAATATCTTCGTCAAAATATGGGAGTTATTGCTCTTGCATCAAATTAAAACAAGCAGCTTGTTAAGGGGAGTAGCATGACCGGGGGAGCAGCATGACAGGGGGAGCATATTGGCACCCCATTCGCCATTGATGTCAAAGGGGGAGAAAAAGGTGGAATATTTCCATCAATCAGAAAGGGGGAGATTGTTAATCTAGCTTGTCATTGATGTCATATGATGATGAAAAAGTGTCTCTCATGTAGGGTATATGCTAAAGAATACATAATGAACCTTGCATAAAGTGTAAGTCATGTCAGTCATGAAGGACTAGGTGATCATGGAAGTATACATAATTAACCTTGCATAAAATATTTCCAAAGCGAAACATTAGTAGGCTTGAACAAAATATACGTTGAACATTTTATAATGCTTTAATCTGAACAAATTACATGCCATCTCCACCAAAATAGCAGTCGGCTTCAGGTCCATTTAAATTTTGGCTCAAACTACGACAACATTCACTATATATCCACAACATAAAATTAATCCAAAAGCATCGAAAATCGGATAGGTTCGATAAATATAAAAGAACAGTTCACATCTCGTGAACTCGGAAAAAGAAAAATACACTGATGTCCACAGGAATTTATGATTGTATTTATTTTTGGATAATATGCAATGGTGAATCCAATAGCACTCGTGAAATAGTAAGATAAGAGTCTGCGACAAACATATGTTCTAAACCTGAGAACATTTTCGAACTGAGGAAAAATAAATCTGACACCTCTAGCATCTATAGCAGAATTCCCATGCGGACCTAAGATAAGAAGGGTCATGCAGGGTATTTCGGGCTTGATCTGGAAACCACCGAAGTTTCTTCTACACAGTTTTCGCTCTAAAAGTTTGACCGCTTAACTTTGAATAAGACGTGACTTAGCCAACTGGACTCTGATTTGTGGATAGGTTAGCAGCTTGAATTGCAACCTTGTGGATGAGTGACCAAACCTGTGAACAGAAGCCTGTAACTGCAGAATAGTGGTATTCAGATCTAAGGCAGCTTACCTCAGATTATTGGAGTAGACTTTGTATGGCTCGAACACCTAGAAGCATCATTCCTTGGACCTTTTTTTGTGATTACCCTCTAATCTGAAGCTTTTTTGACTCGGAAAATGCCTTCAAACTTTCAGATCTATTGGTTCATATTTTAGTATCTTGGATTTGTGACAAGGCATTCAAAGTTGTGAAGACAAGCTCAAGTAAAGTCAAGGATAAGTCAAGCACAAGAAGTCAAGTACAGTGAAACAAACACAAGTTATTTTGGAGCTGATTGAACATCTGAGAAGTTGAACAGTGAAGAATTTTGTTAAATAAATTAAAGTAAGTATTATTCTCATTCTCCATCAAAAGAAGATAAGAGGGATTGGTGTCGTTCAGGTAGGAGCCCCTAAACACAAGGTTGGTGCCTTGGAAAAGATAGGGTTGAAGCCCTAGAGGTCAGAGCCTCATCAAAGTCCAAGTTGGTGCTTGGAAACAGGTTGGTGCCTGTTTCATTAAAAGGTTTGGTGCCCTCACTCATCTATTGTATACTATTATTAGAAAGGAGATTGAAATTCTTATTAATCCTTAATATTATCACTATACACCTCTCTGTCTTTAATTGTGAAGAATCTAACTGGCAATAATTAACAATTGAAAAGAAATACTGATTCACCCCCCTCTCAATATTTCCAACAGATTTATTGGAAATGATGCTACATTGTGGTGATATGTGATTGTTTCAGTGATATGTCACTGGTTCAACTGTCTATGTATGGTTCAATTATTGATTTAGTATAATAGTTATTCATGATTTTGTTTTATACTGAGAAAGAACATACATACACGAGTTTTATTCAGTACAGTCGCATACATATTTTGATATTTGTTTGTTCTTGTTGGTTTTTACATTCGGTTGTTTGATGCTTCATAAATTCAGTTGATTTGTAGTGTTTTAGTGACTTAGATTCAATGCTTCAGATTGACGTGTTTTTTTGGGTTCATTGTTGATATGGATCGAGTTTGAAAATGTGATGAAAGGTGGCGTACAAGTTGTTTGATGATTTTTTGACATGTTGCTAGGTCCCTATAATATTAGTGTATACCATTATTGTTATTTTTAGTGTAACCCCCTTATTTTTATTGTTGTGCCCATTTAGTCCTCATATTATTATTATTGTGCCCCATAGAATCCCACTATTGTTATTGTTATGCCCTTACATTCTTATTGTTATGTCGGCTAGGATTATATTGTGACCCCTTGGACTCCTAAATATAGAAAGGAGGTTTTTTCATTTGTATCATCAAAGAATTATTAATTTATGTAATGCAAATGAGGTTTCCCCTTCAAAGAGGCTGATTTCTAAGTCCTTGATCTATTTTTCCTTCTATTTTTTGAGTTGGTTTCATAACATTTGGTTTAAGAGCTTTGGACTCTAGGGTTTCATCGCAGAATTTTCGCTATAACATTTTTTCTACGAAGGTTTATTAGCTAAAAAAATAATGATTTGAGCTCAACTCATGAGGAAATCCGTGTAAAACTTTCAAATCTCGGTTCACTACATTTTCAGAGATATGATTTGAGGAAGCTGGGTTTTGGCAAGCTCCATAATTTCATCTCAAATAGGTGGCCAAGGAAAAATTGTCATAAATTTCGTTTCTGACATTGGATTGGAATTCTGTAAAAAGTGACCAAAAGTGCACAAACTGTAGTTTCTGGTATATCAATTTCAATACTAAAGGTCAAAAAAGAAACTGTGGCACGCCGTACAAGTTCTGTATGCTGAACCATCCAATTATTAGGCCATTGTGGGAGATTGGGCATAATTTTACCTTGAAGAATCCAAATTAGGTTTTAACTATGGCATTAAAAAGAAGATGTAGAGGGATATAATAGGGTCAGAGTTCATATCTTGTGGATTTGAAATTACAGAGATACACTAGTTTCAATATTGAGCTCCTTAAAAGCAAAAACAATGTGTGTATTTTATTTTAAAAATTGCATAAGTATTCTTTGAAAATTCAGTTTGAAGTGATTCCAAGGGCATATAGAATAATATATACCAGTATTGGGTTTTAAAATGCCCCCAAAAAATAATTCCACGCCCATTAAGCCTCGTAGAAGGCTCTATTATGGCTCATGAAGAGGAAGAAGTGCAACATGATATATCAAAATTAGGAGACCAAGTGCAACAAATTTTGCTTTCGCAAAGACTAACAAAAAATGAGAGGGAAGCTAAGATGGATGGTATGAAGAAAGACATGAAAGGCATGGAATATAATATGGATGGTTTGAAGAATGGTGTGGAAGCCAAGATCGATGGTATAGAAGAAAAAATGAAAGGAAACATGGAATATGTGAAGAATGGTCTAAAAACAGACATGGAAAGTTTGAAGGAAGGTTTGACAAATCTGATACAAGAAATTATTCCTAATGGCGAAACAATAGTAGTTGATACTCATGATGAGAAAAAAATAAATGTTAATCATGTTTTTATAGGCTCCAATGTTGTATTTAAGACCCACCATATTCCAAATCTCGTTATGAAGAAGATTTATGGCAAGGATCTGGTGACATGGATACTATAGATGGAGCAATATTTTGATATCCATAATGTGAAAAACACGTAAACGGTATGCATTTTAACTTTATATTTAGAAAAAAATACATTTGTATGGCATTCATGGCTTTGCTCTCGTAAAAAAAATGTTATTTGGTCAAATTTTACGGAGGAAATGATAACACATGATGAGGATACAAAGAGCAACACCTTCGTTTTCCAATTGATAAATCTCAAACAAAAGGGTTAAATGGTGGAGCACATTGAGGACTTCCAAAAATTGAATATAAGGCTAAATGATATTCCAGAGAAACACATGATTGACATCTTCATAGGGAATTTAAAGGATAACATCCAACATGAGGTTCGCCTTTGGTAACCTGATTCATTGTAGAAGGCATTTAGGTTGGAAAGAAAAATTATGGCGAGAAGGAATCCTACCACTCACAACTATAAATATGGAAGTGTTTCTACTCATAGACTTCCACAACCTACATGGTTGACACCACAACAATTGTAATAAAAAGGAGCAAAAAATATTTGCTACAATTGTGATAGAAAATACACTAAAGGTCATAAGTGTGGTAAGAATAAATGATTTTACACAGATTGTGAAGAAGAGGAAGAAAAGGAACAAGAAACTTCAAAATAAGAGGATATACACCAGGAACCAAACTTAGAGGAATAATAAATGAATCAAACCATATCTTGTAATGCATTGGCAAGAATTACCATTCCTAAAACTCTCAAGATAGAAGGACATATCAAGTGGAAAATTTAATAGTGTTGATTGATTCAGGTAGTACCAGTAATTTTATTCATTGTAAGGTAGCCAAGGAATTGAGTTGCTTCTTATACCCAACACCAAAGTTTCAAGTGATGGTTTCAAAAGGAGGAACTATAAATTGCTCTGGAAAGTGCCATAATATCAAACTAGCAATGGGGGATATGTATTGAACAATCCAATTCTCTCAATCCCAATGGGTGGTGCTGATGTTCTACAAGGATTACAATGGTTACAATCTTTGGGGATGATAGATTTTAATTTTAAATAACTTTTCTTGAATTTTTTTTTCGGAAGGAAAGCAAGTTGAATTACGGGGTATCGCAGGGAAGCCAAGAAAGATAATTATCTCTAATGTCATGACACATCTTCTAAAGAAAGAAAAACAAGGTGTAATTGCACAATTATGCTCACTACATGTTCAAACACCAAAATTATCTATTTTTCCAGATCTCTAAGAAGTCTTGGAAAATCATTCTAAGGTATTTGAGACTCCCAAAGGACTCCCACATATTCGTGATCATTCTCATGTTATTCATTTGATTCCAAGAAGTGTTCCTCCAAACATCAAGCCTTATAGATATCCTTCTCAAAGGAGTCAGATTGAACGTATGGTTACATAAATTCTAGAGGATGCTATAAAACAAGCTAGTCAAAGTTCCTTCTCTGCTCTAGTAGTATTGGTGCACAAGAAGGATGGATCATGGCATATGTGTGCAGATTATAGGGAGCTCAAAAATATCACCATTAAAGGTAAATTTCCCATCCTCATGATTGAGGAATTATTGGATCAATTACATGGATCAATTTACTTCACCAAGCCAGATCTTCGTTCTAGATATCATCAAATTATAATGAAGATTGAAGACATTCTGAAAAAAAAAAATTCAGATATCATGAGGGTCATTATGAATTTTTGGTCATGCATTTTGGCCTTACTAATGCACCTTCCCCATTTCAAGGTTTGATGAATTCCATTTTCAAACCCTTCCTTAGAAAAATTGTATTAGTATTTTTTGATGATATACTAATCTAAAAGTCTTTGGAGGATCATGTTCAATATGTTGACATGGTGCTCAAAGTATTGGAGGAGAAACCATTATATGAAAAACCCTCAAAATGTTTCTTTGGAGTACGGGAGGTGGATTATTTGGGTCATATCGTATCTCATGAGTGTATTAAGGTAGACCCTAACAAAATTAAATACATAGAGGAATGGAAAATCCCTACAACCATAAAGCATCTTCAAGGATTTCTGGGGCTAACATGGTATTATCACAAGTTTGGTAAGAATTATGGGGGAATATCGACACCTTTAACATCATTACTGAAGAAAGATGAATTTTCTTGGACTCCAGAAGCAATTAAGGTCTTTGAACATCTTAAAGAGGAAACATGCCAATCACCGGTCTTAGCTACTCCAGACTTCACAAAAACCGTTATTGTGGAATGTGATGCCTCAAGAAATGGAATTGGTGTGGTTTTAATGCAAGAAGACCCATTTATTTTTAAAGTTGTCTAATAAAAGGAAAGTAGTTACTGAAATCTATTTATGACAAGGAAATGTTGGCAATGCTACATGCACAAAAGAAATTGCGACCTTACCTAATGGGAAGACACTTCAAGGTAAAAATAGATCATGATAGCCTTAAATACTTTTTGGAACAAAGATTATCTTAAGAAGAGAAAAAAAAATGGGTCAAAAATATTTTGGGTTATGACTTTTAAATCATCTTCAAAAAAGGGAAGAAAAATGTTGTTGCAGATGCACTCTTAAGATAGAATGAGGATGTAGAAGCATTTCTTTGTGCCATTTATATTATCCATCGTGAGTGGATAACCAAAGCAAGGGATGAATGAAATACTGATGAAGAGGTATGGACACTCATTCAAAAGTTGCAGCAAGATCCCAAAACATCTGAAACATTTAGTTGGAAAAATTATTAATTTTGGTACAAAGATTGCTTATATCTTTGTAAGAATTCCCATCTAAAACAAAAGATTATTTTGGAATTTCACACCTCTCCCTTAGGAGGGCAGTCAGGATTTTTAAAAACTTACCACTGGGTCAAGAAGGAATTTTTTTAGGATGGCCTTAAATACGATATTCAAAATTTTCTGGAAGAATGTTTGGTTTGGCAACAAAATAAAGTTGAGACAATTAAGACCAGAGGTTTTTTAAAGCTTATCCATTCCAAGTCAATGTTGGGAGGAGCTTTCAATGGATTTTATCAGAGGTTTACCCAAGTCCGAAGGAAATATTATCATCATGATGGTAGTTGATAAACTTACCAAGTACACACACTTTTTTCCATTATATCACCCATTTAAAGCCAGTATAGTTTCTACTATATTTATGGAAACAATTCAAAAGATACATTGAGACCCAAAGATTATTTTAAGCGACAGAGATCCCATTTTTACAGTAAATTTTTGGACGACATTATTTTCTTGTTTCGGTACTCAATTAGCTCATAGCTTATCACATCATCCTCAACCTGATGGGCAAACTAAGATAGTGAAGGAATGCTTGGAATGCTATATTTGTTGCTTTGTATCTGATAAACAAACACAATGGTTCAAGTGGTTGCCTCTGGTTGAATGGTGGTATTACACTACCTTCCATACTGCAACAAAAATGACCATGTTTATGGTAGTTTATGCATATCATCCACCCTCCATCACATCATCTTTAAAAGGAAATTCTAAGGTTTAAGTAGTGGAATATCACATCGAGCATCAACAACAAGTTCTCCAATGCTTAAAGGATAATCTCACCTTGGCGTAGAATCGAATGAAACAACAGGAAGATCAACATCGCAAGGAATGAAGTTTTGATGTAGGAGACTGTATATTTTTACGGCTACAACCATACAAACAAATTTCCCTCAATAAATCTAAGAAGGATAATAAATTATCACCAAAGTATTATGGTCCTTACAAAGTGTTCCAAAATATTGGTATTATTGCATACAAATTGGAACTTCCTGCATCTTCCAGAGTGCACCCAGTTTTCCATATTTCATGCATAAAGAACGTTATAGGTGACAAGCTCCGAGTTCAAACAATATTACCAGAACTTGACGAAGAAGGAAAAATCATATTGGAACCTGAAGCGGTCACATAAACAACTGAGAACTTGACATCTACGAAATCAATCAATTTGAGAGTATCTCATCAAGTGGAAAAACTTACCCGCTGATGATTCAACATGGGAGGATGAGAATTTTATACGGAAGCATCCAAAACTACTCAATGATTGAAGAAAACACTCTTTTGAAGAAGATGTTGAAATCACAATTGTCATTAGACCAAAACCCGTAGGCGTTAGTCTCCGCTACAATCACTAGAGTTAGGATCCACAAGAGGCGGTTAGTCCATGTCGTGAAACACACGGGGAGCGTTGAACCCAATGTCGAACAATCTCCCCCGCAATGCAAGCCGGGTGAGTTTCGAACTCGATACCTGTCACTCTAATACCACTTGTTGGAATCAAAATTACTGTTAGACCAAAACCTGTAGGTGTTAGTCTCCGCTAAAATCGCTAGAGTTAGGTTCCATGAGAGGCAGTTAGTCCATGTCGCGAAACACACAGAGAGTGTTGAACCCAATGTCCAACAAGAGAGGGGCATGCTAGGTCGCTATAATACTATTATATCCCCATATTGTTACTATTGTGCCCTATAGAAACCCACTATTGTTATTATTGTGCCCTTACATTGTTATTGTTATGTCAGCTAGGATTATATTGTGACCCCTTTGACTCCTATATATATAAAGGAGGTTTTTTCATTTTTATCATAAAAGAATTTTTTATTTATGTAATGTAAAGGAGGCTGCCCCCTTGAAGAGGCTCATTTCTAAGTCATTGATCTATCTTTTCTTCTATTTTGTGAGCGGGTTTCATAACACAAATAGATATAGTGTGAAACATTTTAAAAAGTGGTCCAGAAGGAGCTAACGATTGCAACCTTCATAGATGGGGTAGGAGCTCCCTTCTAGTAGAAGCTAGTAAACAAGATTAGGGGGTTGTAGCTTCCTTCTAGTAGGAGTTAGAGAATGAGTGGAGGTTGTAGCTTCCTATAGGTGGGTTCTTGCATACTGATAAGAGTCTGCATTATTACAAAAAATGTAATGAAGATTTTATTTATAAATAAGAAAAAAGACAAATACAATAACAAGTATGGTTTTCTCAGACATTGAATTTTCACCTGAAAATCCTAGTGCTCTGTGTGTTTCTCATTTCCTACTATTTATTTATGTTCTTTACAACACGCTATAAAGTAATTACTTTACTGATGCATTTTTAAAAGGTAATCATCTTATAGAACACATGAAATATCGATAAACTGGATATACATTGTTTTCTTTCTCTGAAGTTGTATACATACATATGTTTCTCTAAGAAAGTAGCGTAAAAAATTTAGTATATAAAATTTGAAAGTTAAAGTTTAAAAAAATGATACACCCCACCCCCTCTCAGTATATTTCCAACAATTTGTATCAAATCTAGGTTCCTTAGAAGAATATTACTCACTTAAAGGTAGAACCATCAAGATGAGTAGTCAAGGCCAAGAATTTTCTATTAAGCCACCTCTGTTTAATGGAACTAAATTTGTATTTTAGAAAGCCATAACTAGCGCATATTTACAGGAACTTGGAGTTGATGTATGGGAAATTTTTGAAGGTGGATATCGATATCGAACTTCCATTCCCACAGATGATGCAGAGAAGAAAAAATATGAGAGTAATTCAAAGGTAGTGAATGTTATCTTAGGAAGCTTGGCTGAATCAAAATTTGTGAAGTTCATGCAGTTGAATGCCGCAAAGGCTATATGGGACAAGATTTTCCAAAGCTATGAAGGTGACACTAAGGTAAAAAAAGTTAAACTTAAAATTTTTAGAATTCAATATGAGACTCTTAGAATGCGTGATGATGAAAGTATTGTTGGAAATACTGAGAGGGGGGTTGAATCAATATTCCTTTCAATTAGAGCATTAGTTAATCTTCAATTATTATCAGTGTTTGTACAATGATAACAGTAAACAAAAGGAACACAAATGCACATAGTTTTTAAGGTGGAAACCCACTTCGGGAAAAAAACCACCTAATTATTTTCTAATAATTATTTAATATTCAACTCCAATTGAAAATAAAGCTCCAACTTCCTAGAATCTAGAAAAGCATTCTTCTCCAAGTCCCACTGGATGGACGCTCCAACGCCCGAGATTCTTCAGTAGTCAACTGAACAAATGCCCCAACAGCCAATGAGCTACAATTCACCCTAGCACCACCCTACCATCCTGAATTTTTCACAGGCTTGAACCTATTAGTGACTTCATGCACCAGCCTAGCACCACCCTACCACCCTATAGATGAATAGAAGAAGAATGGACTCCCGTACCAGGGAAAATGGTCCACTTTACAATAAAATGATGTAGAAGAATAAGACACACTAGACCATAACCCCAACTATGACACAACCACCTAATGAGGATCCTAGACTTTCTGACACTTCCTCTTCAACTCTTGGCAGATAGACACTAGTACAATTTTTACAATAATGTATTTACAATGACTTAGTACAATGATACCTTTATAGTGACTATATGTAGTGTTGCCCACTTGAAGACTTCATGTGATGAACTACTTGCTGTTGTTCTTTACCTTGGTTTCTGCACTTGTCATGCTACCCTCTTCTGCACCTTGCTTTTCTTTTCTACCCTACAAATTCTGGTCCTTTACAACCCTTGACAACACATGATCTAGCTTTTTCTTGCCTTCTAGGAGCTCGATATTGAATCTGGTGTATCTATGTTATTTTAGATCCCCAATATTTGATTTTCAGCCCTATAGTATTACTCTGAGTCTTCTTTCCAATGCCATAGGCTTGACCCAATTTGTATTCTTCAAGAAAGAGTTATCCCCAATCTCTCCCAATGCCCTAATTATGGACTGTTTCCGTAGAGCGAACTTGTACAACGTGCCACATGTCATTGTTTATTCATTCGGCTTTAAAACTGATACAGAAAAAAAAAGTCCCTACACTATCTGCCACTTCTTACAGAATTCCAATCTGATACTTAGAGAGAGAGTTATGAAAATTTTTCCAAGGTCACTTCTTTGAGATGAATTTCAGGAGCCTACAAACACACTGACTTCCACAGATCATATCTCTGAAAATATTGCGCACCTTGATCTAAAATTTTTATAGGAGCATCCTTAGGATTTTAGAATCACCTCATAAAAATTTCTAATTCTTAACCTTCGTATAAAAAAAGTTATAGTGAAAATGCCACAATGACCTATTTCCGATAGTGAAATCCCTACATAAGGAGGATATGAGGATCACAATTTATATAAATGCTTAGGTTGAGAGGGGCTTCAACAAGTGAACATGGGAGGGATTTTAGGAGCTTAAAAATTATTAATTATTGACCTTTCAATGACCCATGCCACAACCCCATGGGGTTTTAGCCCACTAACTAAGGTTACAAACTTCAAACATGAATATATCTCAAACCATGAAGAATTACGTGGTGTGCCATATATCAACAAAAACATCTCGACAAGTAGAAACCATCAAAATAGTTCTTTACCTAGAATATAGTAATTTGGTAGGTCGAAATTACCATGCAATATTGGGTTAGCCCCTGGTGCTGCTTGGGTTGACATCAATCACAACCGCTGATCAACAGTTCTTGTTGGAATCATAATTGCCATTAGACCAAGACCCGGAGGCCTTAGTCTCCACTACAATCACTAAATTTAGGATCCACGAGAGGCAATTAGTCCATGTCATGAAACACAAAGGGAGCATTGAACCCAATGTCCAACAATCTCCCCCACAACGCGAGTCGGGTGAGTTTTGAACTCAAGGCCTGTCACTCTGATACCACTTGTTGGAATCACGATTGTTGTTAGACTAAAACTTGTAGGCTTTAGTCTCCGCTAGAATTGCTAGAGTTAGGATCAACGAGAGGTGGTTAGTCCATGCCGCGAAACATGGGAGGCATTGAACCCAATGTCCAACAAGTATTGCAAGTTTTTTCCTTAGAGTATATGATATCATTAACTCAATGAAAAATATTGGTGAAGTAATAAAGGATTCTACTATTGTTTAGAAAATTTTAAGATCTCTAACCTCAATGTTTGATTCCAAAGTCTCTTCCATTGAAGAAATGAAATATTTGAAGAATATCATAATTGAAACACTCCATGGGATTCTAAAAACTTATGAAAAGAGAAAAGGGGGTCCACTAGATATTAGAGAATAAACATTAAAATATACACACAAGGGAAACATAAGGAAGTGCCTAAGGAAACATGTTATGTTTGAGAAGAAAAAGAAGCAAATTTTGTGAGGAAACTCTAGGTACGAACTAGAAGGTTCAAAGGTAAGATTACTTTTAAATGTTTTTCTTGTTGAAGGGTAGGTTACTGTGCCACTAAATTTCCTTATAAAGAAATTCATGAGAAAGGAAAGAATGTTAAAATAGATTTTTATAGTAAAAAAATATGTATACTCATGAAGATAGTGAATATTTTTCCAATATTGAGGATGATAAATATGATAAAGATTATCCGTTGCTTATGGAATTTGAATACCTATGTGTGTATGGGTTTTATGATGTATTTATGATTTATCTAAAACAAGTTGATAGACTCAAGGCTATAAGCAAAAATAAAGAAAATGAAATTTATATTTATAAGGAAAACACTCTTGTTGAAGAAATAGCTCAGGTAAAAAAATTGTATAGAAGACGCTGAATTAGCTGAAGAAATTTTGAAGAAACAAGTTCTAGAAAAGAAAAGGCACTGTGAAAAATTAGAACTTGAAATAGTGGGTATAAGAAAGGGAAGCTACTCAAAAAGGTATTATACTCCCAAGTATTCTTACTTCAATGGGCAATGCTTCACTTGTCACAATTTTGGTCACAAAGAAATTCAATGTGTTGCTTATAAAATAATTATTACTAGAGAAGAAAGAAAACAACAAAATGTGATCAAGGAAAATAAGTCTTCTTATAATGTTTTCTCACCTCTTCACACCGATATTGAATGTTCTATTTTCAACAAATTTGGTAATGAATAAACTGAATGCTGAAGAAAAATGAAGCCATCTTACTAGCATGAATAGAAAGCAATACCACCGAAGGTATGCAAAAAGAAAATCACTGCCTCTGGAAATTATGGTCTAGCTTTGTATGCAGGAGATCAAGAGAAATTATGGTACATTGATAACAAGTGTTCAAAGCATATGGCAGGTGACAGAGATAGGTTTACCTTTTTAATGAAATAAATAAACAAAAAAATGTGATTTTTCGTATAACTCACATGTTGCTACCAAAGGGAAAGGAATTGTATTTTTAAAGGAAAAGGTCAAGGCTGGAAATATATTATTTGTTGATGGGTCAAGAAATAACTTGTTAAGTGTGAGTCAAATGTGTGATAAAGGGAATGAATTTAATTTAAAATCAAAGAATTTTGTGGTAAGGAATATGGATACATGTAATATCATTATAAAAGGAACCAGAACTCTTGGAAATCTCTATGTCTAAGAAGGCGACCAAGAGTATTGTTATTTAAGTGAATCTGTAGAAAGTTTCCTTTGGCACAAAAGGTTAGGGAACCCAATATTTTATCAATTATACAAATCAAGCATGATGGGAGCAGTTCGTGACTTGCCCCAACACCTCTTCACCTCAAAATAACATATGCAAATAATGTCAATTTGGTAAGAAAACTGGCGTTTAGTTTAAAGCTAAAGAAGCTACCTCAAGTAAGCCACTTGAACCTATTCACACTGATTTTATGTGGTCCTATGAGAAATAAATCTCCTTGTGGTGAACACTACCTCATATTATTCGTTGATTATTTTATAAGAATGTGTTGGATTGACTTACTAGAACATAAAGGCGGGGCATTTGATACATTTAAAGTATTCAAAGCTCTGGTTGAAAATGAGTTAGATCTAAAAATAAAATGTCTTATATATGATAGAGGATGAGAGTTTATATTAGATGAGTTTCTAAGTTTTTGTCAACATCATGGAATCAAAAGACAATTTTCCATAGCTAAAACTACTCAACAAAATGGAGTGATATAAAGAATGAACATAACATTCCAACAAATGGAATATGATTCCAACAAATGGAATATGACATTGTTGATGATCCATGAACACCTCACACCTTCAGGGGAGAAGCAACACATACAACCATGGATATACTTAACAAATCTTATGTTCGAGTAAATAGTGATAAAACTCAACATGAACTATGGTTTGGTAAGCTTGCAACTTTCAAACACTTAAGAATTTCTAGAAGAAAATGTTACATAAAGAAAAATTATGATAATATTGGAAAGTTTGAATCTAGATTTGATAAAAGAATCCTCCTTAGATATTCTTTAAAAGTAAAGGATATAAATGTTATAAATCAAAGGCTTCAAAATATTTTTGAATGCATATATGTCATGATTGATGAAGCATCCATAGGTACCAAAAGAGAAGAACCAACAGATGATAAACCTCTCACTGCTATAAGCCAAAAGGTTGTATGAGAACGAAATAGGGAAAAATTAGAAGAAGGAAATGAAAATACAAACACACCATAAAATACTCCATCAAGGTATGTTTAGAAAAATCATCCTGAATATCAAATTCTAGGTGAAAAGGGAGCAAGAATACAAACTAGAATAACTCTTGTTGTAAATTCTAATTACTTAGACTTACTATCCACAATTGAACCTCAAAATTTGATTCAAGAAAGAAAAGATCAAATATAAAATCACCTTACATGGGAATCAGTGTCAAGGTCTCATGATAAAAATGTAATTGGGACAAAATTGGTGTTCAAGAAAAAGTAAATGAAAATGGAGAAGTAATTTGAAACAAAGAAAGACTTGTTTTCAAAGTCTATGCTCAACAGGATGGGATAGACTTTGAAGAAACATTTGCACCTATAACTAGACTTGCATCCATAAGAATTTTTCTTGCATTTTCCAGCTTTCATAATTTAATGTATATTAAATAGACCTTAAATATGGATTTTTAAATGGGGATGTAGAAGAAGAAGTTTATATTGAACAACTTGAAGGATTCATTGTTGGAAATGATAAAAAGCTTGTTTGAAAACTTAAGAAGCCATTTTATGGGGTGAAACAAGCTCCTCGTGCATATTATTAATGTCTTAATAGGTATCTTCAGTAATTATGGTTCAAAAAGGGGTTTGTAGATAACAATTTATATATCAAATTTGATAAACACAAGCTTTTAATAGTTTTTTTTTATGTAGATGACATCATATTTGGAAGAAATGTAGAATCTATGAGTCAAGGATTGCTTTAGCTATGGAGGAATAATTTGAAATGTCTCTACTTGGAGAATTAACATACTTACTTTGTCTTGAAGTTCATCAAACGAAAAATGGTATCTTTCTTCCTCAAACCAAGTACCTCAAACATATTTTGAAGAAATATGGAATGGAATACTGCACACCTATATGCACATGAATGGTAACATGATGTAATGCTAGTTGGAATGATGAATATCCTTAAGTTAATCAACCAGAATATAGATCTATGATTAGTGTCTTGCTCTATCTTACAGGTACAATACCAGAAATTATGCATTCAGTTAGAATTGTTCGATGATTTAAAGAAAATCCTAAGGAAAGTCATCTCCAAGTAGTTAAGAGACTATTCAAGTATCTACAAGGAACTCAATAATTTGGTCTATGGTATCCCAAAAATGAATACTTTAAAATTCATTTTTACACAAATGCAGATTGGGAAGGTAATGATGATGATTGAAAAATTACTAGTGGAGGAGAATTTTACTTTGGACCTTGCTTAGTTTCATGGCTTAGCAAGAAACACAGTTATATCACTTTATCTATTGCTAAGGAAAAATATGTTGTTTCTGCATCTTGTTGTACTCAACTTTGATGGATGATTCAAACATTTCTATAAATTCAAGTTAGTTTTCCTCAACCTATCCCTATTCTCTGTGATAATACTAGTTCCATAAGTATCTCTAAAAATCTTGTCACGCATTCAAAAACCAAGCATATTCCAATCAAATATCGTTTTCTGAGAGATTAGGTGCTTGAAAAAAAATTCAAATTGGAATATGTTCCTTGAAAAAACAAGTTGCAGACTTATTTATATAGCCACTACCATGTCATTCTTTTGAATATCTCAGATAGAAATTAGGCATTATTTCTTCCTCTTCACTCTCCTGATTTTTATAATAGGTATATCATATTCAAGGGGAGTTGTGGTGGTAAATTACCAGAATTTACTTTGTTTACACGGATGGTATGAAGGGAAATGGTGTATATACGTGGTTTCTGAGTTAGACAAATGAATATACCTCTCTGTGATTGAAAATGAGTGGGACAGATTTAGGGGGAGGTTCCTATATGATTACATCATTTCATTTTTGGTATTCTGGTTTTGACATCGGTTTGGTGTAGTCTATTGGTTAAAGCGGATAATCTGTTATTCCTCTAATATTTCATATTTTTCATTATGGTTTCTTGAGAATTTCTTGTTTCATATCTTTGTTGATGTATGGATGTCAATGTTATTACTACTGAAGATACATATGTTATTGTTCTGTCAATATTTATCAATGATGCATGGATTCCAAATGGTGAAGCTATGGATGATTCCTATATTTTTCTTATCTCACCTGATATGAATGATGAGGAGGATGTGTATGCTATGGTCAGTATTTATGTTTTTTCTTTTTTTCTAGAGTTACTCGGTGATGATTTGAAGAATTGCATCCTTAGCGACATGTGGATGATGTTGAGGATAGTGATGCTACATTTTCTTATATTTCATAGCTTATTTATGATGAGGATGTTGATCTTTATTTTATGTTTTTGCTATCATATGTTCAAGTCACATGTTCCTATTTGGTGTATGGTTATTTACCATAACTATCATGGCCCTAATAGCTCACTATTGAGGTCTCAGGTTCTATTTATAAGTGTCATATGTATCTCTTGATGTAAAGGTCATGAAAATACCCACATTTTAAATCATCATAAAAGCCAGCCATGCGTGGGCTATTACGATCAATTCATATCGTGTATGTGATCTCGTAATGTTGGGACATTCATGTAAAATTTTGATCCACTGTGTAATCCCAATCCGCTGGGAAATTGATGTAATCATGGGAGCATAAAATCAATGGCCATAGGAAAGGTCATATTTGGTTGAGTCATTAAGTCTTGTACTTTATTGAATATATTCATATGGTTCATCATATGCTTAGCCAAATCATGGTCAGTGTGCAATTTTCATATTCAGCAGATCAACCCTAAAACGATCCTCTCTACAAAGGGGGAGAGAATCCTTCATTAAAAATTGTTAAACCATTTTCCCTTGATTTCAAAGGGGGAGATAAAATCTGTGTTTCGAAAGAGGTGTTATTTACAAATGTGTTTTTAGATGTTTACATGTGGTGGTGAAACACCAAAGTGGCCATCAAGCCCAAAGGGGGAGATTGTTGGCATTATGGCTAAAGTGTTTTCCTTGATGGAAAATTACTTAATAAATATGTCAGCGTCACCATGGAGCTAATGGAGATTAGTACAGATGCAGAATATGGTATGGACAAAGAAATTTCAGTTCAGAGACAAATGAATGATAAAGGTGACATTTGAGAAAGTATATGCATATCCTATGAATAAGGGTCACATACATACACTAGTTATACAAGTGAAAGTCATGTACATAATACGAACCATGGTATTTTGGATACTATGGGACATTGCCATGGTATTTTCCCATACTAATTGGTGCAAAAACAATTATTTTATCTCGTTAAATAATACTAACAACATTACCAAAGGATTTACCTAAGGTATTGCTCAAGGCTAAAGTTATATAAGGAGATGGAGATCAAGGTTTTAAGTGTGCAATAAAATTATCTATCCATATGTGATTTTTTTTAAGAAAGTGTGCACCAAGAAGCAAGGAGAATGTTCAAATCTAATAAATTTGAAAGCATTATGAAGGGTAATAAAATACTTGTTTGATCTGTTTATTATTATAATGTTAGATCTGTAGCTATTATTACGGTTTTATCTAAATATAGATATGCATGTCGAGATATGGGTTTAACAGATGATGTGAATTGTTGCAAAGGTTTGAATCGGTACATCAGTATCTATATGTAGGGTTTCTTCAGGATTTTCACATACATACGTAGATCTATCTCTATAGGGTCATGTATATATTCTAAGATAAAGTTTGAAGTATGTTAATATATGTACGTTGGTGTTATGCATAATATTAGCAAACATGCGTTGATTTGTTCTATGGAAATCATGTATATATCTTAGTGTTTGCAGTGCACTTTGATGATGGTGGTTGATAATTTATACAATGTTTTATATTGTCTATTAATGATGTATCTATCTTAATGATATGTGTGTGAAAATGAAAATTGGGTTGATTGATTGATAATAATGCTACAATATGGTGATCTGTGATTAGGTCAGTGATGTGTGTCTGTTTCAATGGTTTATGTATGGTTAAGTTATTGATTTAGTATTATAGCGATTCATGATCCAATTTTTAGTAGTTTAATATTTATATGTAGGTTTTATATAAAGAAAGTGTGTATATACACAATTTTTATTCAGTACAGTCGCGTACATATTCTGATATTTATTTGTTTTGGTTGAGTTCTACATTCATTAGTTTGATGCTTCATAAATTTAGTTGATTTGCAGTGTTTCAATGACAAAAATTTAGTGCTTCAGTTTGACATGTTTGATTTTGTTTATTGTTGATATGGGTCTAGTCTAAAAATGCGATGAAATGTGGCCGATAGGTTGTTTGATGATTCTTTGACAGGTGGGCCAAATGAGAAACATTTTGAAAAGTGGTCCACAAGGAGTTGAGGGTTGAAGCCTTTAGAGAGGGGATAGGAGCTCTCATCTGGTAGAAGTAGATAAAAAAGATTAGGGGGTTGTATGTCCCTTCCAGTAGGAGTCGGAGAATAAGTGGAGGTTGTATCCCCCTTACAGGTGGGTTCCTGCATACTGATAAGAGTCTACATCATTACAAGAAATGTAATAAATATTTTGTTTATAGATAAGAATGAAGGAAAAGATAAAAAAGCAGTGGTTTTATCCCACATTGGTTTTCCACCTAAAATACTTAGTGGTCTATGTGTGTTGCTCATTTTTTGTTATCTCTTTATGTTCTTTACTACACAATAGTAAGTAATTAATTTACTAGTGTGATGGTTAAAGGAAATAATATGATAAAACACATGAAAATTAAGTACAATGGATATACCCTATTTTCTTTCTCTGAAGTCGTGTAAATACGCAGGTTTCTTTAAGAATAGTAGTATATAGAATTGAATATTAAGAAAAAATAAGATAAAACATGAAATTTGAAGCAAAACTTTTGTATTAGAGTTCATATAAACTATTTTAATGACAAAACACAATGTTTTATTTAAATATTCCTTTTTTAATGGTTTTTTTGAAAGAGTGCTTAATACACAAACTATAGGAAAAAATATGAAACTAAGAAGCTAAGCTTTGGCATTAGATGAGATATAAACTCTTTTAATAAAAAAAACCCAACATTTTATTTTCTCTCCCCATTTAATCGATATGACATATTTCCCTTATTGGTTAGGGTTTTGAGGTGGCAAGTGAACGATCTCTTGTATATATTATAACATTTTTTAGGTACATCAAATATTTTCCACAATTCACCACTTTAAAGAGCTTTGAATCTATTTTTCAACATAGAAAATTATGCCTAAATTGAATTGTCTGGATGAAAGACAAGGTTTGTTGAATGCAACATTCTTGTATTGCTTGGATTTTCTCCACTGAAGAAGGGGTATATGTGGGGGCTATATCTCCCTGAATAAATTTTCAAGCACTATGAATTAATGGAAATTAGAAGTACATATTTCCATATTATGCCCTTCATGACAGTAAGGCCTTTCTATATCACATGATTACAAAAGACCTTTATTTATATTTATTTTTCTTTCTTTTTAAAAATACACATCAAAATTTACATACACCTACTTTCATACCACCCTACAACAGCTTTGTAATAAAATCCATTAGTTAGCTCAACGTAAATGGAAAAGTGAATAAAAATAACAATAAATGAGAAAAAATAATTGAGAATCCCTAATGATGTATGGGTAGCACCTTCAAATCTAATTAATGAAAAATTACTTTTCCACAAAATAATTGTTATGTAACATAAAAAATGGAAAAATAACAAAAAAATAGATCAAGAACTTTAAAATAAGCCTCTTCGATGGGGCAACCTCCTTTTAAATCACATAAATGAAAAAATCTTAAATGATGCAAATGACAATACCTCCTTAGTTACAGGAGTCTAAAGGGTCACAATATAATCAGGGCCTACATAACACTAACAATGTAAGGTCTCAACAATAACAATAGTGGGCTTCTATGGGGCACAACCATAACAATTTGGGGGATACATGGGGCACAAAAATAAAAATATTTGGGCTACACTAGTATTATAGGGACCTAACATGGCCCTATTTTTCAAAAAAGTGATATCCTCAACACTTGAATACTTCTAGATGCTTCTATATAAAATTCTCATCCTCCCATGTAGAATACTCAGTCGGTAAGTTCTTCTACTTAATGAGATACTCAAAAAATGATCGATTATGTAGCTATCAGGTTCTTGTTTCAGTGACTGCTTTAGGCTCCAATATGATTTTTCCTTCCTTTTCAAGTTATGGCAATATTGTTTGAACTGGGATCTTGTCACATATAACCTTATTTAAGCATGAAACATGGAATATCGGGTATACTCGGGAAGATGCAAAAAGCTCCAATTTGTATGCCATAGTACCAATCTTTTGCAACACTTTGTGAGGACCATAGTATTTGAGTGATAATTTATTATCTTTATTTCCTTTCTTGAGGGAGATTTGTTTGTATGGTTGTAGTTGTAAGAATATCCAATAACCTACATCAAAAATTATTTCATTGCAATGTTGATCTGCCTGTTATTTCATTAGATTTTGTGCTAGTGTTGGCTTATCCTTTACTATTTGGAGACCTGTTTGATGCACAATGTGATCTTCCAGTGCTTGAACCTTATAATTTTATCTCAAAGATGATGTGATAAATGGTGGATGGTATAAATGTGGTCATTTTTTGTACGGTGTGGAAGGAAGTGTTATACCACCTTTCTTCGATAGGTAACCACTTGACCCATTATGTTTCTTTACCAAATACACATAAATGAAGATATCATTCAAAAAAATTTCTCACTATCCTAATTTTCCCATTATATTAAGGATGATAAGATGAGCTATGAGCTAATTGAGTCTCAATACAAGAAAATAATTATCTCTAAAAATTTACAGTGAAAATGGGATATTTGTCACTTACAATAATATTTGGGTTTCCATGTAGCTTTTGAATTGTTTCCATAAATGCAGTAGAAATTGTACTGGATTTGAAAGGATGAGATAGTGCACTTACAATAATATTTGGGTTTCCATGTAGCTTTGAATTGTTTCCATAAATGTAGTAGAAATTGTACTGGATTTGAAAGGATGAGAGAGTGCAAAAAAAGTGGCATACTTGGTAAGTCTATCAAATACCACCATTATAACACTCTCTCCTTCGGACATGGGTAAACCTATGATAAAATACATATAGACCTCCCCCAAACACTCACTTGGAATGGATAAAGGTTGTAATAGATGCAGGGTTTTAATTGTCTCAACTATATTTTGTTTGCAAACCAAACATTCTGCAACAAACTAATGAATATCGGATTTAAGGCCATCTCAAAAAAAATTCTTCTTGACCCTATTATAAGTTTTTAAAATTCTATAGTGCCCTCTTAAAGGAGAGGTGTGTAATTCTAAAATGTATTGGGAGCTTGGTACAACTTTTGAATGAGTGTCCACACCTGTTTATCACTCTTCCATTCACCCCTAACTTCAACTAATCAGGGTGGATGATACAAATGGCACAGAGTAATGCTTCCACATCCTCATCCCTTCTTGAGAGTGTATCTATAACAAAAAAAAATTGTTTTTTTCGTATATGATTTCAAAGTCATACCCAAACATCTTTGTTACCCATTTTTGTTGCTCTTATGAAGATACTCTTTGTTCCAAAAAGTATTTAAGACTATCATGATTTTTTTTACCTTTAATTTCCTTCCCATTAGGTAAGGGCACCATTGCCTCAAGGCATGTATTATTTCCAACCTTTCCTTCTCATAAATAGGTTCCTGTAAATATTTCCCCTTGATTGAAATAATTTTAAAAGAATTGGGTCTTCATATTGCATTAAAACAACCACTAATTCCGTTTATGGAGGCATCATATTCCACAATAAAGGTTTCTTTCGATGTCTAGTGTAGCTGAAACCAGAGCTTGGCATAATGTCTTTTTAAGATGTTCAAAGGCCTTATTTTCTTCTGGAGTAAAAAAAAATGCGTATTACGTCAGTAATGTTGTTAGAGGTGCCACGATTTCCCCATAATTCTTAATAAACTTGTGATGATACTCTGTCAAGACAAGAAATCCTTCAAGATGTTTTAGGGTTGTAGGGATTTTCCATTCCTTGATAACTTTAATTTTGTTAGATTCTACCTTATCGCACTCATGAAATACAATATGACCCAAATATTCCACCTCGCATACCTCAAAGAACATTTGGAGGGTTTTGCATACAATTGTTTCTCCTCCAATAGTTTAAGAATCTTATCAACATGTTGAACATGAATTTTCCAAGACTTGTAGATTAGTATATTATCAAAAAATACCAAAACCATTTTTCTAAAAAATGGTTTGAAAGTGGAATTCATCAAACCCTGAAATGTGGATGGTGCATTATGAATTTCCTTCATGTGTTATGAATACGCCTATTGGAATGTGTTCAGTGTTCATTCTAATTTGATGATATTTGGAATGAAGGTCTAGCTTGGTGAAATAAATTTCTCCATGTAGTTCATCTAATAATTCATCAACGATAGGAATGAGAAATTTATATTTAATAGTGAGCGTATTGAGCTCTCTATAATTTGTACACATGCACCATGATCTGTCCTTATTATGCACCAATAATACTTGATAAGAGAAATAATTTTTTCTAGGTTGAATTATACTTACCCGTACAATTTCTACAACAATACATTAAATTTCACTCTTTTGGTCATAGATATATCTGTAATGTATGATGTTTGGAGGAACACTTATTGGAATCAAGTGAATAACATGATCATGATAAAATACCTTGGAATTATTTTCCAAGAATCTTTGAAGTTTTGGAGAAATGGATGATTTCAATGTTTGAACATGTAGTGACAATAATTGTGAAATTATGCCTCATTGTTATTTCTTCAAAATATTTATCATTTCAGTACAGATTATTATCTTCCCTAGTTTCCTTGTGATACCCCTTAGTTCCATTTCATTTCCTTCCTAGAAAAATTTAAAGAATATTTCTTGAAAATTAAAAGCTATCATCCCCACATATTTTAACCATTTGACTCCTAAAACAACATCAACACCACCCCTTGGAATGGAAATAATTAGACTATTCGATACATATTCCTACATGGTTATCTTTATATTATGACACTTCCACAACAAATTTATAGTTCCTAAATTTTAATCCATCACTTGACAGTCTGGTGCTAGATATAGAAAAAAAAAATTTCCCTGGTTATATTACAATGAATAAAATTATGGGTACTATCTAAATCAATCAACACTATTACATTTTTCTTCTTGATATATTATTGTATCTCGAGCGTTTGAGGAGTGGTAATTCTCACCAAACACTTACAGGATATCGTGAGATTCATTTCTTGTTTCTCTCCTGTTGGCTCTTGTTTTATATCGTCTTGTTTTGATGTTTCTTGATCCCTTTCTTCCTCTTCTTCACAATCTGTGTAAAATAATTTCTTCTCAAGACCACTTATGTCATTTAGTGTATTTCTTATCACAACAGCAACAAATCCCTTTTCTGTTTTTTCCTCTAGTTGTTGTGGTGTCAACCTTGTAGGTTGTGGGAGGCTAAGAGCAATAACACTTCCATATTTATAGTTGTGAGTGGTAGACTTCCTTGTTGCCATAAATTTTATTTCAACTTTTATTGCCACCCTAAATGCATTTGCCAATGACTTATGCTCCTAAAGGCGAACCTCATGTTTGATGTTATCTTTTAAAGTCCCTATGAAGATGTCAATGATATGCTCCTCTGGAATATCAGATCTATTGATATTTAATCTTAGGAAGTCTTCAATGTGCTCTGCCATGAAACCCTTTTCTTTGAGATTTATAAATTGGCTAAAGAAGATATTTTTATTTGTATCCTCATAATGTACTACCAATTACTCTGTAAAAATTGTCCAAGTGATCATTATTTACAAGAAGAAAGCGATCGGTACGACATAAAATGCTTTAGTTATTAATACAAATATGGAATGCATACATTTCGTGTGTGTCTGGTACATCATGTAGATCAAATATTTGATCCATTTGTAGTATCCATGCTATTAATTCCTTGCCATCAAACTTCCTCATATCGATCTTTGGAATGTGGTGGGCCATAGACTCATTGTTGGAGTCTCTAAAATAATTATTCATATTCATTTTCTCCTCATCATGATTTTCATGTATTATATTGTCACCACTGGAAAGCCTTTTGTGCAACAAATTTGTCAACCCTTCCAACTTTACATTCATCGCATCCATGTCTACATTAAAAAATCCCCTATTTTCTTTTAAACTATCGTTCAACCTTACATGTTTCCTTTATTTTTTTCTTCTAAAGAATCCATATTAGATTCCAATTCATTTTTTGTTACTCTTTGCAAGAACAAATTTGTTTAGACTTCGTCTCGTAATTTTGATATATCATGTTGCATTTATTCCTATTATTCATGTGTCATAGTAGATATTGTTGGTTGCTTACTAGGTGTATCCATTTTTTTGGTTTTGAATAATTTTGGATTAAAATAATGATATTTATTCTTCATTGTGCTCTTGAAATAACTTAAAACTATTTTTTCAAACAAATGTTATGCAAAAATTTAAAACAAAATACACACATTTTTCTTGCTTGTAGGAGCTCAATATTAAAACAGTAGTACCTCTGTAGTTTTAGCCTCCAAAGGTAGAAATTTTTATATTATGCTAGCCCTATCTATACTCTTTCAAACACCACTTGTTAGACCGAGATTAGATTCCTCAAGGTAAAGTTAGATGAAATCTCCCAAGGTGGCTTGCTTATAGACTTGTTCAGTAGAGTGAACTTGTAAGGAATGTCACATGTCATTGTTTCAGTTTTCGGCCTTAAAAATGGTATCCAAAAGACTACAGTCCGTGAAATTTTATCCCCTTATTACGAAATTCAATTTAGATGTCCAAAATGGAAGTTATGACGATTTTACCTAAGATGCTTGTTTAACACAAAATTTTGGAGCATAAAAAATCCCTAATGTCCTTTAATCATATCTTCAAGAATATATTGAACCAAGCTCTAAAATGTTTACATGATGTTCACCAATATTTCACCTCTACACGGTAGCACTTTCAACATATGAAAACTCATAGAAAAAATGTTATAGCGATAATTCCAATATGACCTATTTGAAGAAGAGAAACCCTAATATCCAAAGTTTGATACCAAATGTTATGTAAAAAATTCACAAATCACAAGAAAAGATAGATCAACAACTTGAAAATAAGCATGTTTGAGGGGGAAACTAATTTCAAATCACATAAATGAAAAATGTTTGAATAATACAAATGACACAGCCTCCTTGGTATATATAAGAGTCCAAAGTGTCACAATATAATGAGGGCCTATATAAAAATAATAATGTAAGGGCTTAAGAACAACAATAGTGGGCCTCTCGAGGAGGTTGGAGTAGGAGCGGTGACTTTAAAACTCGAATAAAATATTGAATTAAAGTTTGTATGCGGACTCGGAAAAGCCACAAACAACCAAGTTGAAGCGCTTTCTCTTTGGCAAGATTTGAAAATCAGTGTCTCCAAAGGCATCAAGAATCTGATCATTGTTGGTGATTCAACGGCTTATACAAAAATGTTTGAATCTTACCAAACATGAGAACCTCATGGAGTTTGAAACTTCTCCAATACTCATAAGGATAATATATTTCCTTGGAAAATTTGAAAAACTCAAAATTTTCCATGTTAAAAGAGCCAACAAGCAATTGTTGGACACTCAAGCCAACATTAGAGAGGAGATAGAGCAAGGTTCCATAAGATTCAATAATATACGCAATATATGTCACATCCCATAATGTTATTATATAACAAAATATATTTGGAGTACAATTGGAGTACGAGACTCTAGTGAACATGCAGGCATTAAAGAATGGCATCATCCCAAGGATGCAATGCAAAGCATCAGGAGAGCGGAAGGTTGGTTGGAAGTTAATGCATAGGTGGGAACGAGGTAGAAAGGTGGCCATGAACAATTACAGGTGGAAATTTTTCCTTCGGTTGTTCCCTCGGTTAATAAATATGACTTCAGTCGAGGGCATGTGTGGTACCATCACATTTCAAGTCAAGCATGGTTTGGCGGTGATGGAGAGGGAGGGAAATGGTGTCAGAATTTTGTAGTGACGATATTCAATTAAGGTTGAAAATATTTGAATGAATGTCGGGAAGGACCATCCGCTTATTTATAGCTCTTGTATGAAGAAAATAAACCATAAGATATCTCTCGTGCATGGAAGAATTGACAAAAAAATGGACTCAATGGGTAACGAAAGTGGCAACGACACATCAGAGTCTAGGTGCAATGAGAAATAAGGGATATTGTTGATAGTTCATGTAAGGAATTCGTTAAGGAAATAGTGAAGAAAATTAATGAGAATATGATCATCGTGTATTCCAAATTGTGTGGGCTCATAAAAGATATGGAATTGCTCCAAAAATCCATGGAACACTTTACCACAGTTGTTATGAACTTAAGGCACAATGTGGAGGGTATTGAAGTGAAGGTGGAGACAACCATCATGGGTATTCTGAAAGAAGTTTTTGGTTTCAGTGATGACTTTTCTCCTCCAACAGAGGTTAATGTTGGCGCTGCAGTGTATGGCTTGGATCGTGGGGAAAGCAGAGACGAGGAACTGGGTATGCCTCCTGAAGAGGCTCTGGGAGAAGTTAGCCCTGGAATTCGCGAGTTGCGATTATCTATTCTCTTTCAATCTATGTTTATCTATGTTTTGACAAACAATAATATATTATGGAGTTTATTGGAATATATAAATTATAAAATACGTAAAGAGTATATATGTGAATAATATTTGTAACAATAGGGTCCCTTTGCTTGTTATTTTGCTGAATAATTCTGAGATTAATCTCTCCGTGTTTGTAAGTGACCTGGCCCATTTATAGCTTTATTAATGAAAATTTCCACCCGTTTAATTGAAAAAAAAAACAAAAGTGGGATTCTATGGGGAACACCAATAACAATATGGGGGCTACATGTGTATTATAAGGGCCTAACCATACTATAGGTTGGTTAATGTGCACTAATAAAACCATACTAAAATAAAAGTGAAGGAAAAATAATTATAATGAGAACCTAACTAACTATTTAAGTTACTAAATAAGTTAGTATGTGCTCAACATACTAGATTTATTCTTCAAAAGTTATCACACTATTATTATATAACATTGTTAAAAAATGATTCATGTATGTAGTATTTAGTAATTGAAATAGTTGTTGTGGTTATATGTAAATATTTTGATTACATTTGTTTATATTGGTGTAGTATTCTGAATATTAAATTTGTTAGATAAGTTTCAAGATTACACTTGTAATTCTCATCTTGATAAGGTGAGATGATGAGCTATAGATGAGTTCTTAGTGTGATCTAGATCTAGAATGGTCATTGATGTATTATAATTTCAAACATTAAGATCAATAAAATACAATAGAAGTGCTTAAAACATTTTTGGCCAATTCGCTTGTCTTGTCTCACCCATGTTAATTCTTAACAAAATTCTCACATCAAAATTTCTTTTATTATTACATTGTTTTGATGTCTAATCCTATTTTTTGCTATAACCAAGTTGTCTTACAAATTTTTGAAAAAAGGGTTTTGGTTCTCTATATCCTACACCATCGTTTGAGCCTTATAGTCCCTTTTAAGCATTATGTGATGGATGGAGGATGATATCCATAAAGTTCCATAAATGTTGACATCTTTTATCGAGTATGGAAGGATGTGTTCTACCACCATTTTCCTAAGGGAAACCACTCGACGCACTATATCTATTAATCAAGTGAAAAAATACATATATATGCTTCAAAACAATTTTTCACATTATTATTTTTCCCACTCGAGTGAGGATGGCAAGATGAGCTATGAAGCAATCGAGTAGCTAAAAACAAATTTATTTCATTCCAAAAGTTTCTAGTGAAAAATGGATATTTATCACATAAAATAGTATTAAGGTTTCCATCTAGGTTTTGGACTATTTCCATGAATGTTTCAACCATTTTACTTGATTTAAAAGTATGAGAAAGAGAGATGAAATGGATATAAATTCTTATTTGATCTACCACTATCACAATGACATTATTTTCTTCACATTTGGGTAAACTTGTAATGAAATTTATTGGAACGTTTTTCCAACATTGGCTTGGTATGACTTTTTGTAGTAGAAGAATTAGGGTATTAATTGTTTGCCTTTCCAACATTGGTTTGGTATGGCTTTTGGTTGCAGAATCATAAGGGTCTTAGTCCTCTCTCCCTTATTCTATTGAAAAACTACACATGCAACCATAAACCTTTGTATGTTCTCTTTAAGATCTTGGAGAAAATATTTCTCGATCCTATGGAATCTTTTCAAATAACCCAAATGTCATGTTATAGGAGAGTGTGTAATTCAAAAAGGACCTTTTTGTTTGAATTGATAATTCTTACATGGGTATAAGTGATGTTGATAACACAACAAATCATTATTTGACATCAATTTTATACTGCATCCTGGTCTTTCTATAGTTATTGAATCATCTTGCATACCTTATCATCTTGATTCCATTATATCCTTGCTTCTTCTACACAATCAGTTTGTGAAATGGAAATAGTTCATAGTCAACCCTTTGTTTCTTCCTCTAAATACTTTGAAAATTCATCTTTCATAATATTTTTTTTTACCTTTCAAGAACATTAATTGGATAAATTATTCTTTACTGATTATTTAATGTTATTGAATAATTGTATGTTCAAATAGAAATTTATAAATGTATAAGGAAAATGGTTTCTTTATTCAAAAGTTATATATGATCTTCTATAAAAATTTAAATAATTATTTTTATTTAATGATATATTAAGTTATTATTTATATTTTTGATGTATTATTTTAATTTATTTTTAATACTTTATATATCATTTTTTTATTTAATTATTGTTTTTATTTTTTATATATTGTTTTAATTTCTTTTTAATACTTTATATATCATTTATTTTTAGTGTTCTGATATTTTTTTGTGTGAATGGCTAGGTTTTAGGAATGGATTCAATTGGACTCGAAAGTGTCGAGGACAATGAAGTAGACACTCAATTGGGTATAAGACCTCCAATTTGTATTATATCACATTTATGTAAATAGTGTTGTTTGTATTACATTAGATTGATGTAAATCGTGTTGTTTGAGATCATATTTCTATGAATAATGTTGATTAGGATACTATAGTGATACTTTACTGAACTAAAGTTGACTGAAATTATGGGTTTATTTTTTTATGGTTAAACTATATTCTTAAATATGTTTTTTGGAATCAAGGTGGATCCTTGATGCAAAGACATAATTAAGTCTTGCAAAATTTGTTTATCATTGGTTTTTTTATATTAGTTAAAAAAAAATAGTTAAAACAAAAGTATTTTTGAATTATTTTTTTTCAATATAAAATTAAATAATTTAAAAACCTCTTTAAACATATAAAAAAAAATGTAAGTATTTTAAGAGCCTCTCCGAATCCCAATGCTTTAATTGCACACCTTAAATATTTTGACCACATCTTCAAATGTTTTTACAAAAAATCCCTTAAACACTATAATATAAATGAGAATTTATTTTTTCATAAAATTAAAATAAGTATTATTTATTTTAACCTAAAATCATATTTATTTCTCTAATTAAGAATTTTCACTTACCTTCACCATTAGGCATCTGATTATAGTTCTATATTTGTTGATGTAAAATTGAAAGAGTAGCGTCCTTACACAAGTGTGCTTGTGAGACTCAAACAACAACATCCATGTTTTCGTTTGGTTCCATTTTCGACTAGCAATACCATAATGCTTCTAGGCATATCACGCATCTATGAAATTATAGCTATACAAAGA
This sequence comes from Pinus albicaulis, assembly GCA_034641835.2. Taxonomy (NCBI): domain Eukaryota; kingdom Viridiplantae; phylum Streptophyta; class Pinopsida; order Pinales; family Pinaceae; genus Pinus; species Pinus albicaulis. The sequence goes on along the minus strand of CM076570.1, from coordinate 1,527,015,561 downwards.
TCCAACGAAAATATTTTTCTTATAAAACCAACCTGCTAGAGGCCCCGTGTGATAGGGCGAAATAAACATACTTGTCACCTGGTATTATGAAGTACAAATCTTGGTTGAGAATGTCATGAAGATATATTCAATATATACAAGAGCGCCAATAACCAACCTAGACTCAACCCAAAAATAACATGTTAACATTATGCGCTCTCCACAAAATAGCAGGACTTCACAATCCAATACATCATCATCATTGTCACCTATTTTAGTTATTCTACTACATTGTGAAACACATCTTCCAATAGGGTAATTCAATGATTTAGGCATTGTTCGATTGTGAAAATTAATGAGATTATTCATCGCAAAATAGTGAGCTAAAGAATCAAATAAATTATTTATTTTCAATCCAATCAACTATTGACAGGCGTCATAAGAATATCCCAATCAATAAGAAAAGGCTCTACATTTCTAATTTTGGTTAGAATATTGCAAAAAGATGTGTGTCTCATATCGTCTCCTTGTTGCGTGTAAATTTTTTCCAAAGTCACGACAATATTAAATATTTTCCATAAAAATTTCCTAGTTGTTCTCCTTGCATGCAATGGTTTATCTTTAACAGGGGATAGATGCTCAAGGTCGCAAACAAGAATGATGTATCTACCACCAGAAGGAGAATCGTTGTTTTCCAGAAAGGCTTCTCGCAAATGATAATCTATCTGTATGAATATATTTGGACCTATGAAGTTCATCTAATCAATCAATATATATCAAATGTGCCTACTTTCTTCTTGAAAAGCTTCCAAAGTTTTCTCGGCAAGCAATATCATATATTTTATAGGAATTTTCAAAGTAGAATGTAATTTTTTTCCGTATATGTTAAAAATATCTATAAAAGTTGGAGACAACAATAAGAATTCACTTTTATCAGTCATTTTTGAAGAAAAAATATCATGATAAATACAATGAATGAGAGAATTCTTCCCGGTTCCAGTGGCTCCTTGAAGAATCATTTTCAAAGCATCTTCATCTGCACCACTAAGAATGTGTCGAAATACAATTTCGAGAACAGTGTCACTATGGCAAGTCTCCCTATGGAAGTCATAAAATGCAAGAAAACATCCAAATCCTATGCTCTTTTCCTCAAATAATAGTGCCTGCAATTCCAAATAAAGACAGTAGCATAATATGGGTCCTTGCCTTCCCAATACTACAAGAAATTTATTGATTTTTGAAAAAAGGTACGGATGGAAGATAAAGCAAAACTAGTTGAGTTTTATATGCACAATCTCATTCTAACATATCTAGATTTCTAGGACCTCAATTCAAGATTGGAAGACACACAACTCATGGCATTGGCATCTTGGTTGGCTCATGTGGAGACAAGGGCCGAATAAGTGAAAAAGGTGATGACAAAAGAAGAAAAAGGAGCCCTTATATACTAGATTAGAGCTAGTAAGCCCCAAGGCTCTCATCAACAATCACAAGCTTATCTCCTCTGATTTTGACTTAGAACCTAGGTACATAGCAACCCAAGAGCAATCCATTCTACATTTTGAGGACACTTTTAGAATTTTAGGAACAAAGAGTCTACAAGCTTGTTAGAGAAGGTGGCATGCATGACCCCACAACCTACAAATCAGGGAGTATGACGCTCCCAAAAGGCTAAGGAATGACTTAGAAAGAATTTAATTGTACAAAATAATCATGCAAAGACTAAAGATCAAATTGATAGGACTCAAACTCATTCCACCCTTGTTCGGATTACAAGAAGGAAGAAACCAAGCCGAAGAACAAAAGTAATGGACATAGATAGAGGTAAATGTTGGTTTTTATCTAGAGGAAGGCACACTATCTGAGGAACCTTGGGATTTCAAAGAGGCCACCAGGACCATGAATGACCTTCATATGGATGACTAAGTTTCTCATAAGATGAGAAACACCTTCAAGAGGGGTTGATGAAGGGTCCCATTAATAGGTATATTTTGAAGTTCATTATGCTATCCTCCAACAGTTAAAATTATCATTTTCTCACATTAATTCATATTTTTTTATCATAGTATGCTTAGTAAGAAGAGTAAAAGGTGTTTTTCATAGTATGTTGCCTATTGTGATTAAATTGCACGAAAAATAAACATTTTTAGACATTTATTATTCAAGGGCTTGATGGAGACAACCAAGAGAGATAGGGTGGCTTGTCCACCTCCTTAACTCTTTAACTCAGCTTGAGATCATAGAATCCTCACTCATAAGCTCGAATTCACTAACAATCGAGTAAATCCAAGTGCATGTGAAACTCAAGGAGGACCAGATCCACAATTCTTGAGATCAAGGAGGAAATCACTCATATTTTCAAGGGATTTTCGATCTACTACCTTTTTGTATAAAACAACTAGCTCAAAGGCTCATTAGGATTCAAATTTTTTATTCAGCTAAGAGTAGCTACTGAGATCAGTGCTTGACATTATTATTTTTAACTTTCATGTGATGTATGAGAGTACTATTTTATGCTAATGAGAAGTTTGTCATTGATCTGCACTTGAGCTAGTTTTAGAGGGCTGAAACCTTTGGGTTTGGGCCTAACCTAGAGGCTTTAGTCCCTCTTCCGTACTTATGTCTTGTTCTTATTTTAGAACATTTCATTTATTTCTCTTGTTTCAATAGAGGTTAAGCTATAAAAACTTGTGAGTGCAAGCTTCCATATCACCTCTCTTGTGGGAAGAGTGATTGGAAATATTTACAATCTTAGTCCAAAAAAATTTGTTTATGATTTCTTGGAAATAGATAGTTGTTAATTATCCTTTTGCATTTTAATTCTATGCAACTTAGGATTTATTCCAATCATCAGAGTAGCTTTGTGAAGTAGAACAAATTTTAGTGAAATTCAACTCATATTTTCCATGATAATTTTATCTCACTATGTTATTGGTCATTTGATTCATCTATTTGGCTAGTTGTAGGGGTGTTTTGATCTTCAGGGGTGGGCGCTTGTTTCCATATCCACCTGGGGATTTCCATATTCTCCCTCTAAACCTTACACTTCTCCCAAACTTTGTTTCCACAGTCATTGTCTTAAGGAAATTAGACGACACCGTGAGCATCAACCTTGGTGCAAGATAGACCTCTGATAGGTCCCCGACTTCATTATAGGGCTCCCCAAACCTTAATTCACTTCCTCCTACCTTCATCCATATTATACTACCCTCAAGACACCATTTATACCATGAAAAGGCTCTAGGAACCCCTCCTGTAGCAAAACAGGCCCCCTGTAGCAATACAGGACCTCCTATAGAAGCTTCTAAAGTAGGCATGTAGTATTGTTTTCCTCAACCTGTTTTATTCCACACTTTGACCTTAGTCTATTTAAGATGAACAATGGCCCCAAATTGTGATTTCATGATCAATTGAATCTCTAATACCACTCCAACCACCTCATTTTCTCATTGCAACCATTAAACAACAAAATTGAGTTAGAATTAGTGTTTCTTTTATTCATAGTCATGTTAATAGTCAAATTCCTTCCTTTCAAGAAAATGTAAAGTAAACCAATGATACATGCAAGTAGGGCACTGCTTTTATTCAATGTACTAAGTAGAGTATCTTATTTTTGTAAGTAGACTAGTGTTTTCTCTTTCATGCAATGTTAATTAGCATCTACATTTGAATGATTGGCATTTTCAACTTCATAGTTAGAATCAGGTTCAATTGTGCTTTCATAAGAAGTTTTGACTATAGTTAAGTTTGAGGAATGATCTTTGAACACCTTCATCTGATGTTATGAATGTGGGTGACATAAGTAGAATCTAACCTACTGTGCATATAGCACTGCCACCTCCAAGTATGTATGAAACTCGTGTTGATAATGTAAGTTAAAAAACACTTGGGATTTGCAAAACTCTTTATGAAATACCAAGGCTCACCACATATCTTTATTTTTAACTTCTTTCCAAAATTAAATTTCCAATTTAAAAACACACACAATATTCAAAGATATAAATACTATATAAAAAAATTTAAAATTTAAATTTCAAAATTTGGAAAAAAACAATAATATACAATTTATTTTAACATAAAACAAAAATATTTTGTTTGAATCTTTAAATCTATATGAAAAATTATAGTGTGTGTCAAATATCCACTATATTACAAAGTTATATTGAGAATCTATATTCAAATTCAAAACATCCCATTTAAAATTTTAAATTCCATATATATATATATATATATATATATATATATATATATATATATATATATATATATATATATATATATAATTTAACTAATTAAATAAATTTCATCTGTTAATTCAGAATAAAAAATTACATATATTCTAATATATTTTTTCTCAAAATATAAAATATTTCAATGTGCAATATATAAATAAAAACATTTCACATAAATATAATATAAAATTATAAACAAATAGAAAAATATATGCAATAAATTTATAAAAAAAACACAATAAATAAATGCAATTAATTTATAAACAAGCACATTTTAGATATATGTTTAAAATCAACATAAATTAAAAATAAGACATTGAGAAGTTCCATGGTGGAAGTTCAAGGGTTCTTTCACAAGCCGTGAAGATAGTCAAAATATTCGGTTAAACATTGAAAGGTGTGATGTATTTTCAAGATATGTCACTTCAATAATCCTAGCAAAGATATCCACTCTCACTACTACAAGAAGGGCATTTTAAAGATCAAAGAAAGAAAAAGTCACTTTCTTATTTTAGTTATATTATATTAATATTTAATATTAATTGTATTGTCTTAAATATAAAATTTAAGAAAAAAACAATCTGAGAAAAAAAAAAAAATTAAGATACAACTTTATATTTAAAACAAAAATCTCTTAAAACAAAATATTTTAAAGTAGAATTTAAATTTAAAACAAAAACAGTTTGAGACAAACATATTTTAAGACAAAATTTTATATTTAAGACAAATACTTTAATACAAAAACATTTTAAGAAAAAACTTTATATTTAAGACAATGGCCACTTAAAACAAAACTCATTTAAGACAATTTACAATTAAGACAAAAACATTTCAATTTAAGACATTATTATCTAACAACTGCAAAATTCACTCGAGAAGTGTACCATAAGTTCGCTAGCTTGCAAGCTACCACTGTCTCATGCTTATACTGAGGTTGCTATTTCACTTTCCATTCACGTTATTATAAAAAATTTAATTTTTGGGCTCTTCGTTTTGTGGGGGTAGCCAAATGTGAAGAATTGGAGAAATTTTCCTGACAAGATTTCCCGGACATCAATTCTTCTTATGTCCCTTCGATCTCTGCTGATATGATTAGAGATAAATTGTTTGTCATTGCATTCAACACCACTACACGAAGGGGGGATTTTAAGACAAAATAAATCTTTTGTCTTAAAATTTTCAATACAAAGCACTAGTAAAAGAGGTAAAGGAAAAGGATTATGAGTTTGTCTTTACGTTGTTGATGGGCTCTTCAAGAAGCCGAGCGATGGAGGCTGACAAAAACTGATGTTATTTAGGGCGATGGAGGCTGACAACAAATGTGTGCTTCGTGAGAGGAGTGATGTAGGAACTTTCACTAAACATGGATAGATAGTAACATAGTTGGAGTACTTTTCGGGGTCTTCATCAATTTTTCTTAATATGTTTTTTTTGTTGTTGTTTCATTTATTTGGAAAACTACTTCTATCCATTGGTTTTTGTTATCAACACATTGTTGTGTTGGAACTCCTTACTATCATCGACAACATGTATTAGATTCATCTGAAGGATTGTTGGAAAATGCAGCAAGAAATTTTCAATTTGATTTTGCCATGATTAAAATGAGAAATTTTTAATTTCCACATCAATAGACAACTTGGATGCAATTAACTTGTATAACATGGCTTGTGTCACCTAGTTTACTCAATAAATTGGAGTTGGAGGAGTTAGAGTTCAGCTAATCATGTGTTATTACTAATTTGTAGCAATCAAAGTCAGTTATCTCAAGTTCTTTTCACTTAAACTAGCTCTAACTATTGGAGGAACTAGTGGAACGTCAGTTTTGTAGTGTAAATTTAGTCAAAATCAATGATCATCCAGTTAATTGATAATAAAACCGTTGGAAAATGCAGCAAGAAATTTTCAATTTGGTTTTTCCTTGATTAAAATGAGAAATTTTTAATTTCCACATCAACAGACAACTTGGGGGCAATTAACTTGTATGACATGGCTTGTGTTACCCAATTTACTCAATAAATTCAACTTGGAGGAGTTAGAGTTCAGTTAACCATGTGTTATTACTAATTTTTAGCAATCAAAGTTAGTTATCTGAAGTTATTTTCAATTAAACTAACTTTAACTGTTGGAGGAACTAGTGGAAGGTTAGTTGTGCAGTGGGAATTTAGTCAAACTGAGTGATCATCTAGTTAACTGATAATCAAACCAAAATAGATAGTGCATGGAAATAATTTGAGTTCCCTAGCTTTAGTGGAGATTCTTGTTAAAAAGTGTAAGTAGGTTTGGTCTTCATAATTGTTGGTGTCCAAGTGTGAATAAATATTCAAACCCTTTCCCACATTAATTATCAATCCAGGTGCATTTGGTTATTGCAAGGCTAACGCACACAATATGTGCAGATACAATAGCATAATTCTGATATGAATCGTGGATTCTATAATTTAAACAATGCAACAATCATTGTAACGGAAAATAAATAAATAACAGAAATAAATCGTAAAGTTTACAATACATTCACAAAAATAAGAGTATGAGCAAATACATCTACTATCACAACAATTGCAAATTATACAAAACATGAAATAGAAATAACAACACAGAGGAAATATGCAACACCTGATCAGAGAGTGGGCCCAACTCTCTGATTAGGGCTGCGATATGCTCACAACTTACAAAAGTAATAGGAAATTAATTTTCATTAACTTGATCAAATAATGTTCTGTTACACAGCTCCATTCCTTGTGTAGCCAACCCTATATGCGTTATCTCCTATGCATTTTATCCCCATGCGTTCTGATTTGTGCCCCTTTAAATATACAGACAACAAAGGGGAAATAAACTGATTACAAAATATCAATAACCAATATGAGATCTGAAATATCTTTCCATCATGATTCAGCTAGCGCAATTCAAATCTGGCAATTACAATTGGGGCAATTTTGGAAAACGGCTACAACAAAAAATATGCAAATCCATCCTTCAAAGAACCCTTCATTTCTCTCAATCTAGACTAAATTTTGGAAAACTGCTTGTAAGAAAACTAATTTGGTCCGTTCTACACAGAACCCATGTTTCATATTTTCAAGATTCTTCTTCCTTTGCCCAAAACGTTCAACGAAAAATTGACTCCTGTTATTCCAATGAATTTAGGAGTTGGAATATTTAATTAGCAGCTGAAGATCAAATCTGCAATCTCAAAGAGATCTTGGTGGCTAAAATAGTGAGTTATGTTATAATGAATTCATTAATAAACCATCATTGCAAAAATCATGCATAATAATAATTAATTTATTAAAATAAATGAGAACATGTATTATTTATCCAAAAGACCATAAATAATTATGAAATGGAATTATATAATAAATTATGATAAATAATGTGATAAAAGAACATTAGAGATGGATGAAATGGATGTTAAGAAGTGATAATAATAATACAAATTAATGGCCCAACATCTCCCCCAAACTTAACATGTTGCATGTTCTCATGTAGCCCAATGCCTCAGTATTAACCAAGTTGTAATACAATAATCAAAATTCTCACCCCAACACATGATATTGATGGAAGAGAAGACATTTTCCTCAAATGCTTCCTTAAAACAATTTTCATGTATACTTTCAACTGTATGTATATGAAGTTGCAACAAAGTATGATACAAGTAAATGCAACCATCATTACAAACCATATTTTGCTGAAATTTTGTAAGAAAATTTATACTATATCAAAGCTTCTCCAATCTGAAAATCAGATCAATGAAATGAACAGATTTCAATATATTAGAAAAATGGTTTTAGGTAATAATGCATGATTTTTTTGGATTAAAAAATTGGTTTATCTTGAAATATTTTGGGTTTAATGATACATTTGTTGTCCAAAAATCAAAAGAATCCAATAGATAGTTTTAAGGATATACACAAATCAATTTTAGGATTGTATACCTTAAATGAGGAAGAAATGAGAAATCATTCATCATGCATAGCACCCCTTCCCACAAACTGGAGAATTAGCATGCCCTCATGCTACACTAGAAAACAAATTGGGGTGGTTTCTACAATCATGGCTGAAACCTTTGTTTGGTGTATAACAACATGGAATAAGGGAGATTTTGAGAATGAGATCGATGGATGATAAAGAATATCAATGGCATGTTCATGATAATGAAAGTAACACTCCCCCAAACTGAAAGATTTTGTCTCTGAAAAATCGGAAGTGGTAAAGAAAGGGAAATAATGGTTGAAAAAGGTGAGTGGATAATGCTCAATGGTTTTTTATGACATTCTCCTAAAATTTTAATAAATCAAAACCTTATGCTATTTTACCTCAATTTTTACCTCCATAAAAATGTAGAATGGCATGTATGGATTGACATTTTTTTGAAGCTGATGTAGGCTGAGCTGACACTGAAAGTGATGCACGCTGAAAAAGGTAATCAGAAAGTGTAGCAGGGTTTCCTTCTACCAAACTGATTAGTTTCCATGTCATCTATAAAACATCTCATGAGTATCCTTAATCAGTAATTCATCACCTGAATTACCTCATTACATATAAAAGTGACATAATCATATTGTGAATGATATGGGATAATAAGGGATAAGAAGGGAAAAGATGCATTCCCTATACCCATAAGCTTTGGTAGTCATGAGCACAGAAATTATGAGAATTAGTTATCTCAGTCTTTTCTTCTCACGGTCTGTCCAATTACATGGGATTCAAAATCAGAATCAGTCCTTTTAGTGGTGTTGTTAAGATATGAATAAATGGTGATTGATTGGGCAATGAAATATCTTTGGTTAAATGTATGGTACTTGTAGAATAAAGGAATTATAGATTAAATGATACAAAATATCAAATATCAAATATCCTAAAAGTTTCACCCCTAACATATAAAGTAAATATTTATGAATCAATAATAGATATAAACCATAACTACCATCATCTAAGAACTGATTAAATATTACCCCATGAACCATGAGTTCTGGAAAAATTTGTATATGCAAGAGTGAGCTTTATCGGAAATTAGCTTTGAGAAAACAAGCTAACAAAGTAGATTATAGTATTAAATTAAATTCTATACCATAGGCATAGCCACTGCTGCTAGCAGGCGTCCATAGCCTTGACATGGATGCCTTTTTATCCCATTGAGATGCCAATGTCCCATCTATTAGAAATAAGTACATAGTTGCAAAAATCGTTTCAATTCACTTAGATGTCAACTGAAGATCATTGTTATGGCATGGTAACCAGTTAATAACAATTCCATTCATGGGAGCTAACAAAAGTGAAAAAGTCGGCTCGTGATGAAACCTCTTGTCCTTCATTTTTATGACCAAAGGCCATTACCGTGCCTTGGTGACCAACACTGGTAATGTCACTTTATTAGGACCTATGATCATGGCAGGTCAGCTCGTGATGGGACCTCCTATCCTCCAGTTGACCATTTATGTTTAAAATTCAACTATAGTTTTTATTAATCAATAAAATATTATTTAATAGATGGGGTGGGAGATCAGCTCCTTAAGAGCTAGGGATGGCGTAAAACGTTGTGTAGTAAATATTTTCAACTTTGATAGTTTTGCTTCTCAAAAACTAATAAGCTTAAAATGACTGTTGATAAATATATTTTTCATTGTTGAGATTGAGGTTGAGGAATAGTTCATTAGATAATTGCGGAAATATTTAAATACAATTATGTGGTCATCATCATAAATTTTACAAGATCAGGGACTTAACCAATTAGGAAAGTTGACAGCTGGCATGATGAAATCATCTTTGCAGAGTTATTCTTTATAAATAAGATTATGTTTATAGATAAACACAGATAAATTGACTACCCAATCATTATGTCAAAGAGGGCCTAGACCATTAAAAGTATTTCCCATTCACTGAAGAGAAAAACAAATCAGAAAGACCTACATATGTTGAATTCAATGTGAAAATTTTCCAACAACAATAGTTGTGACTGAGGTAACAAAAATCATGACTTAGGTAATAACATGGAAAAGGGAAAAATAATAATGTTAGGAATGTGACATGAAGGAGGATTAGTCACTTTACAAAATAATGAGGAATTAAGAGTTAATCATTCCTGACGAGACTTACCATAATAATCATCCTTTAAATAGTAGACCTACCCCCAAGTAAAGTATGCCTGCCATTAGTCATAGTTGATCATGTCATAAGCAAAATACCAAATAAATCCACGGAGTCGGTTGAGGACGTACCTGGCAATTTACCTTGGCAGAGTAAAAAGACTAGAGGAGCAACAACACCAAGTACTTAGAAAAATATCACCATGGAGTAACATCACCAGAGGAGTAACAACATCATAGGAGTAACAACATTGGACACTTCGAAAAATTTAGAAGGAGTAACAACATCCAACACTTAGAAAATTTTTCCGGAGTAATAACAGTGATGGATTCACCGCACTGACGGAGTAACAGCGGACTTGACCAATTCACAACATTGACGGAGTAACAACATCTGGAGTAATAACAGTGCGAGTAACATCATCCGGAGTAACAAAAGTGCGAGTAACAACATCCGGAGTAATAGCAGTGCGAGTAACAGCATCCGAAGTAATAACAGTGCGAGTAACAGCAGTGCAAGTAACAACATCCAGAGTAACAACATCGCGGAGTAACAACATACGGAGTATCAGCAGTGCAAGTAAAAACATCCAAAGTAATGACAGTGCGAGTAACAAAATCTAGAATAACAACAGTGTGAGTAACATCATTCGGAGCAACAACAGTGTGAGTAACAACATCCATAGTAACAGCAGTGCAAGTAACAAAATCCAAAGTAACAGTAGTGCAAGTAACAACATCGAGAGTAATAGCAGTGCGAGTAACAACATCTGGAGTAACAACAGTGCGAGTAACAACATCTGGAGTAACAACAGTGTGAGTAACAACATCCGGAGTAACAACAGTGCAAGTAACTACATCAAGAAGTAACATCATCGCGGAGTAACAACATCGCAGAGTAGCAGCATCTGAGGAGTAACAACATCCTGAGTAGTAGCATCCGAGGAGTAATAGCATCCTGAGTAGCAGCATCCGAAGTAACAACAACCAAGGAGTAACAACATCAAGGAGTAACAATATCACAGAGTAACATCATCGTGGAGTAGCAACATCCGAGGAGTAACATCATCCTGAGTAGCAGCATCCAGAGTAACAACAACCAAGGAGTAACAGCAGCCAGAATAACAACATCACAAAACTTAAGAACTCGGTCCTTTTATTTTGAGAACAAAGAAAATGTGACTTTGAAGTAAACAATACCTGAAACATAAAAACATAAGAGAAATCAGAAAATAAACGACTCTTTATTGAAAACAAATAAATAAATAAATAACTTAAGTTACTATGGTTATGATTTTTGTTGCAGCAATGTTGTTTGTGAATGGTGAATAAATGGATTTTTTTTTTTCGTTTGGAAATGACTTGGATCTTCAAATAGAAATCAATTCTCCAATTATCATGTTATAAATTCGTAAATTGATGAAAAATATTCATGTTGTTTTCCCCATGTGAGGAACTTCTTTGAAAATATTTCATTATCATTATCTTCAAGAATCACTTGTTCATAAATTGACCTCATTTACTCTATTGGGACCTGCAAAAGAATGAGTATCTACCTGCAATAAAACATGAAATCATGGAAGAAGAGAGGTGATCGGGCTCTAATAATCCAAAAAATATGCAAAAAAAATAACAAGTAGTTAATCTACTAGTAAAAACATATCCACAGAAAAATAAAACAAAATTTATTTGTCACATGCAGGAGAGTAGTGGTCGACCATACTAACCAACAATGTTTTAATCATAACTTATTTGTTTTTCATCCGATTTGAGTGATTCAAAATTCAAATGAAAGTGAATTCAGAGATATATCGCCAATAGAAATAGGTCTTAAAAATTCCATGATATGATGTGCCAAATTTACTTAGAACAACCTGCATAACAAAGTCATTTTCAATTTCCCGACTGAGACGAACAATTGATATTGTAAGCATAACTTTTCCGTTTGATGACGGATTGAACTGATTCAAATTGGAAATTAAATTATATTTATTTATATATCTCCAATAGAAAGAGGTTTTTAAGGCATGAATAATTGATGGGTCAAATCCGCTAGTGAACAACCGGGAAAACATAGTTTCAAGAGTGCTCATTACGATAAACAATCAGTGTTTTGGTCATAACTTCCTCATAAGATATCAAAATAAAGTGATTCAAATTGCATTGTAAACTATATTTGTAGGGGAATATACCATAGAAATATGTTTCCAAAATCTAGTCATTTAGACTTCCAAAAATGGACTGTCCCAACTCTGTTCCTGAGCTTCATACTAGACATCCTGTCATTGTTTTGGTCATAACTTTTTCATTTCAAATCCAAATCGAGTGATTCAAATTGGATTAGAAAGTAGACATAAATTTATATTTAGGATAGAAACATGTTTTGAAAATATTCCCATTTGGTCGCTCAAAAGATGACTGTCCCAACTATTTTTCCAGGATTTTCGTCAACCCCGCAAGCCATAAGTTATGATAATCAAGGATTTTTTCTAAGAAGGTGATAAAAATAAATATGAATGTTTGTAAAAATGTATTTTCAGTATAATTCATCTACATACATAAATAAATTTGAATATTGATCACCGATGTTAATTTTCACAGAGTGTCGCAACAAAAACAACTATTTTTACATATAAAGAAATTTATTTATTTATCTCTTTATTCATTCTATATTCTACATTACACTTATATATTTTGAAAAATAAATTATAATTACATATAAGATGACTTCCAGTGAAGCCATTTCCGAAATAAGACCTCAAGTATGCACATACTCGTATTTGAAAAATGTTTGTTAACAAATACACGGGTATGAGAGACCAACTTCCCTGTTAAGGATGGTGTCAAGAGTTGTTGAAGTGTGGAATGTTGTTACAAGCAAACAAAAGAGTGAAACCATCCTTCAATGTAGTCTTGATTTCCCATATTTGTCACATCCTGAAGTTCTATGACTGAGTTCCATATTATGTTGATGCTTTCTTCCTTGACCTCATCCTGTGAGTTTTGGGGGTCTTCCTCTGCCTTTTGGTTTAGATCCCTTTTCATAGAACTAGAGGAAGGAAAAAAAAATGCAAAAAATTCTTAAAGCTCAAGACCTGGAGCAGAGTGAGACTTCCCTCCCTAGGATGAGAGATTGGGCGCTAAGAAATCAGTAGAAATAAAATCAAATAAAAAGAAATCAACTAACACTCAAAACCTCGAGCACGGTAGCATTTCCCTCCCCACGACGAGCGATTGGGCCCTAAGAAATTAGCATAAAGAAAATCAAATAAAAATAAAGAAACTAACACTCAGGACCTAGAGCAGGGTATTATTTCTCTCCCCAGAACGAGAGATTGGTTCTTATAAAATCAATCGAAAAGAAAAACAGAAAAATTATGCTCAAGACCTAGAGCAGGGTAGCATTTCCCTCCCTAGGATGAGAGATTTATCCTTAGATCAATATGAATTGTGTTCTTGAACATTTTTTAACCTCCCTGAAAATGACACCAAAATGTTGGTGTCCAATTGTAAATGAATATCCAAACCCTTTCCCACATTAATTATCAATCCGGGTGCGTTTGGTTATTGCAAGGATAACGCGCACAATATGTGTACATACAATAGAACAATTTTGATATCAAATTTGGATTCGATAATTTAAACAAAGAAACAATAATTGTAATGGAAAATAAAGAAATAGCATAAATAAATCGTAAACCTTACAATACATTCACAACAATAAGAGTATCAACAAATACATCTACTATCACAACAATTGCAAATTATACAAAACATGAAATAGAAATAACAACACACAGGAAATACGCAACACTTGATCAGAGAGTGGGCCCAACTCTTTGATCAGCGCTGCGATATTCTCACAACTTACAGAAGTAACAGGAAATTAACTTGCATTAACTTGATCAAATAATGTTATGTTACACAGCTCCATTCCTTGCATAGCCAATCCTCTATGTGTTATCTCCTATGTGTTCTATCCCCCTGCGTTCTTATTTGTGCCCCTTTAAATATACAAACAACAAAGGGGAAATAAACTAATTACAAAATATCAAAAACCAATATGAGATCTGAAATATCTTTCCATCATGATTCAGCTCGCACAAGTCGAATCTGGTAATTACAGTTGGGGCAATTTTGGAAAATAGCCACAATAGAAAATCTGCAAATATGTCCTTCGAAGAACCCTGTGTTTCTATCAATCAAGACTGAATTTTGGAAAACTACTCACAAGAAAACCAATTTGGTCCATTCTTCACAAAATCCATGTTTCGGATTTTAAAGATTCTTCTTCGTTTGCCCGGAACGTTCAACCCAAAACTGTCTCCTGTTATTCCAACGAGTTTTTGAGTTGGAATATTTAATTATCAGCTGAAGATCAAATATGCAATATCGAAGAGATCTTGGAGGCTAAAATAGTGAGTTATGTTATAACGAATTCATTAATAAACCGTCATTGGCAAAATCATGCATAATAATCATTAATTTATTAAAATAAAGGAGAACAAGTATTATTTATCCAAAAGAGCATAAATAATTATGAAATGAAATCATATAATAAATTATGATAAATAATGTGATAAAATAACATTAGAAATGGATGTTAAGAAGTGATAATAATAATAGAAATTAGTGTCCCAACAATAATGACTTGTAATTATTAATTTATGTAATGAAGAAGAAAAAGATAATAAAATGTATTTTGTAAACCTTGACTCATGGGTTTCATGAGCAAGTAGTTTTTATTATAGGTAAAAGAATTATTGTTGATGTATTTTAGGGACTTTTCATCTTGTCATAAATGTATAAAATAGAGTCATGTATGTGAAATCATGTTACACTTGTGTAAAGGAAAAATTGTATGCTCCAAGGCCTTGTCACCTTGCTCCACGAAGTCAGCTCAAAATGTGTTGGAAACATTCCTTGACAAGTTGGCCCACAATCACTTGTTCAGGATGAAGTCCCTATAAATAGAGAGGTTTGCGACCTCATTGATACACAACAACACAAACAAAAAGATCTCGGATAAGTTTGAAATAGAGGTCTATGATTGAAGCGAGGGAAGAGGATAATCAACGAATAATAAAGGAATCATTATTATATATGTTTTGGGGCTAACACACTTCCCTCATTTCAGGAAGGCCGAAGGTTATTACAGTAAGAGACAAGTTTGTAATCCATTTCATAAAATAGTGCGTGAGGGGGAACATTACACATCAAATAAATGACCTTTTATTGGGAAGTGTGCCATCAAAGAAGACATCTCACATATATGTTTTACGTCTCTCATATTTCAAAGAGGCCAAGGATATACACAATGTGAAGGAGGATCACCGCAAAAAAGAGATCACGGTCCTTGCTCATAAAGAGAGCAAAAACAGGGCTGAGAAGGACTTTCTTGGAATTCGAGGTAAGCTCAAAGGACGAATGAAAGGTAGCACATCATAAGGGCAAGGGATTTAGCTTACTAAATTTGGTGTAGAACAATGCAGAAAATAAAGAAGCCACAATAGGAGAAGTGGCAAGGTCTTGGAAGCATAATAGCATTAAAGGTCCAAGTCAAGGTCATGGTACTTGTCTATTGAAGGTCTATAAGAAGAATTACTTGCAGATTTTCCTCTCCAATAGGGAGAGGTTTTGGTCGTGGCTTGAAGAGCCAAAATCTTGTGCCTTTTGTGTTTTGATAATAGTCTTGATGAAAGACCTAATAAGCTAATGAGGAGAAGATCTCAGTAAGAGAAATAAGCTCAAAATTAATTATCAAGTAGAGAATTGAATTAAACTACGCCCTATAAAATTTCTAACAATTCCAAGGCAATGTAACATCAGTTGTAGACTAGTCTTGAGTGTACATGTGTTACATGTGGTTAGATGATCAACCTTAGGAATTTCACAATCCATTTTGGAAAAATTCCTAAATAATAGGAGCCTAATTTCTCAAGGAATTGCACAAGTAAATAGGGGCTCAAAGAAAGGCATAAATTGACTGTTTCAGTCACAGCTTCTAAGTGAGCATAGAGATAGGTTATTCACTTGCAGTTTGTGCTCAGTTGAGCAAAGAAATTGTAATACATCGTCATTCATCATATTAATGCAAGTAGACATTGGGGTTTTTAGAAGATTTCTTTCCTCTGGAAAAATATTAAACACATGTGTGTGATTTCTTATTGCATGTCTGAATTTTTTTTTCTAAATTTTAAATTAACTTCCGTAGAGTAGTATAGTAGGTTTGTGTCTTTTGATTTTGAAAAAGCTTCATGAGAAGTTGCAAATATGCACCATAATTTCTACATGGTATCATAGCAGGATTCACGTTAGAGTAGGAATTTCGAAGTTGTTTCTCAGGAGGTTATAATTTGCAATTTAGTGTAGAAGGATTTGTTTAGAGCTGAGAAGGTGACCTTTAATGGGTTGAGGCTAGAGTATGCCTTGGAATAAAAATCTAATTTCATCACATAGAAGGATCACATGGAGGAGGTATTCTATGAAAATGGATTAATAGAATACATCAAGAGAGATGTTGCAAAATCAATGAAATCTAATGCCTGAAACCTTGCTTAGTGGCAGAAAGAGGTAGACAAGCCGAGGAGAATAATATTGGAAGGAGTATGGGAATAGATTTTCGCCAATCTCCACGGGAAAGAAAATAATTATTCTATGTGGTAGGCATAAAAAAATGTGTTCCAGAATAGTAGTGACCACAGGAAGGTGCCACTCAAGGATAAAATTTGAAATATCAAGATGCAGAAGAATGACACTATCTCACAGTATCTGAGCATGTTCACACAAGTTAGTGATGAGCTTGCAAGATTTGGTGTTACTATTTCATAGGATGACTTGGAAAGCTTAGCCCTTCTAGGCCTTCCCAAGAGCATACATAGTTATCAAGATTCAATGAACGAAAGGGAGAAACTACTGAATTGGGAACAGTTATGGTTTGATTTGGTATAATAGAAAATAAGGTGGAATACCATTGATGGGACCTCCTCAGAGGGCGAGGATGAAGAAATATTTTCATTGGTTGGAAAGGGAAAGAAGGGAAAATGAAAAAAATCTCAAACCAAACCAGAATCCAATGAAGGGGGGAAGAAGAAATATTTGTTACAAATTAAATGCTTCCATCATCATGAATATAAGCACTATGCCAGGAAGTGTCCAGACAAAAAGGCAAGCAATAAGATCATATGAGGAGCAGCAGGTAAAGCCTTGGCTTCAAAATTAAAGCTTGAATTTACCCTTATCACATGCATTCCCAACACAGTGATGGGGAGTGTGTGGTACTTGGAGTCAGGTGCATCATTCCTTTTGATAGGGTGTATAGATTCTAGTGACATGGAGGAGAAAGATATCCATATGCACTTCAATATAGGGGACAATGGAAGCTACACCAAAACCAATATTGGTACAACCACCTTTCAGAGGGAGTTAGGAGCCCCTCTCAGGCTCAAGGGTGTCATGTTTTTTCTAGGCCTAAAGAAAATTATCATCTCTATTGCAATTTTTTTATATCATGATTATGATGTGATATTTAGTAAAGGAAAATCATTCCTGAGAGATATATCCACGAAACAAATGAAGTAGATCAGGGTTCGTGTGAAGAACCTGTATAAGCTAAATGTGGAAGACTGTGCTGCATTAAGCACTAAGGAAGATAAAGTGCAGGGTCGTGATATCAGTGAAATTTCACATAAAATACTTGGTCATTTTCATCATGGCAGCTTCTAGATTATATAGCAAATAACCATTGGCCTCCCTAAAGGAGCACTTGAGTAGCATGATGTATGTTGGGGACATACACAAAATCCACATTCCATGATCGGAACAAAAAAACACATGCAGTAATCGAAAGGATCTACTCTAATGTTATGATCTTTCTCAATAATCTCCACATGCAGACAAAAATATTTCGTCATTTTTATTGATGACTTCTCACGGAAGTGTTGGATCTTCTTCACGCGGAAGAAATATGATACATTCTGCAAGTTCATAGAATTCAAGGAACTAGTTTAGAAAGAAACCAATAAGAAGGTGAAGGCTCTTATAAGCGATAATGGAGGTGAGTATTGTTGAATGAATTTAAAAATTTATGTGTGAAAGAAGGAATTCAACGAGAGTTGACAACACCCCACAACCCACAAAAAAATTGGGTGGCTGAGAGACAGAATTGTAAGATTGTGGGAGCAGCGAGGGTTACGTTGCATGAACTAGGCCTACCTCTACATTTGTGGGATGAGGCATGCAACACAATTTTCTATTTGCAGAACTGAAGTCCTTATCAGATTCTTGGCATGATTACACCGAAGGAGGCTTTCTCGAGGAGAAATTTGGATGTGTCACACTTCAATATTTTTGGAGCCTTTTTTTACTGCCATGTATCCAAAGAATAAATAAATAATATTGAGTAGACCACATATTTGGGGTTATTTGTGGGTTATAAAGAAACTACCCACAACTACCGTGTGTATTTTCAATCCCTCATAATGATAGTATTGCGAAGGGATGTAAATTTTGATGACAATAAAGCGTTGTGGTGCTCTCTTGAGAGGGATATTTAGATCCCACTAGAAGAGGGGTTTTTGGCTCCAAATAAGGAGCCTCAGGAAGTTGTGGAGCAGCCAAAAATTGAGAAAAGAGTGGATACATTCTCTTAATAAAAACCATTGAGAAAAGGTAGAAAAGGAACCAAAGAAGCTAATAGACTTGTGCAGGATGCGAGGTAGAATGTGGGATCTCCTTAAAATTTTCGTAGGCAAAGGAGGACACCTAAGAGGTACACTAGCTGCATGCCTCTTATGACTGAGCTTATAGAGACATCATAGGTCGTGGTGATGTTGCATCTTCCAAAAATACATCCTTGAGACGTGATATGTCATTTCTTGAAAGAATAACATGAAGGTTGCGTAGCTTTACAAGCTTTCAAAAGGCACCTACTTTATCGAGAAGTCCTCAGCTTGTACCAAAGGACAAGGCAAATGTAAAGGCAGAATATTTAGCAGCTACACAGTATCTTGAGCGAAGTGCCAAAATTGGTTCTCGCAGAGGTCTAATTGTTTTTGCAATGGAATCATCAGCCCAGAGGAGAAGTCTTGGTGATTGAGAAAAAGAGAAGAGATGGAATAATTTTGGGCCAATGGGAACTACGTGGTTGGAATGCTCTCAACTAAATCATCCCACTATGCTATGATTGTATTGAAATGTATTCAAGCATTGGCTTATGTTGGTTAAAAAAGCAAGGTACACGAGGCAAACATAGGTATATATATTTCTTTATGACTGAGGCATTAATTTTTCTGGTATAGTATGAATTATAATTAATAGTTTTGATTGCTCATCTCTTATTATTATATGACGATTGAAAGACATGGATTAGTTGTTGCTGCTGATGGATTTCAGAAAAAAGTTGGAGCACGTGCATAGAGTAGACTTATTGTTATCAAGATAAATCCCCTCTGCGGACAGGGGCTATTGGAACAGGGTCTCCTACGAGCTGCGAAACTGGTCCGATTTTTTATATTTTCTTATTATATTTAGTCTAGCGCAGGGGTTTTGGGGTGGGTCAAAGCCCCAAAAGCAATGTAATTGGTCGAAGGATAAACCCGGGGTCTGAAAACCACGGTTTAAGGATCGTAGGAAAGATTAGGCTATATGGTTATAAATAGAGGAACGTTTTGAATTGTAAGTAGGAAATGAAGAGCTATTGGTGCGAATTGTGGTTTAGTAAGTCTGTTTGGGTTTTTGGGGAAGGACTCCTACTGACTGTGTGCGCGAAGATCCAGAGTCCTGCTATGTGTGGACAATGTTGCTGTGTGCGCAGGCTGGGAAGGGTATTGTAAGAGGAATTTGATGAATTAATGAATGCGAAAGACTGTTTGGGAACTAAATCTATGTGTAATGTTTATGTGAATCATTGGTAATTACTATCTTATGTGTATCTTGTATTCTAATGCGAAATTTCTGTGTAAGTATTTTACTACATCTAGATCTGTTATGTTTTGTTTATGAAATGTTGAGCTACTATCGTGAATTATATGATTATTGAGCCCCGTAGTACAATTAACCTTGTGCTTGTGGATTTCTAAAGAGGCCCATAAGTCTTGCTCAGGGATATCTGGACATGTCAAGATAGAACGTAGCTCTACTTGCCTTACCTATCCTTTCTCAGGGTGCGGAAACCTGGTTCCAGCACCCACCGATACTACTTCGGGTGAGACTTTGACCTGCACAAGTAGGTCACTGCCGAAAGGGCCAGTAGTATAGGGGTTTGTTGGCAAACCTTGAACTCTGATTCTGGGTCAGGACCCCTCAAGCCAACAAATGGTTCCGTTGCCGGGACCTGAAGCATTTTGAGAAAGGGATTGGGTAATGACAAGAGAGTACTGGCAACGAAGAAGAGCAGGTGTGAGTGAATGAGCTCCATTTTCGGTGAAAGTATGACACTGAGCGGTAAGTACCATCAAACCAATCTAGGAGGGGATAAATTTGGCTACAGTTCGCTGAAAGAGACAGCTACACCAAAATCAGAAGCACATGAGAATGTGATATCACCCAAAACCCCTCCAAAGAGAGACATGGCAGCGCACTTGAAATTACCTACCTTTAAAGGTGTGGGTGAGGAGGACATGGACCGATTCTAGTTCGTGGCAGATTCGGTATGGATTGTGCAAGGGGTGGTGAGCGATACCGTGAAAAGGGTGCAGTTGTCCCTGGTGTTTGAAGAAAGAGCGTTAGACTGGTACATGTAGTACGTCTCTCAAAACAGGAGTGCAACTATTCAAGATGTTAAGGACGCTCTGAAGCAACAATTCCGAAAGCCAAAATATTACTCTTAGTTGGTGGCAAAAATGAAGGACTTCAAGCAAGGTGTGTATGAGTCGGTATGGGAGGCTGATCAACAATTGAAGAAAGCAATCAGAGAAGGAGGGTTTAAGTATGACAACAAGCAGCATACCGAATGGTTCATCGCTATGCTACTACCTCACTTGCGTATACCTATGGGCCACCATACCTTTGAATCATAGGAAAAGGCCTTGGAAGCCGCCATGAAACTCAAAGTTGCACCCAGAGAAGACACTTCGGGAGGAGTACAACAAATTAAAGAGCAACTCGGAGCTATGCACATGGAAATTCAGAGCCTGCGAAGGGGATGAGGAAAGGGAGCTAGTGCATACCTATGGTGCACATAATGTCAAACGTTTGGACATACGAAGGATCAGTGCCCACTGCTAGTAGATTACATATGGGCAGGTCTAGGCTCAAGCGGGTCTGCATTATGGTGTGATGACTACCGGGTCGTAGGACTACACGATATGACCCAGTGCCCTCGGCTAAGTACAAGCGAACTAAAGCAACAATGGTGTAGATTCTTCCAGTCAGTAGGACATGTTGAGCAGAACTGCCACACTTACGAGCTGGTGGTAGATCAAGGAAGCTTGTATAGAGTACAATCAGACCCTGCCTCACCTAGATCCCCCGCAAATTTCGGTGGCTCCCTAGTTGGGGTCAGGGGAGGTCGGGGGGGAGCGCAGGACGAGGACGTTGGCAGCTAATATGTTATAACTATGGTGAGGCCAGAAAATTTGCGAGGGACTACCCAAACCGTACCAGGAAATCCTGTAAATATTGCCGGCAACTGGACCATGAGATTGAGGACTGTCCGATCTTGATAACAAAAATGTGAGAGAAGCAACCAACACCAACGAAGAACATACAAAGAGTTAAGGCTGAGCTACGAGATGGAGATTCAATTACAACACACAAAGGGATGGCTACGTCGGAGGATGCATGGGGTCTTCCAAGTCAACAGGCATCTGACAACCCAGGAGGTTTGGACGACACGAAGACAAGAAACTCTACTCTGCAGACGCCTGCACACCTAGGAACATATGATGAGGTGAGACCCTTCTTGCAGATGTGTAGCAAGCTATTACACCACCCAGTGGCCAAAGAAAACCTCCAGGCGGTAATAGATAACTGTGCAGGGCAGCCCCCTCTATCTTCAGAAATTCGGGACATACAAAAGTTAGGCAGATATGGGAAACATACCAGTAGGGAGATGAGACTAACTGCCCAGATTGGTAGTTATGAAATGAATCAGGTTGTCTTAGACTTGGGGTCAGATGCCAATGTGCTACCTAAGAAAACTTGGCAGCGAATGGGAAAATCCAAATTGGAGTGGTCCAATGTCCAACTGCGTATGGCCAATCAGCAGAAGATTATACCTCTAGGAAGACTATCGAAACTCATGGTAGATATCCCAGGGGTTAGGGCCCAGGCTGATTTCGAAGTAATTCAGATTGTAGAAGATGCAAACCCGTACCCTGCACTCTTAGGACTTGAAAGGGCCATAGATATGGGTGGTATCGTCAACCTCCAAAACAGAAGGATGGTATTTGAAAATAACGAGACAAGGGTGACAATACCGTTAGATCCTATGGAGGGAGACCACTACAAAGAGCGAGTACGTGGTAAAAAAGAGGTAAATCATATATACAAGTTGACCGCGCAGAATGAGGAATGGATCAATCCCACGATGGAGGGGGTAATCTACTGGGAAACAGAAAATGAGTACTTCTTTGACGAGGAGACAGAGAAATCGCAAAATCATTTGTAGGATGTCTCGGTGCTACGACATCCTCGGGTTGCAAGGAACCTCCGCTGCATTTCTTCAGAGGTAATAGATCTACCTCATTTTGATGAGTTTAGTAGCATCCAAGAATTCCTAAAAACACTCGAAGCTACGGTTCCAGGAGAACGATGGCTCTGGGCCCTTAATCTAGCTATGCGTGGGATGCCTGCGCGATGGTCGGACACCCACAAGGTAGCATTTTAGGATTGGGAGACATTTCGATATATGATGATCCTGTGGTTCAAACCTTCGGCTGACATATGCACCAAAATATTCCTCTAACCTGGGGATCCCAGCATGCATTTGCTCACCTGGATGGACAAATGGTCCGATTAGACCATAGAAGAATGGGTTCATCTATTTATTCATGCTTTGGGCCCTATCCCCATCACTGGGCATTTAGATGCGGAGCTACATCAACGCACCCGCCAATGGGAAACACTAAAAGATGATTTTATAGGAACGTTCAGACTAATTGGAGGGACGAAGGCGCTCGATGAAGCTTCTGTAGGACATCGATGCTTTCCTCTTTAATGGCTCACACCATCGTGTCGCACCAGCAGTAATGACATGGGATGCGCAAATGCAAGACATATTTAACTGTCATAGCTTGGCAATAAAAGAAGAAGAAGACAATCCTCGGAACGTCTCTATCCCAGAATCCGAGGGGGAGCGCACCGTCATTGGACCCCCACTGCAGAATATTGATGTGACTCAACCTCTCCATCTACGCGAAGTTAATATTGGGACAGAAGAAAATCCTATGTTGGCTAAGATCAGGGACTATTGGGATGAAGGAACTGTCGGCAAAATTGCAGAGCTACTTACAGAATACCAAGACTTATTTCCAACAAATTTTTCTGAGCTCGAGGGAATAAAAGGGGACTTAGGCGTTATGCACATCACTCTGAAATCAGAGGCGTGTCCCATAAACCAACGACCTTACTGTTTGAACCCTAAATATAACCAAAAGGTCATAGAAGAACTGGACAAGATGCTTGCTGCAGGTATCATTGAACTGGTGGAACTGTTGGACTGGGTAAGCCCGATGGATATCCAAGAGAAGAAAACAAAAGGGGAGATACACATCTGCATATACCTACTCAAGTTAAATGACGTATGTGTCCATGACCCCGTCCCTATGCCCTTCTCCAACGAAATCCTTGATAGCATGGGCGGGCAAGAAGCTTATTCCTTCACCGATGGGTTCTCAGGTTACCATCAGATTTGAATTGCACCTGAAGATCGCAGTAAGACTACATTCGTGACAGAATCGGGGTCCTTCCAGTATAAAGTTATGCCCTTTGGTCTCAAGAACACACCCGCTATCTTCTCTAGGGTAGTATTCGTTGCCTTCATGGAGTTTATTCATAAGTTGCTGGAGATTTATTTCGATGACTGGACGGTATTCAGCTTGGTGAAGGAGCATGTCTCTAACCTATGATTGATGTTGGGAGCATGCTAAAAGCACCAGATTTCCTTGAATATCAAGAAGTGTATCTTCTCCGGGCCCTTCAGGATCCTGCTTGGGCACATCATTTTCCGGTAAGGGCTAATGGTTGATCTTGCGAAGGTAGTCGTGCTTATAAATCTGGAAATCCCAACCACGAAGAAACAACTGCATTCTATTCTCGGCCACACGAGCTATTACAAGAAATTCATTAATGGGTACGCACTAATCACAATACCCATGGAAAAATTTCCTAAAAAGGATGTGTCCTTTTTTTGGAATGATGAATGTCAGAAAATTTTTGAGCTACTCAAGGAGAAGATGATCTCTGCACCCATACTAATATTTCCTGATTAGTCAAAGGAATTTCATGTACATGTGGATGCATCTGGCATCGCCTTAGGTGTTGTCCTAACCCAACCTCTAGAGGGAGATATTGATCATCCAATTGCCTTTGCGAGCTGGAAGCTATCGAGCGTGGAGCACAACTACTCTACCACTGAACAAGAGGGATTGGCCATGGTGTATGCATTACAAAAATATTGACACTATCTATTGGGCGGACACTTTAAGATGTTCACCAATCATTCGGCTTTGAAATATCTTCTCAACAAGCCTATGTTTGGGGGAAGATTTCCCGCTGGCTGTTGCTATTTCAAGAAAACGATTTTGAGATCATCGTCAAGCTCGGAAGGTTGAACGCGGGTCTGGATCATATGTCCCATATTGAGATGGGTGAAGAACCCACTAAATTGGAGGAAGGGTTACCAGATGCGCAACTATTCACCATTAAGGTTGTCGACGCGCACTTTGCTGATATTATCTAGTTCCTAACTACAGGTGTAGCCCCCACAGAATATTTGGTGTAGTAGAAGAAGGAGTTGGTTACTCAGGCGGCGGACTTTACTATCATCGCCGACCAGTTATACAAGCTAGGTTCTAATGAGGTACTACGCAGATACGTCTTGGAACATGAACGACAGGCTGTTTTGGTAGAGGCACAAAAAGGCGTCGCGGGAGGCCACTATGTAAGGAAAGCAATGGCCCAAAAGGTATTGAGAGCTGGGTTATGGTGGCCCATCTTACATCAGGATTCTCACAACCATTGTAAATCATGCGATACATGCCAGCGGACGAGACGACCCTCCTGCAAAGATGAGATGCCATTGCAACCTCAAATGGCTTTGCAGGCCTTTGAGAAATGGGCCATTGATTTTTTCAGGCCCATCAATCCTCCAGGAAAGAAGATAGGTGCATGTTACATTATTACTACCACTAACTATGTCACTCGATGGGTTGAGGCACAAGTGGTGAGGGATTGTACTGCGGATACTACTGTGCATTTCATCTTTGAGTAGATCCTAACTAGGTTTGGCTACCCAAATATCCTAATGAGCGACCGAGGCACGCACTTCGTGAATGAAACGATACAGGCCCTGAATGAGGAATTCTGAATCCATCATGCAAAAATTACACCATACCATCCACAGGAAAATGGGATGGTCGAAGCTTTCAACAAAATCCTAGAGCAAGCATTAACTAAGGTCTGCAATGTCGATCGTAGCGACTGGGATGTACGCATCCCCTCTGTGCTGTGGGCCTACTGGACGACCTGCAAGAAGCTAATAGGACAAACCCCTTTCTGGATGGTCTACGACAAGGAGGCCATTATGCTAATCGAGTATACCTATCACAACATTTACCAATATGGCAGAACCTGATATAATGGAGGAACGCCTTGCGTAGCTTCTAGCATTAGAGGAAGATCAGTTTCTTGCTAACTTTCATCAGCAGGTTCAGAAGGCTCGCGATAAAGCCTGGCATGATCGCCATATTTTCCAGAAGACATTCGTAGCAGGCGACCTAGTCCTCTTATATGATAGCCAAATTGTGAAACACCCAAGAAATTCTGACAGCACTGGCTTGGCCCCTACACTGTTAAGGAAATCAAGAATTGTGGAGCAGTCCAGCTTGCTACCCTGCGCAGTGACATGTTACCAGGCTATGTCAATGGTAGTCGGCTCAAACCATACAGGACTAAATGACTATATGGCCGAAGTAATTGGTTGAATAAAGATCGGCCCACCTGGGATAGGGTGCTGACGGACATGTAGGACACACACGCTAGTCATCAAATAGCTCCCGGGGTGCTTGACAACCCTGGGGCCACAGTTACTCGGGACGAGTCACAAGATTGTGTTGGGGGACTATTGGAACAAGGTCTCCTACGAGTTGCAAAACTGGTCTGATTTTGTATATTTTTTATTATATTTAGTCTAGTGTAGGGGTTTTGGGGTGGGTCAAAGCCCCGAAAGAAATGTAATGGGTCGAAGGGTAAACCTGGGTCCGAAAACCACGGTTTGAGGATCGTAGGAAAGATTATGCTAGATGGTTATAAATAGAGGAACGTTTTGAGGTGTAAGTAGGAAATGAAGAGCTATTGATGCAAATTGTGGTTTAGTAAGTTTTTTTGGGTTTTTGGGGAAGGACTCCTACAGGCTGTGTGTGCGGAGATCTAGAGTCCTATTGTGTGCGGACCCTACTGTTGTGTGCGCAGGCTGGGAAGGGTATTGTAAGAGGAATTTGATGAATTAATGAATGCTAAAGACTGTTTGGGAACTAAATCTATGTGTATTGTTTATGCAAATCATTGGTAATCATTGTCTTATGCATATCTTGTATTCTGCTGCGAATGTTCTGTGTAAGTATTTTACTGCATCTAGATATGTTTTGTTCTGTTTATGAAATGTCGAGCTACTGTCGTGAAGTATATGATTATTCAGCCCTGTAGTACAAGTAACCTTGCGCATGTGGATGCGGAAAGAGGCCCATAAGTCCTGCTCGGGGAGATCTGGACATCTCAAGATAGAATGTAGCTCTTCTTCCCTTACCTATCCTTTCTCAGGGTGTGGAAACCTGCTCTAGCACCCACCCATACTACTTTGGGTGAGACTTTGACCTGTGCAAGTAAGTCACTGCCGAAAGGGCTAGTAGTATAGGGGTTTGTTTGCAAACCTTGAACTCTGAACCTGGGCCAGGACCCCTCGAGCGAACAGGGGCAATATCTCTAGCCCTAGAGTGGGTCTAGCAACATGAGATTATTTCTAATGCAAAGCTCTCTTAACTAATGTTTACAACGCAATGAGGAAAGAGACAAAAATACCCTTTTCCAAACACTATGCTTGAATCCATTGATAGTGACCTCTATCCATGATCCTTTTTGGCCCACATCCTGCTACTAATGGCACATGAATACCTACGAATCATCAAGAGAAAACATTGAATATGATACAATACATAATAAATGTAAACACTAGCTATCTAGAAGATCAAAAAGTACCAAAATATTTTCATAAATATTTAAACAAATATCGAAAGGAAACACCAGATGTTATTATTGATAAATTACAAGAAGAGAGCTTATTACCTTGATGTTGGAGGCATCCTTTGGTGAAAATATGAGTCATTCACCGAAGCTCAAAAATCATTACTTCTCCCGAGAAGTTAGACTTTATCACGATGCTAGAATGCAAAGGGATGAGAGTTCAGATGATTCTGACAATGATCAACCAAGCTCCAAACATGGGGGAATGAGGGATGTGAATTTATAGGAAGGGAGAAGAGGTTGGGAGACTGCAAAAGAAGGAGGAAGGCCCACTTTCTAAGGGATGATCCCCCATGGATGAGACCAAGGCTCTAAAATTAGAAAGCTCGACCTTATGACCATTGTTCAACAACCAACTCGCTGCCCTTGATCTTCTAGAGGTCTCCTCCATTTGAGGAAGCACTTCTAGAAAGGGGATCAATGCGACTTTCTACGAAATTAGGTCGCTGACAGCGCTAGGCTAGAGAAGTGAAAAGGACACCAGTGCGGTCATGAAACCACGAAGGGCACTGACCCATGAAACTAGGAATTTGGCCAAGTTTCTTTAGTAATATTCGAAGGTAGTCTTCTTTGGATCTTCAAGGGGATATGTTAACATATTTCTTGATGGTGGAAACATTGCACAGGATCTGTCACGGGGAATTTTTAGATCGGGAACTGGAAAATGAGCATGGTGACAAATCACTATGTAACAGATGCCCCCTAAAGCATGAAGGCACAATAGGGAGTGATGGTTGAAATGCTTTATGAACCAAGGCAAATAACGTAGACCACCTCTAGAAAACATGCCAAATCAATAATTTTACAATATATGTCATCTCTGGTATGAATATTCCTAACCACATAAGGCTGCACTAGGCATCAAATAACACATAAACCCACGAGATGGTCACAACCATCTTTCTAAAGAGATCATAGAAATGGATCCACGGTATGGACGCATCCATCCTTATCGATAGGATCATGTATACAATCATGAATACTCAATAACGTCTCGCAGCCTCGACTAAAAATCAAATTTGACCCAAGGTCTTCATCGTGGTCTCAATCAACCCAATGTATGCATCTAGCCATAGAAAATTAATGTGTTTGTGTCGAACATGGTAGAAAACACACGATTATCAGTCAATGATGAGAACTGTTAATAGGCAAGGGAGAGATGACCAATAATGATGGTGGAAATCAAGGCAAAACAACACAATTTTTAAGTGTGAATGAATGTGTTGAAGTCAAACACTTGCAGAATCATTTGATCGAAGGCCAATGATGTGAACCTGTCATCGAACATGAAAAAACTTTCCATTGAGGCATGCAAGCTCCAAGGCACTGGATATGAATTTCTAAATCACCTTCCCGAATAATGAGCTGAAATCGACAGGAAGTGATTTGTCAAAGGAGGGTCATGACGATTCCCACATTATCGACAAGAAACAAAAAATATCTTAAGATGATAGGAGTGATTCAAAATTTTAACAGAGGAGGTCAGATAAGCAGAGGATGTTTGGGAAAAAGGACTTCTCATGAGCATATTGGTGACACGACTTCATAGTGTGGTAGCATTTGACTCAAATAGGATCAGAGGTCATGTTGAAAAAATTGGTAATTAAGTGAGACTCAAACAGATTTCCCAAACCTATGGAGACAATGTGATGAATGTAGGATGTCCCCAACCTGACATTAATTGCAGATGAGTGTCATCTTCAAGAGCGACAAGCTACCCAAAAATACACGTAGGATGCTCACTTTAAATTTTTCCCTGTTATTGCTAACAAGTAACTCTTTATTTTTTATAGCCAGCGTGAAGAGGATAACATATGTTGAGCATGTCAGTTCATTATTTGAATTAATCCATCCTACTAAGTTTAATGAGCCCTAGGAAGGAGGAAATTGTTCTCGTCATGGTGACAAGTCTTTCATCATTTAATCTTTAATGAGTCCAATAAAATGGAAACTTGGCAAATTTTCATGTTTAAGGAGTTTTAAAAGAAACAAAAAGGAAGCTCCTTCATGTCCCTTTTCGTAAGTCGTCTCCTGAATCTGAAAAGATAGAAAAAAATATCTGAGAGAACCTTTTGACCATGTTTGGTCAAGGTATTCATTTTTCATAAATAGCAAATATCAGCCCAAAAAATGGGTAAACGTATACTGAGACCACGTCAATTCATTCACTTTAACGAGTTCGAAATTAAAAGTACTTGGCAATCTTTTCATTTTTCGAGAGTCAGAAAAGAGTTGGAAGTTGACTCCCCCGGGAGGAATGAGTGGTATAAGGGGTAGCAACATGTTCCGGTCATGATGTAACTGCTCAAAACAAGTAAAATTCAATAGGCTAGCTAATAAAACCACGCATCACAGTGGTTCCCCAGGAAAGGTTAAAAACAACAAAGTGAGAGCTTACAATTGACCAAGAATATGGTGACGATGGAATGAGGAAACCAAGGCTCATATGGAAAAATAGGCTGATAAAATGGAAATCATGAGAGGTAAAATGGGTATGGTGTCATTTTTTACACAAGCTTGAAACATGGTAAACTATGCTTGAAAGTGGTTTCATTTTTACACAAGCTTGAAACATGTGGAAAAACTATGCTTGAAACTAGTTTCATTTTTACACAAGCTTGAAACGGAGAAGAACTATGCTTGAAATAATTTTGTATACCCCCAACATGGTGACTCAATTCAAGGTACATGCCCCATAAGCTTCATCTCATTCACCTTAGACAGGTTACTAATAGGTGGATCGAATGAAGGTTCAATTACAAGATCAAGTGAAAGACTCGACTAGGAATTTACGAGATATAATCAAAGGCTCAAATTGAAAGAGGATTTGTTTCATTTTTTAATGATCTTGACAAAGTAAAAGAACTCTACTCATGACACCTTGTTTCATTTTTAATGAGCTTGTCATAAGAAAATAACTATACTCTGAAGAGCTTGTTTCATTTTTTAAGGAGCCTGACACAAGAAAAGAACTATGGTCCGAAGAGCCTTGATTCATTTTTTAAGGTGCTTGACACAAGAAAAGGAACTCTGCTTCGGAGAGCCTTAATTCTTTTTTGTAAATTTTTGTAGATGTTCTATGCTTGATGCAACTTTACTTTTATAACAACAATCACATAAAAAGTTAAGTAAAAATGCTGATAGAACATACCAGTGGATCTATAGAAGACAAACCAAAAACATGTGAATGTGTTGGTGCGTTACAGCGGTCAGCAGGATGCTTCAACCAGAAAAGTCTTCTTGGTCAGCCAACCCAAAATGTGTCACAACAGTCCTCATATCAATTATCCGGTCAACTCAAAGTCAACCCCAGAAAAGTCAACACAATCCAGAAAAAGTCAACGCATGGCAGCAACAATAAAGTCAACGCAGCTCCAACTTCGGTCAACCTTTTGACCTCGATTTTTGTGCCAATGAGTATGGCCTTCAAAAATCGAACTCTCCACAAAATTTCAGCTCAAACAGACCATGCGTTGACCAAAGTCAACGTTGGTCAAACTTGCCCAGAAACCCTAACTGCAGAAAATTTCGTCCAGAAACCCTAACTACAGAAATTTCGTCCTTTTTCCAGCTGCAGCTACTTCATCCTTTTTCCACGTGAGAATTTCTTCTTAGATGCTCGTATCCAATGAGAAGTGTGTGGATGAAATGAGTGAAAAGATCTCCAACGTTGACTATATTTATATCCATCATTAAGGTGTGTGACACATCTGTTGGGGGTGTAAAACCTTAAGGCCGACCCGCACTTAAATTTATTATAAATAATAAATTCAAAATAAATGTTCTTCTCATCAGATTAAAATCAATTTTATATCAATTTTACATCTCTCCGAAAGAGGAATCCAATACAAATATTGGAATCTTCATCTGAGCATCAAAAAATGGAGTTTGGACCTAGTTGTCCAAATTTAACACTCCCTCTCAACTAGGGAGAACTCCATCCACCAGTGCAATCAAACATCGTGCGTCATCTCGTCGTAACTTGCTTTGCTGGCCTCCTTATTTCAGAACATAAGTGGGTCAGTCACAAAGACATAATCCCCCGGTTGACAAATTCAGCCCAGAGGTCCGAAACCTCTATCAGACTCACAAAGAGTCTCCAACCAACCCGAATTTGGTTCATCTGACCGGAAGTCAGGCGGAGGTCCGAGACCTCACTAGAATCTATCCCAGATCAAGTGGTTGGACCGTGCCATCCTAGATAGAGAGTACGACAATCTCTGATGCGTCCATCGGTCTTTGCTACTAGTCTCTAGCTTTTCCCATCTCATTGGCCAAATGAGAGGTACTTCCCATGAGCCCTGAACTCAATGGGTAGGATGCATACGAGGCACAGATAATGAAAGGTGAACCAACTCAATAATCACAACGGCGGGGTCCAAGCACACCAACAAGGTCTGGAAAGCCTAGCCTTGTGGTTGCTCATAGCTCCGAGAAGCTGTCCCCAAAGCCCCCCAGATCTCCTCGAGCTCATCATCCAACAAGACCCACATCATAGGCTTGTTCCACGATACCAAGTCTCTCATGGAAGGTTAGGAACTTGACCTTCCCCAGGGGCTTAGTGAGAATATCCGCGACCTGCTCATCAGTTCCTATTTGATCGAGCCTTACGGCGCCTCGCTGTACCATATCCCAGATGAAATGGTACCTGATATCAATATGCTTGGATCGGTCATGGAACACATGATTCTTAGTCAAGCGAATCCCACTCTGGTTATCACAGAGTATCACGGTGGTATCTAGCACATGTCCAAACAACTCACTAAAGAGCTTTCGCAACCAACCTGCTTCACAACAGGCCATACTTGCTGCAATGTATTCGGCCTCTGCGGTGCTCAAAGCCACTGACTTCTACTTCCTGCTCATCCATGAAATCGAAGTAGAACGAAGATTGAAGCAGCATCCCGATGTGTTGTGCTCTTACGATCCACCACACTACCAGCCCAATCGGCATCAGTATATCCACGGAGTGTCACGCTCCTGGCAGTGTATCTCAGCCCATGGTTTATCGTGCCCCAAAGGTATTTCAGAAGATTCTTGGCACCAACCCAGTGTAAGTGATGAGGCTCAACCATCTGTGGACTCAAAGTGTTCACTGCAAAACATATATCTGGATGGGTGTTCACTAAGAACATCAGAGCCCCTACGAGTTGATGATACTCAGTAGGATTTGCCAATACGGGCCCAGCAGCGCTGCCACTCAACTTCTTGAAGTTGAGTTCCATTGGTGTTGACACGGACTTGCAATCCACCATACCAAATCTCTCCAGAAGTTTCACAATATATTTTCCTTGAGAAAGGAAAATCTCTCCAGGTCTCTGCCAGACCTCCAAGCCTAGGAAGTAGTGCATCAGTCCTAGGTCCTTCACCTCAAACTCAACAGTGAGCTCCCTCTTGCATTGATGAATGAGAGGGTCAACACCTGTCAGGAAGAGGTCGTCCACATACAACACCAGAATGAGAGGTTTCCCCTAGACAACCTTGAAGTAAAGGTTCGGATCAACATTACTTCGAGTGAAGCCCAGCTTCATCAAGTAGCTATCTATCCTCTCGTACCAAGCTCTGGGTGCTTGCTTCAACCCATAGAGAGCTTTCTTCAACCTGCAAATATGAGTGTCCCGATCTTGGACTTCAAACCCTAGAGGTTGTTTTACATACACCTCTTTTTTTTTATTGCACCATGCAGTAAAGCGGTCTTGACATCCATCTGATGAAGACTCCATCCTTGCGTAGCAGTAAGGGCTATGACTGATCGAATGGTGGTATATCATGCAACAGGTGCAAATATGTCATCATAATCTATTCCTTCCCTTTGAGAGAAACCATGGGCAACAAATCTTGCCTTGAACTTTTTAGCACTTCCATCAGATCCATGCTTGATCTTGTAGAGCCATTTTGCGATGACAAATGATTTGTCCTTCGGTCTTGGAACCACATCCCAGACATCATTCTTCATTATGGACTCATATTCTTCGTGCATAGCATCCTTCCAGACTTGATGCTTTACGGCTTCCTCAAAAGATCCAGGTTCAGATTGTACAATAATACTCATGGCAGCCAGATGCCCTTGGTATCTACATGGCTTCTTGCTTTCTCAAAATGTCCCCCTTGGGGCAGCATGTCCCTCGGCATCTTCGAGAGTGTCCCTGAGCCATGATGGTCTCTTTCTCAGTGAAGGAGATGGATCGATTGGGTCCATTGGTCCTTCAACATCAGGCATTGTCTCATCCTGCGGTTCTTCTTGATTTCCAGGCCTTGCTTCATGATTTTCCTAACATCTCGAAGGATCTACTACTTTCTTCAGGGAAGCATCTTCGTCAAAAGTGACATCATGGCATATCTATACTTCCATTTGACCAGGTACATAGATTCTATAGGCCTTAGAGGTTTCGCTATAGCCCACAAACATTTCTTTCTTCCCAGAAGCATCTAGCTTACTTCTCTTTTCTTGTGGCACATGAAAATAAACAGGACATCCAAAAATTCTAAAATGTGAGATGTCAGGTTTCTTACTAGTGAAAACCTCTTCGGGAGTTTTGGAGTCCAGGGTGGAATGAGAGCATCGATTTTGAATGTATATAGCAGTATTCGCAGCTTCTCCCCACAGAAACTTCGGTAGAACCTGGTCACATAGCATAGCACAGGCAGCTTCCACAATGGTCCTGTTCTTTCGTTCAGCAACACCATTCTGCTCAGGAGTATAGGCAGTAGTAGTCTCCCTCTTAATGCCAGATTCTCTGCAAAATTCCTTGAACTCATTTGACTCATATTCAGTGCCATTTTCGGTCCTCAAAATCTTGATCTTCTTCCCTGTCATATTTTCCACCAAGGCTTTGAAGGTACGAAACCACATGAAAGCCTCATCCTTCTTCTTCAAGAAGTATATCTAGGTTTTGCGGGAGAAGTCATCAGTGAATGTCATATAGTAAGAACATCCTCCCAGGGATGTCACGAGTAGCATACCAAATAGATCAGAATGGACTAGTTGCAAAATATCAGATGTCTTTTTGACACTTGAGGGGAAAGGTCCCCTTGTATGCTTTCCTTTGGCACAACCCTTACATACACCTTCATGATTATTTCCAAAATCAGGCATCCCTGTCACCACCTTCCTTTCTTCGGGAAGGGCCTTGTAATGAAGATTTCCAAACCTCCGGTGCCATAGTTCAGTTTGTCAGATAGTATCACATGTCATAGCTCCTAGTGGAATTCCTTCAACCTGGTAGAGTGTTCCAACTCTAAAACCAATCATGATAGCTTCCTTGAGATTCTTCTTCCACATGCACACCTTTCCATCAGTGAATGCCACATTGAAGCCTTTGTCTTTGATGGCTGATATAGACACAAGGTTCTTCTTCAATTTTGGTACATAGAGTACATCCTGCAAATGTAGGACTTGTCCTCGAGACAAGTGGAGGGTCACAGTCCCTGTCCCTTTCACGGGATATGTGGCATTATCTCCAAGGATAATTTCCAGATTAGTATCCTTCTCAACCATGTCAAAGAGTGCTTCCTTGAACCCAGTGATGTGTCTTGAGGCACCACTATCTATCAGCGAGACATCCATAGTGTCGGGCGGGGATGCAGCAGAGAGGGCAGATACAAGAATGTATTCATTTCTTTTATCAACAACATTTGACTCCTCATACCTGGAGTTTCTAGACCTTTTTAAAGGTCGATTGTTTCTGCTAGAGGGAGCCTTCCTCTTTCCTTTGGACCTATCATTTCTTTGATTTCCATTACTCCGGTTGTTGTTGTTGTCATCACTATCGGGAGAATCCTTCTTGAAAGAACATTCTCTAGCATAGTGACCAGGCCTATGGCAAGTGAAACACTTGCCC
This sequence comes from Pinus albicaulis, assembly GCA_034641835.2. Taxonomy (NCBI): domain Eukaryota; kingdom Viridiplantae; phylum Streptophyta; class Pinopsida; order Pinales; family Pinaceae; genus Pinus; species Pinus albicaulis. Next base: position 1,526,979,963 of record CM076570.1, on the reverse strand, counting down.
TTCTTTCCTTGGGCCCTTTCTCTTCCTTTGTTCTTAGGACCACCAGATTTCTTCTTTCTAGAATGAGTAGTGTAGGCATCATTTCTGTCATTTTCGTATTGCTTCATTCTTGTCTGTTCTTGCATGCATCTTGACAGTATCTCGTCAAAGTTAGGAATTGTATTATGATTGAGAATGGTAGTGTTGAATACTTGCCATTCATATGGGAGCCCTCCAAGTGCAATGAGTACCATCTCATGATCGGATATTGTCTCCCCAATAGCCGACAGATTGTTCCTGATCTCGGTCAATTTCATAAAGTATGTTTGGACAGACTCATCCCTACCTTTCTTCAGATTCTTCAATTGATTCTTGAAGAATAGCACTTGGTTTGCATTGTTTACTTTAAACATTTGTAACAGCTTATCATACATCTCCTTGGATGTTCCTAGCTCATATATGTAGGCAACTAGACTTTTATGTATGGATTCCCTGATCATTAGCTTGGCTTTGATGTCCCCCTTCTTATACTTGGTTTTAGCAGCAGCAGTAGCAGTGGATGGAGGTTCTTGTATCTTACCCAGTATATAGTCCATGAGATCATGGTCTTCCAATTTGAGATCTAATATCATCTTCCAAGCATGGAAGTCATCTCTTCTGGTCATCTTATCATCCTCCTTGAAGCCATAACTTGTGGAAGTCATTTTTCTCAATTGGTGATTGCTATAAGTTAGGGCTTGTCTTCACCTCAGCTCTGATACCATGTAAATTTTTGTAGATGTTCTATGCTTGATGCAACTTTACTTTTATAACAACAATCACATAAACAATTAAGTAAAAATGCTGATAGAACATACCAGTGGATCTATAGAAGACAAACCAGAAACAGGTGAATGTGTTGGTGCGTTACGGTGGTCAGCAGGATGCTTCAACCAGCAAAGTCTTCTTGGTTGGCCAACCCAAAATGTGTCACAACAGTCCTCATATCAATTATCCAGTCAACTCAAAGTCAACCCCAAAAAAGTCAACGTAGTCCAGAAAAAGTCAACGCAGGGTAGCAACAATAAAGTCAACACAACTCCAACTTTGGTCAACCTTTTGACCTTGATTTTTGTGCCAATGAGTATGGCCTTCAAAAATCGAACTCTCCACAAAATTTCAGCTCAAACGGACCATGCGTTAACCAAAGTCAACGCTAGTCAAACTTGCCCAGAAACCCTAACTGCAGAAAATATCGTCCAGAAACCCTAACTGCATAAATTTCATCCTTTTTCCAGCTGCAGCTACTTCGTCCTTTTTCCACGTGAGAACTGCTTCTTAGATGCTCGTATCCAATGAGAAGTGTGTGGATGAAATGAGTGAAAATCTCTCCAACGTTGACTGTATTTATATCCATCATTGAGGTGTGTGACACATCTGTTGGGGGTGTAAAACCTTAAGGCCTACCTGCACTTAAATTTATTATAAATAATAAATTCAAAATAAATGTTCTGCTGATCAGATTAAAATCAATTCTATATCGATTTTACACCTCTCTAAAAGAGGAATCCAATAAAAATATTGGAATCTTCATCTAAGCATCACAAAATGGAGTTTGGACCTGGTTGTCCAAATTTAACAATTTTTTAAGGAGCTTGACACAAGAAAAGGAACTTTGCTCCGAAGCGCCTTGATTCATTTTTTACGTAGTTTGACATAAGAAAAGGAACTCTACTCTGACACATTATCATGGTCCATAAAAGGTCAAGGATTCCAAGAGTTTCTCATTGGATGGGAGAAAAATACTCTAGAAATGAGGATCCAATGCCCCCAATACTTGGTGCACTATATCACTCAATGGATCATCAATAGACACGGGCATGGAACATGTTGCCACATAATTAACCTACGGCAAGGAAGATACCACTGAAATGTAAGAACCATTAAGGGATGATGGTTGATTGGGAGCTATATTAGGTATAATGAATGAAAGTTGATCAATGGTCACAATTCTTCCTTCATGTGGGAAACATATCACACAAAAGATAGAAGAGAGAAGGGATCCCATGACATAAGTATATCCATGCCCAAGGAGTAAGTTAAAGTCCAACTGACCTTGGACAACCATCACATCTATATAGACATTCTTTCCTCCAAAAGTAATAGGTAACTTAGGAAGGATCCCTAATGGTTGACTGGTTCCTATGTTTAATGCCAAAAGATTCTGGGTAACAAGCACAAGCTGCGGAGAACCAAAAGCTTTCCAAGTACCCGAAGACAAAATACTAACATATGCACCTTCATCTATTATTATACTAGGTACGGAAAGATTATAAGCCTATACAATGATCTCAAATGTCACGTAAGAAGGAAGAAGGTATCCTGCCAGTCTATTCCAATCAAAGGAAGTAACTATACTACTTGGAGGGGGTGCCATGGCAACGGGAAAACTGCTCCCTTGTGCTATGGGAATGGGAGGATTTCCCTCATGTACTGTGGGAATGGGAGTATTTCCCTCCAATTCATGTGAATCTGAAGAAACAAAAAGAACCTGAGTGGTATGAGGTTCACTCTCTGTGAGAAAAGCACCATCCACTGAGGTTGGAATCAGGTCAATTGTTTTCTTAACCAATGGTTGGTCAAGAACAGAATCATGTAATTAAATTTTGGAGAGAGTGGATTGAACATAGATGATTTCTAATCAATCACTTGATCAAATATTGGAGTATGATGGAAAATATTCTGGTAAACAGTATTAAGTCGCGGCTGAGAAGCAGTAAGGTTATCCAACACTTTTGAGGCTTCATCCATATAAGAACAAAGGAGAATGGGATGATTCCCTTCACATAACTTAATGGGAAATTTTACTTTACCCTTTTTCCCATGGGCCTTATTATCAATACCTAAAGAATTGTCACCAACATGATCTACAGAGGCCGATGACAAGGGCCGATTCGAGTCGATAGACCACATTTCGAGCACCCTATGAATGCCAGGACAATCTATAAGAAGGTGGTCTCCCTTACATAGCTTGAAAGGGAATTTTACTTTGCCATACTGAATGGAATATTTTTCAACATTAGTTGCATCAGTAGCGATGGTCGCTTGGTTTCCCCCTTGCTTATTTTTCTTCTTCTTCTTCTTCATCCTCTTCTTATTCTTCTTAGCTTCCTAGTTACTAGAATTTAGACTTTCACTAGGCAAAGAGGAAGAACGGGGTGAAGAAATAGGTGAAGAAGGTGACGGGTCAAACTTAGGATCAACATGAGGTTGACTTTATTTAGGTGGAGGGAAACTTGGTTGAGAAGCAAATTGGACATTTGGAACCATGGCGGTTAAAAATAACCAAATTGGTAAACCAATGGTTAATCCCGGGAGGGACAACATTTACATATAGGGAATACCAACATTTCCAAAAGAAGGAAAAGGACCAGGATTACCATTTGAGGGAATTCGTTGATTGGTAACTCAGGAAATGTTGCCATTAGTCTTAACCTAAGATCTGCTAAGGAGTTGTGCACGAGTAAGATGTTATTTCGTGGGTAGTAAATTTTAGAAATTAAACAAAAAATAAATGAAAAAGGGGTAAGCTAGGAAAAATGGTTTACCAAGTATTATTGGACTACAGAATACCTCCTCGCAAACCAAGAAGTATGGGAACAAAATCTACCCAAATTTTGTGTTCAGTGTATCATGTTTACAAGGCGACCAACTTTGTTACCTATGGTAGGATTGCAACCTAGTGGTATCTCCCCAAATATACGCGACAATACATGGGAGTCAAGTCCGTAGTAGTGTTATCTAATGCGTAACCATTTGATGAGAGCGTCCCAAATATCCTTATCATACATCAATATAATTCCATACGTGGGATGAGATATCGCCCCCGGGTTGTAATGAAAATTGTTAGCAACAACGCCTACATTTAACAACGATGACACACGTCTCTAACCTAGACCACTAAATATTATCATTAATTGTAATGCTCCATAAGGTAAATTGGGTTCATTTTAAGTTGATCTTGATTAAAGTTTTAGTTTCAAGGCTCAAAACGAATGTCACATGAATCCTTATAGTGCAGACTAAATGCGAAAAAGAAAGCTTTCCATTTCGATGAATCCTAAACTATTTAGGGAAGAGAGACAAACAATAATGCAATCAATGCAACAACACTAATGCCCCCCAAACTAGCTCAAAGTTATGAAATAAAATTCCTTTCAATCGAATTCACATTTCCCAACAAATGGAACTTATTGAAAAATGAAAATTCTTTTCTTTTCACTAAGATGCATGCAAATATTTTATTTTTGTTTTTCATTCGAAATGTAAGCAAATGCAAAACAAATTAATGAAGAATAAATGAAAATTCTTTCACTTTTCTTTCAATCGAACGAAACAAAAATCGCTTTAAAGAATGAACGAATGAAATGGTTTTCACTCTTCTTAAGATGATAAGGATAATATAAATAAAAAATAAAAGTAAAATCATTTCCAATTTATTTTGATTTTAGACGAAACACACTCTTCTAGACTTGTGCGCCAAATAATTTGTAATCCTATGCTTGACACTAAACTGAAGGGAAAATCCGAGATGCATATATGACCAAAGCATATAAAACCTCACTTCAAAACAAGACAAGAATAATGCGACAAAGGGTGTAATGGTGAATAATTCCCAAACTTACAAACAAATCTGAGAGAAGAAAAAGAATCATTCAGAAAAGATAGGTAAGTCAAACACAAAACAAGGATATCATTGAGATCTCACAAACTTCTTCAAGGGCCAAGACATAGTGGAAAATCAAAATGGCAACTCAAATTTTCCTAGGTCTGAGATCAGTGCTTGTGTTCTAAGTAGAAGGGTGTTGAAAGGCCAATCAACACGGCTGTACTATATAGAACATAATTTCTAGTGCTACTGTACAAATAGAAAGGGCTTTGGTTGCTGAAAACAATGAAAAAAATAAAACAAGTCTCACACAAACACTAGACCTGAAATCGTGAAGTGATTATTAAACCTTAGACAAGCCGACAAAGGCCTAAGCAGATTTAAATTTCAAAAATCGGTGAAACTAATCCAAGATCAATTACGAGAAGGAGGACTAAAAGGCTAAAGATCTCTATTGGAGTTTCCAGTTTTGTTATCAAGATAAATCCCCTTTGAGGACAGAGGCGATCTCTCTTGCCCTAGAGTGGGTCTAGCAGCATGAGATTTTTTATAATGTAAAGCTCTCTTAACTAATATTTACAATGCAATGATGAAAGAGACAGATATACCTTTTTTCAAACGTTACACTTGAATTCGTTGATGGTGACATCAATCCATGATCCTTGTAGGCCCGCTTCCTACTACTAATGGCACGCGAATACCTACAGATGATCAGGAGACAACAACAAACATGATACAATACATAATAAACGTAAACACTAGCTATATAGTAGATCAAGGAGTACCAAAAAATTTTCATAAACATTTAGACAAATATAGAAATCAAACACCAATTGTTATTATTGATAAATCACAAAAGGAGAGCTTACAACCCAGGCCTTGATGTTGGAGGCGTCCTTAGGTGAAAATCAGAGTACTTCACTCAAGCTCAAGAAGTATTCCTTCTACCGAGAACTTATGCTTTATCACGATACTAGCATGCAAAGAGATGAGAGTTCAGAGGAGTCTAATAGTGATCAGCCAATATCCAAACTTGGGGGAATGAGGGATGTGAATTTATAGGAAGGGAGAAGAGGTTTTGAGCCCATGAAAGGAGGAAGGCACACTTTCTAAGGGATGATCCCCCATGGATGAGACCAAGGCTCTAAAATCAGAGAGATAAAATTTATCACCACCGTTCAACAACCAACTTGTTTCCCTTGAGCTTCTAGATCTCGAAGCTTCTCCTCCATTTTAGGAATCACTGACATAAAGGAGATCAATGCGGAGTTCCAAGAAATGAGGGCACTGATAGCGCTAAGACATAACTGTTAAAATGACATAAGCACGGTCATGGCACTAGGAAGGGCACTGACCCAATAAACAAGGAATTTGGAAAATTTTATTAAGTAATATTCCAAGGCAGTATTCTTTGGATCTTCAAGGGGATATGTTAACATATTTCTTGATGGTGGAAACACTGCACAGAATCTTTCACAGGGAATTTCAGGATCAGGGATGAGAAAATGAGCATGGTGATAAATTACTATGTAATCTCCCTGTCTTGCATCTGGTTAGCTGGCTCTTCATGTTAGCAAATAACCCCTCACACCAGTTGAACATCTTTTGGGTCAAGTAGGTCACTGTGTATTGGAACTTAGATTTTGTTTCCTCATGCAACACCTAGGCTCCTACCACTCTCGTCATGCAATGTAGAATCATGCACAGGGGAAGAACTCTGATGGAAGAAATTTCTACCTTCCTGCTCTCTGTTTTCTGCACCCCAATACAATATCTATGCATGAGAATTCTGGTACTTTGAGCCCCTGCGCGAGTTCTAGAGAGTAGGATCCTCTCCCCTCTCCTAGACAATGCAGTGATGAAATAGATGTCCATCACATCTAACTCTAACTCTGTGTCCCCGATGACAAAAAGATTTTGATCCACATCCCATATACATGACTTACACATTGTTCATGATGGTTTCTAATGCAAACGAGTTGAATTTTATCTCTTTTCAGGCTTGTTAAACATTTACAAAAAAGGAACCCCCCTAGAGTCAACTTTCAGCTCTTTTCTGACTCTCGAAAAATGAAAATATTTCTGAGTACTTGTCATTACAAAATCATTTAACGTGAATGAATTGATGTGATCTCAGTATACTTTTACCCATTTTTTGGGTTGAGATTTAATATTCACGTAAAAGGAATACCTTGATCGAACATGGTCAAGATGTTCTCTCGGATATTGTTTTCTACCTTTTCAGATTCCAGAGATGACTTACGAAAATGGGCATGATGGATTTTCCTTTTTGTTTCTTTTCAAAATCCTTAAACATGAAAAGTATTGAATTTCCCTTTTGTTGGACTCGTTAAAGATTAAACAACGTAATACTTGTCACCATGATGAGACCAAGTTCCTCCTTCCTAGGGTTCGTTAAACTTACTAGGATGGATTCATTCGAAGAATGAACTTACATGCTCAACATATGCTATCCTCTTCATGTTGGCTATAAAAAATAAAGAGGTACTTGTTAGAAATAACGAGGGAAAATTAAAAGTGAACATCCTATGTGTGTTTTGGGCAAATTTTCACTCTTGAACATGACACCCATCTGCAGTTTGTGTTGTGTTGGGAACATCATACATTCACCACTTTTCCTCCATGGGTTTGGGAAATCTGTTTTCGTCTCATTTGATTACCAATTTTTTTCAACATGACCTTTGATCCTATTTGGGTCAAATGTTGCCACAATCCAGAGTTGTGTCACCAATATGTTCAAGAGAAGTATTTTTTTCAAACATCCTTTGCTTGTTTGACCTCCTCTACTACAATCTCGAATCACTCCTATCATCTTAAGATGTATATTGTTTCGTTTTGATGATGTGGGAATCATCATGGCCCTCCCTCGACAAATCATTTCATGTCGAATTCTTCTCATTATCTGATAAGGTGACTTAGAAAATTCTATTCAGTACCTTGGAGCTTTCATGCCTCAATGGGAAGTTCTTCATCTTCGATGACAGGTTCACATCATCGGCCTTTGATCGAATGATTCTACAAGTGTTCTAGTTCAACACATTCATTCACACTTGTAGATTGTGTTGTAGTACCTTGACATCAATCGTCATTATTGGAATTATCTCTCATTCATGTTAATGGTTTTCATCATTTTCCAGTAATTAGGTGGTTTCTGTCATGTTCGACACCAACACATTTATTCACATGGATAGATTCGTAAATTAGGTTGATTGAGATTGAGGTGAAGACACTGGGTCACATCTGATTTTGGTCCATGTTGTGAGAAGTTACTAAGTATTCATGATTGTACACATGATCTTATCTATACGAGTGGTTGCATCCATATCGCATATCCATTTCCATGATCTTTTTAGACAGATGGCTACAACCATTCCATGGGTTCATGTGTTATTTGATACCTAGTACAACATTATGTGGTTAGGAATATTCATACTAGAGATGTCATATATTGTAAAATGTTTAGTTTGGAAAGTTTACTGGAGGTGCTCTGCATTCTTTTCCGTGGTTCATAAAGCATTTCAGCCATCACTCCCTATTTTTCCTTCATGATTTTGGGGGGCATCTGTTACACAATAATTTGTCACCATGCTAATTTTCTCGTCCTTAATATTGAAATACCCCATGATAGATCCTGTACAATGTTTCCACCATCAAGAAATATGTTAACATATCCCCTTGAAGATCCAAAGAATACTACCTTGGAAGATTACTTAAGAAACTTAGCCAAACTCCTAGTTTCCTGGGTTAGCATCCTTCCTGGGGATATGATGCTTCATGTCATTTCACTAAGGAAGATTCCAGCCTAATTTATTCAAAGCCTATTATAAAATATTTTCACCCTTATGTGATTCATGATTGTCTCTTTGGCCTTGGGAACCCATTCCCACAGACTTGAATTAAGTTCATAAATTTCATAAAAAACTGATGTTTGAAATCCCATGGATATTCTAGGAGCACTGCGTGTATATGCGAGTCTAGAATACTTTCAAGCATGTACCATTAAAATCATTAAATATATATATGAAATGTCTATTTTAGGCTAGGTTGATGGATTTATTCTCACAGCAATTCAACTTGCCCAACCCATAATGTTGTTGCACACCAATAAAGCCCACGATTGAAACTACTTTGAGGGAGTATAAAAGCCCTCATATGCTGGCCCCTGGGGAGAGAGGAAAATTATAGATAGTATACTCTTGTTGGAGCCGTTGATCTGGGCTACCTAGATCTTCCCAGATTTTTACAGGAAACCCTTGTTTCCTGGAGATGTTCATCAGCTTATATGTCATCTCATGTGCAAAAATATTCAAAGAGTCCTAGTGAGTCAAGGGCAGGACGGATCCAGACGATGGTCTGTTTGAAGATCATGGAAAGATTCAGGTGATCTCTCCACCTTTCTATTATTGTACATGTTGTTTGTAATGAAGAAGAACCATCTTGTTTCCGAATTCACATGTTAATATCTACTTGCATATGTGAAAATATTTTTAATTAAACATTTATTATTGTTTATATGATGTTTCACAAGGATTACACTGACATTTAGGAAGGATATATGTTGTACAACTAGATTTATGTGCATGTCTCTTCTTGATTTCTAGGTTGAAGAGGAAGAAGAGTTGTTGGGGGTTTGGACCCCACAGGATCTACATCAAACATAGGATCTATAGGTGACTTCTACAATCTGTAATATCTAGTTTTTAGCATACAAGTTTGATTGTGTGAGTCCTTCTTGAATAGAATGCCCCGATCTCTGGAGGTTTTCGACCCATTGACCTCTAGGGAGTTATTTCCCGAAACAAAACTGGCGACTCCGCTGGGGAGCACATTCTTGTGATTCCCTTGTTGGGTGGTTTCAGTTGTTTTAAAGGTTTCCGATAATTTTAATCATTATTTCCAGTTGAGTTAGTTTTTTCTCAGTCACACTAAAGACCTGCTTTTTTGGCCAGGCTTGATCTTTTTATTATTCATTATTTACTTGTCCATACATGAGTTTTCTTATACACAGTCACGTATCCACACAGTTTATGTCAAAGGAAGTCATGTATACGCGGGTTTCCTTTGCCACAGTCACATATGCATGCCTGTTGCAAAACTTCTGAGTAGCGTATGCCTGAGCAAATTTTGAAATTTTTGATTTTTTGACTTTTTGGGTCTTGTCTGCCTGTGGTGACCTGTTCCTGCAGTGTCCTTTTAGTCTCTAGATTGTGTTGAAAGTGATTATTGGTATTTTTCTCTCTTGTTTGGTTGAAGACCGGCTCATTTGGCAAATCTTGTTTTTTCTAGTGCTTGCATTTCTGGTTTGAGTACCAAAGATCTCTTTTCGGAGATTCTTGGTTGTTCTGCTTAATCAGGATAGAGAGCTTCTGCTCATATACTCTTTCCTAACTTTATGTCTTGCTTTGCACTTTAATTTTTGCCTGCTTTTTGGTTGGTTTTCTTGAGTTCATTTGACTAGGTATTGTTGCAATTTTTTTGAAGAGACATTTTCGGTTCTTTGAACTTTTGTTTGCTGCAAGATTGTGCTATTATTTTGGGCTGAGTTACTGAGTTTCTTGTCTTCCTTTTGCTTGTACGAATCTTGCTACTAAGTGGCATTATAAGGTTTAGATCATTTTTGTTGGATTTTTTCTTGAAAATCAGATATTGTTTGGCTTGGTAATTGGATAGTTTTCTTGGTCTTTTTGAAGTCTTCTTTTTATAAAAATCAAAAGCCCAAAAACATTTTGTTTTGCCATTGCTTTTGTTTTGCATTTTGTTTTGGGTTATTTTCATCTTTTGAAGCCTTGTTGAGATTTTTACCTTCGGTTTCTGACTTGATTTGGGAAGGGAATTTTCATTGGTTTCTTTCTCTTATTTCGAGAACATTTTGGCATCTTTATACTGAGAGTTTCTGATTTGGGAACTAGCTTTGTGGACAGCCGGAAAAGTGATAGAACTGAGGGATTCTTGGAAATTTCTCTTTGCTTTATTAGATTTTGCATCTTAGAGTTGGCATGCTCTTAGTAATTTGCATTAGGTGCACTTGAAAATTTGTAGTCTTTTTCATAAATTTTGCGAGTGTGAAGTTTGATATCTGAAAAGAAAAAATAGTCTCGTAGAACTCGTGTAGAAATTTATTTTCATCGAAAGGAAATTACTGCATCTGCATGTAGTTTGGTTTTCATTAATTTCTTTTCTGCGTCATAAAACATCACGAGTTTCGTTTCCATATTCCCTTGACTTAATATAATAGCCAACTAAAATAAGTGCAATAATTTAAAAACAACTAGCAAGTTTTTTAGTAAGTGTCATACATCAACTAGCTAGGTTGTAGGGCCTTGGATTAGGTGAGTGGAGAGATAAATCTCCAAGGCCGCTCAAACTAAAACATAGAAGTTTATTAAATGAGCGAAATCCAACACCGTTAGGTGGACCGGGAAATCTCTCCTCTAGAGAGTCAAGCGCGAGGGAAGTGAAGGTTGAGAAGAGAGATACCCCCTCTCTGATTTGCTAGATCTTGCCTTAAGACCATTCCGCCCGGCTGCTGACACGGATTGGTGCCCTTAGTTGCCATTCCTAGGTATCACACAGGTGACTGCGGGGGGGAATACCCGTGGTACCTGAGGCAGACATCGTATCACTTCCAGCAGTACTTCTGGAGGGTGCCCCGGTGAAGCTTGGGTACTTGCACCGACAAAGGCCATTGTTAGGAGGTCGGTGTAACTGTTTCTGCTATCTTCGCTAGTAGGCCTGGGCCATAATTATCCTAGACTACTTTCGGGAGGTCCTATCTTTCGCTTTCTCGTATTTTTGTGTCCGGTCCTAATCACTAGGATCAGAAATACCTAAAGGCTGCTTGCTTGGTTGCATCTTAGGGATTTTTGTAGTGAGTGCTCTTTGCTCCTAGCTTTCTTAGCTTTATACTTTTTTGAGTCTAATTAATATGTTAAAGTGGCTGATCAAGCACCTCGTCGATTGAGGAGAATCCGAGGGTTATCTCCCGAGAATACTGAACCTTCTTCAAGAAGGCGTAGGAGTAATATAGTAGGTGAATATATCTAACGCAGCGGAGAGAGATCCTCCGATAGGGCTTGAAGGTTCTGTAGTTGGTTCTGGTGTTGGTTTCGAGAGGAACACTCCGCTCACCTCGAGAGTCTTATTTCCACGAGAAGAAGAAGTAGAAGTAGAGGAATTACCTCAGCCTCCTGAGTCACTTCCATCAGCTCTTTCTCCTAGTTCTCTGTTTTTTGTTGAGTACATCGGACCTGAGTCTGCAAGACCAGAAAGTCCTTATCCATCTCATTCATACCTTTCGATGGCCACAACTGGGAACACAGCTTCGGCTATGAGTGCTGCATGCATTCAGACTCCTGCTTCAATAGAAGGAGGAGGCACAATTGCTATATCTTCAATTGCTTCTAGTACTATTGTTTTTGGCTCTGGCTCCACCCAAGCACAAGCTTCTCAATCTGGTCCCTTTTGTTTTGGAATGTTAGGTCCCTATATTACTAGTATAGTCCCTTATTATTGTTAGTGTAACCCCCTTATTGTTATTATTGTACCCTTGTAACCCCCATTTTGTTATTATTGTGCCCTTAAATTATTATTGTTAGGTCGGCTATGATTACATTGTGGCCCACTAGGATTACATTATGGCCCCATGGACTCCTATATATAGAAAGGAGGTTTTGTAAATTGTATCATCCAAGAATTTTTCATTTATGTAATGTATTGGAGGTTTCCCCCTCGAAGTGGCTCATTTCCAAGGCGTTGATATCTCTTTTCTTCTATTTTTGGAGCTGGTTACACAACATTTGGTATCAGAGGTTTGGATTCTAGGGTTTCGCTGCTCCAAACAGGTCATCGTGGAATTTTTGCTATAACTTTTTTTCTACGAAGTTTCAGAAGCTGAAATGTTTAGGGTGTGAAGCAGAAATCCGGAGGAAGCGTGTCGAAAAATTTCAGAGCTTGGTTCGCAATATTTTCAGAGATATGATCTGTGGAAGTTAGGTCTTTTTTCAGGCTCATAAACAGGTCATCGTGGAATTTTCACTATAAATATTCTTCTATGAAGGTTCAGAATCTGAAATTCATATGGTATGAAGCTGAAAGCCTGAGGAAATTCGTCAAAAAATTTTAGAGCTTGGTTCGCAATATTTTTGGAGATATGATCTGTGGAAGGTAGTGCTTTTTCAGGCTCCTGAATTTCGTCTCAAAGAGGTGATCGTGGGAAAAGTTCAATAACTCTCTCTCTGGGCATCGGATTGGAGTGCCGTAAAAATTGGTCACAAGCACACGGACTATAGTTTCTTGGCTATAAAGTTCAGATACAAAGGACAAAACAGTGACACGTGGCAAGTCGTACAATTTCGCTCTACTGAACTAGTCCATAATTAGGTCATTGTGGGAGATTGGACACAACTTTGTCTTGGAGAATCCAAATTAGGTCAGACTTATGGCATTCAAAAGAGAATTCAGAGGGCTACTTCAGTGCTAAATTTCAGATATAGAAGAGCCACAATCACAGAGATAATACAATTTCAATATCGAGCTCCTCAAAAGCAAGAGAAAGGTGTGTATCTAGTTTTTAAAATTGCATAACGTTTGTTTGAAAAAACAATTGAAGTGATTCCAAGTGCATATTTTAGAATTTTTATTAGTATTGGGTTCTATAATGCCTCCAAAAAATAATTCCATACCCATTAATCCCTCAAAAATCTATACTATGACGCATGAAGAGGAAGAGTTGCAATATGAGATTTCAAAATTACGGTACCAAGTGCAACAAGTTTCACTCTTACGAACAGCAATTGAAGATGAAATAGATGGTTTAAAAGCAGAAATGGAGGCTAAGTTGGATGGTTTGAAGGATCAAATAATAGCAAATATGGATGATAAATTAGTGGAAGATCACATTGAGCATCAACAAAAAGTTCTCCAACTCTCAAAGGATAACCCAACTTGGGTGCAGAATCTAATGAAACAACAGGAAGATCAACATCACATCGAAAGAAGTTATGAAGCAGTCATAGAAATAAGAAATCGACAAGTACGATCAATTTCAGAGTATCTCAGCAAGTGGAAGAACTTTCCTGTAAAATATTTCACATTGGAGGATGAGAATTTTATACAGAAGCATCAAGAAATAATCAAGCGTTGAGGACAACACTTTTTTTGAAGGAGAGGGGCATGTTAGGTCCCTATATTACTAGTATAGTCCCTTTTTGTTGTTAGTGTAACCCCCTTATTGTTATTATTGTACCCTTGTAACCCCCATTTTGTTATTATTGTGCCCTTAAATTATTATTGTTAGGTCGGCTAGGATTACATTGTGTCCCACTAGGATTACATTATGGCCCCATGGACTCCTATATATAGAAAGGAGGTTTTGTGAATTGTATCATCCAAGAATTGTTCATTTATGTAATGTATTGGAGGTTGCCCCCTCGAAGTGGTTCATTTCTAAGGCGTTGATATCTCTTTTCTTCTATTTTTGGAGCTGGTTACACAACATGGAATGCCCTTTCGTGGGATTCCTTCATTTTCCTTTTCCACTGTTGCAATTGCATCTGCACCCATGTCCTCTATGGCTAGTGGGTTGGCTTCTTTTCAAGGGTTCCCCTTCAGAAGTGGGCATATTCCTAGTTTGAATCCTTCCTTAGGGTCTTTTCCTTTTACATCCCAGACTTAGAGTTTTAACCCTTGGTCTGGAGGTCAGAGTTCGACTACCTTTACCAGTTGGAACCCTATATTTATAGCAGTGGGGGCTGGGAATCAGTTTTTCATTGGTCAACAAGGGAATGGTCCATTCACTTCATCGAGTACTTATCAGGATTTTTCCCCTTTTTCTAATGCTTATAACCCCTATCATGGGGTTTCCTCTTCATTCACTACTTCAGTGGGGGGAACTAGTCCGGTCTATTGTAACTCTACGTTGGGAGGGGTTCCTTCTCCAAATGCTGGGTCACAAGGATCATCCTATGGCCTAACATTTTCTACGAGCTCTTTCTGGCAACCTAGTGCCTCATCAAATTCAGTTTATTCTTTTCAGAATGTGGGGAATCCATCCTACCAAGGATGGAACCCTCAGGACCCTCCTTGTTTACCTTTTATGGCAACTTTAAACTTGCCAGATTTATCGAAATTGACAAATGATCCAATCTGATATAGTCCGAGGTGGCCTCCGATTCCTACCAAACTACCTTCAGAGATTCCAAATTTTGAAGGCAAAAATGGAGAGGACCCAACTGATCATATCACCTCTTTCCATCTTTGGTGTTCATCTAACTCCCTGATCAAGGATTCGATTAGGTTGAGGTTGTTTCAATGCACCTTGACTGGAAATGTTGCCAAGCGGTACATTGATAGTTGGGGGAAATTTTGCTACTTTTGGAGATCTGGCTACTATATTTCTAAATCATTTCCAGTTGCCTGTTCGTTATGATGCCAGGACAGAACTCCTGGCCAATTTTAAGCAGGACAAGGCAACCCACATTTTTTATCATATTCAGGAATGGTGGAGAAGGAAGAGGCTCATCAAAGCTTATATTCCGGGAGAATTCCTCTTGGAATGGTTTTTGACATCTTTGCAGCCAGATATTTCTAAGGATGTATCCCTGTCAGGGGTATTTTCTGAGGAACAGGATATTTTCAGGGCCTAGCAGCTTGAATTGATATATTCTCAGTCTGGTGTCCTTCATAAATATTTTCCTGATGCTCCCCACTCCAAATTAGACTTGTCGAAGACTAAACCCGATCCTCATGGTGATGGACTTATTGGGTCGATCGATAGCGGTGCAACTAACATGCTTAGTCAATTCCAGCAGTTGTCTATACAATCTGCTTCCTCTGGTCAGGCTGTGCCTGCTGAGTCATCGCCTTCTCAATATTTTTCGGTAAATGCCGTCCAGACTTCCAACCCTAAAGGAAATCAACAATCCGAAGGGAAGAAGAAGGGACGGAATAATAATAAGAAAAAGGGCAAGGATGGGAAGGGTAATGCAAATAAATTCAACGAGCATGTTGGTGAGGGTTCAAAGGATAAAAAGAAAGTTAAGTTTCCATGCAATTTATGTACTGGAGACCATCTTACTCACCTGTGCCGTAAAATTCAGGATGCGCAGTGCTTGTTAGCTCAGCAGGGTCCTGCTAGTTCCCAGGCTGTGTTGACAAACCCTTTTCCCTAAGGGCAACAGTTAGTTGTTGGCGCAAATCAAAATTCTGGGGCTTCCTCTTGGGGTACCGAGGAAGGGGAAAATTCGTCAAACATATATATGATGAGTGCTCATGCGGATATCGCCACGAGATCCCGTGATTATGGCGAAACTGAGTCTTTGAAAGCTAAGGGTGCTCTCGATGGTACTGAGCCGCTTCATATTACGAGGCCTACTATTGAGCCTATACCTCAGATGCCAAAAGAATCTACTAAGTGTACGACGATTAATCCAAATCCAGGGCCGCCTAGAACTACTCTATTGTAGAAGATTTGGCGTAGAGCCCTTGTGCTATGTCTGCTCTTGAGGTGCTCTAGTCTTGTCCAACTCAACGCAGTGCTTTGCTCACTGCTATTGGGGCTGTCGATCCAAAGAACTCTCTTGTAATTACATTCGATATGTCTAATTTTAAAAAGAGACTCCTGCATCATATGGCTTCTCATATCAAATTTTAATATCAGAAATTCAATATCTTTCGAACGGTCGTTGATGAGGGTGCTTCCACATGTGTGATGTCTCTCGCATGTTGGAAGGGAATTGGATCTCCTGCAGTTGTTCCATCTGCTACTCTTCTGACTGCGTTTGATGGTCATTCTCACAGACCACATGGAATTATGCCAGCTTTTCCCATCAGTGTTGGGGGAAAAACTGTAAATATAGAGGTTGAGATAGTTGATGCAAGCTTGGACTACAACCTTCTGTTGGGGCGAAACTAGATTTATGAGATGGATTCTATTGCATCTTCATTATTTCAGCTTATTTTTTTCCCTCTCGAAAGGAGGATTGTTATAGTGGATCAACTGGACTGTTCTCCTGTAGACCTGAATGCATCTACTTACTCAACTATTCCAAAGGTGGATGATGTCAAACCGCCTGTTGAGAATTTAGGGGTTGGAATGTATTATTCTTTGATGGGTACTTTCGATATTCCACCTCCTACCATTCATATAAATGCAATTTCATCCTCCAGAGCTCCTATTCAAAGAGAGTTCTTCAGAACTCATTATTTTTCAGACCCTTGGACCTTACCTTCCCCTACCTCCACATTAGCGGAAGGTCAAGTGGGTGGAATGGCATTTCCAATGTCTGCAGCTGAGATTGCTTACCAATCTATTGTTGACTCTACAGAGTCCATTCCACCTTCTCTTTCTCCAGAGGAGTTGGATGGCGATGTGGCTCCGGCTTGGACACTTAGTTCTTCTTCCACTCAAGATTGCCTTGATACCACTCTTCCATCTGAAGAGGCCATCCTGGAAGCTATGACTAGTATAGATAGACCGTGGGATGATTTGCATCATCGGTCTTACTTTTAACCTGATTTGAGTGAAGTTGAATCAAGTTTTCCAAGTCCTCTGTCTCCTGGTCCTGTTCACCCAGTCCTGAACCCTTTAGCACCAGCACAGGTATATGATGAAGGGAACATGGCTGTGATTTCTCCGACTATCCCAGTGAAAATTTCCAGGGATTCCAATTTTATAGAGAATGTCTTCATCGGAGCTGAGTGTTCCCCTGAAAATATTCAGATTTACACCGATCTCTTTAAAGAGTTTAGGGATGTGTTCACTTGGTATTATGAGGAAATGCCTGGTATAGATCCATCTAATGTCCAGCATGAGATCAAGACTTACGAAAATTCTAAGCCTGTGAGGCAAAAGCTTCGTCCGGTCAGTCCTAGGAAGGCTGCAGCTATCAAAGCCGAGGTGGAGAAGTTGCTTAAGGCGGGATTTATTTTCCCTGTTCCTTTGACTGAATGGGTTTTGAATCCTATTCCCGTGGATAAGAAACAAGGAATAATTCGAGTTTGCATTGATTTCAGAGACCTTAATAAAGCATGTCCCAAAGATAATTACCCCACACCATTTATAGATCAGATTATTGATGAGTGTGTCGGTAATGAAATTTTCTCCTTCATGGATGGTTTCTCCGGATATAATCAGATTACTATCCATCCTGAAGATTAGCACAAGACTGCCTTTATTTGTCCCTGGGGTACTTTTTCTTACAAGAAAATGCCTTTTGGTCTTAAAAATGTTGGGGCTACTTTTCAGCGTGCCATGTCATATGCCTTCCACGACATTAAACATATTATCAAGGCGTATTTGGATGATTTAGCTGCTCATTCTCAAAAGAGAATGGATCATCCTACTCACCTCCATCAAGTATTTGAACGATGTCGTTTCTACAAGATTAGGTTGAATTTGAACAAGTGTGTTTTCGTGGTCACATCCGATCGGTTATTGGGATTCATAGTGTCTTCGGAAGGGATTAGGGTAGATCCCTTCAAGGTTGAGGCAATACTTCGGTTGCCTCCCCCGTCGTCTATTCATCAACTTCAAAGTCTACAAGGAAAAGGTAATTTTCTTCAGAGATTTATCGTAAATTATGCTGAAGTTACCAAAGGATTTATGAGATTGTTGAAGAAGGGAGTTCCATTCTTTTGGGATGACTTCGCTCAGCGCTCATTCAATGCTTTGAAAAAAGCATTGACCTCTGCTCCTATATTGATTCCACCTGATTACAGCAGGGATTTCCTTTTGTATCTTGTAGCACCAGAATCTACCATTGGTATGGTTCTGGTTCAGAAGGACGATGCTCTTGCAGAGCATGTTATATACTATCTTAGTCGTGGCTTGGTAGGACCTGAACTCTAGTATACTCCGATAGAGAAACTGGCTTTAGCAGCTGTTCATGTTGTACAACGACTCAAACATTATATTCTTCTACGAAAAGCCTATGTTTTGGTAGCATCCAATCCATTTCAGTTTGTTCTCAGCAGGTGAGTGATTGGGGGAAAATACAATATATGGATTGTGATTTTGCAGGAATTTGATCTTGATTTTATGTCTGCCAAGTCCAAGAAATCATTGGTTTTCGCGGAATTAATTTCTGAGTTTCCCTGTGCAGAAGAGATGGTCTATGATGAATCCTTCCCGGACGAACATTTGTTTCTCATCTCTTCACAGGATCCTTGGTATGGGGATATCATTGTATATCTTCAGATTGCGAAGTTTCCCTCTACTTTTTCGAAAGATGAGCGCTGTAAATTGCGTCACTTGGCTAAAAATTACTTAATTATTGGTGATGCTTTATACCGTCGAGGGGTTGATTCAATCCTGAGATGTTGCTTAACTCTCAAAGAAGCTGAGGCTGTGCTAAATGATTGCCACAGTGGAGCTTGTGGTGGTCATTTATCTGGGCTTGCTCCAACCCAAAAAATCTTGTGTGCTGGATACTTTTTGCCTTAGATTTTCAAAGATTGTATGGAGACGGTCAAAAAGTGTCATCCGTGTCAAGTCTATACTCAAAAAATGCGCGCTCATCCAGCTCCGCTTTTTCCAGTCATTACTATCGGTCCCTTTACAAAGTGGGGTATTGATTATACTACTTGTAACCCGCCTTCGGCTAAAGGTCACAAGTACATTATTGTCGCAGTAGACTACTTTACGAAGTGGGTCGAGGCTATGCCTACTTTTGGGAACGATGGTGAGACAGTAGCTCTTTTTATTTTCAACCAAGTCATTGCTCGTTTTGGTATTCCAAGAGAGATTGTCACTGATCATGGCAGTCATTTTCAAAATAGCATGATGGCTGAGTTGGCTCTAAAATTAGGTTTCCGACAGGAGCATTCGTCTCCTTATTATCCTCAGGCCAATGGGCAGGTGGAAGCTGTGAACAAATCCTTGAAGACCATTCTTCAAAGGACGATTGATAAAGCTCAATCCAACTAGCATATCATGCTGTATCCTGCACTTTGGGCATACCAAACGTCAGTGAAAACTGCAACTGGCTTTACTCCGTTTCAACTAGCTTACGGGTTGGAATCCATATTTCCCATTGAAAGTGAGATTCTTTCCTAAAGTTAGCCGTTGAGCTTCTTCCTGACACTTCTAGTCTCGAAGAATGCCTCCTTCATCTGGAACATCTTGATGAGCAGCGTTGGGATGCCGCTACGATGAATGAGGTGCATAAGAAATGAGTTAAAGTTTAGTACGATAAGGCAGTCAAACCTAGGGTTTTCTCGGAAGGTGACCTCATTTTGGTCTATGCCCAAGAGAAGGATGCCCTGGGCGTAGGAAGTTTAAGTCTATGTGGTATGGCCCCTTCATCGTTAAAAAATTCCTTAAAAAAGGAGTGTATGCCTTGGTTGATTTTGAAGGAAATGAGTTGGCGAAGCCCAGAAATGGGCTCTATTTGAAAAGGTATTATGCCTAGGCTTCGTCCTGACATTTTGCTTTTGTATATAGTTAGTTTTGTTTTGTACATATCTGGTTTTTTGGTCTTTGATGTGATGGTGATGTTTTTTATTTTCTTTGGCAGGTTGTGTCGAATGTCATGAGTCATTATGGTTTTGCCAATGGTGCTAGTAGACACACCCAGAACTTGGCTTCCGTGGCTTGGGTGCTTCATTATCCATCCAGTCAGCTATTAGTATCAAGAGGAGTCTGCATTTGTCCTGCTTCCAATAATGTAGCGGAGTACACTGCAATTATTTATCTACTCTCGGAGGCAATATCTTTGGGTATTGATTCGTTGGTAGTTTTCTTGGACTCCTAGCTGGTGGTGTCGCAGTTGAACAATACTTATCAGGTTTGAGATCCATTTTTACTCTGGTTGTTTTTTAGGGTAGGTTTTTTACAACGATCATTTTAGTTTTTAACATTCATTCATATTCCTCGAGCAGACAATTGGATGGTAGACTCATTAGCTAATCAAACAATTGATTGGCATATTAATCATTCCATACAATAAAATTTAATCATAAAAAACAATCATGCATTTTTTATACATCACATCATAAATCGCTGTATATATATATCATCAGAGTGTTCAAAAAACTATACAAAATTGGGATCCATAAATCATACAAAATTATGGCTTATGCCCGATCATGTTCAGTATAAAAAATATACAGTCATCCAGTAATCATGTCTATCTACTCCTGTGGTCCCTGGCCAATATTCGTGTTCCTATAGAACACGATCGCAGTAGCGACACAGCGGAATAACTGTACCTAGTCATGTGGTACTCCGACTACCCGTCTCTGGATAGCCTCAGGTAGGTCTTCCACCGCAGCCATAGGCACTTGGCGGGTCAAGCCCTCCAAGTTCCTTTGGATAGCATGGAGGGTCCTACCTAGGTCTTCTGTATCCACCTCGCCTCTGCGGTGCTTTTGCCTTGGGTAGCCCTCAGGACGGACTGGTCCAATATCTGTGTCATGGTCATCATATAATTGTAAGTCATTTTGAATCCAATCAAAAACATTTTTTGTTTTCAAAATTTTTCACATATATTGAAAAAATCATCGAAAAATCATATAATTAAAAAATTTCAATCTCACCAATTGCGCCCCATGCTGCGCTAGGTGGAAGGACGAGGTCTGGATCACTGTAGAAATCCATCCTGGCATAGGGATAGTCCTCCACTACGATTACTTGTTCCTCCCACCATTGGAAGAACTCGTCATCCTAGGTAGTTCGGAGAACTTCACCTCCCCCTAGTCTCTTCATCAGATCATCCCATCAGGAAATTCTTGGGTCTCTTGGGTTGTTGATTGAAGAGATCACTCTGGGTCAAAGCCCAAGAATCTTCTCAAAGAATAATGTCATCAAAATGGTTCCATACCCGAAATTCTTTGTTTTAGCTTTCCGGATGGAGGTCAGTTGTTTCTTCAGGTTGATTAATAGAGTTGTACACCAATCATACAGGTGAACTAGGCATTCCACAGCTATGCTCATCTGGGTCTTGGATGCCTGATGCAAAGAAGCAGATCCTGCTACCCTGCCAATGGTAAAAATGAGAATTTTCATGTGCATATCTCTCAAATCTTTTATAGGAATCTGAGTCCCTACTTTTTTGGACCACTCTACACAGTAGACGTGGACATAGTCATCCACCGTAAGCCCTCCCACAGGCTTGCCGTGCAAATCTACTGGGTCTCCCCTCCGTGAGAGTCCAGTAATGAAGTAAATGTCTTCCACTTCTATGTGTATAGGAATTTGATCTATCACAAAGCAATATTCCTCCGGTTCCCAATAATTTACCAGCATTTCAAGCAACCGAACGTTACTTTTCATGTTTGGCATTTTGAAAAATTTTAGCAATCTGCAATTTTGAAGGATATTGAGTGACTGTTGATCTTGCATTACTTCATTATCAATTGTACTATGCTCACATTCCCTCCAAGAGATGGTCATCCTGAAAAAATTCATTTATTTGTTCATTAGATTCATTTTTTTTACATTTCGGACTGCGCATATGCGACTTCCCTTGCAGACAGTCGCGTATCATACGCAGGTTCGTCCACACGAACCCACGTATGCGCAGAGCCCTAAATCAAAACAAATGTTTTTTACGGTGAAATATCCAAATTTTAATTCTATTAATGGACAAAATTGATAATAATGATGGATTAAGAGCTTACCTGACTGATTCAGCGAAGTTTGACCACTGATCGCTCCTATTTTGACGAATGAGGGTTTTTCTCTAGAGCTCTTTTTCCCAAATCAGCAAGTAATAATAAACCAAATATGAGGTACATTTTGATGAAGTTGAGATTGTTTCGGTTTTTTATCCATGACTGCTGACCTGTCATGGAAGGTATATGATCTTCACTGGCATATAGGTTAGGAAATCCATTTTCCATTGCATTTTGCATACTAGCCTCAATTATGATCTCTTTCCATAGGGTCGATCCCATCAGGTCATGAGTATTTCACCCATTTCACTCGCTGATTATTTAATCATGACTTGGTGGTAGAGCCTTCCTTTACATGGGCTTCCTAGTTAGTTCCTCGCTAGCACTTGTTTCCCATGCTGCGTTTCATGTAGGCTTGGGAGTCCTCTTTAGTCCCGCCATGACTTATGTGATGAAGCTTCATTCTTCTTCTTCTTCACTATCATTTTTTCTGGCTATTAACCTAGAGGCTCCCTGGTGTTGTTGAGTTGTATTGTTGCATTGCATATTGGCTACTTGTTTATCCTGGCCTTTAGGCAGCTTCATTTGGACTCGATGTTTAAGCCATCTTTTGACCTTGACTTTCTGTACAAGTTAACCATTGCATGCACTTAGCTATCGCAACTTGACACCCTTATTACCCGTGGATGGAACACTCCTTTGAGTATCGTTGACTAGTTTCTGCCACCTTGCATTGAGCATAGGATCGTTGCTATCCTAGGAACTAGAGCATCTGTTTCCTGATACTTGTTCTATCCGTTGTACTATAGCATTATTTTATTCTTTTTCAGGCTTATTATATGAAAAAGACAAAAAAATTAAATATGACAAAAATAGTGGGAATGGGATGTTACTTCATAATTTGATGGCAGTACAGTATCAGTTTGTTTCCCTTGAACAAAGCACATACAGTCATATATTTCCTTCATTTGGGATGGTTTTATTCTTGACCTAGGTCCAACTTTTTCCCTTGTTACACTGGTCAGTCCTCCCCCGGTTGGTTATCTCTTCCAATCATATGGAGAGTTTGTTTTTTCCTTCTGCATAACAGACTTATACAATGTCATTTTTACTGCCATGGTCATCACAAGTCGTGCTTTTGTTCAAAGGAAGTTTAACCAGAGTCAGCCATTCTGCGGTGTCTCTTGACTTCTTATTCAGTTGGCCTCCCCGGTATTGTCAGTATCTTGTTCTATCACATCAGATGTTTGGTCTCTGCTCGTGCTGGTTTGAGAAGGTCTCCATTGACTTCTTGCTGGCGGGTTTGTCTCTTATCGACTACGACATATTGCTATGAGAGTAAACCTAGAGCCACGCCCTGGCCCTATTTCCATCATTGATAGGTGACCTTGTGCTCAGCATTTGATCATCATTATGGGTCTTTGATTGAGTGGTTTTCCTTGTGTTCGACGTCAACATACATTATCACACTTGGGATTCATGTAGTACCTTGATCTCCATTTGAACCTATTGGTGGATATCTCGCCTCTATGTCAGCTTTCATTATTGGTTGGTTCAGAGGGTTTCTTCCGTACGCTAGCTTCATCTTGTGCATGTCGGAAACGTACTTCGGTTTTGTTCCGTCACTTTGCTTCATCTGATTCCTTCCAAATTTTGGCCTACAGGTTACACTTGCGCTGGATTGATGTGGGATGCCTTAATGCCTTCCTTCCAGCAGATCTTTTCCCATCGACTCCAACTCATTGCTCTGGGAATAAGGTCTAGAGTCTTTTGTCAATACCTTAGGGTTTGCAGTCATCAGTGGCAGACTCTTCGCTATCGACAGTGGGGATTCATCATTGCCTCCTGATTGGTAGATTCTTCCAAGTGTTCGACTTCAACTCATTCATTCGCACTTGTTAGATTGTACTGGGGCACCTTGACACTCATTTTCATTATCGGTGGGTTGTCTCACGTTTGTTAACGGTATAAAGTGTTGACCGGTAATCAAATTATTTCTCACATGGTCGACTTCAGCTCATTTATTCCCATTGTGTAGAATTGTGCCATAGCGATCGGTGAAGACCTTGGGTTGCATCAGCATCTTTCGGTTCACTTTTGACAGTCCTTTCAGTTTCTGCCAGTGATGTCGTCCACCTTTATATGTTGCAGTGTCAGTACAACAACATCCTATATGTTGGCTCCCGAGTTGCATGACTGTACCATCTGTTCCACCCCTTATGATTTGGTACCTGGAGATTCAGTTACTTTTGTGATCAGACATCCATTTTCAGCATTATTGATCAATTTTTCTATATGTGATACTTGGACATTGATTTCGACTTGTACTTCTGGGCCATGCTCAGTTGATTCATTATGTACTTTTAGTTTAGCTATACTTGTATACATTCTGGATCTATTCTGTACTTTCTATATGGATATATTTTTGACTGAGCATGGGTATGTCCGCCTCAGACATGAGCTAACTCTATTTTCTTTCATTGGTTTTTGGCAGGCTAAAATCTGGTGAAGTCCTCTCTTGTCCTTGTGAAGTTCTTTATATGCACATAATACATTTCAGCCATCATGTACCCCTTCTGATCTCATATATTAGGGGGCATCTGTTATAGCATAATTTTTCACCCTTATGTGATTCATGATTGTCTCTTTGGCCTTGGGCACCCATTCCCATAGACTTGAATAAATTTCATAAAAAACAGTGTTTGAAATCCCATACGCAGATATGCCCAGAATTTTCCACGTGTATACGCGGGTCGAGAGATATTTTCCGCGTATGCCATTAAAATCATTAAAAATATATATATAAATCCCTATTTTCAAGGCTAGGTTGATGGTTATTCCTGTAATTCAACCACCCCAGCCCGTGGCCAACTGTTTCCAACTGATTGAAACTACTTTGAGGGAGTATAAAAGCCCCTCATATGCATGGCCTAAGGGAGAGAGGAAAATTATAGATATTATACTCTGTTGGAGCCCGATTCAAGTCTAATTTCCCGTGCCTCCTGCACTTCCCATATTTTTACAAGAAACCCTTGTTTCCTGGAGATGTTCATCATTTTATATGTCATCTCCTATGCACAAGTCTTGAAAGACTCCTAGCAAGGCAAGGGCGGGACAGATCTGGACGACGGTCTGTTTAAAGATCGTGGAAGGATTCAGGTGATCTCTCCACCTGTCTATTATTGTACATGTTGTTCGTAATGAAGAAGAACCATCTTGTTTCCGAATTCACGTGTTAATATCTGCTTGCATATGTGAAAAGATTGTTAATTAAACATTTATTATTGTTTATATGATGTTTCACATGGATTACACTGACATTTAGAAGAGATATATGTTGTAAAACTAGATTTCGTGCATGTCTCTCCTTGATTTCCAGGTTGAGGAGGAGGAAGAATTGTTGGGGTTTTGGACCGCGCAGGATCTACATCAAACGTAGGATCTACAGGTGAGTTCTACAATCTGTAATATCTAGTTTTTAGCGTACAAGTTTGATTGTGTGAGTCCTTCTTGAATAGCATGCCCCGATCTGTGGAGGTTTTCAACCCAACGACCTCTAGGGAGTTATTTCCCGAAACAAAGCCCTAATTTCTTGGAAAGCTCCGTTGATCCCCTTTGTGGTAGTGCTTCCTAAAATGGAGGAGAAGCTTCGACCTCTAGAAGCTCAAGGGCAGCAATTTGGTTGTTGAACGGTGGTGATAAGGTTGAGCTCTCCCATTTTAGAGCCTTGGTCTCATCCACAGGAGATCAACCCTTAGAAAGTGTGCCTTCCTCCTCCTTTCATGGGCTCCCAACCTCTTCTCCCTTCCTATAAATTCACATCCTTTGTTCCCCCAAGTTTGGAGCTTGGTTGATCATTGTCATCATCGTCTGAACTCTCATCCCTTTGCAAGCTAGCATCGTGATAAAGCCTAAGTGCTTGGGAGAAGGAATGGTTTTTGAGCTGCGGTGAAGGACTTAGATTTTCACCTAAGGATGCCTCCAAAATCAAGGTGTGGGTTGTAAGCTCTCCTTTTGTAATTTATCAATAATAACATCTGATGTTTTCTTTCTATATTTTTCTAAATGTTTATGCAAATATTCTTGTACTCCATGATCTGAAAAATAGTTAGTGTTTACATTTAATATGTATTGTATCATGTTTGTTGTGGTCTCTTGATCATCCACAGGTATTCTCCTGCCATTAGCAACAAGAAGTGGGCCTACGAGGATCGTGGATCAAGGTCACCATCAATGGATCCAAGTGTAGCATTTGGAAAAAAGGTATTTATGTCTCTTTCCTGCTTGCATTGTAAACATTAGTTAAGAGAGCTTTGTGTTAGAAAGAATCTCGTGTTGCTAGACCCACTCTGGGGCTAGAGAGATCGCCTTGATTTATCTTGACAACAAAATGGCCAATTCTGTTGTCAAGATAAATCCCCTCTAAGGACAGAGGCAATCTCTCTATCCCTAGAGTGGGTCTAGCAACATGAGATTGTTTATAATGTAAAGCTATCTCAACTAAAGTTTACAATGCAATGAGGAAAGAGACATAAATACAATTTTCTCAAAGCTACACTTGAATCCGTTGATGGTGACCTCAATCCACGATCCTTGTACACCTGCTTCCTGCTACTAATGACACTAAAATACCTTCGGATGATCAAGAGACAACACCAAACATGATACAATACATAATAAATGTAAACACTAGCTATTTAGAAGATCAAGGAGTACCAGAATATTTGCATAAACATTTAGAAAAAATATAGAAAGAAAAAAACCAGATTATTATTGATAAATTAGAAAAGAAGAGCTTACAACCCAGGCCTTGAAGTTGGAGGCGTCCTTAGGTGAAAATTTGAGTCCTTCACAAAAGCTCAAATAACATTCCTTGTCCCAAGCACTTAGGATTTATCACGATGCTAGCATGCAAAGGAATGAGAGTTCAGACAAGTCTGAAAATGATCAACCAAGCTCCAAACTTGGGGGAATGAGGGATGTGAATTTATAGGAAGGGAGAAGAGGTTGCGAGCCCATGAAAGGAGGAGGAAGGCACACTTTCTAAGGGATGATCACCCATGGATGAGACCAAGGATCTAAAATCAATTAGCTCGATCTTATCACCAACATTCAATAACCAACTCACTGCCCTTGAGCTCGTAGAGGTCGAATATTCTCCTCCATTTGAGGAAGGATTGCCAAAAAGGGGATCAACATGGCTTTCAAGAATTTAGGGCGCTAACAGTGTTAGGAAAGAACTGTGAAAAAGACACCAACGCGGTCATGGAACCAGAAAGGGTGCTGACATAGGAACCAAGAATTTGGCCAAGTTTCTTCAGTGATATTCCAAGGCAGTCTTCTTTGGATATTCAAGGGGATATGTTAAGACATTTCTTGATGGTGGAAGCATTGCACAGGATATGTCACCAGGCATTTCAGGATCAGGGACGGAAAAATGAGCATGGTGACAAATTTCTTTGTAACACTTATCCGCTCATGAAGTTATCTTTGGGCCACTGGGATACCAGATAGGTCATCCAGAACAAGTTAGTTTTGAATCGTTTTACTGAATTTTTCCATGTCTTTGAATGTAGACAATAATAATTCAAAGCCTTTATATGACCTTTATTTAAATAAGGGTTGTCTTAGCCTGTACAATGTTTCACAAGTTGTTCATTTAAAACATTATAATTTTTAATTGAATGTGTACAATATATACAAAGGTATACTAGAAGCTCTATTTTGTGGAAAACTCACTTCGTATGTGAAGACTTCTTAAGAGGAACTAAAGTGGAACATCACATAAAGGAGTAGCTGCAAATTATGTTGATTTTTGAACCGAGAGGCACATTTTACAACCCAGTATGGAGGAGATGTGTAATTTTGTCAGTCTAGCTGAATTTTCATTAATTTTGGCCAAAATA
The DNA here is from genome assembly GCA_034641835.2 of Pinus albicaulis. Taxonomy (NCBI): domain Eukaryota; kingdom Viridiplantae; phylum Streptophyta; class Pinopsida; order Pinales; family Pinaceae; genus Pinus; species Pinus albicaulis. The sequence goes on along the minus strand of CM076570.1, from coordinate 1,526,951,799 downwards.
AAAATATAAATATTTTTTGGTTAAACAATAGCTTAAAAAATAACCATATAGATCTATTTTGGTTCTTAGTCGTTGGATTCGTGTTCTCCACTTACATGTAAGTTCCATATAATGGCAATCTGCAATAAATAATGTATTCACTTACTGTCTTTAGTTTTTTTTTAAATAATTTTAAATATTTGAGGTTGGGTTTTCTTGATGGCTCGATTAATATTTTTCTTCGGCGTCAGTCATTTTTTTAGTGAAATTCATTTATGGTTAAAAATTATAGCAAAGGGCAGGGGATCTCCTGTTAAGTTTAGTGGAATTTTTTTAGTGGAATTCATTTATGATTAAAAATTCTAGCAAAGGGCAGGGGATATCCTACTAAGTTTAGTGGATTTTATGTAAAAAATCACTAACATATTCCAAATTGAATATTTACGACACAATTCATGGCAGTGATTGTCCTCCATTCCAACTCACAGTGGCTGCTATGTCTTTTAGAGAGAGCTTACAAGATTTCAAAATAAATTTCAAATTAAACATTGTACTTGCATTTACATTTGTAAAAAATGATTTTAATTTACATTCCCTGTTCAGGGAATCATGAGTTTTGTTTACATTCCATTACCAAGAGATTATTATCTTTTCTTCTCTCAAAAATTTCAAAACAAATACCCCAAGTCTAGAACTGATTACATTTCATGTTTAACTCTAACCTATCAACCACATCAATGTATCCATTTTAATTATGGAAATGTGATATATCGATTACTGTGATTAACTAAGCTAGGATCTGTAACTGCTTCAAACTCCATTAATTGCTAGGACCTTGATATTTTTATGGAAGTGGCATAGGAACCACCTGGCGTGAGATCGTCGCAACTTCCCTCTTTATGAACTACTATTGTAGGAACTTCTTTGTGTTTTGTACTGGTATAAGTGAGGTAGGTTCGAGGGTAGAGAACGTGGGGTTATGAGATTATACCTCGTATTGGGACTACTTCATATCGTTGTTGGTGGTATGGATTAAGGTGGTATCTCCTTAAAGTTTCTCATAGTTATTCATACACCTTGATGCATTATTTTATTTATTTAGATAACAATAATTATTGTGTAAAGCTTAAGGCATCCAATAGTCATGATGAAAACATTCTCCTGTTATACAGTAGTTGGTTGTTCCATTATAGTAAAAGAATTAATTCATCCTAACATTAAAACTAAACCATAAACCTGACCTAAACTCAATTTCATAATCAAAATGGTTTCAAAATATATATGTTTGAAGTATATATGTCAAAGGGTTCCGTTGAAGCAAAAACTCGTTGTGGTTAAATTCTATAACTAGATAGAGATATGTTCATGCTCAATTCACATTTTCATTAAGGAGAACTGAACAAGGTAGGGATCTTACCTCTAGTGTTGCTATTAGTGCCCTTCAATAGCTTTTTACATAAATTATCCTTCTTTCCATTCCAGTAATTTGAGGATTCACACAAATCCATTGCAAAAAAACATAATGGATTTTTGACGTATATTTTAAGTGAAAAATTCCTTAAATAAATTCATATTGCTGGAATATATGAAGAGTGGAGACATGCTAAACATAAACCATTAAATAGTTGTGACAAGATATTAAATGCTTGTGATAATTCTAGTTATTTTTTTGTATGGGGTGAAAATGTGAAGTTGGGTTACACTTTTGTGAGAATCGGGGGCGGAAAATGTTTTTCGGCAATAGTTTGGCCGAAATTTAATAGTTTGGCCGAACTCGTTTTTCCATTTAGATTGACGGCACACTAACGGTGCGGGCAAACAAATTTTTTTCCGGAGATGGGAAAACTAGCAACAATAGTTGAACGTTTAAAATAGTTCGATTATTTATTTAGAGTAAATATATCGCTATGATTTCTTTCTTTTCGCGTAGTTTGTATCATTTATACATTTGCTTCACACGATTTATCTACTTTCTGTTTCTTCGCTTTATTTGTATACGCGCTCTATTGCTTCACGTTTGTTGAATTGCGCTACGAATGTTGTTCTATTTCTTACACTCTTTGTTGCTGCGTCACATAGGCTAACCCAAATTTCTATCGTATTTGTTGCTGCTCTCGTACCGATGATGCAACGGCGACGTTAAGCGAACCACCAGGTAATCGTTATGGTTTTAGGTGAATTGTTTTATTTTATGTGTGTTTTAAATTATTAACGGACACTAATAATTTAACACGTTTGTCCGGAAGATAATACGGTATATATATATATTCATGATCATGTGAATGATAATAAATATAAAATTTAGAAACTCATGTCCTTCTATTGTTGTACGTTATAAGTTATTTTATCGCTCAAAATATAAGTGATATCAGAATCCAAGATCACTGTATATAAATCACTGCCAAATTTTACAAAAAATTTAAGTTTGCAGTTTGGTATTTAACAAGTGGTTACAGTTCTTAGGTTTTTCAAGTAGAAAAACTCTAGAATATATTATGTCCAGTTCAAAATGAAAAATCTCCAGAAAAACCTTATAACTAATACAAAAACTTGCAGTTCATTTCAAGACTTTTTTCTATCCGAAACTGGAACAGTCTTAAAAGTCCGCCCATAAAAACATAAGATACATAAAAGTTCAAATACTCCAGTTCTTCCGGAAAAGAAAAAACAGTACCATACTAAGACAAAATATCATCCTAGCCTCCCAAAATGTACTCTGCTAGTAGCCTTCCAGCATTGAAGCTGTCACACCAAAACCTGAAGGGTGTCATTCACTGTGGCCGAAAACACCTGTGACCTACCAGAAAGCGTTGAAGTCGTCGCTAGGTGGTCCAAGACGTCCATGTATAAACCGATGCTACCTACAGGAAGCTCATCATTTGCAAGAAAAACTCAGAAACATAGTAGAACATCTTCCTACCACCAAAGGCTGTAAGGAATCAATCTCTGTGGTCGAAGAACGTATGACCTATCAGAAAATAAAATAGGATGGTATAAAGTGAAAGAAACTTTATGAAAAATTGATTATACCTTTGGCCTCTTCACATGGATGAAGCAATTCTTAAACAATTTACAAAATTTCATAATGATTATGTAGTGGTTACAATTTTGTCCATAACTTAAAATTCATTTAAGTTTGCAGTTTGGTATGCAACAAGTGGTTACAGTTCTTAGGTTACAATATGTGTTAGATACTTGTAGTATGCAGTCAAGGTCATGTGCCCAATTTATCAAATAGATTATAGAATCTATATATTAGAAACTTGAAACTTGAAACTTGAAACTTGTAAATTTCAGTTATTTTAGAAGCTCAAAACTCGAAACTTGAAAGTTGTAAATTTATATTGATCCCTTGTTTGCCTTTATATCATAGAACCGTTTTCATATTTACACAAATATCAGAACTGATTATTTATTAGACTACATATCTTCATATAGAACTTGCAAATAGTATGGTGGAAATGTGGATCTCATGACTCTTCATAATGTACAATGATTCATTCCATATTATTCATAGATCAAATGTCATTAAATACAATATTTATCATAATGTACAATGATTCATTCCATATTCATATTTAGATTCATTCCATATTCATTTAAAAGAAGTAACTACTATGTATTCCACTTCTACTCTAGATAGAGAAAGTAATGACTCTTTCTTGCTTAACCATGCAACCAAAGACTCTTCTAAGTATAATTATACATTGTCCAAGTAATGACTCTTTCTTGCTTAAACATGCAACCAAAGACTCTTCTAAGTAGAATTATACATTGTCCACTTGTACTTTTCATGTCATCCACACAAGCCTAGTTGAATCTCTCTATGTTGTCAATGTAAATTTCTCACCTTTTAGGTACTATAGTCCATTGTTTGTAGTCTCTTTCAAGTATCTTAATATCCTGTCTATATTAATGAACCTTTTGACGAGGAAAATATTAGGCCAACGATGAGGGGATCTCCCCGTGGGATCCAATCAACCTTGAACCGTAGGAGATGAGATCTCGTCCGAGTGTGGAGTCGACTCACCGTTCAGTCACCCTCCCTTTGGTCTCAAAAGAACTTGCTCAAACCTGCGGACACACACTTATTCACATGATACAAAATACATGGTTGATGCATTAAACATGTATATAACACTACGCATAGCAAGATAGATAATAAAGCATACACGCCGAAGGAAATGTTGTCAACAACACATCTTTGGGGTTATGCTTGTAGGTGATTCTGACCATGAAAGAAAGAGTTCTTTATGGCGAGATTCCCCTTTAATTTCTGAAAGATAAAATGGAATGCTAATAAAGAAATTCACTAACATCCATTCAGCAAGCAATTAATCTGTACACCATTAACACGCATACAGGTAACCATGATGCATAAATGATGCCATTAAAGAGTGCAGTCTCATTAATCCAAAGATGTTCTGAAGCTGTAAAGAAATACTCGTAGTGTTCACCAAGCAAAACACATCAGATCCAAAAGGAGTTTCAACAGGTATTTGTATTCATATGCCAAAAGAGTGTTCCTTCAAATAAAATGTTTTGTACCTTTTAAGTCCCAAAAAAAGGATCCTTCACATTTTCCCCGGGGGGGGGGGTTTATAGATCAAAATTTCCCTTTGGGCTCCCTGACTCTTCGCCTGCCCGCCGGTTGATTTGCCCTGCAACCTGGGAGAAAATTGCGACCTACGACTTGGCCAGTTAGTGCGACTTGCGACCTGTTTGGCAGTGCGACCTGTGACCTAGTGAGCAGTGCGACCTGCGACCTACTGATACTGAGTCATGAAGATGGGCGTGCAATAGAGAGATCAAGAACATCAATCTTCTTTCCTTTGAGGAAGTCCCGCCAGGTCTGGTATTCTGCTGCTATGGGAGAGACTAGAGGGACCTCCTCTTTCAATCGATGCATGCACTCTAGAGCATTCGGGATTAGATTTTCCTTCTTTTGGGAGATATGGTTTGAAAGGGAGGCGAGCTTGGTGTAAATTTGTACTAGCGCGACAAGCAACTCACCCAGATTTTCTTGTGATGCTGCGACCTCGGGGGCGGCAGCAGCTTGCTTGATAGGCTACAGGAATGACTGGATTTCTTGATCTACTTGCTCCCCGGTCTTACATTCGTCCAATGCCCCTAGCGAAGGAATGTGGTGAAGAGTGTGCATTGAGTCTATGCCACTGATCAGGTGGTCATCTGAAGACATTACTTTGTCCAAATCCTTGGATAGCTTGTCCTTGGATTGCATCTTCATCCGGATTTTGACTTTGGCATCTTGTGTATGAATCCAATCCTTCTTAGGCAAATTCTCAGGAACTTGAGGGTATTGCACTGTCTAGTTCATCATTTTATCTAAGGCAACCGAGGCTTCCTTGAGCTGCTCATGCTTCTGCTTAGTTTCTGCTCGTGCTCTTACCAATGGGGCGACTGTTTTCTTTATGGTGAGAATTTCCCCATACACCTGCTTCATGGTCGCCTCTAATACATCGCATTCTTTCAAAACGGAAAGTGGAACTTCATTGACTGGGGGAGCCTTGTTTCGGAGTTGTTGCATCTCTTCTTCCAACGCCGACCTCTCCTATTCTGCCTTCTTCTCCCTTTGCTCTGCTGCTCGTAGTCTGTTTTGTAGAGAAATGATTTCTCTACTCATTCTGGTGACATTTTCTTCCGTGGCCGCGGCGAAAGACATGCTTGCCGATGCTATCATCACGGGATTAGTCCTAGTATCAAGGACTATGTCTTTTTCAGTTGCAACCATGGATGTGGTAGAAGGACTTTGTGCCATGGACCTTCTCTTCTCTTGCCAGATTTTGAAAGAGAATTGGTCGAATGTGAGCCTGGTAAGGTCGAAGACCTCCTCCTCCTACCCCTGAGGGGAATTAACATCGGAGAGCATGGTTCTTGTACCGCCTAGAGGGACCTTGAGGGGAGACATGTCGATGTCTTCTATCAATTCATCCTCCTCATATTTCTTCTTCTTTTCCTCCTCTTCTTTCTTCTTCCTTTCCTCTTCTTCCCTTTGTTGGCACTTGGCTTCTGCCTTCTCAAGCTCTTCCTTCCTCCTGCATTCTGCTTCTGCCGCTACTTCTATTTCAGCTTTCCTCTTTCATTCGGATGCAGCAGCTTGGTCTACTTTCTTTTGGCATTTAGCTTCTGCTTTGTCAAGTTATTCCTTGAGTGCCCATTGTGCTGTAGCCTGCGCTTCCTTTTCCTAATTTTCCTTCCTGGCCTCCTCGGCCTGCTTCTTCTTCTGATATGCCTTTGAATTCTTCTTGCGCTTCTCCTTGCCCTCTTTTATCTTCTTTTCTCTCTCCTGCTGAGCTTTGGCCTCCGCTTCTTTCTGTTGGGAAGAGGTGTCAGGCCCTGTGCTCGTTCGGGGCTTTTTAGCCAGAGAGGAAGAAGCACCTCCTAACTTACGGCTTCTGTCCTCCAAGCTTTGATCATCCAGATCCTCCTGGCCAGAGTCCGCCCCCGGAGCGAGTTGTCTATCTGCATTATACTAGTTTCTTCTCTCATCTTCTTCTGGGCGTTCTACATGCTAGTAGTTCCATTTGAATTTGGCCTTCTTGCAGTGTTCGGGAACTATCCTCTCCGGGTCGTATGTTTGGTACTCTAAAGTCCTTAGGTGATAACTTTTAATCTCTTCTCCTTCAGCCCCTACCTCTCTGAAATCTTTAACCGTGTATGCACCAATAGTGAGGGGTAGCATGGGCCAAGGCTTCTTCTTCCCTTTGGACAGGACACTGGAGAAACCTGAGGAAATTTGGAAGCATACCTCTTGTATGAGCATCTTGTCTGTAACGAAGTGGGGCATAGCATGTGGTGCCTTGAATGTGTCGAAGACTCGGATCATAGTATATCCAACGAATGGAAACCAATGCGCCACTTGGCCTAGAGTCTCCCTGGCTCGCCAAGACACGCAAGGGGCATCCTGGACAAATAATTTCCTAAATAGGGCGGGGATGAATATTTGAGAAATTGGTTCTATATCCTGCTTATACCTGGATTCCCAGAACACTTTGGTTTGTAGATGAATTGCACGGGTCTGCATGGGATTCCAATTATGTGCCCATCCCTCAAAATGCAGCCTTACACAGATGGCATCCAATAGATAAGAGGCCATATAGAACTCAAAAGGCATTCCCTCATCTGGGGCCAATGCCGAGGACAAGTTTGTATGCATTGAGGTCATCAATATACTAGCCCAGTTGAAACGGGTGCCATGCACCGTTACATATTCCATGATAGTAGCCCATGTGCCATTGAAGGTAGTGGTGTCAGGGCGCCCGTACAATCTGCAAAGCATGGAGGCTACTAATATATATACTTTTCTCAGGCTGGCCACCGGATATTCTTGGTCTTTCTTGACTTTAAATTTGTCGGGCTCCACCCACCACCGCCTGATTGTGTCGACTACAGGGACTGCATTGGCAAGAGCCCATTCTCTTGTAAAGTTTTCTTCTGGGCGAGGCAGAGAGTAATATACATGTGCATCTGAGCCTACGAGCGTTGTGAAAGCCTTGCCTTCGCTGTCTCGGATTACGAACTTCTTGGGATTTGTTCTTTGTATGATCCAGTCTATCATTTCGGGACATGGAAATATGGCTGGATGAGCACTTGCTAGATGCAGCTTGGATCTTTTGACTTTCAAGTATACTTCTTGATCCGAGAGGTCTTCTGGGAATTCCGCTTCCGTTATGGCGAACTCATGGTACACTTGGTACCATCGGAGGCTGTCCCCTTTTGCAAAGGTGCAAAGGGTATCTTTGTATATCGGCGGTGGGGACATTTCTATGTCCGTGTCTATATCTTCTATCACCACTTGCTTGTCCTTCTTCCGGGACACTGGGGGTGCCATGTCGCTAGAATCCGAGAGAACAGGTATACATTCTGCATCTGTTTCAAGTTCACCTGTCAAATTCATGAAGGAATCCCATGATAAGAATGACATGATGATAAAAGACCAATTACAGTTTGTCAGAGCAGGGACACAAACAGAATTTGAAACAACGGTATACTGGGTCGCGGGGTCGCAGTTTGAGATAAAATAGCCAACATGCAACCTTGCGACCTTGCGACTAGGTCACAGGGTCGCATGGTCGCAAATCTCAAAAATCAAGGAAGAATGCGATCTTACGACCTTGCGACTAGGTCGCTGGGTCACTGGGTCGCAAATCTCGAAAACCAAGGAGAAATGCGACCTTGCGACCTTGCAACTTGGTCGCTGGGTCGTGGGGTCGCAAATCTCGAAAACAATAGAAACTGTGACCTTGCGACCTTGCGACTAGGTCGCAAATCGCAAGTCGCGCTAGGGCTTCCCTGAGGGTTTGGGTGTGCGCGGCGTGGAGTGTTTTATCCTTTAATTGGGAGAATACAAAACCCAAAGGGTCCAGGCAAGGTCAAGGAGTAAATCTTGGTATAGGGGAGCAGCCATGGAAGTCTTAACAAGAACAGGTAATGATTTTGGTTACTTGCAGGGGGCAAACAGGACTCAGAAAACCCTAAGAAAGAAAAACAGACAAGGGTTGATGTAAATTAACAATTTAAAGGCTGAGGATGTCTGGGATTAGTAAGAATAACAAAAAGGGAAAGAACAGGAGGAAAATGGCAACTTACCCTGGAAAAACGTGTGCCAGTCGACCTGTCAGAGTCGTTTCTTTCTATTCGCTGAATGTAAAAAATGTGACCTAGCGACCTAGCTTATATAAAAGGGTCACACGTACGGGCATTTAATGAGGTCACAAAGTTGCAATTTGAGTGATTTAGAAGATATGCGACCCTGCGACCTTGCGACCTTGCGACCTGGGGTCGCGGGGTCGCAAAGTCACTGGGTCGCAGTTTTCCTTAAAAGTTGAGTTTTGCGACCTTGCGACCTGCGACCTTTGGAGTCGTAGGGTATGAGTCGCGAGATGTAACTTTTAACAAGGTTAATGAGCTTTGCAGCTTCTAGCCTTATGGACTCTTTACTTGGTTTTCTTTGTTCCTTTGTTGAAGCACACATGGTGTATGAGGAAGATGGCTTCTGAGAAGCAACACACGATGAAAGATAAGCATGAGGCTTTCCTATTTTCCATTATAAAAAGATGTACATTTATGGTCTGATGGTGTGACTCTTGGTTTCATCTTCCAGGTCACTTGGAATCCATTGTGACTTTTCGTATTCCACACCTACCCATGGAGGATTAGGTGTTCCAACATCCCCCCTTAATCCGAAGGGGTATCTGTGAGTCCAAGAAAAGAGTTGTAATACAAATCTGCAAAGTATGCATGGCAGCACTTGGGATGAATCAACTCTCTGAAATGTTGGAAAAAAGAGGTGGTTTTAGGATGACCACAAACAATGGAACACAAAACTTGTTACAGTTCTCGGAACTCTTCCAAAACTGGCAAGAAGCTAAAAGCTTTTGCTAGAGGAATTGTCCCTCATAAAAAAGGGAGGCCTTAAACCTAAAAGAAGGGAGGTCTACTACTGGTGGTTTTAGGTTGTCCACCAACCAAAGATGATGGTTTAGGTTATCCACCAACCAAAAATGATGGTTTTAGATTATCCACCAACCAAAAATGATGGTTTAAGGTTGTACACTAACTGAAGGCATGCTCATGGGCATCCATGTCTCTGGCTACATCTCTGAATCTGGAATGAAGAATTGTGGCTCAGGCTCGCTTGAATTGCTGTGTCTCTGGCTACAACTCTGAACATGGAATGAGAGATTGTGGCTCAGGCTCTCTTGATCTGTCGTTGAAGCTTGTATATGACCACCCTTTTCCCCCTTTCAGGGACAAGGTGAGATGATGGCGAAAACTCAACTGCAAGTTTGCTCAATATCCGTGAACAAGTTCTAGCATGTGTCGTAAACATCTTCTTGGCTGCTGATGCCCATTGCCAAGAAGCGATCCATCCAAGATGAATCTTGGTTCTTGCAGGAGGCTTGTGTCTGAAGCATCTGTCTGAAGAATGAGTGTGCCGACCACAGTGCTTGCATGGATGAAGATCACAACAGTGATCTTTCATATGGCCAACTCGATCACAGTGTTGGCATTTCACAATCTGTTGTGGAAGTGGAACAGGATTTGAAACAGCTGTAGGTGAACTGTCATACATGAATCCGGCACTCTGAAATATGATGGGCTTGGTGTAGTCTAGAATATGAAAGGACACATCCTTGTCATATCCAAGACCAGTTCTGTGCTTGTTGTGGACAAGCTCTTCCCAAGGTCTGATGATGGGCTTAGGAACTGCAGGCTGAGTGGCTGCATCTGCATGTAAATCTGCTCTAGTACAAGGAACTGAATGGGAATCAACTGGAACTTTGCTGACTTGTTGCTGATGGGAGTCTTTCACAATGTAGTGAACAGAAACGGGTTCAGAATGGTGACTCTTTTGCTGAAGTTCGTCTTGTTGGAGCTGAGATTCCAACTGCAAAAACTCGATCTTTTCATGTGCATCTAGCAAACAACTGTGAATTTTACAAAGAGCATCCTTGCTCATTTTTATCATGTCATCAACATTGGAATGAATGAGGCTATTCAACAACTCTAATGCCTCATTGATTTTAGCCATTTTTCAACAAATTAGGCTCAAAATAAATGAAAGGGTGTCGGCTACAACCAAAAATGCACCCGTTTACAATATGACTGAACAACAAATACAATTGACTCAAGAAATTCTCAAAGTACAAAGTGTGCTCCTCAAATGATGGAGGGCAATCAACAATCCAACAACTCAAATACTGATTGCAACTATGAAGAAGCAATGTCTACTCACAATACAATGTCAATATCTCTGCAAAAATATTTGAATGTCCAGCAAAAACACTTATGCAAGAAGCTGAATTTTTTCTTCAAAGAGCTGGCAAACTTGTCTTCAAATGTAAAATTCTTCAAAAAATCAACCTTTTATCAATGCCACAATGCAAATCTTCAATTTTCAGTCCATCTCCTCCATATGTCAATTTCTTCAATTTCTGCTGTTCAAATTTTCTCTTTGTTCTTCCTCTCTTCCTCTCTCTCTCTGCTGTTTTTTTTTTTTTTAATTAATTAATTAAAAATTAATTAAAAAATGGAGATAATAAAAAATGGGGAAGGGAATTTAAAAAGAGAGGGATATTTATATGGGAATGGGAATAAAAAATGGAGAGGGGAATTAAATTAATGGGAATTAATTACAAATGAGAGGAATGGGATTTATTTAAAAGGAGGGGATTTTATTAAAAAAGGGGAACGAAATTAATTAAAAGGAAAGGGAGTTTATTAAAAATGGAGTGGGAATGAATTAAAAATTCGAATGGGCAGGAATTTAATGCAGAAATAATATGGGGAGGGAAATTACTTGGGTGGGAATATTATTAGAAGTAAAATCGAAAAACGTGGCATGGACTGTGCGTGCAGGGAGAGAGGCCAAGCGGCCGCGTGGGAAGAGGAGAGAATTGTGGTAGGAGCTGGTGCAGTGCTGAAGCGTTTGCACAGTAGGTGGAGCGTTTGGCGGAATGTGCGTTGTGAGATTGTAGATATGGTGGAGCGCTGGTAAGGGAGAGCGGTGGTAGCTGTGCGTTGAAGTAGTTTGGGTAGAGGGACAGATTGTATAGTGGCAAGTGTATGCAGAGTAGAGAGTGATGAAGTGGAGTAAGGTAGCAGGTGGGAGTGGTGTAAAATGCGGTGTCGTGTGTTAAGAATTGCAGAGGCGGGATTAGTGGGTAGGGAGACGCGTAGAGTTGCTTATCGAATGGGAGAGTGTGCTATGTGGGACGGAGCCTACGGGTATGTAGAGGCATATGCGTAGGCATAGAGGGGGCTGGATCCGAGGAGAGGGGTGAGACAAGGGTCGAGGGTGGAGGCGGAGATGTGTTTAAGTGTGAGGGAGAGCAGTTAGTTGAGGGGTGAAGGCGTAGTGTGCCAAGAGCTGTAGTGTGTAGGGAGTGTTGAAGGAGATATGGAGCGGCGTGATAAGGAGGGAGCGTTGTGTATGATGGGAAGAGTGTCGTGAACTAATAGCGCAAGGGAAGCGTTTGCTATGAGGGCCAAGAGATATGTGGTAGCAGCGAGCAGTGGGAGTTGGTGAGAGCCGGATGGGAGCAGAGCTGAAGAATTTTTTTTATTTTTATTTTTTTTAATTTTTATCATAAAATAGCAGAGGAGTAAGAGGTCTTTTTAAAATAGCAGAAGAATTTTCTCCTTTCAAATATACAGCAGAAGAATTTTCTAGGAGAAGAATTTTCTCCTTTCAAATATACATCAGAATTTTTCTAGATTATTTCAGCAGTAAAACCCAGAAATTAGAGAACTCAGAAATCTCAGAAATTTCCAGCAGCTCAAAAATGCAGAGATGAAGAATTTTCCAGCAGAAAAAAACTCAGATTTCTTTTGCAATAAAAACCATAAACTTCTTCTTCTTCAGAAACTCAAATTAAACACTTTTCAGCAGCTCTTTCAAAATGATGCAGAATTTAATGGGCAGAAATTGCAGGAAAACATTAGAATGAAAACCGTCATATGGGCAGTGCTGCCTTTCCTTCAAAACCAATTTCTGAATGCTTCTTCTTCTTCTTCAAAGCAGATTTCTGAATGCTGCAGAATCACTGAATGTTGCTCCTCTTCAAAACACCTCTGAATGGCGGCAAAAACTCTGTTGCAGAAACTCTCTAAATGCTGCAAAAATGCAGATATGCACAGGCCATAAACACAAAATGGCTCACTCAATTTGGAGCAGGGCCAGCAATCGCCCGCTCTGATACCATGTTAAACACCATGTTGAAGCACGCACATGGTGTATGAGGAAGATGAGCACACACACAAGAGAAACAACACACAATGAAAGATAAGCATGAGGCTTTCCTATTTTCCATTATACAAAGATGTACATTTATAGTACAATGGTGTGACTCTTGGTTTCATCTTCCAAGGTCACTTGGACTCCATTGTGACTTTTCATATTCCACACCTACCCATGTAGGATTAGGTGTTCCAACATTCTTTAAGTTCACGGGGCTCGAAAAATTTTGAAGAGGGGTTTTTTGGAGGGTGTTGTAGAGGCTACAACAGTAATATATGACTATATTATATTGAAATATTCCAACTAATGTAAATTCCAAAATTATATCTAGTCTAAACCTTGTTATGTATATCAAGCTTCGTATCATATAGATGTAAAGGTTATGATCAACATCACCTCATTCATCATCCATCATCTACACATAACTTGCATCCAATTGATTTGATAAAAACACATTAGCCAATAAACAAACCATTGAAACCAAAAGTGATTTGATAGTTCTATAGGCAGAGTTTGTAAATGGTCAAGTAGACTTTGGATCTCATATTTTATGAAAGGTGACATATCCAGTAAATGCCCCTACAATCAATCTCTGGAATAGATGTAAATAGAAGTTTTTCATTTTCATATCCATGGTCTCAAACAATGAGAGAGAAAAAACCTAAATTATATTCAACATGTAAAACACAAATTTGCCATAAAAGTTTCCCATTGAAACCATAACTAATTAGTTATTAGACTACATATCTTCATATAGAACTTGCAAATAGTATGCTGGAAATGTGGATCTCATGACTCTTCATAATGTACAATGATTCATTCCATATTATTCATAGATCAAATGTCATTAAATACAAGATTTATCATAATTTACAATGATTCATTCCATATTAATTTTTAGATTCATTCCATATTCATTTAAAAGAAGTAACTACTATGTATTCCACTTCTACTCTAGATAGAGAAAGAAATGACTCTTTCTTGCTTAAACATGCAACCAAAGACTCTTCTAAGTAGAATTATACATTGTCCACTTGTACTTTTCATGTCATCCACACAAGCCTAGTTGAATCTCTCTATGTTTTCAATGTAAATTTCTCACCTTTTGGGTACTATATTCCATTGTTTGTAGTCTCTTTCACTTGTATCTTAATATGTGTTTGTTGGTAATAGATGACTATCATATTGAAATATTACAACTAATATAAATTCCAAAACTATATCTAGTCTAAACCTTGTTATGTATATGAAGCTTCCTATCATATAGATGTAAATATTATGATCAACATCACCTCATTCATCATCCACCATCTTATCAAATTTATTTGATAAAAACACATTAGCCAATAAACAAACCATTGAAACCAAAAGTGATTTGATAGTTCTATAGGCAGATTTTGTAAAGGGCCAAGTAGCCTCTAGATCTCATCTTTTATGAAAGGTGACATATCTAGTAAATTCCCCTACAGTCAATCTCTGGAATAGATCTAAATACTCCTACAGTCAACATGTATATAGTATTTAGAAACAAAAAGTAAATTGATACAAAAAATATTTTTTAACCAAGTATATAGTTTTTCATTTTCATATCCATGTTCTCTAACAATGAGAGAGAAAAAACCTTTTATATTCAACATGTAAAACACAAATTAGCCATAAAAGTTTTGCATTGAAACCAAAAGTGATTTTATACAAAACATATAGCTTTTAAAACCTAATCTAGTAAATTCCCCTACATTCAATCTTTAGAATAGATCTAATTAGAAGTTTTTCATTTTCATATCCATGGTAGTTCTATAAGTAGAGTCTGTAAAGGGCTAGGTAGCCTCTGGATCTCATCTTTTATGAAAGGTGACATATCTAGTAAATTCCCCTACAGTCAATCTCTGGAATAGATATAAATTCCCCTACAGTGAACATGTATATAGTATTTAGAAACAAAAAGTAATTTGATACAAAACATAGTTTTTAACCAAGTATATAGTTCTTCATTTTCATATCCATGGTCTCAAAGAATGAGAGAGAAAAAACCTTTTATATTCAACATGTAAAAAAAAAATTAGCCATAAAAGTTTCCCATTGAATCCAAAAGTGATTTGATACATAACATATATAGGTTTGAAAACCTAATCTAGTAAATGCCCCTACATTCAATCTTTAGAATAGATCTAATTAGAAGTTTTTCATTTTCATATCCATGGTAGTTCTATAGGCAGAGTGTTAGGTCCCTATATTACTAGTATAGTCCCTTATTGTTATTAGTGTAACCCCCTTATTGTTATTATTGTACCCTTGTAACCCCCATTTTGTTATTATTGTACCCTTAAATTATTATTGTTAGGTCGGCTAGGATTACATTGTGGCCCACTAGGATTACATTATGGCCACGTGGACTCCTATATATAGAAAGGAGGTTTTGTAAATTGTATCATCCAAGAATTGTTCATTTATGTAATGTATTGGAGGTTTCCCCCTCGAAGTGGCTTATTTCTAAGGCGATGATATTTATTTTCTTCTATTTTTGGAGCTGGTTACACGAACGTTTGGTTTTAGAGCTTTTGGATTCTAGGGATTCGTGCTCCAAACGGTTCAATTGTGGCATTTGGCTGGCTAGGACGTTTTTTTCTATGAAAATTTTCAAAGCTGAAAATACTGGGTGCGAATCCGAAAATCTGAAGGATCATCTAAAAATTTCAGAGCTTGGTTTGCAATATTTTCGGAGATATCATCTGTGGAAGTTAGGTATTTTTTCAAGCTCCTAAACAGGTCATCGTGGAATTTTCGCTATAATTTGTTTTCTACGAAGGTTTAGAATCTGAAACTTGTATGGTGCGAAGCTGAAATCCTGAGGAAAGTTGTCAAAAAATTTCAGAGCTTGGTTCGCAATATTTTTGGAGATATGATCTGTGGAAGGTAGTGCTTTTTCAGGCTCCTGAATTGCATCTCAAAGAGGTGATCGTGGGAAAAGCTCAATAACTCTCTCTCTGGGAAGTGGATTTGAGTACCGTAAAAATTGGTCGCAAGTACACGGACTGTAGTTTCTTGGCTATCAATTTCAGAGACAAAGGATGAAACAGTGACACGTGGCAAGTACTACAAGTGTGCTCTACTGAACCAGTCCATAATTAGGTCATTGTGGGACATTGGACATAACCTTGCCTTGGAGAATCCAAATCAATTCAGACCTGTGGCATTCTAAAGATAATTTAGAAGGCTACTTCAGTGGCAAATTTTAGATATTGAAGAGCCACAATCATAGAGATAATCCAATTTCAATATCGAGCTCCTCAAAAGCAAGAAAAAGGTGTGCATTTTTTTTCTAAATTGCATAAGTCTTGTTTGAATAATCAATTTGAATTGATTCCAAGGGCATATTGTAGAATAGATATCAGTATTGGGTTCTAAAAAATGTCCTGTAAAAATAATTCAACACTCATTAAGCCTTCAGAAGGCTCTATTGTGACTCATGAAGATGAAGAATTGCAACATGATCTATCAAAATTACAAGAGCAAGTGCACCAAATTTCGCTCTCGCAAAGAACAACAAAAAATTAAATGGAAGTTTTGAAGAAAGGCATGGAATCTAAGATAGATGGCATGGAAGCTGGAATGGAATCTAAGATGGATGACATGGAAGCTAAAATGGAAAACATGAAGAATGATCTAAAAGTAGAGATGGAAGGTTTGAAAAATTTGATACAAGAAATGTTTCCTAATGGTGAAAATATAATAGAGGAAACTCATAATGAGAACAAAATAAATGTTAATCATGATTTCATAAACGCTAATGTTGGAGGGAAGAACCACCATATTCCAAAAATTGATATGAGAACGTTTGATGGAAAGGATCCTATAACATGGATACTACAGATGGAGAAATATTTTGATCTCAATAATGTGCAAAACACACAAAAGGTACGCATCACAACATTACATTTAGAAAAAAATGCATTTGTATGGTATTAGTGGCTTGCTCCGTAAATTTTTTTCACTTCAGTCGATTTTTGGAGGAAACCTTGATAGCATTATGAGGATACAAAGAGAAACACCTTCTTTAACCAATTGATAAATCTCAAAAAAAAGGGTTCAGTGATGGAGCACATTGAGGACTTCCAAAAAATGAATATAAGGGTAGCTAATATTCCATAGGAACACATGATTGATTTCATCATAGGGACTTTAAAGTATAACATCCAACATGAGGTTCACCTTTGGGAAGTTGATTCATTGGAGAAGGCATTTAGGTTGGCAACAAAAATTGAATGTAAAATTATGGCGACAAGGAAGCCTACCACTCACTTCTATAAAGAGGGAGGTGTTGCTACTCCTAGATTTCAACAACCTACAAGGTTGAGACCACAAAAATTAGAAGAAAAAAGAGCAAAAGGGCTTTGCTACAGTTGTGATAGAAAATACACTAAAGGTCATAAGTGTGCTGAGAAGAAAGATTTTTACATAGATTGTGAAGATGAAGAAGAAAATGAACAAGAAGAGGATATACACCAAGAACCAACCCTAGAAGAGGAAGAAATGAATCCAGCCATATCGTGTAATGCCTTTAGCGAAATTACCACTCCTCAAACTCTCGAAGATGAATATATCAGAAAAAAATGATATTTCAGTTGATTCCCAGATGACACCCATAATTTTATTTCATTGTAAGGTAGCAGAGAATTAAATTGTTTCTATCTTGAAAACACAAAATGTCAAGTGATGAACCACAGAAATGGAGGAACTATAAATTGTTCTAGAAAATGCTATAATATCAAGCTAACCATGGGGAAATATGTATTGAATAGCCCAATGCTTTCCATTCCAATGGGAGGTGTTGATGTTGCACTAGGAGTACAATAGTTACAATCTTTGGGGACAGTAGCTTTTATTTTTCAAGAACCTTTCTTGAAATTTTTTTTCGAAGGAAAGGAAATCGAATTACGAGGTATCGCAGGGAAGCTGAGAAAGATAATAAGCTCTAATGTCATGACAAAGTTTCTGAAGAAATAAAAATGAGGCGTAATTTCACAATTATGCTCACTAGAAGTTCCAACGTCAAAATCATCTATTTCTCCAGATCTCCAAAAAGTCTTGGGCAATCATTCCAAGGTGTTTGAAACTCCCAAAGGACTCCAACCTATTCGTGATCGTGATCATGCTATTCATTTGATTCCAAGAAGTGTTCCTCCAAACATCAAGCCTTATAGATATCCTTATGTCCAAAAGAGCGAAATTGAACGTATGATTGCAGAAATGTTAGAGCCGGGTATAATTCAACCTAGTCAAAGTTCTTTCTCTGCTCCTGTAGTATTGGTATACAAGAAGGATGGATCATGGTGCATATGTATGGATTATAGGGAGCTCAATAAGCTCACCATTAAAGATAAATTTCCCATTCCTGTTATTGATGAATTATTGGATGAATTACATGGGCTGTTGTTTTACTAAATTCTGGATCTTTCATTAGAATCCCATAAATTCAGAAAGCGGCAAGAATATTCCAAAACAACATTTTAAAGACTTCATGAAGGTCATTAGTTTGCCGTCCTTTCTTTTTGGCCCTTGTAATGCACCTTCTACATTTCAAGGCTTGATGAATTCCATTTCAAACCCTTCCTTAGAAAATTTGTGCTAGTATTTTTTGATGATATACTAATCTACAACAGGCCTTGGAAGGATCATGTTCAACATGTTGACAGGGTGCTCAAACTATTGGAGGAGAAACAATTATATTCAAACACATCCAAATGTTTATTTGGAGTACAAGAGGTGGAATATCGGGGTCATATTGTATCTCACGAGGGTGTTAAAGTAAACCTAACAAAATTAAAGCCATTAAGGAATGGAAAGTCCCCACAACCATACAGCGGTTGCGAGGATTTCTCGGGTTAACAAGGTATTATCGTAAGTTTGTTAAGAATTATGGGAGCAACGAACTCCTAATAACCGTATTGAAGAAAGATGCATTTTCATCGCGGACTCACAAAACCTTCAGACTTTTTTTGAACATCTTAAAGAGGCAATGTGCACAGCGGTCTTAGCTATGCCAGACTTCACAAAAACCTTTATTGTGGAATGTGATGCCTCAGGAAATGAAATTGGCGTTGTTTTAATGCAAGAAGGAAGACCCATTGCTTTTAAAAGTCGTCCAATCAAAGGAAAGTATTTACAAAAGGCTATTTATGAGAAGGAAATGTTGGCAATACTACATGCACTAAAGAAATGGAGACCTTACCTAATGGGAAGACACTTCAAGGTAAAAATTGATCATGATAGTCTTAAACACGTTTTGGAACAAAGACTATCTTCAAAAACCAACGAAATGGGTCACAAAGATGTTGGGTTATGACTTTGAAATAATCTACAAAAAAGGGAAGCTAAATGTTGTTGTAGATGCACTCAAGAAAGAATGGAGAGGTGGAAGCATTGCTTTGTGCCATTTCTATTATCCAACCAGATTGGATAACCGAAGCAAGGGATGAATGGACGAAGGACGAAGAAGTGTGGACACTCATTCCAAAGTTGTAGCAAGATCATAGTACATTTGATACAATTAGTTGGAAAATTTATTATTTATGGTACAAGTATCACTTATATATTTGCAATAATTCCCAACTAAAACAAAAGATTCTTTTGGAATTCCACACTTCTCCTTTAGGAGGACACTCAGGATTTTTAAGAACTTACCACAGGGTGAAGAAAGAATTTTTTTGGGATGGCCTTAAATCTAATATTCAAATTTTGTGGCGGAATGTTTGGTTTGCCAATAGAATAATCTTGAGACAATTAAGACCCCAAGACTTCCTGACATATCCATTCCAAGTCAACATTGGGAGGAGATTTCAATGGATTTTATCACAGGTTTACCTAAGTACGAAGGAAAGAGTGTCAACATGATGGTAGTTGATAGACTTACCAAGTATGCACACTTTTGTGCATTATCTCATCCATTTAAAGCAATTACAGTTGCTACTACATTTATGGACACTATTCAAAAGCTACATGGGAACCCAAGGGTTATTGTGAGTGACAGGGATCCCATTTTTACTGGAAATTTTTGGACGGAGTTATTTTTCTTATTTGGGTACTCAATTAGCACATAGCTCATCTTATCATCCTCAATCCAGTGGTCAAACTGAGATAGTAAATAAATGTTTGGAAGGATATCTTGATGGCAATATTGACCATTCAACACAATGGACAAGTGAGTACTATCCATTTGGAACCAATGAGTATATATTAATTCTTCCATGTCACGGCATATTGACTGGTACATGTGCCACGAATCCTATCACCATCCATCAAAAATATTTTGAGGAAAATTCTGAAGGATTCAAGTAGTGGAGGAAGATCACATCGAGCAGCAAGCCAAAAATTTCTCCAACTCTAAAGGATAACCTGAATTTGGCACAAAATCGAATGAAACAACAGGAAAATCAACATCGCAGCGAGAGAAGTTTTGATGTAGGAGATTGGGTATTTTTACGGCTACAACGATACAAACAAATGTCCCTCAAGCAAGCTAAGAAGGATAATAAATTGTCACCAAAGTACTATGGTTCTTACAAGGTGTTGCAAAAGATTGGTACTATGGCATATAAATTAGAGCTTCCTAATTCTTCGCGAGTGCATCCAATTTTCCATGTTTCATGCTTAAAGAAGGTTATAGGTGAAAATATTCTAGTTCAAACAATATTTCCAGAACTTGACAAGGAAGGAAAAGTCATATTAGAACTTGAAGCGGTCATGGAAACAAGAACTCGACAGCTACATAATCGATCAATTTCAGAGTATCTCATCAAGTGGGAGAACTTAACCACTGAAGATTCTACATGGGAGGATGAGAAGTTTATACAGAAGCACCCAAAGCTACTCAAGCGTTGAGGACAACACTTTTTTGAAGGAGAGGGGCATGTTAGGTCCCTATATTACAAATATAGTCCCTTATTGTTATTAGTGTAACCCCTTATTGTTATTATTGTACCCTTGTAACCCCCATTTTGTTATTATTGTGCCCTTAAATTATTATTGTTAGGTCGGCTAGGATTACATTGTGGCCCACTAGGATTACATTATGGCCCCATGGACTCCTATATATAGAAAGGAGGTTTTGTAAAGTGTATCATCCAAGAATTTTTCATTCATGTAATGTATTGGAGGTTTCCCCCTCGAAGTGGCTTATTTCTAAGGCATTGATATCTCTTTTCTTCTATTTTTGGAGCTGGTTACACAACACAGAGTCTGTAAAGGGCCAGGTAGCCTCTGGATCTCATCTTTTATGAAAGGTGATATATCTAGTAAATGCCAGTACAATCAGTCTCTGGAATAGATCTAAATGCCCCTATAGTCAACATGTATATAGTATTTAGAAACAAAAAGTAATTTGATGCAAAACATAGTTTTTAACCAAGTATATAGTCTTTCATTTTCATATCCATGTTCTAAAACAATGAGAGAGAAATTTTTTTTTATATTCAACATGTAAAACACAAATTAGCCATAAAATTCTCCCATTGAAACCAAAAGTGATTTGATACAAAACATATAGGTTCGAAAGCCTAATCTAGTAAATTCCCCTACATTCAATCTTTAGATTATATCTAATTAGAAGTTTTTCATTTTCATATCCATGGTAGTTCTATAGGCAAAGTCTGTAAAGGGCCAGGTAGCCTCTGGATCTCATCTTTTATGAAAGGTGACATATCTAGTAAATACCCCTACAGTAAATATCTGAAATAGATCTAAATGCCCCTATAGTCAACATGTATATAGTATTTAGAAACAAAAAGTAATTTGATACAAAACATAGGTTTTAACCAAGTATATAGTTTTTCATTTTCATATCCATGTTCTCAAACAATGAGAGAGAAAAAAATTTTTATATTCAACATGTAAAACACAAATTAGGCATAAAATTTTCCCATTGAAACTAAAAGTGATTTGATACAAAATATATATAGGTTTCAAAACCTAATCTAGTAAATGCCCCTACATTCAATCTTTAGAATAGATCTAATTAGAAGTTTTTCATTTTCATATCCATGGTAGTTCTATAGGCAGAGTCTGTAAAGGGCTAGATAGCCTCTGGATCTCATCTTTTATGAAAGGTGACATATCTATTAAATGCCCCTACAATCAATATCTGGAATAGATCTAAATGCCCCTATAGTTGTGTTTTACATAATTTGTTTACACTAAATTAAACAAATTAATTTTTTGAACTTTATCTTGAATTTAAGTTAAGTTAGTTATTTAAAAAATTAATTGTAAATGTCCACGATAGATATATATATCATGGAGGATGAATGAAAAAGATCAAAAAAATCCCATATCCCTACGAGAGGGGAGGATCAGGGATCGGGATCGAGAGTTGTTCATGGTAAATTTAAATATAGTCTTAAATCTCCATACATGTGTGTACATATGGAATTGATTTTTTATCAACTTTGTGAGCTAAATTGGTTGTTAAAGAGTTTCATTTTTTATTTTTTAGGAGCTAATAAGAAGAGAAGGGTCTCTACTCCAGCCATGGATGCCCATGTTTCACCGAGTTGTGGTATGGTTTTAACACAATTTAATAAATGAATATGTACACGTGTATTTATATGTATGCATGTATTTTTAAATTGATTATAAATTCATATTTGTTTATGAAGCTTCTCCCTCCTATCGAGAGGTTGGTGGTGGTTCAAATTCCCTTAGAGTGCCATCGATAAGTGGTAGTAGGTTGCCTGAAGGGGTGATATTTATTCTCACAGAGGCCAATCAATGACTGGTGGTGCCGGCTGGTGGTGCTAGTTCTCAGCAAGGTCATTTTGGGTCTAGTTCTCAGCAGGGTTGTTTTGGGTCTCAACAGTTTCAAGGTGGAGAAGATGCTAACCAACCACGTCGATGTTGCCATCAATTTCAATATTTTTTTCATTGAATTTGTAAAAATTTGTTTACATCTGTTTTTTCTAATATACAAAATTATATATATATTGATGCAGAGGCTAAAAATGTTCCAAATATTGGTCAAAATAGACGTAGGGCAGAACGCTACATTCAAGAAGAAGGTTGACTACCCACCACAACTTATTCGGTTGACATTTTTGATATACAATGGGAAAGAAACATGGTGCAATGCACCTTACAACGGTGTCAACAACTTCATGAAAAATTGTGGAGAGATCTCATGGCTTTGACTCTACCTGCTGAGAGTCGACAAAGCCTCGAAATAGTTACACATTCATTGGGCGAAATAGTAAATGTGTACAAAAATCTTGGGCCAACAACTGATACATTTTTATAAGTGATGAGAAAGAGAAAGGAAACAGTAATGGGTCCTGATAAATGGGAGGATGTAAAACAAAGAGTTACAAAAGCTATGGTGAAGTCAATGTTTAATTTCAAGGAAGGGCCAAAAAGAAAAATGCTGAAGGTGCAATATTTCAAGCACCCAGATATAGCTCACTATTTGTATGATAGGCACCTTGCGGTCTATGGAAGGTTCCCATGGAACAAAGAGGTTCTTGTTTATTTTACATAATTGTTTTATACAATTTTTTTTTGAAAATGAAACCCAACTACAATGACTTTCCGTCAGAATTTTTTGATCCAAGGAAAGGTTGATGTGGAGTTGCCTCGCCCTGAGCCGCCATTGGCGAGTCAACCTTTTCGGGTCGAAACGTTGTGGTCAGAGATGGATGTGACTTCACAAATAAGTCGAGAAGCAAGGGATTTCATGATCGACAATGTTTACAGCGGATTGGATGGAGATGATGTTTGTCTAAATCAACAAAGAGCACGTGAAAATGCATGTGCCAATTTTGTGTATTGTATTGATGAAGAGATTGACAACATGAATGTTGAATATCTTAGAATATATGCAAAGAATTTTCGCAATGGTTTTCAAGACCTAATTCTTAATGAGGAAGAGGGCATGTGAACAGTATGTGTTAATGACCTTAGGGTTCAATTATTTTAACACATACATGTGTACAATTTGTAATAAATACATGTGTATGTACATGTATACATTTATTTTTATGTACATTAATCTAACAAAAATGTATCATTATATGTTAAAACACCATTTGCAGTTGTTACGCATGATGAATGACGAAAATGTTAATATCACGTTCGGGACCTCTGGTTCAAACAATGCAGATGGGTCTCACCATCAAGATATATTGACAAATGTTAGTGTTTTTTAAGTGATATTTTTAAAATAAATAATTGTGCACACATGTACATGTACATATATAATAATAAAATGTTTTAACAGATTTTGATTCCGTTCGATGTTTTTGGGATGGAGGTACCTTCTTCTTCCTTGGGAGATGTACCTTTTACTTCCTTAGGAGATGTGCCACATCCACAACAAGTATGGACAATTTTTCACTTTTAAAATTTATGTTTAAGTTATATATATATATATATATATATATATATATATATATATATATATATATATATATATATATATATATTCCACCTCAAAAAGTTCCATTAAAAATTGAGATATATATATATATATATCCAATATCTTGAGTTATTTAAAATTGAATTTTAGGTTCTTGGAGATTTTCATTTGGAGCCTCTCTTAGGAGATGTCCCAAATTCACTCTGAGAAGTATTCAAATTTTCAACGATATATATATATATATATATATTATATATATATATGTTTTTAATTTATTTATAATTTATAAATTGTTGTTTATTTAAGTTTTATTATAAATTGAGATCTTGATCTTGAGTTATTTTATACTTTTAAAAATTTGAATTCTAGGTTCCTATAGAAGATTACTTTAATCCACGGACTCTAGCGACAGAGATAGGAACATCCACACCATTTCAATCATTTGAACAAGGTGTCTAACTTTTTTTTAATATTATTGAAAATAATTTTATATATGTACATGTGCATTTTCATCTAACATTTTTTATAATATATATAATTTTACATGTATATTGTACAGTTCACCGTTGCAGATGTTCCCATGTGGGGGGGGAACTTGTAGCAGGTGAACAAATGGAGAGGGAACCTCATGAAGTATTGCATGATTTTTCTTTTTTTTTTTAATTTTTTTCACATGAAGTTCTATATATATTCTCACTCATTTTTAAAACATCAAATTTTAATGTTTGTACATGTGCATTGTGTACAGGTTTCCCATGCTTCACATGATAGTGCGCAGATTGAGACCCTAATAGGAAAGATGCTACATCCATCTCTATTTGATGGACATGATTTGTAGATTTGATTTCAAGATTTAGATAGCCTTAAATTTACTCTTTTATATATTATCTAGATGCACTGTCATATATATATATATATATATATATAACTTGATACTTGATACTTGTGAGATATGTTGAATCCTCAGTTAAACTGAGGGGGGGGGGGGGTGAATCAGTTCAAGACAGTCATGAGCTTTTTAAAACTTTTCATCAAGCTTATTTACAGCTTAATTTTATAATCAACTTTATATGTGAAAAAATCTTTAATATGTAGCAGCAAGTATTAAGATAATGTGACACCAAGCTTATTATGAGAGTAGCAAGTATTAAGATAATGTGACACCAAGTTTATTATGAGAGAAACAAGTATTAAGCAGATTGGATAGAACATATCAAAACATAGGCAACACACACATAGACAACAGATATAAGTGGAAACATATAAAGGGAGAAAACCACATCTTATTATTGTTGTGATGCAAAGGCAAGCTCCAACTCCCTCTCACCACTGATTTTCTACAGGCACCAACCTACAGGAAGCTCCAACCTCAGTCAGCTACAACTAACATCTATCAAGCTTCAACTTGATAGGGTAGCTCCAACTTCCTGATTCTATCAAAAGAAAACATTTTTTGATTTACCTTGGATATCAGCTTTGTTATGTAGCATCTCTTTTTGCTTCTCCTTCTTCTTATCTTCTCTGCCTCAATTCTTCATACTCTGCATTCTATAACCTCTTATTGCATATCAATATTATATCCTTTATAAAATTTTCTTCATAACTGTTCACATTATACAGGGAATTCAAAGTGAGTAGCCCTGACTCTTCACCTTCTGCCTCCTCACTTCCTTATCCAACTCATTCAGAAAACTACAGCAATTTGTACAATTTTCAGTTTTACAGTGGAGTTTTGTTTCCTATGGAGACTTGCTAGTGCATCACAAACAATATAAACCAATTAAAAAGCGTTTACATTCCGTTAAAATATGGATTACAAATCAACCCATTCAGTTTTGGATCACCATGTGTTTGTCTTTTCTATGAATGTCTCTGTCTTTTTTGGCTCTGCTTGCTCTCCTGTTCACTGCCGTGGTGTAACTGCTGCATATAAAACCGCCACGTTATATAACTCAAAGAACTCTCGGCAATAAATAATCAATAATTTTAATACATAAAATTCCCTTTCGGGCCCACTCGCCGAACTTTCTCTATTCTTCGATGCGATGCATCACCTCTTGAACACTTCCGATTGTGATAAATCGCGATGGCAACTTCCAGATGTATGTTTCTATGCTTTTCTCTCACTCTGATCCGATGATTCATTGTTTATATATATATATATATATCGTTTTACACATATATATATGCCAATTTGATTTCCTTTAACTCTTCAGCTTTAGTATAAAAACTCGGAGAAAACCTATACTAATCTTATCTTTTGAATGGAGCCCACATGCCAGCTATACTCCGCCTCATTTATTTCAATTGCAATCGCAACATTCATAATGCTCATGTGACTTGGTCATTAGATTTCCACCGATGCGATTGGAATTCTCCGATCCGATTATCAAAGGCCCCATCATTCAAACAACTCATATCTGTTGTCCATCCTTTAGCAAATCCGACGGCTATCATTCGATCGCTCAATCGCAATCAGAACTTTCAGTCTGTTCATTACTCTTTCACCTCCGATGCGATGAATCACTCTGATGCACTTAAGCCAGAACTCAAACAAATATGAGTCACCATTTCTAACATATTGGGTCCGCAATCACAATCAGAACTTTTATTAACATGTTCCACTGCCATAATTTTCTCCGATGTGATTCGTGAGGGTCCCACCTTCTAAGACTTCATTTGTTTTAAACCTAAACAATAGAGCGCTACATATATATACTTTGGTCCCTTGTATATAAAGCACTACATATATAAAGTGCTACATATATATATATACTTTTCCGCTTCAACTTCTATGTATCCTCCAGCTTGGGTTAAGATTCTCGGAATTTTATGTAGGGGGTCCCACACTACACATATAATATCCTCCGTCAACATTATATTAAGTCTTTGACTCAGAATTAAACCCAACACTAATATATATATTTATATAGCCTCTCGGGCTCCATAGTTTGTTTAATGCTTCCGCTCACAGCATAGACTTAGCCATGTAACATATTAACATTTGGCTATCAAACAACCATCGCATTACATACAATTTCATATATTTCTCTTGGGCCCACATCTCTCGTTCAGCGCATGTCAAGACTTTAATTCATGCCCAAATATTATGCTGGCCCGCTACACTTTATTAAACCCCCAAATAACCATATAGCTTGTTACACATAAAAGTCTGGCCCACAACATATTTCAAAGCCTTTGGATCAATATCTAGCATCTTATAAAATCAATACCATTATATTATAATAACGTTCGACTTGGTTATGAAACCAAGTCTACATGTGGTACTTCACAGGCATGTAGCTTACCTTTAGACCATACATTAAACTCAAAAACTCCATGTAACTATACTTGGGCCCACAGTATCCCTTTGCATTCACAATACAGTTTATATCAACCCCGAAGCGTAGGAAAGACCTTTCAGACTTTATATCACGATTTTGAATTAAAATAACCTTCGGGCCCACAATGCATTGTGACTTACCTTCCGCCTATTAAATAGCTTTTATAATACACACAATACTCAGAACTTTGTATAATACTTGGCCCCGCAGCTATGAATGTAGGTACCACAGCATGTTTTTCATAATACATGTCAACAAACTTTAAAACCATTATAACACCCTTTGAATGTATAACAAATAAGCCTCATAAGAACTAAGGTTCGGCTTTAAAATTTGGTTTATCTTTCAATTTTCAATCATACAATCGACTCGGACCTACAGTGCTTTGCCTTAACTAACCTCTGTTCATCACGCAAGTGTGATCACCATTGATCTTCCAGCCTTGGCAATTGGACGAACACAACTGATATCTCATTTTTCTTTGGGCCGAGTTTTAACACTAAAAAATTACGTGATGTAAGTGGTATTCAAATACCACCCAAAGACACGTGTCCATCAGCGACATATATCGCATTAAAAAAGCAAAATCCACTTACCACTACCAAATGCACGCGATACTGCTGGTTTCCAATACTCTAGTTTCACTGTTTGCTCAGGGTTCTGTCTAGCACATGGTTTCGCTTCATCAAATTTTAACTCTTATTAAAAGAATTCCTGCTTTCACTCATGTTTCCTCTTGCGTTCTAGACATTATAATACAGTGCTTCCATATGTTGAACGCCCGACTCTATTAGGTTTTCACTATGTAATTACGGTTCCTTTCTTGGTTTTGCGCCCTTACTAGTTCCACCTCTGTTATTCTCTGTCTCCGCCTCTGTTATTCTTTGTCTCTGCCTCTGTTTCACTGTACTCTCTGCAACATTTCTCTCCTGCTCGAATGTTTCATCTCACGGCTCTGCCTCTGTATTCTCTGTCTCTACATCCTCTATCTTGTGCATGACTATTTCACTGTGTCACTGTACTCTGTACTCTGTCTCTGCATCCTTTTCTTTTACTGCCTTGCTTCTTTTGCTACTGCCTGACCCTCTCTACATCTTGCTGCCTATTTTTCTCTCTCTGCTTCTATGTTGTCTCCTTTTCCATCTCCTTTGCCATCAATGACAAAATTTCCAACAATCTTCGCCTTTGGCATTGATGGCAATACATTTCCTCTGCTTTCCTTTTAGGACCCTTTCTTCTGTTGCTCGCTTTTCCTCCCCCTTTGACATCAATGGAAAAGGGTTTCTCATTTCCCAGTGTGCTTTTAAATCTCGTCCATGTTACTCTGATCTTGAGGACCAGTTTCATGATCTGTTTAGTTTCTCTGGCTCTTTTGTGACTCTCTTTGTTGACTGATCTCCCCCTGGAATGATGTCTTATTTTCTGTTCTCCCCCTGGAATGAAGCTTTATTTTTCTGTCAGAGAGTATCATGTGAAGATACTACCCCTATTTTGTCTCTCAGATATTCAAATGGCTCTCTAGCGAGAGGTTTTGTGAATATATCTGCTATTTGTTCTTTTGTTGGCACATATTCCAACTTCACTACCTTCTGTGCTACTTGTTCTCTTAGGAAATGGTACTTGGTTGGGATATGTTTAGTCTTTGAATGAAGTACATGATTTTTTGATATACTTATTGCACTTATCTTATCACATTTGATAGAGATAGGTTCATCAATGCTTACCTTCATGTCTTGGAGGGTTTGTTTCATCCACATGACTTGTGTGCAACATGCTGCTGCTGCTATGTATTCTGCTTCCGCTGTAGATAGAGAGATAGATGTTTGTTTCTTGCTTAGCCATGCCACCAGACTTTTTCCTAAGTAGAATGCACCTCCACTTGTGCTTTTCCTGTCATCCACACAGCTGGCCCAATCTGCATCTGTATATGTTGTCAAAGTGAAGCTCTTGCCTTTTTGATACCATAGCCCATACTGTACAGTTCCTTGTGGATATCTGAATATTATTTTGACTGCTAGAAGGTGATTTTGTTTTGGTGTTGCTTGATATCTAGCCACAAGTCCTACTGCCAACATAATTTCTGGTCTAGATGCTGTGACGTATAGCAAACTTCCTATCATGGATCTGTAAAGTCTTTGATCTATATTAGTAGATCCATCATCAGCACATAGCTTGCATCCAGTGATCATGGGAGTTGACACAGGTTTGCAGTCTTCCATTTTGAACTTTTTCAACATCTCTTTTAAGAATTTTTCTTGTGAGATGAATGTACCTATGTTCTTTTGTTTAATTTGAAGTCCTAAGTAGAAGGTGAGCTCTCCAATGATAGACATCTCAAACTCTGATTTCATCTCTTCAGCAAACCTTTTTTCTAACTCATCTTTGTTTCTTCCAAAGATAATGTCATCAACATATACTACAACAATCAAGAGTTCATTTTCATGGGCTTTATGTATAGATTGTTGTCTACTCCTCCTCTCTTAAGGCCTTGTTTTTGCAAGTAATTATTCAGCCTTGAATACCAAGCACGAGGAGCTTGTTTCAGTCCATATAGAGCCTTCTTTAGTATGCACACATAGTCTTCTTTTTCTGTTAATGAGAATCCTTCAGGTTGTTCCATGTAGACTTCTTCTTCTAGATCTCCATTCAGGAAGGCAGATTTCACATCCATTTGATATACCTTGAAGTCATGGTAGCATGCAAAGGCCAAAAAAATTCTGATGGCTTCCATTCTGGCTACAGGGAAATGTTTCATCATAATCAAGACCCTCAATTTGTGAATATCCCTTGCATAGAAGTCTGGCTTTATTTCTAATTACTTGTCCTTTTTCATTCATTTTATTCTTGAATACCCATTTTCAGCCTATGATATTTTTCTCAGTGGGTCTTAGAACTAATTCCCAGGTATTGTTCTTCTCAATTTGGTCCAATTCTTCATTCATAGCATTCACCCAATACTTGTCCTTGCTAGCTTCTTCAAACTTCTTTGGCTCTATTTGTGATAACATAGCTAGGTATACTTATTCTGTCTGTTTAGTTAGCTATCTTCTTGTATAGACTCCTACACTCTTGTCCCCAATGATTTGATCTTCTGGATGGTTCTTTTGAGTGTATCTTGAGGGGCCTTTCGAGCTTAGTTCATCATCTTCTATTGTCTTGCTTATTTCATCATCATCTTGGTTCTCTTATTCATCATCTTCTGGAGGATTGCTGCAACCTGTACTTCTTGTCTTGTTTGGTAGTTCTTCATCAAATCTTACATCAATGCTTTCCAAAATTTTCCGAAGTTTTTTCTTGTAGCATCTGTAACCTTTACTCTTGGATGCATATCCTAAAAATATTCCTTCATCTTCTCTTGCATCAAAATTCCCCAGATTTTCATCATTATTCTTTATGTAACACTTGCTTCCAAAGACTCTAAAGTGCTTGATTGATGCTAGTTTACCATGCCATAGTTCATAAGGGGTCTTGTCACTGTTTGGTCTAAGATGAGCTTTGTTAAGAATATGCATAGCTGTGTGAACTACTTCTGCCCAGAAGGTTTGAGGAATGTTACTTTCTTGCATCATGGCTTTGGTAATTTGTTGTAAAGACCTGTTTTGTCTCTTTGCCACTCCATTTTGTTGAGGTGTCCCTGCAATTGTAAACTGTTGTTTTATCCCATGTTCATTGCATAGGTTTGAAAAGTCATAGTCTGTGAATTCACCTCCTCTTTCTGATCTAATGCACTTTAGCTTGCATCCTATTTTCTTTTCTGCCAATGCCTTGAATATCTTGAATTTCTCAAGTGCTTCCGATTTATATTTGAGAAATGAAACCCATGTCATTATTGAGAAATCATCTATTATCAGCATGAAGTAGGATTCTCCACTTGGTGTTTTAGTTCTTGAAGGTCCACACAGATCCATGTGTACAAACTGAAGTGGCCTACTTGTTGATAGCTCATCTTTGGTCTTAAAGGATGTCCGGTCTATTTGCCCAATTGGCAAGATTTGCATATGGTATTTGAAGGCCTTTTTATTGCTGGCATATCTCTCACAGCTTTCTTCTTGCTCAGTCTGATGATATGGTCGAAGTTAAGATGTCCCAATCTCCTATGCCATAACCATGACTCCTCAAGTTTGCTAATATGGCATGCTTCATTGTCTTATTTCACTATGTAGACATTACTCTCTGTTCGAACACCTTTGATCAGAGTCTTCCCTATGGTGCTTGATCTGACTTCACAGTCTTGTGCTCTAAAAATAGCTTCACAACCTTTATCACACATTTGACTGACACTCAATAGATTTTCTTTTAGCCCATCCACAAATAGTACATCTTGGGCCTTTCCTTTGCCATTATCTAGCCTGACTGAGCCTTTTATTTTTATTTTCCCTGCTTTGTCATTGCCCAAAGTAACATTTCCAGATTTCTTTTCATCAAAGGTTTTAAACTTGCTTCTATCTCCAGTCATATGTTTTGAGCAGCCACTTTCCAAATACCATTGGCTTTTCAGGTCTTGAGCAGTTAGAGCCAGATAACATTTATTCACCTTCTTTTTCCACTGCAATCATCCTTTTGTTTGGTACCTTTTCTGAGATGATGAACCACATTCTCTGAGAGGAAAATTGGAAGGCATATGTCCAATTTTATTGCATACACAACATTTGATCATAATTTTTGCAGAATTGTGAGTATGAGTAAAATTTCCATGATTCATGAACCTCCTTCAGGTGTTGAACATCAATATTTGTCCATATTTTTTGCATTCAATGATTTTATGGCCAAATTCCTTCCAGTAAAAACAATATCCATAGAAACAATTTCCATACCTGACGAAAGGTTGTTTTCTCCATTTGTTTTCTTGAGATAATTTCTTCACTGTTTGCATCCTTTGCTGGTCTGAATTAATCCTCCTTGTATGACAATATGCAGCAATATGTCCCAGCTTATGGTAGGCATTACAGGTGGAATTTTTCATAGGAGGGAAGAATCTCCTTTGATGGTTTCTAAATTTGACATACTCAAGGGTATATGAGCCTTTTTCTGTTGGCTGAGTATTTATTTAATTCTTTGTTATTAGAGGTTCCTTCTAGTTTCTGTCTCCTTCATTGCATGTTTCTTCTTTTGTAGGAATCATTTGAGCTGATTCATCATCCTTATTTTCTTTTACAAAAATAATATTTTTGTTTTCCTTTTCTTTTCCTTTACTTGATTCTCCTTCATAGCCTATCCCAGTTTTTATCAGAGGAGATCTTTGAGCATCCAGAGTTCCATTCAACTTACCAGAGCTTGTCATTTGAGAAGAATTTATAGACACTTTCCTTTGGGAATTTTCTAATTTCTTCCTCAGGCATACTACTTCTTCTTCCAACTTCTCTTGTTCCTGAATTTTATCCTTAATTTGCTTAAGTAACATGTCTTCTACCTTCTTGGCTTCTTCAAGCTCTACTTTCAGCTGAATGAGGACTTCTGAATTTTTTTCTTCTCTTACATACTTGAGGAGAATGTCTTTCTATTTTTTGCACTTCAGTTTGAGTCTGTCAAGCTCCTCTAGGGCACTTCTTAGATCCCCCTCAAGATCAACTTCACCTTCTTCTTCATTTTCTAGAAGGAGTCCTTCAAGTTCTTCCATGGCCATCAACATAAATTTAGAGGTTCCTTATTCACTTGAGGGTTCATTTGAGTCTTCAGATGCACTGCTGTCTTGTTCAGCATAGAAAGATTTTCTATTGAATTTATTTCCTTTCTGCCAGCTCTTTGATATAGTTTTCTCTGATTCTTGAGCCTGATTCCTAGTTTTCTTATGAGGACACTTAGCAGCATAGTCTCCAACTCTTCCACAGTTAAAGAATTTTAATGGAAGTTTACCTTTATATTTACCTAAGCCTCTATCCAGTTTCTTGACAAATTTGGCCTCTTCTTCATCAAAGAAAGAGCATATATCTTCCTTTTCTTCTTTCTTCTTCTCTGTCTTAAAGGTTGCCTCCCTCACATTTGGCTTTTTCTGTGGGAGTCTCATTTCATAGGTTGTTATATTTCCAAGTAACTAGTTCATGGTCAAGGTTTCCTAATCTGTTGTTTCTTCTATGGCAGAAACCTTGGGGTTAAAGCTAGGTGGAAGAGATCTTAGAATCTTTTGTACAATTACACATTATAGTATGGTTTCTCCAAGAGTTTTCATATTATTAACAATTTCTAAAACTCTTAAGAAGAAGCTGAAAATATCTTCATCATCATTCATTTTTAAATTTTCAAACTGAGCTCTATATACTTGAAGTTTGGTTGTCTTCACCTTCTTTTTTCCCTCATGGATGTTTTCAAGAGTATCCTACATTTATTTGGCAGTCTTGTTGTGCATTACTTCGATAAATTTAGCCTCACATAGTCCATTTAAGATTGCATTCATGCCCTTTGCATTAGCTACAAAGTCTTGTTTAGATTCTTTCTCTGAGTCAGTTGCCTTTGGGGAATATCCAAATTCCACAACAGCCCAAACTTCTATTCCTAGAGACATTATGTAAGCTCTCATTCTGATTTTCCAGAAGGCATAATTAGCACCGGTGAAAAAAGGGGCTTTATTGGTTGAGTTTCCTTCTTGACTAGCCATTCTGGGGACCTAGGATCTCCTTTCAGTTGTTAAGCTAATACAAAAGGAACCTTATTTGATACCAATTGTTGAATCCTTAGTTAAATTGAGAGGGGCGGGGTGAATCAGTTTAACACAGTCATGAGCTTTTTAAAACTTTTCATCAAACTTATTTACAACTTAATTTTATAATCAACTTTATATGTGAACAATCTTTAATATGTAGCAGCAAGTATTAAGCAGATTGGATAGAACATATCAACAAATAGGAAACACACACAGAGACAATAGATATAAGTGGAAACCCATAAAGGGAGAAAACCACATCTTATTATTGTTGTGATGCAAAGGCAAGCTCCAACTCCCTCTCACCACTAATTTTCTGCAGGCACCAACCTACAGGAGGCTCCAACCTCAGTTAGCTACAACTGTCATATATCAAGCTTCAACTTGATAGGGAAGCTCCAACTTCTTCATTCTATAAAAAGAAAACATTTGCTGATTTACCTTGGATATCAGCTCTGTTCTGTAGCATCTCTTTCTGCTCCTCCTTCTTCCTATCTTCTCTGCCTCAATTCTTCATACTCTGCATTCTCTAACCTCTTATAGCATATCAATATTATATCCTTTATACAGTTTGCCTCATAACTATTCGCATTCTATAGGGAATTCAAAGTGAATAGCCCTGACTCTTTGCCTTTTTCCTCCTCACTTCTTTATCCAACTCATTCAGAAAACTACAACAATTTGTACAATTTTCAGTTTTACAGTGGATTTTTGTTTCCTATGGAGACTTGCCAGTGCATCAAAAACAATATAAACCAATTAAAAAGCGTTTACATTCCGTTACAATATTGATTACAAATCAACCCATTCAGTTTTGGATCACCGCGTGTTTGTCTTTTCTGTGACTATATCTATCTTTTTCAGCTCTGCTTGCTCTCCTATTCACTGCCGTGGTGTAACTGCTGCATATAAAACTGCCACGTTATATAACTCAAATAACTCTCGACGATCAATAATAAATCATTTTAATACATAAAATTCCCTTTCGGGCCCACTCGCCAAGCTTGCTCTATTCTCCGATGCGATGCATCACCTCTTGAACACTTCCGATTGCGATTAATCACGATGTCAACTTCCAGATGTATGTTCTGATGCACTGCTCTCACTCTGACCCGATGATTCACTGTTCACATATATATATATATATATATATATATATATATATATATATATATATATATATATATATATATATATATATCATTTTACACATATATATATGCGGCTTTTCTTTCCTTTAACTCTTCAGCTTTGGTATAAAAACTTGGAGCAAACCTGTATTAATCTTGTCTTTTGAATGGAGCCCACATGCCAGCTATACTCCACCTCATTTATTTCAATCGAAATCGCAACATTCATTATGCTCCTGTGACTTGGTCATTAGATTTCCACCGATGCGATTGGAATTCTCTGATTCGATTATCAAAGGCCCCACCATTCAAGCAACTCATATCCGCCATCCATCCTTCAGCAAATCCAACGGCTATCATCCGATCGCTCAATCGCAATCAGAACTTTCAGTTTGTTTGTTACTCTTTCACCTCCGATGCGATGAATCACTCCGATGCACTTAAGCCGGAACTCAAACAAACATGAGTAACCATTTGTAACATATCGGGTCCGAAATCGCAATCAGAACTTTTATTAACATGTTCTGCTACCATAATTTTCTCCGATACGATTCGTGAGGGTCCCACCTTATAATACTTCGTTTGTTTTAAACCCGAACAATAGAGCGCTACATATATATATATATATATATATATATATATATATATATATATATATATATATATATATATATATATATATATATATATATATATATATATATACTTTGGTCCCTTGTATATAAAGTGCTACATATATAAAGCATTGCATATATATATGCTTTTCCACTTCAGCTTCTATGTATCCTTCAGCTTGGGTTAATATTCTCGGAATTTTATGTAGGGGGTCCCACACTACACATATAATATCCTCCATCAACATTATATTAAGTCTTTGACTCAGACTTAAACCCAGCACTAATATACATATTTATATAACCTCTTGAGCTCCATAGTTTGTTTAATGCTTCCGCTCACAGCATAGACTTAGCCATGTAACATATTAACATTTGGCTATCAAACAACCATCACATTACATACAATTTCCTATCTTTATCTTGGGCCCATATCTCTCGTTCAGCACATGTCAAGACTTTAATTCACGCCATAATATTATGCTGGCCTGCTGCACTTTATTAAACCCCCAAATAACCATATAACTCATTACACATAAAAGTATGACCCAAAACGTATTTCAAAGCCTTTGGATCAATATCCAGTGTCTTATAAAATCAATACCATTATATTATAATAACGTTCGACTTGGTTATGAAACCAAGTATACATGTGGTACTTCACGGGCATGTAGTTTACCTTTAGACCATACATTAAACTCAAAAACTCCATGTAACTATACTTGGTCCCACAGTATCCCTTTGCATTCACAATATAGTTTATATCAACCCCGAAGCGTAGGAAAGACCTTTCAGACTTTATATCATGATTTTGAATTAAAATAAACTTCGGGCCCACAATGCATTGTGACTTACCTTCCACCTGTTAAATAGCTTTTACAATACACACAATACTCAGTACTTCGTATAAAACTTGGCCCCGCAGCTATGAATGTAGGTCCCACAACATGTTTTTCATAATACATGTCAATAAACTTTAAAACCATTATAACACCCTTTGAATGTATAACAAATAAGCCTCATAAGAACTAAGGTTTAGCTTTAAAATTTGGTTTATGTTTCAATTTTCAATTATACAATCGACTCGGACCTATAGTGCTTTGCCTCAACTAACCTCTGTTCATCGCACAAGTGTGATCACCATTGATCTTCCAACCTTGGCAATTTGACGACCACAGCTGATATCCTGTTTTTCTTTGGGCCGAGTTTTAACACTCAAAAATTACGCGATGTAAGTGGTTTTCAAATACCACCCAAAGACACGTGTCCATCAGCGACATAAATCGCGTTCAAAAAGTGAAATCCACTTACCACTCCGAAACGCACACGATACTTCTGGTTTCCAAAACTCTGGTTTCACTGTTTGCTCAAGGTTCCATTTAGCACATGGTTCCGCTTCATCAAATTTTAACTCTTATTAAAAGAATTCCAGCTTTCGCCCCTATTTCCTCTTGCATTCTCAACATTATAATATGGTGCTTCCATATGCTGAATGCCCGACTCCATTAGGTTTTCACTGTGTAATTACGGTTCCTTTCTTTGCTCTATGCCCTTACTGGTTCCACCTCTGTTATTCTCTGTCTCTACCTCTGTATTATTTTTCTCTGTTTCACTGTACTCTCTGCAACCTTTCTATGCTTATCGATCATTTCATCTCACGGCTCTGCCTCTGTATTCTCTATCTCTGCATCCTCTGTCTTGTGCATGACTATTTCACTGTGTCATTGTACTCTGTACTCTATCTCGGCATCCTCTTCTTTTACTGCCTTGCTTCTTTTGCTGCTGCTCGACCCTCTCTACATCTTGCTGCCTCTTTTTCTCTCTCTGCTTCTATGCTGTCTCCTTTTCCATCTCCTTTGCCATCAATGACAACATTTCCAACAAGATCTACAATTTTTGGACATATTTTATTGCAGTGTTAATATAATTTGTTTTGTTCTAAAAATTTAAGTTTTGGATGGTTTTACTACTTTTGGCATGTGAATGTGAAGTAATGTTGTTATATAATTTGTTTGGTTTTAAAAATTTTAAGTTTTGGATAATTGAACTACTAGTAATGTTGTCATCTATAAATTAATGTTTTGCTTCTGAATTGCTGTAATATTCCTAATTAGCGACAACTAATTGGAATATTCTATTTTTTTAAGTTTGCCGTCTATAGTTTGTAAATAAATAAAAAGTGAGTCTAACTCACTTAAGTGAAATAAGACATCCACCTGGTAGCACAACGTTGTGACTTAAGTGGGAGTCAAGGGGGGCCTAAGACCACGTAGAGGAGGGGGCCTATGTACACACTAGAAGCTTCTGCAAGCTTCTGCGCAGATAAGGATGAGGTTGTGGAGGAGAGAGAGAGGCTACGTTGGGTTTTGGAGGGAAACCAATGTTATAAAAGATGGAGGAGCCTCTTCATTTCATTCATTCTTGAGTTGATGATTTTTGAGTGAGACATTTGTCTTCTTGAGCACACTAGCTGTTTAGCCTATCTGCAGCACTGTTTAGTGCATTGAGTGTCTCTGGTCGGAGATCTCACCCTTAGCCCTGGGGGACTTCGAGTGCCTGCTCGAGCAAGGTTATTTTTTCAGCATTTTGTGTGTCATTTTATTTTTTAGGTTTGTTGCGGAGCTGGAGCTTATAGAGACTATGCAGTCACTGGGAGAGAGGACATAGTCCACTGTGGAGAAGCTTCGGTTTGGGGTTTCTGCAAGTGACTTCTCCCAGATTTTTGAGCAAAGGGTCAGCCTTTTCCCCTAGGAGACTTTTGGCGGAGTTTGAGGCAATATTTCAGCTATTTCCATCTAGCCATTGCGTAGAGCCTTTAGGGCTAACATAATTCACTGGGGAGGCAGTTTTTGGTGATTTCCAGGGTTGGCCATTCTTGGAATGGTTTTTGGATTATGTCTGGGTTGTCGAGGAGAGGAGTTTTGCTAATTTTTAGCTCATTCTGGTGAGGGCATCAACCCCTAATATTCAGTCCATTCCAACAATAGCAGCTACACGACAATTTTCCAGCAGCTGGGACGCAGTTCATAGAGCAGCCATTTCCTGTCTTTTCTGAGAGTATTTCTTCAATTGCTTTGAGCAAGATCACGTATTGTATTTCATTGCATTTCTCATATTAATAAAATGGCTCAACATTTCCTCTCTATGTTTTCTAGTTGAGTTTCCGTAGTTGTCGTAGTTACTATATTCTCTTTCTATTGTATGTCTATTATTGTTTTTGAGCATTCTAGTTCTATACCACTTGGTCCATTTATCTTTCGCTCTTAGACAGAGTCTGGAAAGGGCAAGGAAGTCTCTGGATCTCATCCTCTTATTAGAGGCGAAATATCCGGTAAATGCCCTTCCAGTCTATCTCTGGTTAGATATTGCCATGTTTTAGAGATATCCCCGAAACGAGATATTACAACTACATTTGGCATGTTATGTAATGAAGTGTTATAATTTGTTTTTTTTTTTAAATTTAAATTTTGTTTTTCTTCTGAACTAAATTTGGCATGTTATGTAATGATGTGTTATAATTTGTTTTGTTTTTAAAATTTAAGTTTTGGATGCTTGAAGTACATTTGGCATGTGAAGTAATGTTGTGATCTATATATATATTTTTTTAAATTAAAATTTAAGTTTTGGATGGTTTCAATCTACATTTGGCATGTGATATAATGTTAAATGTTTTTATTGGATAGTTGAACTATAATTGGCATGTTATGTGAAGTAATGTTACATGATATAATCAAAAAGTTTTTAAAACTCAAGTTTTGGATGGTTTCAATCTACATTTGGCATGTGATATTTAATGTTAAATGTTTAATTTTTTTATTGGATATTTGAACTATAATTGGCATGGCATGTGAAGTAATGTTACATGATATATATCAAAAAAAAATTAAAACTCAAGTTTTGGATGGTTTCAATCTATATTTGGCATGTGATATTTAATGTTAAATGTTTAATGTGTTTATTGGATAGTCAAGAACTACAATTGGCATGGCATGTGAAGTAATACATGCATGTGAAGTAATGTTGTGATCTATAATTTTGGATGGTTTCAATCTACATTTGGCATGTGATATAATGCTAAATGTTTTTATTGGATAGTTGAACTATAATTGGCATGGAATGTGAAGTAATGTTGCATGATATATAATCAAAAAGTTTTTAAAACTTAAGTTTTGGATGGTTTCAATCTACATTTGGCACATGTGATATAATGTTAAATGTTTTTATTGGACATTTGAACTATAATTGGCATGGCATGTGAAGTAATGTTGCACAATATATAGTCAAAAAAAATTTAAAACTAAAGTTTTGGATGGTTTCAATCTACATTTGGCACCTGTGATATAATGTAAAATGTTTTTATTGGATAGTTGAACTACAATTAGATGGCATGTCAAGTAATGTTGTGATATAATCAAAAGGTTTTTAAAACCCAAGTTTTGGATGGTTGAAGTACATTAATCATGTGAAGTAATGTTGTGATATAATCAAAAAGTTTTTGAAACTAAGTTTTGAAGTAATGTTGTGATATAATCAAAAAGTTTTTGAAACCAAGTTTTGAAGTAATGTTGTGATATAATAAAAACGTTTTAAAACTAAGTTTTGGATACCATTTTAATCTAAATTTGGCATGTGATATAATGTTAAATGGTTAATGTTTTTATTGGATAGTTGAACTAAAATTGGCATGACATTTGAAGTAATTTGTTTTGATATAATCAAAAAAAATTTAAAATTCAAGTTTTAGACATGGTTGAAGTACATTTGGTAAGTTTTTAAATTTTTTTCACTCAAACAGTAGTATGTAGTATGTAATTTTTTAATTAATGCACATAGAACATATTTTACCATTGGAAAGACAAATTTTGTACTAGATTTTCAATCAGGAATAGAGATGTGGGTCAAATCCCACCAAAAGTCGAAGAAGTGCTTCGAGTCTCTTGTCTGAAAGGAATCTTCGTACAAAATTATACTGCGGATAATTTATTTACATTGTGGATAATTTTTACCAAAAAGCCCACAAGAAAAATTGTGTGCATTGAGTTCGTGTAGATATCCAGTACATGCAATATTTTTCATCAATGCACAGTCAATTGCATTCTAGAACATATATATTGTGTACGTGAAACATTTTTCATCAATGCACAAAGTAAAACTACTTGAACAGTTAATTGCATTCTAGAACATATACATATATATCCAATATGTATGCAACATTTTTCATCAATGGATGTATAAAAAAGCTACTTTCAACTGATACTAGAGTGTTTGTACCAAAACAATTTGTACATGTGCAAACACTTGCACAGATAACATAACAAGGAAGCTCAAATTTTAATTGAGTAATGGAAGTTCTAGAACATATAATGCAAAGAGAATAAATTTTTGGGCAGTTCAATCAAAAAATTCCAATGGAATGCCATCTTCAATAATCCTTTCATGATCGGATTTTGACATATTCAATTTCTTAATATTCATTTTTTTCTTTGATTGAACCTTGATCAACTTTATGCGTGCTGCACACACCAAGTGACTATATTGACAACTTATGAAATCAGGTTCATAGTCTTCAAAGTAAACAAAATTCCCACTTTGATTAGTTTGTCTGAAAAAATAACCTTTCAGTATCATAGATCCTCTTTCATATGGAAATCCGGGATCATTATAGTCTTCTAATAATTTCATTTTTCGTTCAGCACAATGGATCAAATAATACTTCACATTTTCATCATTGTTAGTAGGTGCAATTACAGCAAAAACATCTCCTGTACAATAAAACAAAATTGACAAAATTATAGATATTCAAATTTATTTCTAGATCTTTATCATTAGAAAGAAATTCAAATGTTACCTTCTCTAGCAAGATCAGAAATTTGATCACCATCGGATGATATTGTAGTCTCCTCTGATTTCATTTCTTCAAACATTGCAGCAGAAATTTTTCCCTTTGTATTTAGCTCTGTATGTTTCCAATATTTTACATACATTTTGTTTTGACAAACGTCATTGGATTTTGTGTTGTCTATACAAATAGGACAAAAACACGAATATTTTCTTTTATCCAATGCAAACACATTTCTGGACGACTTTGTTTTAATTGAATGCAATTTTCGAGTCCCTTTTATTGTTTCAACATCATTTCCAATTGATCTATCTACGTCTTCAATCCCAATATGCCAAAAAAACCTTTATATGGAAAATTTAAAGAAGAATGTAAATATGATATCAAAATACAATCAAAGATAATCATTGTGATAAATGTACACTATTTATTTAATTATATATTCAATAAAAATTAAATTGAATGTACCTTCGCACTTCCCTTGATCGGTTAGTCTCATGGCTTAGAGCAGCGATGCACCATTGAATAACTTCTTTCACGTCCACAAGTCGACTTGTAGAGGGGTTCATTTGATATCTTCGAAGTGCTCATTTTATGCATGCCCCTGCTGTTCTCCTTTTCCATGGCCAGTCTCAACGAAATTCCAAAAATGTTTAATGTAGGTTTTCTTATGAAGACAACACAACCAAAAGAATGATCGTGCAGATTTGAATTGTCCTGCGCATTCGTCTGACCATATCCAATGTTCATTGAATGTTATTCCACGATTTTTCTAGGAATCATAAATTTTTCCAAAACAATGTTGTACAAAATATGTATCATGTGTATGATCGTCACTGATATAAAGTGATATTCTTTAATAATATGTTGATTTTCACTAGTTCTTTCTATATGATTGACGTTTTATTCAGCATGTCCATATAGAATATGGATGAGCATGGAGACTTG
Source organism: Pinus albicaulis (assembly GCA_034641835.2). Taxonomy (NCBI): domain Eukaryota; kingdom Viridiplantae; phylum Streptophyta; class Pinopsida; order Pinales; family Pinaceae; genus Pinus; species Pinus albicaulis. The sequence goes on along the minus strand of CM076570.1, from coordinate 1,526,909,147 downwards.
GTCAGAATGATAGTATTCACTCTGAATTTATTTTTGTGGAACAAATGTGTAGTTCTCTGCAAAATCAATTACTGACAAGATGGTCCCTGGTGGAAAAACTTCACGGGATTTTTTGAATTGCAAGTATTCCCATTGAGCTCTATGGGAATGCTTGTTGTATTTGTAAATTTCTGCCTCAAACTTTCTCAAAAAGTCTATCACAAAAATTTCTTCTTCTCGCAATTCAATTCTTTTAACACTATTTGCACCTTGAATCGATGTATGGATATATTCATATCTCTTCCATTTCACTTTCATGTTGGACAATTACTGATCATTTATATCAGTACGATATATGTTTTGAAATCTAGTCAAATTTCCACAATCATCGCATTTTTAACCACCAACACATTTCTTTTCGTAAAGTAGTTCATCGCTTTCTCTTTCACATAGAATTTGAGATATGAAATCACAGATAGTGGAAGGAGGAGGTGAATCCTTCCAAAATTTCTACCAAAATCAAGGAATGTGTCATAATATAACTCAAATTCCACATGATAACGGAAACAACAAGTATCGCGTATGGTGATAGGTTTTACATACCATGGTTTTTGTTGAACAAAAGCACTGATTGAAACATGAATTTCACGATTCTCTTCTTTGAACTTATTGAAAAACTCTATCTGAGTGGTTTCCAAGAAATTTTTTCATGTTCTTCGTACTGATTTCGTGTTATTCTTCTTCGCATCACATGCCTTGCAGTTGGCGAAACACGCGAATTGTTCTTCCAATATTCATATATTATTTTTTTAACATTTTCTCCAAGTCTATCTTTATATGGTTGCCTAAAAATAGCTCTCCAACCAGCAAGTTCATCATTTACATCTATTTTCAACCAAAATTTCTGATGTTTGTGCAAAGTTTTTCGCGAGGTTTCTAATGCTTGTGCCATAGATTTTACCAAGCGATTCTCTTTAGTACTTGACGAAACCACTGCCATATGAATTTATCTACGTACAACTGAAACATTTTTCTCTCTAGATATTTTTATTGAATTTATAGCACTATTTATATTTTGTATCACATTTTCCTTCATTTTTTTTATCTTTGGTTGATTTTCGAATACCCAATAAAGTCGTAGCTTCTTTTAATTTCCTTAATGATTGGAGACCTTTCAACATTTGGGCTTGAACTGTCACATTTTCCTTTATGAAATACTTCTCAAAAATGTGATTAACATGATATCATATATAATGGTCAGCTTTTTTATCTCCATATGTGTGAGTGTCAACATTTTCTAACATCTCGTCATCGACAATGATTTCATCTGTACATATTCGAATGAACAGTACATAATAAGTTTACATATTCAATAAATAACTAAATTAATAAATATATGTCTAATTTCAATAATATGTGCATGTGTTCAACATATATATATATATATATATATATATATATATATATATATTCAATCATTGGTTCAATATCTCTTTCACTTTCTCTTTCAAAATTTTGTATCTCATCATCAATGTTTTCAAGAATATCTCTCTCTGTTTACATTGCAAAATAATTTTCAAATTAGTTCATCAAATAAAAATTAAGCTTCACATTTTACACTAGGAAAATTTTAAATATATCAAAATAATAATATTTACATGTACATACCTGTTTGAACTTCTAGTTGAGGTTGATTTACCCCTTCAATATTTGAGAGTGCTTCTATCTTTCTTTTGCGAGATTGTCTCGTATCTTCTCTACGCTCTTCAGGGTCTCTTTTTCGATCATATTTTCTCGTACAATTTCTTCGATTTCCCATGATAATAGAGTATGAAGTTCAAAAAAATTTCTTCAAAAATTTAGACAAAAACTCAATTAAAAAAAACATCACAAAATATTTAATTTTAAAAAAATTCATTTTAAAATTTTTGCAGAAAATACATACTCCAATCCAAAACACTTCCTTTAAAAAATTCAAGAAAAAAATGTCTTCTAAAAATGAAACAAAGTTCAAAATATTTCCTTCCAAGTCCTACAAAAAAATTTAATTTAAAAAGTTACACAAAAACTCATTTTAAAAAATCATTATAAAAGATGTAGTTCAACCCAAAACCAAAAAATGTCCTTTCGAAATTAAAAACACACACTCAAAGAAACACTAGGTTGACATAACAAATGTGTATAAAAAAATTCCAAAAAATAAGTAATAGAAAGCTAACAAAATTTCTGACAACTTCTATTTTTATCGCTAGATTAAAATAAACTAGAAATTGCACCAAATTTTGCAAAGGAAACGTCGTAACTCGATAGTATATGAAAAAATAGCATATATGAACAGTGACCTTATATGTTATTCAATGTAAATGTAGCCCAATTTGAGTAAAAGAGAAATATTAATTCTATTTCCTCTATGGTAGCCTTTTATAATTGAGTTCCCCTCCATTGATCATCTACCCCAAATGCACTAATTTCCTAGTGTTTTCTATGTATTTATGTTTTTTGAAAGCCTCTCACTCCTACATGAGATATGAAATGTTCTCCTATTAGGTATAGATATAAAATAATATGGTCTAAAACTACTAGTGAATACTACTTATATCTCATCAACCATACCTTTACAAACAATGAAATATCTCCTAATAATATTTCTGGGTAAGGTAAAGTATGCCTTAAATTTGGACATTTCATGATTTTTACCAATCATAATTTGAATTCTATTTACAAAAACAAAATTATATTATTGTATGTGAAAGGCTCCAGTCTATACAAATTGCATTTTCCTTCCTTTGCATAGGATTTGGAGGTTTACTAGTTTTCACTTAAGCCACTTTTAACGTATCTACCTTACATTCTTAACATACACATACCATAAATTTTTTTTTTACTTGTAGTAACTTCAACTATCAATCTTATAATATAGCATCTATAGTTAATCATGTGGTAGTGATCATCTCTTGGAAGCTTTTATTTATGTATCAATATTATGTGTTGACATTTACCTTCGGTAACTTTGCTTTATATGTATCAATATTATATGTTGGAATTTATGACCAATATTTGCGTTTATATATGTCATATGTGAAGTATTGGGTTTCCAAAGTTCTAGCTATGTGAATCGGCTCCCCTTTCCATTAATCATAAAGGTTCTCGAAGCTCATCGATCCTTTGCCAAGTTTCATCGTTTCCTCGAGATCCCTTCGGAAATCAACAAGCACGATGCCAAGACTTGAATCAATGGCTAAGATGGATTTTCGTTAGGGTAACTGACTCTCTAACCTGGTTATGATGAAGGTTCTCTCATTCTGCCATCTCCAGGGTTGTAGAAGCTCTGCAAATTCCACACCAGTCTTTTAATTAGCCCTGATGGTGATCTTGCTTCAAGTATTGGTTGATTTCTATATCAAAGAAAATTTTTGACATTGCTCTCAAATTTGACCGGTTATTGTTTTAGGGTTGGAAAAATTTCCTTCCATCACTTTTCATTCCAATTTCACGGTTGGTTTCCTAAGGCGAATTCCAACAGGTATTGTTCTGTATCTTGTTTATTCCTCCTCTGTGTAATTTTTTTCACTTTTACGAAAGGTTGAACTCATGTTGTTGAGTCTGAACCCTCTAGTTTTGTTATGCCAGGCAAGCGAGGAAGTCAACCCAGACTTCCCTTCAGGTAATAATATACCCTATATTTTATTTTGGAATATAAATGATGTGGTACTTATATTAACAAGGTGTTATTTGTTGATTACATGTACCATTCTCTTCCTCCAAAGCATGATGTTTGAGCTGAGTTGGAAATAAAGCACTCACGACTTCTCGTTCATGGATATTCAGGTATGTATCATACACTTGAAGGATTTTTTGTGTCCATGGTCATCGATTATGGTTAGGAGGTGTTGTAATAATTTCTTTCGAGGGTTATATCTCTCATAACCACCAATGTTTCTCACGTGGAATGATTCTTTTTAAATCTAAATATGTAAATTAAACCTATGGTCAGAGGTTGTTGGTCTCAATTTATTTAGGAGAGTACTCCCTTGCAGGATAACATTTTTGATGTTATTTTCAGAAAAATTGGACACATTTGTATAGGAAAATCTAAGATTACTTTGGTTATTATATAAATTATCTCTTTCGAGGGTTTGAAATTTTTTAATTTGGGATTATCAATAGATAATTTAGTCTTTGATGAATATATGTTTGTATTAATTTTAGTATGACGCATTTGTCTTAATGTTTTTGTAGAATTATTATGAGGATTGTTCATTCTATTGAGGGTTTGGTAATTTCAACTAAAAATTAAACAATTGGTCATTTTCTCATGCTGTCTGCAATTTTTATAGCTTTTCACTACATGTTCCATTCATTGTGTTTATACAGGACTTACTTATTTTGTTGTCGTTTTTGATCTTTGTATTGTCACTGGTTTGTAGAATTTATAGTTACTTTGTTCTTTGTATAATAACAATAATGGCTAAGCCATGGAATCACCAAACACCATATATTGCCTTTATAAGAATTCCATTGCTATCCAGTTTGCTATTTGGGTAGGGTTAGCCCCAGGTTAAAAGAAAGAAAGTGGGAGCTTGGGCCAGCTGTTAATGTAGTTTTAATGTTCTGGTTGACCGCTTCAGCTATTCAAGAGCTAGAAAAAAATAAACAAAGTGGAAATAGGAAGAAAGAAAGTGGACATTTTACTACAATAATTTAGTAAAATTCAGTTTAAAATAAAGAAAGTGGACATAGGAAGAAGATAAAACCTTAGATAACGAGGACTTCTAAAACACTATTGGACAAAGGATGAAGATAAACTCTCAGATATTGAACTTTTAAGAAAAACAAGTGGACATGGGAAGAAGATAAAACCTCAGATAATGGGCTTCTATGCAATTTATTCTTTGAATTTTTGGGTCTGAAACACTACAAGCCTACCTTCAATAGCCAACAGATTTCTTTTGTCTTTCAATGCAACATTGATTCTTTCTATATATTTTCAATGAAACATGTATTTTATATATTATTTCACCATTTGAAAAACATTTAAACATCTAAAAGAATAAATATTTATGACAAAGATGACCAATTAGACCTTTCGAAAAAATAAACCACATGTTTATTCAGAAAACTATTGAAGCGATTCGATCCATCATGGTGAATATTTTTACCGCTACTGAAGAAGAGAGTGCAAGAATGATTCCTTCAGTAGGGAAAGAGTTGGGTTTCCCAGGAGGAGAGTTGAGCATCCTCTTGTTACTCATATGACTCCAAGGAGGGAAGATCAATATTGTTTCAGTTATGACAAGATATTTGATCGAACAACGACAACAATTTGAATCATCTAACATTATATCAGATGAAGCATAGAAAGACATGTAAGACAAGAGGGGAGGTGTTTTCATAGGGGAAGACCTTACGACGTAATTATTGTATATTAGCTTTCTTTATAAGTCATGCTACATGGGTGTAACATTGAGCTAACTCCATTGAGTTATTTTTAGCAAGTTAAAAATAGGGGCTGCATGTTTTAGATTTTACAAAGATTATGCCATGTATTTTTTTAAATTAATGCCTCTATATGCAATTTCAAGGAATACCATAACTCTCACATAATTATTTAAGAGGTGCTAGCTCAATGGAAGAGCACTTGCCTTATAAGCAAGAGGTCAGTGGTTTGATTCCACTGTGTCCTAATATGAATCAATCAATGATATTGCATTTTATTTTTATTTAATTACTTTTAATATTGGTTTATTTATATATTTTTATTTCAATGGTGAGATATTTTTCTAGATTCTTTATTTTATATTGTGTCTAAAGAGAGAAAAGTTATTTTGTACTATCTTTGAATGTAATTTTTTTTTGTCTCTAGAGAAACAAAAATGAAACTCTCTTTGGAGAGACAAAAATGAAATTGTCTCCGAGGAGACAAAAATGAAATTGTCTCCGGGGAGACAAAAATTCTTGTGTATATATTGTCTTTATAAAGACAGTATTTTAACATGATTTAATTTGAAAACAGTTTAATTTGATACAACTGCTTAAATACAATATTTAAGACAATACACAAGTTTTCTTTTGTCTAAAGTTAAGACAATTTACACAAAAATTGTCTTAAATATTGTCTTAAAACCCCCTTTGTGTTGTAGTGTCTTAGTCAAATTAACATTAAATGTGTTGATTCATTTTGGAATGTGAATGAAAGTTGTTTCACTAATTTGATTAAATTATTTTCCTTCATTATCTAATTATGTTCAAAGATAGTTTAAAAAATAAATAATATAACTTTATATATTTACTTTTACAATTTAATGTGATAACTTAAAATACATTAACAATTAACATAGTTTAAGGGTAAAAAATATTTCATTTCGGATAGGTGGGCAAGTTGAAATACAAAATTTGATGGATAAAATTATTCGTTCTAAGGTGATTTGTGAATCCTTTCTTTTCATTTCATAGTTATAACATTTCTAAATAATGCTCTTTCTCTTTGATTTTTTGAAATGAAAGGTTTTTTTTTAATGTATATCTAATTAACTTGTTTCCATTGTCAACATTATATTTTATTAATTTTTTTCAACTCATTTAAACAATTATTATTTCGCGAGGCCCTTGAGTTAATGTAATAAGGGCTACACTTTAGCCTTCGAAGTTTCTAAAGGCAAATGTGTCTACAGTTATTTCGTCGGAGCAATACTATACCACGTGGGTTCATATTGGAGGATATATATTGAAGAAAAAATGACATAATATATTGGGAGATATATAGGAGGTAAAAGGTTTTATATTGGAAAATATAAAAAATGGAAATCAAAGTTAATGAAAAAATAGAAATGGGTATAAAAAATGTTAATGAAAAAATAGATACCTATAATTTTATTGCCATAATTTTTTTTCTCTCTATTTTGCGTCCCATCGGAAAATTCTTTACTCTAGCCTAAAAATTTTTAACTAATTAAAAAAAAAATCAGGCAATTGAACTAAATTTTTTTGACTAAGTGTGTATTTTCTTTTTTTAATATCTATTTCCAACTAGTAAAAAAAACTAACCTCTATCCCTGCATATTTTTCATGCCAGCGAAAAAGAAAAGTAAATTGTTGTTCTCCCCCAAGACAAATTGTTAGGATTAATAAAGGAATATCCAAAAGGAATGAGAGTCGAATTGTATAAGCAATATTATAGATATATAAATCTGAGGATAAGTGCACTGGAATTATAGGCCAATGGGGTAGTAGAAATAGTTATAAGAAGTATATATAGCTCTAATGTTATAGTTATGAATAAAAATCACATGAGACATTAAAAGTATTGATTGAAGGATAATTGTCACACTTGTGTTTAAGAGACGAGTGGGTCTATAAACAAGAACAAAGAGTTTTGTTAATAAAAAATGAGAGAGGCTGAGTTTTCTCCTACATATTAAATGAGAAAACTTGCTAGCTACAAGGAAGAAAAAAAATATCATGTCCTCATATAAAAGGACAAAAATTGATGTATCTAGATGAAAAAAGAAAAAGTAAATATACAAGAACTATACCTAAGAGAACCTACACAATTCATGACTTTAGCAAAGAATATATAATGAAATTAATGTATTAAAGAGTTAATAAAAGGTATATGATGTTAGTGAGATATATTTATAACAAAGAAAAAAATTGGTATGTGTGAAGTAGGTATGGTACACCCTATGACCTTTTATATTAGGAAAAAATACATTAGGGTCTATTTTTCAACCCTTTGTAGCACATCTTGCAGTGATATTTTACTGTTTTCAATATTTTTGTTCTCGTTAGTACTTTCAAATATCTGTCATTGCTCTCTTCCCTTGCACCATAGTAACCTAACATGCAATCCTCCATATCACAATAGTATGAATGAATATGAAAATTATTTTAACCAATATGTCAGTCTCAAGTTGTGTACATCAAGTCACAAAGTCTCATATTGTAATACAATTTGGCTAAATGTAGACTTAAAAATACTAAATTTGTCCCTCATTTTTATTGAATAGTTATGTTTCAGATGCTTTCTTGCAACTTGCACTCTTTGATCCTCATTTGGAAAAAAAAAAAACGTGTTTGAATTTTACCTGGATATTAAATTTCGTTGTGGTCCCATGTATTATGAACTCTCCAAAACAAGAGTATATAAAATATGCAAGTCAGAAAATATATAACAACCATACATGCATCTCAAAGAAAATAAGTGCAAAACTAAACATCTTATTACACACTCGAAAAATAACACAAACAATATTGTAAGACATTTAGTAATGAGATGAATATCGAATTGCTATGACATTATTCAAATCTTACAGGAATTTTTTCAAATGAATTTTTTGTGTGTGAATACCATAATAGTCACATGAAAAATATTGATTCAATTTAATCGAAACTTATGAATAAAAAACTCTTGAAACAAAAAATATCAATATGCATAGAAAATGACACTTTACAAAAATTAACATGTAACAAACAACATGTTATATCTAATAAATCCTTTTATTAAACTCTATACTCAAATATCAATATTGAACAAAGGAAAAAACAAATCACCTTGCTATCATGAGAAACAATCATCATTAATTACGATTTTAAGTAAAGAAATGCTAAGAAGATCAACATATTAACAACCTAGAAATTATGCAAAATAAGAAACACAGATCAAAAGTTTCTACAGAAAACACGAACGCATTGGATGATATTTCAAACTTTTCACTGCTCCAAAGTACATTACCACAACTTAAATATTACACGGCATGAAAAAAAAATCTTCCTTTAGCTCATGGAGCAACAAAAAATGCCTGATTTGAAAATACACGATAATATTTCTAAATACTGATATAAGAAACAAAACAAAAGAGGACAAATTGTAATTATATATAATCTTCATTTAGCCCCTCTAATTGAAGAAACAATATGATAAAAAGAATGTAGCTAAATATTTCTAAATACCTAGTTCATAAACAAGTAATAGCAACAAAAATTCAAATTTTATAGTATCAAGGAACACATGACATAAATCAAGAATTCTAGATATTCTCGATAGTTTGTTACAAAGGACAATCGAAACAAAAATTGTCCAAAGCATGCGACCAATAAAGAAACTTACTTAAAAAAAACAACAAGACATATTTAACTAATATAATTGAATTAAACAAATAAATTTGAGAAATATCCAAACCTAGATATCGAAGAGAGAAAATGAATTAAGAAAAAAAATCTAGTTACCATTCTAAGAATCACAAGAACAAATCCAAAATTTGTACCTAGACAACGATAGAGATTTAATTCATGTGTTGAATGAAATAACACTGCAAAACCCACTCAAAAATATTCTTTTATATATCTATCTAGCTAATTTATCTAGATATTTTAGAACATGTTTGATAACATTACAAATCAACACATAGATATATAGACGCATTCCATTTCAAGTTAATAAAATTACAGATAAGACAATGGGAGAAAAATACATCATTTCTTTCATTCTGAAATATGCAATAATGGTTTAGAATTTATATTAAAATACTTATGGACAATAGTGATAATCACTCAAATATATTATAAAAAAAGAAAATTCAAGTTTCTTCCTAACACAAAATTTCTTTACCAAAAGAAAAACATATCATAAAACAAAGCAGAATTATGCTCACAAAAGAAAAATATTGGTCAACATGGTAGAGCAACCAAAATTCATGATGCTAATCTCGATTTACACCAATTGAATATTTCTAATATTCATGAGTGTTTAGGAGGGGAATGAGGCTCAATATGGATCTCGAAACTGCACACTTGAGCTTCTAAAAATGGAAAAAACTCAGTGACATATTCAGAAATTTCCCTGGTTACTTGAAAGAAACTATGTGATTTAACTAAAACCTACCAAATCAACTCAATGTCTACTTTTCTTTCCAACTCAAATTTTTTCATGAATTCAACTACACTTTCTAGACAAATATCTCTTAGCACTTCCACCTCAGGGGGAGTCTCCTTATCATATTATAATATCCCACACTACTTGAGTGTGCTAGCGATAGACTCCAATAATGCATTTGATAAATTTTCAACTTCTTCATTTAACCCCTTCACCATCTGAATTTTAATATTTTTCCAAGCTTCAAATAGTATTGACTTATGCATTTCACTCATTATAGGAAACTATAGATAAGTCCTTTTATTATCCTCTTGCCACTCTAGTAGCTTCGTGATATTTTGATATACCTCATCATACATAGTCTCCATTTCAATAATAGCATCAAGAAATATACTATTTTCTTTTCCATGGCCCTAGAGAACAATAATCTTATCACATAACTGTTTTTTATTCTAGGATTGCTAATTAATTCACTCCACTTATTATTTGATTTTAGTCGAATATAGAATGTTTCTCTCTACTACAATTAATATGTTCATAAGTTCTTTCAATTCTTCATTTTTTTGTCAAAGTTGAGCTTTTGATGACACTTGTAATTGTATTTGCATTTGAAGCTGAAATTTTTTCTATTCTAGCTGTTGAATCTTACAATTTTTTTCTTGTAAAAATTGTCTTACTTGGATTGCTTGATCAATACTGGAATTGGCATGCACTTCTGTGTAATGTTTTAATTAATCAATTTGTTCCATAGCAGTTGCTTCTATGGGTTTTCATAATACCTTAAATGGTAGAGACTGAGAGGTAAGAGGTGTGGAAACATCTTGTAATTCTCCAATCTTCCCTTTTTTCATGCCTTTCTTGAAAACAATTTTGAACTCAGGGCTATAAAATACATCCACTAATCAGATTTCCTTAATACCCAAATCGACTGAAATAGTAGCAGAGCACTCTATCATTTATATTCCAACACTTGAACATTCTATATTGATAAGAGCATACTTTGAAGCATTATAAGTCTCTTCTACTATTTGTTGTGAAACACTTGTCATCTATAAACGACTAGTCTGCCTTGGATTATTGACCTAAGAAAAAGCTTATGTCTTTTCTAAAAAATTAGCAATTTCATCTTTACTCATATATGTTGTTTTGGTGTGTCCTTGAACATTAGTCAAACTAATTTCCATGTAGCTCTACCAATCTCTCATAATATTTTCAACAATCAGATTCTCAAAGATAATTTTCTCTATTGATCCTGTTGAATAAATATGTATAAAAGGCGTATCCGCCTCCAAAACTTGTTGTTGATTACATGAACTCATTTTTTTTTTCTATTATGTTTTCCACTTATGCTAACTTGAGTTCATGTAAAGGAAAACTTTCCCTTCTCTTATCCTAAGAAATTATAAATTATTGATGGTCCTGCGGAGACAACTCGCTTGCTGTCTTGAAACTTTCCTCAAATGAGGGGGAATCACAATACATTTCAATAAACTTATTGGCCTGATGTTCATACATTTTTGTTTTTGTATTTGTAGTTGTTGTGAAACCAGCTCCAAAAATAGAAGAAAAGAGATATCAACGCCTTAGAAATAAGCCACTTCGAGGGGGCAACCTCAAATACATTACATGAATGAACAATTCTTGGATGATACAAATTATAAAACCTCCTTTCTATATATATGAGTCCATGGGGACACAATGTAATCTTAGCCGACCTAACAATAATAATTTAAGGGCACAATAATAATAATATGGGGGTTACAGGGGTACAATAATAACAATAAGTGGGTTACACTAACAACAATAAGGGACTATACTAGTAATATAGGGACCTAACATGCCCCTCTCCTTCAAAAAAGTGTTGTCCTCAATGCTTGAGTAGCTCTCGGTGCTTCTGTATAAAATTCTCATCCTCCCATGTAGAATATTCAGTGGGTAAGTTCTTCCACATGATGAGATACTCTGAAATTGATTGATTTCGTAGCTGTCGAGTTCTTGTTTCCATGACTGCATCATGTTCCAATATGATTTTTCCATCCTCATCAAGTTCTAGCAATATTGTTTGAACTGGAAGATTTTCACCAATAACCTTCTTTAAGCATGAAACATGGAAAACTGGATGCACTCGTGAAGAAGGAGGAAGCTCCAATTTGTATGCCATAATACCAATCTTTTGCAACACCTTGTAAGGACCATAGTACTTTGGCAATAATTTATTATCCTTCTTAGCTTGCTTGAGGGAAATTTGTTTGTATGGTTGTAGCCGTAAAAATATCCAGCCTCCTACATCAAAACTTTTCTCGTTGCGATGTTGATTTGTCTGTTGTTTCATTCGATTTTGTGCCAAATTCAGCTTATCCTTTAAGAGTTAGAGAACTTCTTATTGATGCTCAATGTGATCTTCCACTGCTTGAACCTTCAAATTTTCTCTTAAATATTATGTGATGGACGGTGGATGATATCCATAAAGTGCCATAAATTGGGTCATTTTTTCTGCAGTATGGAAGGAAGTTTTATACCACCATTCAGCAAGAGTTAACCACTTGACCCACTGTGTTTGTTTATCAGATACAAAACAACGAAGATATCCTTCCAAAAATTTATTTACTATCTTAGTTTTACCATCGGATTGAGGATGATAAGATGAGCTATGAGCTAATTGAGTACCCAAACAAGAAAATAACTCCGTCCAAAAATTTCCAGTAAAAATGGGATCTCTGTCGCTCACAATGACCCTTGGGCTTCCATGTAGCTTTTGAATTCTGTCCATAAATGTAGTAGCAACTGTAATTTCTTTAAATGGATGAGATAATGCACAAAAGTGTGCATACTTGGTAAGTCTATCAACTACCACCATGATGACACTCTTTCCTTCGGACTTAGGTAAAACTATGATAAAATCCATTGAAATCTCCTCCCAACGTTAACTTGGAATGGATAAAGGTTATATAAGACCCGGGGTCTTAATTGTCTCAAATTTATTCTATTGGCAAACCAAACATTCCGCCACAAAATTTTGAATATCAAATTTAAGGCCATCCCAAAAAAATTATTTCTTCACCCTGTGGTAATTTTTTTAAAATAATGAGTGTTCTCCTAAAGGAGAAGTGTGCAATTCCAAAAGAATATTTTTTTTTAGATGGGAATTATTACAAAGCTATCAGCGATCTTTGTACCATAAGGAATCATTTTTCCAACTAAATGTATCAGATGTACTAGGATATTGCTGCAACTTTTGAATGAGTGTCCACACTTCTTCGTCCTTCTTCCATTCATCCCTTGATTCGGTTATCCAATCTGGTTGGATAATAGATATGGCACAAAGCAATGCTTCCACCTCTTCATTCTTTCTTGAGAGTGCATCTGCAACAACATTTAGCTTCCCTTTTTTGTATATTATTTCAAAGTCATAACCCAACATCTTTGTGACCCATTTTTTCTGCTCTTCTGAAGATAGTCTTTGTTCCAGAAAGTGTTTAAGACTATCATGATCAGTTTTTACCTTGAAGTGTCTTCCCATTAGGTAAGTTCTCCATTTCTTTAGTGCATGCAGTATTGCTAACATTTCCTTCTCATAAATAGGTTTTTGTAAATACTTTCCTTTGATTGGACAACTTTCAAAATCAATGGGTCTTCCTTCCTGCATTAAAACAACACCAATTCCATTTCCTGAGGCATCACATTCCACAATAAAGGTTTTTGTGAAGTCTGGCGTAGCTAAGACCGGTGCTAGGCACATTGCCTCTTTAAGATGTTCAAAGGCCTTAGTTGCTTCAGGAGTCGATGAAAATGCATCTTTCTTCAATAATGTTGTTAGAGGTGCTGCTATTCTCCCATAATTCTTAACAAACTTGCGATAATACCCTGTTAACCCGAGAAATCCTCGCAACTTCTTTATGGTTGTGGGGACTTTCCATTCCTTAATGGCTTTAATTTTGTTGGGGTCTACTTTAACACCCTCGTGAGATACAATATGACCCAGATATTCCACCTCTTGTACTCCAAAGAAACATTTGGATTTTTTTGCATATAATTGTTTCTCCTGCAATAGTTTGAGCACCCTGTCAACATGTTGAACATGATCCTTCTAAGACCTGTTGTAGATTAGTATATCATCAAAAAATACTAGCACAAATTTTCTAAGGAAGGGTTTGAAAATGGAATTCATCGACCCTTGAAATGTAGAAGGTGCATTGGTAAGGCCAAAAGGCATGACCAAAAATTCATAATGACCCTCATGAGTTCGAAATGCTATTTTCGGAATATCTTCAGTCTTCATTCTAATTTGATGATATCCTGAATGAAGATCCAACTTGGTAAAAGAAATTGCTCCATGTAATTCATCCAATAATTCATCAATCACAGGAATGGGAAATTTATCTTTAATGGTGAGCTTATTGAGCTCACTTTAATCTAGACACATGCACCATGATCCATCCTTCTTATGTACCAATACTATAGGAGCAGAGAAAGAACTTTGACTAGGTTGAATTATACCAACCTCTAACATTTCTACAATCATATGTTCAATTTTGCTCTTTTTGACATAAGGATATCTATAAGGCCTGATGTTTGGAGGAACACTTCCTGGAATCAAATGAATAACATGATCATGATCATGAATAGGTGGGAGTCCTTTGGGAGTTTCAAACACCTTGGAATGATTGTCCAAGACTTTTTGGAGATCTAAAGAAATAGATGATTTTGATGTTGGAACTTCTAGTGAGCATAATTGTAAAATTACACCTTATTGTTCTTTCTTTAGAAGCTTTGTCATGACATTAGAGCTTATTATCTTTCTCGGCTTCCCTGCAATGCCCTGTAATTCAACTTCCTTTCCTTCTGAAAAAAATTTCAAGAAAAGTTCTTGCAAATTAAAAGCTACCGTCCCCGAAGATTGTAACCATTGTACTCCTAGTAAAACATTAGCACCTCCCATAGGAATGGAAAGCATTGGACTATTAAATACATATTCCCCCATGGTTAGCTTGATATTATGGAATTTTCCAGAGCAATTTATAGTTCCTCCATTTGCAACCATGACTTGACATTCTGGTGTTGGGTTTAGGAAACAATTCAATTCCTTGGCTACCTTACAATGAATAAAATTTTGGGTACTACCTGAATCAATCAACACTATTACCTTTTTCTTCTAGATATGTCCTTCTATCTTGAGAGCTTGAGGAGTGGTAATTCCTGCCAATGCATTACACGATATGGTCGAACTCATTTCTTCCTCTTCTAGGGTTGGTTCGTGGCGTATACCCTCTTATTTTGAAGATTATTATTCATTTTCTTCTTCCTCTTCACAATCTATGTAAAATAATTTCTTCTCAGCACACTTATGACCCTTAGTGTATTTTCTATCACAACTGTAGCAAAGCCCTTTTGCTTTTTTTTATTCCAATTGTTTTGGTGTCAACCTTGTAGGTTGTGCAAATCTAGGAGTAGCAACACTTCCCTCTTTATAGAAGTGAGTGGTAGGCTTCCTTGTCGCCATAATTTTACATTCAATTTTTCTGACCAACCTGAATGCCTTCTCTAATGAATCAGGTTCCAAAGTGTGAACTTCATGTTGGATGTTATCCTTTAAAGTACCTATGAAGAGATTAATCCCGTGTTCCTCTGAAACATTAGTTACCCTTATATTCAATTTTTGGAAGTCCTCAATGTGCTCCCCCACTGAACCCTTTTGTTTCAGATTTATTAATTGGCCAAAGAAAGTTTTTCTCTTTTTATCCTCATAACGTGATATCATTTCCTCCGTAAAAATTCACCAAGTGACAATTTTTTTACGGAAGCAAAGCCATCAATACCATACAAATGTATTTTGTTCTAAATGTAAAGTTGTAATGCGTAACTTTTGTGTGTTTTGCACATTATTGAGATGAAAATATTGCTCCATATGTAGTATCCAGGTTACAGGATCCTTTCCATCAAACTTCCTCATATCCATTTTTGGAATATGGTGGTTCTTCCCTTCAAAATTAGATTTTATGAAATCACGATTAACATTTATTTTGTTCTCATCATGAGTTTCCTCTACTATCTTTTCACCATTAGGAAAATTTTCTTGTATCAACTTTTCCAAACCTTCTATGTCTAGTTTTAGATCATTCTTCATGTTTTCCATGTTGTATTTCATTTTTTCATCGATCTTAGCTTCCATGCCCACTTCTATGCCTTCCATCTTAGCTTCCAAACCATTCATCTTAGCTTCCACACCTTTCTTCAAACCATCCATCTTAGTTTCCATGCCTTTCTTCAAAACTTCCATTTCATTTTTTATTGCTCTTTGCGAGAGCGAAATTTGTTGCACTTGCTCTTGTAATTTTGATATGTCATGTTTCCATTCTTCGTCTTCATGAGTCATAGTAGAGCCGTCTAAAGGCTTAATGGGTGTTGAACAATTTTTAGGAGCCATTTTAGAATCCAATAGTGATATCTATTCTACAATATTCCCTTGGAATCAATTCAACTTTATTCTTCAAACAAGGCTTATGCAATTCAGAAAAAATAAATTAATAAATTCACACCTTTTACTTGCTTTTGACGAGCTCGATATTGAAATTGAATTATCTCTATAATTGCGGATCTGTAATATCTAAAATTTGGCCCTTCAGCAGTCCTCTGAATCTTCTTTCAAATGCCACATGTCTGATTTGATTTGGATTCTTCAAGGCAAAGTTATGAATAATCTCCCACAATGACCCAATTATGGATTGGTTCAGTAGAGCGAAGTTGTATGACTTGCCACGTGTCACTGTTTCCTCCTTTGGCTGTGAATTTGATAGACAAGAAACTACAGTCTGTGTAATTGCAGACACTTTTTACAGCATTCCAATCTGATGCTCAAAGAGAGAGATATGAGGATTTTTCCATGGTCATCTCTTTGAGATGAAATTCAGAAGCGTGAAAAAGCCCTAACTTCCACAGATCACATCTCTGAAAATATTGTGAACCAAGATCTGAAATTTTGCGATGATGTTCCTGAGGATTTTGGCTTCGCACTCTAAACATTTCAGCTTCTAAACCTTCGTATAAAAATAGTTAGAGTGAAAATTCCATGATGGCCTGTTTAGGTTAAATTCAGGAGCCTGCGCAATGACCTAAATTCCACAGATATTTCTCTGAAAATATTGTGAACCAAGCTATAAAGTTTTTCGACGATGTTCCTCAGGATTTTGGCTTCGCACACTAAAAAATTCAGCTTCTGAACCTTCGTAGAAAACAAAATATATCACGAATTCCACGATGACCGATTTGGAGCAGCGAAACCCTAGAATCCAAAGCTCTGATACCAAATGTTGTGAAACCAGCTCCAAAAATAGAAGAAAAGAGATATCAACGCCTTAGAAATAAGCCTCTTTGAGAGGGTAACCTCCAATACATTACATGAATGAACAATTCTTGGATGATACAAATTATAAAACCTCCTTTCTATATATAGGAGTCAACGGGGCCACAATGTAATCCTAGTGAGGCCACAATCTAATCCTATCCGACCTAACAATAATAATTTAAGGGCACAACAATAACAATATGGGGGTTACAGGGGTACAATAATAACAATATGGGGGTTACACAAACAAAAATAAGGGACTATACTAGTAATTAGGGACCTAACAGTAGTCATCAACATAATGAAATTGGAAATATCATGATATTTGCAAGGAATACTCGAGAATGGCAATGCATAAAATGCCTAAATCTCTTTTTCTACACGGCCATAATTTTGAAGTGTAAATAGGACAATTGGCAATGGAACATATAGCCATGTTTTCTTGAAATATCTATGTAGTTCCAAATTTATTCCTTCTCCTACAGTTTGATATCAAAATTCTTGGCTCAGCACTTTGTATGGAACATACAAAGGCAAACCAAGGGATCTAATTATGTTCCTCATACCCTAAGATAAGTAAAGTATTATTTAGTATACCAATTTCTAATCCTTGCTAGACATGATTTTGTAGACAATGAGATATGAGGAGATCTTTGTCCAAAAATACATTTTTGAATATGAAATACGATATGATGACAATTTTTTTAAAAGTGACTGAAATGATTTTCTTCCCAAAGTTTACCATGGTAAATATGAAAAAGGATAGGGTTATACAAATTCCATTTCCAACCCATAGATGGGAAATTAATAGAAAATTAGATGGCGTCCATGACATAGGCAACCATGAAAAATGGGGCATAGAACTATTTGTTATTTTCTCATGAAAATTAAGAATATGCTTCATAATATCATGGGACAACATTTGATCCGAGTCGAAAATAAATCTGTTTGTGGTTGTTTGTATAAGAGGAACTCAATCTATAGTGAAATTTGAAACATTTTTCCAACAAAACAAACAAAAAATCATAGAAACAACATAATAATAGGGAGAGGCGAGAATATTAATGGAATACCTCCCACTAGTTTTAAGTTTATGCTTTGTGGGGTTTCTTCTCCACTTTTTAATTAGAGAACCAAGATCCAATTTTTTATTATTTTTCTCTTTCTCCATAATTTTTTTAACAAATTCTTCAATGTATACAAACTAAGGGTTTGGAACATGATACATACCCTTTAAATGCTCAGTTTCAAAGAAACCTACAATGGTTTCATGCCCAATGACAAATTCTCTGCCTATAAAGTTGCACTGCTCCACAACCGATCTTAACATGTTAGTGTGGGGAATAAATCTCGGCTGAGTGACTATTCTATGAAAACGAGCTTAGGAAAAGTCTATATATATATATATATATATATATATATATATAAAGAGAGAGAGAGAGAGAGAGAGAGAGAGAGAGAGAGAGAGAGAGAGTAAAATTGGAAGAAATGGCTAGGCTTTACTATGCAACGTACGTTGTCGAGGTTTGGCCCAATGTAATTATCTCTTATGGAAGTGGGATTCACTTTTTTATTCAATTTAATGTCTTAAATTGCTATCATAAATTATCGATCAGGGTTAGTAATTTGATGAAGTGTGTTGCACTATATATGCTTAGATAACCTTCTTTCTTACTTCGTTGTGTATGTTTTACATTGTTTTGGGGGTTTTGCATTTTATGCCTAAAGTTTAAGAACTGAAATTGATCTAAGAAATAAAATATAAACTTCTAAATGAAATGCTTAAATGCTAGTGAAAAACCAAATCTAAATGAATTTTAACGATGAAAACTTATTCTTAAAGAAGGAAGTAAAGGAAATGCTTATTAGCTAATCTAAATTGCATAAAGATAAATCAAACTTTGGAAGGTTAAAATGTTAAACTTATCCAGGCCGACAAAACACTTATGGAAAGTATCCCATTGATTCAAAATAGAGCACTATTATAAATGTAGTTGTATTCTATTGATCTTCAAATGCCAAGGATGAAACTATTTTCTATCTTATCCATTGAAAGCTTTAATTCTATGAAAAATAGAGCACTTGATCTATTTCAAAACACAATTATAATCTAACTCTGTCCTATTTTTAAATCTAAGAATGATTGAAAGATAAATTTAATTTAATTTTATTCGATGGAATGAAAGCATAAATTCTATTTCTAAAAAATTGAATGATTGTGCTAATGGAAATCTAAATGAAGTGAGAAATGACAAAGTATCTATTGCAAAAAGCATGTTTAATTTTAAAACCTATGGTTGCTCTATGACCGAATGCACAAATCTATCCGATTGGAAAATGACAGAGTCAAATTCATGAGATGATTTAAGCGAGCATAAGATTCAACAATCAACTTGTAAACATAAATAAATAATTCAAAAAAAACATTTAAAAACTCATTGACAGGAAATTAATCTACAAAACACTGAACAATTTAAACTAGAATTTGACAAGCATCTGACTATGAAATAACAAGAAATTAAATATGAATTGACGAGAATATATCTATGAATCAACATGAAATTAAAATAAGGAACTGACAGAAAAATAAACTACAAAACAACTATAAAAAACTCATTTCTGTGGAGGGGCCCTCTACAACGGAACGAGTCTGAAATCTGCTTAGACTATGTGCACATTAGAGATCTAGAACTGGTCTTCTTTATTAGCAAAAATAGAGCTTAAAAGCGTAACACCTATTTATCACAAAAATTAGAGTTCTTCCCGGTTTCAACAAATCAATATTTATACAGTTTTTTGAAATAACTGTTTGAGGCAATTGCGCCTATAGATAGAATAATAAAACTAAAATTAGAAGTCTATTTAGAAGCAAATTCTTCATGACTATCTCTCGATTTTCTACCTAAGATTAAATCGAGAGTCTTTCATCTGTTGATATTGTTCCTTGATTGATCTTTGATTGCGAGCGCAGGCACGATTCCTTCTTGAATTTGAATAGGAAAGTGGGATGTGATCCATGTGTGGATCATTCTAGATATACCCATACGACCCATTTCTTCATTCGCTTCTTGAAACATGTCAAACAATAATGATGGCTACAGAAACAAAGGTTAGCTACAGAATTGCACGAATTTTGTAGCTAATTACATAAATTCATCTAAATAATAAGAAACATTATAATATAAAGTAGAGATCATCTAAATGCCTTCTCTGATGTGGAATATGTCAATTATCACTAATTGAAATCATGAGTTTGTGAAAAAGGAAGAAGAAATGATGGAAAATGGGTTCAAATTAGGAATGGTCTTGAGGTTCAACATAGCCCCACTAAGAGACCATTGCATGTCCTCATGCAATTGCAAAAATTGTGAGCCTTCACCTTCTACTACATTTGTTCTAATACGTCTGCTAATACATCCAACTTCCTCTTCTTTCTTTTCCTTGAAGTGATTGTCATTCTTGGTTTCTTCATGAGGGGTTTGTACTTTAGACTAATGACTTTCCTGTTCAGAAAGATATTCCTTTTCTTCCATTTTTTGTCCTTCTTATACCATAGCCCCAAACATAAGATAGTGTTGTCACTTATGACATTTTCCAAGTGATTATGTTCCTTCAAGGTTTCATTTTCTTATTTAACGTGCCTGTTCAGTATCTCTAGCTCATATATTTCTTACTTCAAGGTGTTCACCAAAGGTTCTTGTGGACTGATAGGCCACTCTTCCACACTTGGATTTTCTTCTACATGTATTTTATCCAAGGACTCAATATAGTCATATATCTCATGTTGTGTGGGTTAAT
Organism: Pinus albicaulis; assembly: GCA_034641835.2. Lineage (NCBI taxonomy): Eukaryota > Viridiplantae > Streptophyta > Pinopsida > Pinales > Pinaceae > Pinus > Pinus albicaulis. The sequence continues at coordinate 1,526,888,157 of CM076570.1, read as the reverse complement.
TGTTTGGGTCCTGATGCTCGGGATGTGTATAGGACAATGTATAGGAGAGTGCATAGGACTGTGTGTAGGAGAGGCAGTAATGGGTGATGGTACCTGGGATTCTTCATCTAAATTAACTTACTCTACTTCCTGTGAAGGTGTCTTCTTCCAGGGTCTACGAATTCTAGAGCTTCTCATTGGCTGTGAAGGGCTTAAAATTTTTGAACTTGTAACTTTGCCCTTTTCCTTTACATTACCTCTCTTTTTTACTCCACTCTATTTCTTATTCTTTAGTAACTCTGCAATGGCGGGTTCTTCTTCTTCTTCTTGTGTCTGAGGTGAGGATTTTTCTTCGATGCAAGTATCAACCTTTCTCCTCCTACTTCTTTTGGTTTTGTCATCCTTAGGCTACCGTAGTGGTTCATCTTGAAAATGATTTCTGATTAGGAAAATTTCCGAGGAGTGTCATATACTCTTTAGATTGAATTCAATGAGTATATTTATCAGTCCATGATGATGCATGGTTTTGTCTATGAATTGGACTCTTTTCTGCACATTTGTTGACATTTTCTTTAGGTTGTTAAGTAGGAAGTATGGGAGGTTTATTTCTCCATCCTCCAGTAAATTAATTAACAGTTGGGCATGGTATATAAACATACAACCAAATATACCCTCGCAAGTAACATTTTTTTGTAAAATAAACAACATATTCTTCCATTTGTTTTTGAGTACCGTACTAGGAATTCCTTAAAAAAAATAGTGTCCATACCTGGATTCTTCAGAAAATTTTTCAATTCTTCACCGGGAATTTCCCTGTTCTTGAACCATCTCTCGCCAGTTTTCGGAAGTTTCGTGGCTTCAACTATGAAGGCTTTTGTAATTGAAAACTTTAAGTCCCCAAATTTGGCCTCTCTCCCATCAAAATATCTTGTAAAGGACTTGGTGACCTTGTTAGGTCCCTATATTACTAGTATAGTCCCTTATTGTTGTTAGTATAAGCCCCTTATTGTTATTTATGTACCCCTGTAACCCCCATATTATTATTATTGTGCCCTTACATTATTATTGTTAGGTCAGCTAGGATTACATTGTGGCCCCATAGAATCCTATATATAGAAAGGAGGTTTTGTCATTTGTATCATTCAAGAATTTTTCATTTATGAAATGTATTAGAGGTTTCCCCCTCAAAGTTGCTGATTTATAAGGTGTTGATCTCTCTTTTCTTCTATTTTTGGAGTTGGTTTCATAACATTTGGTATCAGAGCTTTGGATTCTAGGGTTTCGTTGCTTCAAACAGGCCATCATGGAATTTTCGTTATAATGTTTTTTCTACAAAGGTTCAGAAACTGAAATTTTTACAACACGAAGCCAAAATCCTGAGGAACTTCATGGAAAATTTCAGATCTTGGTTCACAATATTTTCAGAGATATGATCTATAGAAGTTAGGGCTTTTTCTAGGCTTCTGAATTTAACCTAAATAGCTCATCGTAGAATTTTCGCTATGTTTTTTTTTCTACGAGGGTTCCAAAGATGAAATTTTTAGAAAGTGAAGCCAAAATTAGGAGGAACATCGTGCAAACATTTTAGAGCTTGATTCGAAATATTAACAGAGATATGGTCTGTCAAAGTTAGGGATATTTCAAGCTCCCGAATTTCATCTCAAAGAGGTGATCGTGGGAAAATCTTCATAACTCTCTCTCTAACCATTGGATTGGAATTATGTAAGATGTGGTTGCAAGTAAACGAATTTTATTTTCCTTTATATCAATTTTAGAGCCAAATAAGGAAATAGTCACACATGGCATGCCATACAAGTTTGCTATACTGAACTAGTCCATAATTAAGTCATTGTGGGAGATTGGGCACAACCTGTCCTTGAAGAATTAAAACCAGGTCAGACCTCTAGCATTTGAAAGAAGATTTAGAGGGATACTACAGGGCCAAATTTCAGATATTAAAGATCTGAAATCACATAGATAATTCAATTTCAATGTCGAGCTCCTCAAAATCAAGAAAAATGTATGTATTTTTTTTCAAATTGCATAAGTCTTGTTTGAAAAATCAATTTTGTGTGATTCCAAAGGCCTATTGAGTATAGATATCAGTATTGGGTTCTAAAATGCCTCCTAAAAAGAATTCAACACCCATTAAGCCCTTAGAGTACTCTAATATGACTCATGAAGATGAAGAATTGCAACATGATCTATCAAAATTACAAGAGGAAGTGCACCAAATTTCTCTATCACAAAGAGAAACAAAAAATGGAATGGAAGTTTTGAAGAAAGTCGTGGAAGTGAAGATGGATGGTTTGAAGAAAGGAGTGGAAGCTAAGATGGAAAAAATGGAAGCTGGCATGGATGACATGGAAGAAAAAATGAAAGACAACATGGAAAACATGAAGAATGATCTAAAAGAATACATGGAAGGTTTGAAAAAGTTGATACAAGAAATGTTTCCTAATGGTGAAAATATATTAGAGGAAACTCATGATGAGAACAAAATAAATGTTAATCGTGATTTCATAAACTCTAATGTTGAATGGAAGAACCACCATATTCCAAAGATGGATATGAGGAAGTTTGATGGCAAGGATCCCGTGACATGGATACTATATATGGAGAAATATTTTGATGTCAATAATCTGCAAAACACACAAAAGGTGTGCATTGCAGCTTTACATTTAGAACAAAATACATTTTTATGGTATCGATGGCTTTTCTCCCGTAAAAATATTGTCACTTGGTCAATTTTTACAAAGGAAATGATAGCACATTATGAGGATAGAAAGTGCAACACCTTCTTTAGCCAATTGATAAATCTCAAACAAAACAGTTTAGTGGGGGAGCCCATTGAGGACTTCAAAAAATTGAATATAAGGGTAACTGATATTCCAGAGGAACATAGGATTGATGTATTCATAGGGACTTTAAAGGATAACATCCAACATGAATTTCATGTTTGGGAACCTGATTCATTGGAGAAGGAATTCAAGTTGGCAAGAAAAATTGAATGTAAAATTATGGCGACAAGGAAGCCTACCACTCACATCTATAAAGATGGAAGTGTTGCTACTCCTACACTTCCACAACCTACAAGGTTGACACCACAAAAATTGGAAGAAAAAAGAGCAAAAGGGATTTTCTACAGTTGTGATAGTAAATACACTTAAGGTCATAAGTGTGCTGAGAAGAAATTATTTTATAGATATTGTGAAGAGGCGGAAGAAAACGAACAAGAAACTTCAAAAGAAGAGGATATACACCACTAACCAACCCTAGAAGAAAAAGAAATGATTTTGACCATATCGTGTAATCCATTGGCAAGAATCACCACTCCTCAAACTCTCAAGATAGAAGGACATATCAAGAAGAAAAAGGTGATAGTGTTGATTGATTCGTCTAGTACCCATAATTTTATTCATTTTAAGGTAGCCAAGGAATTGAATGAAGGCTGAAGATATTCTAAAAAAAACATTTCGAACTCGTGAGGGTCATTATGAATTTTTGGTCATGCCTTTTGGCCTTACCAATGCACCTTCTACATTTCAAGGGTTGATGATTTCTATTTTCAAGCCCATCCTTAGTGATGCAGGAGCATCGGGATTAGCGAGCAATGTGAAGACTTGTTCACATGTTGCGGCTAAACCAGGGTGAAATCCTGTGACTGTTGGTTAAAATCAGTTTTATTGAGAAGGTTGGACTTCTCAAAAAGTTTCTTATTGTAATAAATAAGATATTATCTTCTTTAAATGTAGATATAAGAGTTTTTAGTCTAGGTGTGCTTGAAAAGAAACGAAATAGAAGATTTTTGTTATTCTTTAAAAATAGGAGATTGGGTTAGCATTGTTTTAGGAGCTAGTTAATAATAAAAGGAGGAAGATGTTGATAAGGCGAGAGGTTGGAGAGGCTGAATAGATATATAGATAGCCGATTGGAGTGTGTAAGCCCATGGGTAGATTTCTTAGAGTTAGTGTGTGGCTTGGAGTGGAGCGAAAGCTCGGATGTATGTGTGAGAATTGTGTTTTGCAATAACAGAGGCCATTATTTGTATAATTTGACCAAAGAGCGAGGCTCTGTTCTTTTATTTTGCTATAAATGAATTCAATATTGTGTGCATGTCTGTATAACAAGCGTGAAGCTTGAACACTGGGTTTTTTTGATGAAATTGCTGTGATGGTGGTATCCTACGTTTCGTTTGAAATTGTAATATTTCCTACGATGAAAGAAAACATGACATTTTAAGTCTGTGAAAAAAAATTCATTAACCCAGCAAATCTGTGAAATAGAGCACTTATTGGAATCTGGAGCGGATTTAAAATGTGTATTTGTTGATTGTGGGACTTATCGGGTCCGTGTAATTCTTTGCATCGGATCGAGAATCATTCAATATAGCAATGAACCGGACATGAAGTTGTATTAACTGGGTTTAAGGGACATCGGGTCCGTGATATATCGCTGAGACTACAGGTGGTAACATGGTAAACACAACGATTTCCAACTTCCGATATCCATCGCGTCGAAGGTGTGAAGTCTGTGACAGTCGGCGGTGATATCAAATCACATCGATTGCAATCGCTGATTGATATTATATCGATGTATATCAGAATTTGGAGCGCCGTAGAATAGCGAAAGGATAGTCATCGCATCGGAGCTGGAGTAGCAATTGACAGTTGTAGTGGGTTGAAAATCATGATTTGTGAACGCTGATTGATATCACATTGGCACAGATTGAAAGTGGAGCGCATTGAAATTGCATGATATCGTATAGGAACACATCGGAACATGGAGCACCTTGTATTTGCTAAGTTTAATAACGCATCGGAGCGTGGTAAAACTCTAAACTCTAGTGGCATATTGCAATTCATCAATCTGGGGAATTGTTCCGAACCATTAGATCATTCAGATCTGAGTTGTAGTATTCTATTTAGAAAATTGTTATAACAAGCGCTGTTTCAAATGGGTTAGAAAAGTTGACCAGAATTTAGACACACTGATTCTCAACTTTTATCTTATGCGCATTAGTTGTTGTGACAGCACATATTGAAGTGTTCAAAAAAATGTTCTAAAGTCTCTAGTACCTTAAAACGGGATTTGGCTGTTGGGTTATGGAAAGATACCTTTGAGAAGATTCACACAACAAGGGCAGTACCGCTAGGGGATTTAGATTCACAGTGATGAAAGGTATCGAAAATTTGTTTTTAATTCAAAGCTGAAATATGCTATTTTGTGGAGATATATCATATGTTGTGGTTGAAGTGGGATTTTTAATTACAATTCGAGTGTTCATAAGTGGGAATGCCAGTGGTTTTATATCATTATTTTATTTTGTAACAAAGAGCTTCCGCATGCAAATGGTAGTGTGCAAATTTGTCAGGCAGTGAAGTTTTGATTTGGGCATTTACTGAGATGAATTTTTATATGCATGGTTAAGTTCTTAGAGATTCTGGGTTTGGTAGGTTATACTCGCCATCATTTTGGTATCGGAGCTGAATTATAAATGAACCATTTGGTATAAGGCAGAAGAAAGCAATTCTGTATGAAAGTTTCTTGAAGAATTCAGAACGAGAGATGTGCATGCACGCAAGGGAGATCAGATTTTAATCTGACAGTCAAGCAACCAGAGTACAGCTGGGAGAATGGAGAAGAACAATTAAGTTCTTAGAGGCAGGTAAAGTAGAATTAAGCAAAGATTGCAGAGAAATAAATAATCCACAGCGATGTTCGGAGAATGGAGATTCACTTGGATGTGAAGAATGAATGAAGAATCGTGCAGCAATGAAGTATCTCAGAAAAGGAGATCAAACCTTAAGGGATAGTAATGAAAGAAGTTGTTAATGATTTCTGAGTGGAAGAAACTCAGCAAAGAAGGAATTGTTGCTGATAGCTAAAGCTTCGCCTAGATAAAGCCGGAAGATTGGAAGAAAGGATCAGATTTTAAAATCTGATTGACAATAGTAGAAATTTGAGAAATTGTGCAGAGGAAGCATAAAAATTTACTGAAACAAATTTGCAGGAATGGTGAGATTCTGAAGGTATTTGAAGGTATGCAGTTTTTTCTAATGATTAGCAGATATGGAATGAATGAAATTTTATAGTAATATTACAGTAGTTAAACTGTAAGAGGGATGTTTGTAAGTTTTGGAAGTAACAGAGTTTGAAGACACAGCTGAAAGTTAGTGGGAAGGATAGTCCATTCAAAAGTGTAGGTGAATGGAAGGACAAGATCAGACCGAGATCTTGAAGGTAAGATGATATAGTTTTATTTGGATTTGAAGATTAGAAGATTGTAGTCTTTGCATTGAAGCAGAAATATTATTTCAACTCCCAAAAAGCAACTCCATAGAAGATGTGGTTAGAATTGCTAACAGATAAAGGAAGCTGGTGAAAGTTTGTAAGTGAAAACATAGATGTGGCATAACCTTGAGGAATTCCAATAGAGTTTGGATAAGGAGGACAGTTGCATTCTTAGAAGATGCAGATGAGTTGAAGCCCAGAAAGAGCAAAGAGAAGTGCTCAAAGGAGGTTCCAAAGATAAAGAACCAATTTCTTGCCAAAAGACTGAGTGAGGAGAGCTTGGTGAGGTAAGTGGCAGTAGGACGGGACTTTCTGTTGAAGAGGCTTTAGTGCAACTCATAGTAAAGTGAGTGAGGAGCACATAGAGATGGAGAGGATGATGGCTAGTGATAGTCGTAATAGAGGTTCTGAAAGAGACCACAGCAGAGGACAAGAGGAGAAGGATCCCAAGGAAAATGGCATACAGAGACAGTTAAGCAAAGAGGAATATGAACGGGAGAAGGCTGAGATAGTAGTTCAGCTTGAGGTGTTAATGGAGATGTTGCAAAGAAATGAAGTAGACCAGAAGCATGGTTATGTCATGATAAAGAAGGTGAAGTGGCAGAGGTTACAAGAGAAGAAGAATCATCAGGTGAATATGCAGTTGATGAAGGAACTAAGGGGACTTGAAAAAGTTATAGATTCCAAATAGAGGATAGAGAAGCTCGAAAGAATTGAGCTACAGCAAAAGGAAGATGCTGAAAAAGAGGTTGAAGTTTCAATATGTGAACCAGAAAGTGGACCATTACTTTTTGAAAGTGATGAAGAGCTAGAGGAGTTGAATCATATGAATGATTCGAAGTAGCCGAAAGACTTGATGACTCAAGAATCAAATAAGACCATAAGGTCTTGTGATTTTAAAACTAATGATTTGTGTATGATTTCAGGTTTGGAAGAAGATAGACAGTCTTTTAAAACTATCAAAGATGTGAAAGAGTACCTTCTAGAAGATGAAAGTTTTGAAGCAGAATATGATAAAGAGGCTGGGAAAGAATCAGTTCACTACAATGGACAAATGCTGGAAGACATCATTGAAATAGATGTTGATAAGGGGAGACTAGCTGACATTATCAAGAGTTCTTTGAGTTTGGATCAGCATACCGATATGCTGACAGAAGAAGAGAAATCAACGCAACACACTGAAGTGTTGCTAAAGGGAAAATAGGTACAGAGGCCTTATATTTTTTATTGTAATGATTTTCTTATAGTTGAAGATGTTGTGGCAGACGCTGGAACATATTTGGCACATGCGGATAGCCAAATGGAAGAAGAAGAGGAAGAACATCTACTAAAGGATGTTAAGGAAGATTTAGCAGAGGAAGAAGGACCATGTGATAATGAGACAATAACAAATGAGGAAATGGAAGATTATGTAAAATTTCCAAAGTTCACTCCCAGTAAAGTCATTGAGTTATATAGAGAATTAGACATTCAAAGGAGGAAGTTGGAAGAGCAGAGGATGAATGTCCAGGATAGATTGCTAAATAAGGATGAAAAAATAGTTGTCATAAATAATAATCAAGAAGAAGTTGACAGATGTAGAAAACAGAGGCAAGAAATGTTTTTAAAAGACAATGTAGCAGTAGCAGAAAAGGTGAAAAACAGCAGTAAGGGTGAAAATGAAGTGATCAAAACAAGTGAAGAACAAGCAAGAATGAGAGTTCAGCAATCAAGAGATGGAAACAATCAGCAGACAGAGGATATACTAGACAGAGAAATTGAGTTGATAAGTAGGTTAATGATGAAAATGTCTCAGAAAAAGACAGTAGCAACAAAGAAAAGGAGTGACAACAAGAGAAATATTGTAGCAGACCTTGAGGGCAGAGCAAGTGGAGCATTACAACATAAAATATGGAAACTTGGAGAACAACATCAGATAACAACAGTAATAGAGCAATTGACAAGCAAGGAAAGATTACAAAATAAAGTTTGGGATCCAGGAGGAAACAATTATCCAGACTTATGACCAGGTGGTCATAAAATTTCTTACATGGGGAGTCTGATGCAGGAGCATCAGGATTAGCCAGCAATGTGAAGACTTGTTCACATGTTGTGGCTAAACCAGGGTGAAATCCAGTGACTGTTGGTTAAAATCAGTTTTATTGAAAAGGTTGGACTTCTCAAAAAGCTTCTTATTGTAATAAATAAGAGATTATCTTCTTTAAATGTAGAGATAAGAGTTGTTAGTCTAGGTGTGCTTGAAAAGCAACGAAATAGAAGATTTCTGTTATTCTTTAAAAATAGGAGATTGGGTTAGCATTATTTTAGGAGCTAGTTAATAATAAAAGGAGGAAGATGTTGATAAGGCGAGAGGTTGGAGAGGCTAAATATATATATAGATAGCCGATTGGAGTGTGTAAGCCCACGGGTAGATTTCTTAGAGTTATTGTGTGGCTTGGAGTGGAGCGAAAGCTCAGATGTATGTGTGAGAATTGTGTTTTGCAATAACAGAGGCCATTATTTGTATAATTTGACCGAAGAGCGAGGCTCTGTTCTTTTATTTTTCTATAAATGAATTCAATATTGTGTGCATGTCTGTATAACAAGCGTGACGCTTGAACACTGGGTTTTTTTTATGAAATTGCTGTGATGGTGGTATCCTGCGTTTCGTTTGAAATTATAATATTTCCTACGATGAAAGCAAACCTGACATTTTAAGTCTGTGAAAAAAAATTCATTAACCCAGCAAATCTGTGAAATAGAACACTTATTGGAATCTGGAGTGGATTTAAAATGTGTATTTGTTGATTGTGGGACTTATCAGGTCCGTGTAATTCTTTGCATCGAATCGAGAATCATTCAATATAGCAATGAACCGGATGTGAAGTTGTATTAACTGGGTTTAAGAGACATCAGGTCCGTGATATATCGCTGAGACTACAGGTGGTAACATGGCAAACACAGTGATTTCCAACTTCCAATATCCATCGCATCGGAGTTGTGAAGTCTGTGACAGTCGGCGGTGATATCAAATCACATCGATTGCAATCGCCGATTGATATTATATCGGTGTATATCGGAATTTGGAGCGCCGTAGAACAGCGAAAGGATAGTCATCGCATCGGAGCTGGAGTAGAAATTGACAGTTGTAGTGGGTTGAAAATCGTGATTTTTGAACACTGATTGATATCACATTGGCACAGATTGAAAGTGGAGCACATTGAAATTGCATGATATCGTATCGGAACACATCGGAACGTGGAGCACCTTGTATTTGCTAAGTTTAATCACGCATCGGAGCGTGGTAAAATGCTAAACTCTGGTGGCATATTGCAATTCATCAATCTGGGGAATTGTTCTGAACCATCGGATCATTTAGATCTGAGTTGTGGTATTCTATTTAGAAAATTGTTATAACAAGCGCTGTTTCAAATGGGTTAGACAAGAATGTATCAGAAAAGTTGACCAAAATTCAGACACACCAATTCTCAACTTTTATCTTATGCGCATTAGTTGCTGTGACAGCACATATTGAATTGTTCGAAAAACTTTTCTAAAGTCTCCAGTACCTTAAAACAGGATTTGGTTGTTGGGTTATGGAAAGATCCCTTTGAGAAGATTCGCACAACAGGGGCAGTACCGCTAGGGGATTTAGATTCACAGTGATGAAAGGTATCGACAATTTGTTTTTAATTCAAAGATGAAATATGCTATTTTGTGGAGATATATCATATGTTGTGGTTGAAGTGGGATTTTTAATTACAATTCGAGTGTTCATAAGTGGGAATGCCAGTGGTTTTATATCATTATTTTATTTTGTAACAAAGAGCTTCCGCATGCAAATGGTAGTGTGTAAATTTGTCAGGTAGTGAAGTTTTGATTTGGGCATTTACTGAGATGCATTTTTATATGCATGGTTAAGTTCTTAGAGATTCGGGGTTTGGCGGGTTATACTCGCCATCACATAGAAACTTTGTGCTAGCATTTTTTGATGATTTACTAATCTACAACAGGTCTTGGAAGGATCATGTTCAACATGTTGACAGGGTGCTCAAACTATTGGAGGAGAAACAATTATATGAAAAAACATCCAAATGTTTTTTTGGAGTACAAGAGGTGGAATATCTGGGTCATATTGTATCTCACGAGGGAGTTAAATTAGACCCTAAAGAAATTAAATCCATTAAGGAATTGAAGTTCCCCATAACCATAAAGTAGTTGCACGGATTTCTCGAGTTAACAGGGTATTATCACAAGTTTGTTAAGAATTATGGGAGAATACGAGCACCTCTAACAACACTATTGAAGAAAGATGCATTTTCATGGACTCCTGAAGCAACTAAGGCCTTTGAACATGTTAAAGAGGCAATGTGCCTAGCACCAGTCTTAGCTACGTTAGACTTCACAAAAACCTCTATTGTGGAATGTGATTCCTCAAGAAATGGAATTGTTGTTGTTTTAATGCAAGAAGGAAGACCCATTACTTTTCAAAGTTGTCTGATCAAAGGAAAGTATTTACAAATGGCTATTTATGAGAAGGAGATGTTGGCAATACTACATGCACTAAAGAAATGTTGACCTTACCTAATGGGAAGACACTTCAAGGTAAAAACTGATCATGATAGTCTTAAACACTTTTTGGAGAAAATACTATCCTCAGAAGAGCAGCAAAAATGGGTCACAAAGATATTGGGTTACGATTTTGTAATCATATACAAAAAATGGAAGCTAAATGTTGTTGCAGATGCACTCTCAAGAAAGGATGAAGAGGTGGAAACATTGCTTTGTGCCATTTCTATTATCCAACGAGATTGCAAAACCAAAGAAAGGGATGAATGGAAGAAGGACGAAGAAATGTGGACACTCATTCAAACGTTGCAGCAAGATCCTAGTACATCTGATACATTTAGTTGGAAAAATGATTGCTTATGGTACAAAGATTGCTTATATATTTGGAAGAATTCCCAACTAAAACAAAAGATTCTTTTGGAATTGCACACATTTCCTCTAGGAGGACACTTAGGATTTTTAAAGGCTTACCACAGGGTGAAGAAATAATTTTTTTGGGATGGCCTTAAATCTGATATTCAAAAGTTTGTGGTCGAATGTTTGGTTTTCCAGCAAAATAAAGTGGACACAATTAAGCCCGAGGTCTTCTAAAAACTTTGTCCATATCATGTCAACATTGGGAGGAGGTTTGAATGGATTTTATCACAGGTTTACCTAAGTCCGAATGAAAGAGTGTCATCATGGTGGTAGTTGATAGACTTACCAAGTATGCACACTTTTGTGCATTATCTCATCCATTTAAAGCAACTACAGTTGCTACTACATTTATGGAAATAATTCAAAAGCTACATGGAAACCTAAAGATTATTGTAAGTGACAGAGATCCCATTTTTACAGGAAATATTTGGAAGAAATTATTTTCTTCTTTGGGTACTCAACTTGCTCATAGCTCATCTTATCATTCTCAATTCGATGGTCAAACTGAGATAATGAATAAATTTTTGGAAGAATATCTTCATTGTTTTGTATCTGATAAGCAAGCACAATGGTTCAAGTGGTTACCTCTCGTTGAATGGTGGTATAAAAATTCCTTCCATACTGCAACAAAAATGGCCCGATTTATGGCACTTTATGGATATCATCCACCGTCCATCACATCTTCTTTAAGCAAAAATTCTAGGGTTCAAGAAGTGGAAGATCACAATGAGCATCAATAAGAATTTCTCCAACTCTTAAAGGATAATTTAAATTTGGCACAAAATCGAATGAAACAACAGGCATATCAACATCTCAGCAAGAGAAGTTTTGATGTAGGAGACTGGGTATTTTTATGGCTACAACCATACAAACAATTGTCCCTCAAGAAAGCTAAGAAGGATAATAAAGTATCGCCAAAGTACTATGGTCCTTACAAGGTGTTGCAAAAGAATGATACTATGGCATACAAATTAGAGCTTCCTACTTCTTCATGAGTGCATAAAGTTTTCCATGTTTCATGCTTAAAGAAGGTTATAGGGGAGAAACTTCCAATTCAAACAATATTGCTAGAACTTGATGAGGAAGGAAAAACCATATTGGAACCTGAAGCAGTCACGGAAACAAGAACTCAACAGCTACAAAATCGATCAATTTCAGAGTATCTCATTAAATGGAACAACTTACCCACTGAATATTCTACATGGGAGGATGAGAATTTTATACAGAAGCACCCGGAGCTACTCAAGCGTTGAGGACAACACTTTTTTGAAGGAGAGTGTTATGAATATAATTCATAACAGATATAATTAATATAGTTATTAATAGTTAATATGGATTATGTAAGTAGTCATTAAGTTAGTCAAAGGGCATGTCTAAAAGACATGCCCATTCATGAAAGGTCACCTGCCTAGGTATATAAGTAGGGCCTCATTGTAACATTCTATTATCTCATCTTTTATAAATAATAATATATACTTATTCAAGTTTACCAGAGTTTTTACACTCCATTTGTATCGGAGCCATCGCTTTTCAGGATCTGTGTGATCAATACTGTTTCCACCTGCTTTTTGGTTTCATTACCCTATCACGACCAGAACACCATTATCAACCCCCGCACATCCTCACCTTCATCATAGCAGCGATCTTCTCCCCGAGAAGGAAGCACCTACGCCACAGTTGGCTACCTTTAGTTGTTACATGCGGTGCCTCCAAAACGCTGTCACTCGATGTCTTCATTAATGATGATGGTTGATTTACAACTTCAAGACCCGACAAATCAGATAAACAGTCTAATGTTCAAAATTCGTAACGAGTCCAAAGACAATCATAACAAACTAATGCAGAAATTAAATGACATGATAAAAATAGTCGAGAATATTGAACCTAGTCAACAGAACAATTCAGCTGATTCAAAGAATTCCGATCATAACCATGAATAATCACTATATTCTAAAGAAGGTTTTGAAGAGTCAGATGCAACTCAATCCATTGACACAACATCAAAAGTTGTTGAAAACATTGTTTCTGAACAGCAAAACCTTTCATCATCAGTTCTACAAAAACGTGAAGAGACAGATACAACTGAAGACACCAACACAACACCAGAAGCTGTCTCGACCTTTGCTGATGAACAACAGAGTATTTCATCTTAAGTGTTGAAAGAAAATTTTGAAGAAACAAAAAAAGATGAAGCTGATGTGGATGAAGATTATGAAGATCATGATGATTTAGATAAAGATAATATGGAAGAAGGATATCTTGAGAAACAAGAGTATCCACATGAAGACAAAAATTATCTCAACAACTGTTGTGACATGAATGACAATCAAAGTTGGGTATATGAAGAAAAAGAAGAAAATTCTTTTGATGGAGAAAATGATATGAATATGAAATTTTTTGAAAATGATGAATGTAAAATTAATGACATACCTGCACAAATAAGGCATGAGAAAGAATCCTACTAAGAAGATTTAAAAAACATTTTTGTTGCTCCATTGGAAATCCCAAATTCTGAGAACAAGAGAGAATATTACTTAGTTGAGTAGGAAGAAAGTGATGGAGTTAAGCTTGTAAAAATGCTAGAAAGTAGAAGGTTGACACCGGAGTCAAAGGTAACAAAGGAGCCGTCATTTTCAAACATCATGGGTGCAGAAAATACAACCGGCCATAAGAATGCCCTTTAGTCACATGAATTTCTTTCTCAAATTTCCATGAATTTGGATATGGCTAATGAACCATCAGAAGAAACAGGTGTTCAAAAGAGGTTGTGTATAACTTAGAAACTCAATACTTGTCCCAGGAAACAGTGTAAGAGAAAAATCAATTCAGCAACCACGATCTCTGATAATTTAAGAAAGGTCAATTTCTTTAGTAACTATCATTTTAAGGAATATGGTATACCCCCCATATTATGAAGGTTTCCCAGTATATATATACCCTCTGACTGAAAGGAAATCTAAAACTGGACAGAAAGGGTTACCATCAATAGGATTATCCTTGAATGAAGAATGGAACTGGGATATTAGAGTCTGACAAGGTTCTTTCCCAACCAAATTTACTGGTTCTATCTTGAATGGAAACTTTTATGTTCCAAAAAAAGTTAGTAAGGTCATTAGAGATGGAGCCGCAAGAACAGACATGACTGAAGATGCAGCTCTTTTGGACATTGTTGATCGAGTTGCAAGTTCCCCTTCATCATCTAAAGTAGTGATGCTGTCTTCTTATTCTCGAACATCTGTCCCTGATGGCACATGGAAACCTCAGGGAATTCTAGTAGGCACGCCAAGAATTGTAAATTAGCAATTCGTTGGCCTCATTGGGCGAAGATTCAGAGAAAATTCCTTGCTACAAACCCCATTCAGGTACTTTGGTCTTTTGTTGCATCTCACATTCCCCAGGGCAAAGAATTTGTGCTCGTATCTGTTATCTCCAGAGTGAAGTTGAATGATCACGACAGAAAAAACAATCTTGGTCAAAGGGTCAATAAAGAATCTTGGGGAACGTCGTTGAACGCCATTGAACGTGTCTTGGTTGTTGAACGTGGCTTATGGCTATGAAGTGGCATGGTATTAAAAGCGTATAAGAAATATCGTATCGAAGGGTTATACCGTATGGAAGGGTTTAATATAGTCGTAATATTTAAATGGTGGATGTTTAAATATAGTCATAATTCAAAGTTATATTTATTAATTTTATTAATTAATTAAAATAAAATAAATAAAAAACAATAATAGTTAAAAAAAAGTTATTAATTTAATTAATTAAAAAAAAAATTAGTTTCAAAATCAACATTACAAGAGAGACTTCAACAAAGGTCGGGTACCAGTGCTCAATGACGTGCCAAGCAGATTATCCCAAGTGGCGAAATTGTCGAAAAATTAAGCTTTGAGGACAAAGCTTTTCGAGAGGAAGGCAATGTTATGAATATAATTCATAACATATATAATTAATATAGTTATTAATAGTTAATAGGGATTATGTAAGTAGTCATTAAGTTAGTCAAAGGGAATGTCTAAAAGACATGCCTATTCATGAAAGGTCACCTGCCTAGGTATATAAGCAGGGCCTCATTGTAACATTATATTATCTCATCTTTTATCAATAATAATATATACTTATTCAAGTTTACTAGAGTTTTTACACTCCAGAGAGGAGCATGTTAGGTCTGTATACTACTAGTATAGTCCTTTATTATTGTTATTATAACCCCCTTGTTGTTATTGTTGTACCCCTGTAACCCTCATGTTATCACTCTAATAATTCTAAAGTTGTGAGATTTTGATTTAAAGTCTAAGAAAATTATAGGTAACCACAAACCAACTTTTAAACTCTAGGATCTAGCCTTCCTAGGGTTCAGAGAGGGCTCTCTCTATAAGATTTAAATTTGTTTTAATTATAATATATTAGGCTAGTTATGATTGTGCAAATTTGTTTGGTTTGATTTGGTGAGAAAAAATTACTTAGTGAGATGGATAGTGATAGATCTGTTTGTTTGTTGGGCTAAGGAGTCAGAATTCAAGTAGACAGAACTAGGATGAAGGTCAAAAAGTCTAATGTTTTCAGGGCAAGATAGACAAGTATTTGAAGATCTTCGAAGGCTGTTTGGTGAAGTGATTTGATCGGGATAAAGAGCAATGAAGGATTCTTTAATCTGGATAAGGAAGGAGTAGACAGAGTTCATTCGAAAGAGGGAGAAATTAAGGGTTCCCTATTCTGGAAATCAGCAGAAAACATAAAAATGATAAACAATTAAAGATAGGGTGCTTTTAACAAATCCTATAATAATACTCCTGATTTATCATTCAAATTTAGAGAACATATAAGGATGCATGTAAACATAAGAATATAAAAAAATATAGTAGAAAGTACTTCACTTCAATGGCTCATCACATGAATCTTGAAATATGATGCTAGATGATTTGATCCAGTCTGCTACTCGAACTTGCAACAAAAGCCTTCAAGTACAGAAATCTTGACTATAGAAATCTTCAACAATTTATTCCACACTAATACTTCAAAAGGTGAAGTATATATACAAAAATGTCAACAAAATATCCTAGAATAATCATAGGATTTTTCTAAGGAAATAAAATATCTTTTACAACAAAATAGTGACAGCTTCTTAACAGCTTAGCAAGCAGTCCTATTTATCCAAATAAAATAGAAGTGTTGTTTTGGATTGGGTGCAGCTGGTTGCCTTGGTGTCTTCTTTGTTGGCAATGATATTTCAAATATGTTTTGAAATATTATTTTCTTATATGATACTCTTTATCTCTGATACACTTTAAACTCTATTTTAACTGCCTTAAGGCTATAAAATTTTGTTTTGACTGTGAAAAAATCAGTAAAATGTTTTAATCTTTTTCTCTGCAATTTGAATTTTACAGTAAATCAGTGAGTGATTCGCAAGATTCTTGATTAGGAATTTTGATCTTTTTCATCTTCCTAAAGTTATCATTCGCCTCAGCATATCTAGAAAATGTTGGTTTTATAACAAATAAAAAAATGTTTTATCTCATGTTGTAGATAGAACAAGTCTTCAAAACTTCTATGTAAAACCTTCCTTGTAGGAATTCCTTGTCCTTATGTTTTGTCAACCTCCTCTTTTGCATAATCTCTTATCGTTTTGTTATAGTCTTCTTGTGGCATGAGTTTCTCATTAATAACCAGGATTTTAGGCAAACCTCTTTGCCTCAAAATATCAAACTTAACCATAAACTTGGTTATGGCTATATTCATGTTTTCACATTTTTCTTCTAGCCGCTTCAATAAATTCTTCTTTGAAATCACTTTCCTTATTTCAAGGATTGCCTCTGTTCTATCATTAATTTCTATCTCTTCAAGTTCTTACTTGTTCTTGCTGTTGATAAATTTGATTAATTCTAGGGCCTGTTCAGGTTTTTAACGTAGCTCATCTTTTGTTTTCTGAATCTCTACTTGTGATGCCTTTAGCAAATCCTTTTGCTCATAAATTACTTGGATTGATGGCCAAACATCATTGATGGATTCAATGATTTTATTCCATAGCTGATTCTTCACATAAGACATTGGCTCTTTTAAGGTTAAATCCTTTTGTAGATTCTTCAACTCAACATTTAACTTATTAGCTCTTTGTTCCTGAGTTTTGGCATTGATTTGGGCTAGCTTCTTAGTGTCTTCAATATTTTCAATAATTTTCTTCAATCTATTGATTTCATTGGTTTGAAGTGACATTTATTCCATGGCCTTAACTAGTTTACTAGCCTCATCTTTTGACTGCACTGTTGATGTAGATGCCTCTGTAGCTGAAGTAGTGGATGAGGTTAGTAGCACTACAATATCCAGTGGTATTTTTGGTGCCAACTCTAATTCCAGAGTTGAAGACACAACTATAGTAACCATGGGAATTACTGTAGGATTTTCATGTGCTTTTGTAATTTCTCTTTCATGGACAAGTTTTTCCATTTGGATCTCCATCTCTTTTATCTGTGCTGTCAATTGTAAAATCAAATTCATCATATTACCTTTCTGGTTTTCTTGTTGAACTATTTCTTTGGCTTGTGGATGTTCAGTTGGTGGAAGTTTGAGTTGTTTCCTCGGTTCTACAATATCAGCATTATTGTTCTTCACTAACTCTTCTGTTGCTTTGAAATTGGTAGGATCATATCCTACTTGAATAACCAACTTTTCTAAAGACTTAATTCTAAGTTCTTTAGCATATGCAGATGCCTTGTCAAATTTTATTTGATCTCTCATATTTATTATTTTTATTCTGGACCTGTGGATAGTCATGGGCTTTGTATTAATTGTAGAATAAAGCATCTCAGAAGTTTTCCAGTGAAATTCAATTTGATCTAGTGCATGGATACTTTCTGTAGGCACTTCAAGATCAACTTTTTTGTAATCTGCCACTGTTTTTGGAGCCTTGACTATTGGTTGAAGCATTGACATAATTAACTTCTCGTTTGAATAATCAAAAGCTGATAGAAGTTTGTTCTGGATACCTGGTGTTTGTTCCAAATACTGAGAATAGATCTCATTCTTAATTTCTTCATTCTTTGTCTTTATTTTCTTATATTTTTCCCTGTTGTCAAGATATTTATCTTCTACTCGTTGTGAGAAGGATGCATCCATACTCTGATGTTTCTCTATGACCTGTATTTGGATTATCATGATTTTATTCATTTAGAATCCTTCTTGCTGGCTCATTTAAAATGACTGTAGCGACATCTGTATTTGTCTCTAGAACATCTGTATCTTCCACTTATATGGTAACTTTTTCTTTATCAACTGGTTTGATCTTAGGCTTTTTATTGTATCTGTGTTTAAACCTAGTTTTAGTTGTTGTCTCAACAGTGTAGGTACCTTCTTCTCTGACTCTCTTAGTAGCTTTCTCTCCTTGATTTACAGTTTGCAAGGTGTGACTAGTATCACCTAGTTTAACTTTTTCTACCAAGGTATTTTATAGCCACTCTGTTTGATTGACATATTGTTCAATATATGGTTTTTTCTCATCAATATAAGGTGTTAGTTTGCACTTCACCCTCATTTTTCTTATTATTCCCTGTGGATCATAATTCCATGAGAATATTTCTTCAAATTTATATTCAAGTAATTGTTTTGCTTCTTCTTGTCTTACATCTCTCTGATTACAAATAAAGGGTCCCACTTGATTCTTCAACTTAAATTGGGTCTTATTTTTGGCTACTAAGAAGTTTATAGAATCAGAATTTCAGATTTTCCTGATATACTGGAACGCAAAAACTCTCATTGGCACATACTTAGGTAGTTTATAGGGTAAAATATTTGACCCAAAAACTCTGATTTCTATATGTTTCTGATATAAGTACCAATCTCCAATTATAGTGTGCTCTGATAGTTGTAGAACTTTCTTTATTTCATCACTGATTCTTGGCTGTGCTATGTTTGTTAACATGTTTATCAATGGATGAATAAAGTAATCTGTAAACTTTGCATAACTGAATTTTGTGGACTCTTGGCTGATCAAAGAAGTCCAAAAGATGACTGAAAGTGGGTTTTCCTCAATATGAAGCTTCTGAAGTGTTATTGGGAACTTGTCTACTTGGAAATATAATAACATATGGAAAAGAAAGGACGTATACCTAAATAAGGCTTTCAGTTGGCAATTTGACAAGCTGATCATGGATATTATCAGCTATGTATTCAACATAATTGAAAATGACAGAAGGAGGTTGTCCAGGTGCAAAGGTAGATAGAAAACCTAGGATTGACTCATATGTATGGTCATCTATAAAATAACCTAGGATAAATGACAACATGGATATGACATGCCTAGATCCTTCAGGAATTTTTGATGTAGAATAAGGAGGATTGATTTGTGGAATTTCAACATGTAAAGGCATGAACACTTGGAAAATTTGGAACCTTTCGGGAATGTCAAGACCAATGTAAAGCTTGGTGAGTTCTTCTATTGATAAGGGAATTGCATTATGATATGATTTGATTTGTAGCATCAAGTTTATTGACTTGGCAGTAATTGTGAATAACGCTTCTTTATTTGCATTTACCATTGTTCTATGTTAAGGAGAATAATAGGTCTGACAGATCCTAATAACCTCTGGACATTGATGAGTGAGTGCAACAAAATATCTGGGTAGGTTTAACTCCCAAATTTGGATATCTTCAACTTGTTCTAATGACTTTTCAAAACTCCAGCAGTGGAGGTCTAACAGATTAAACTCTATCTCTGGATCTACTATTTTATAATCTACATCTGCTAGGGGTGTATGTTCAATGTCTACAACAGGAGGTTGTAGAGGATTTACAACAATTATAGTCTTGGAAGACATTGTTGGATTTGATTTTGACATCTTTTAGTCTTTCTGGATAAATGAAACTCTGTATTTGGGCTTTTTTAGGTTCTTCTATAAGTTTAAATTGTTTACATAAGTGTTTTTTATTTTGACGGAGGTTCTTTAAATAGAAATAGGCATAAACTTGGCTTTTTCTTGGATTTAACTCTTCAAATTTGGTTTCAAATTTTTCTTCAGATTCTTACAGGTTTAGGAAATGATAGACAAGGGTTTCCTCTACTTTTTTCAAACAATCTAGACTAAAACTAGTTCAAATTGGTCACAGAAGGATTGGGGCTACCAGCAAATGATTTATGGATAGAATAGGAGCTTTTTCCAGGTTTGCAAAGGCTAATATATTCAATTTTAATTTAAAAACCAGACGCAAGATCGAAACCAGTTTTTTTTTAGGATTTTTGGAGTGAATTTGTTCTTTTCGGGCAACTAAAAGGGTCCTTCTTTGGATAAATGAGCTTCACTAAGCTTAATTACTCGTAAATTCCTTTTCAAAATAATAAACAAGTTGTTTTATTTGAAGAATACATGTTTCTACAGGTATTTTGATCTTTAACTCAGTTTCGAGGTCTTAGATCAGTTCTGATGGTATTTGAAGGTCTCTGGAAGTCGAACTGAAGCTTCCAATAATCTTTGACAACAATTGTGGTGGCTTTCTCTAGGCGTGAAATCAGTGTATCGAGAGTTTTTCTCCAATTAGGAGGATGACCACACTGAAAATGCATAAAAGGGTTTAATGGGCACATATGTAAGGTTTATATAATGTTTTAGGTTTAGCATTGTATGCATTTAATGGCAGTCATATCAGGACGGGGGGTGGTTTTGATCCCGGTGGATATTGGTGGTCACCCACCTATTCCCCTTGGGGCCCCACCATTGTCTCTTTTAGTTTTATGGTTTCGACACTACTATTTTCAGCATTTTTTTGGGTCCTGAACTTTCAGAGCCATTTTGAGGCCCTAAACGACGTTTTTTGGGCATCATTTGTCTAGCAAATATGATTCCGTTCCCAAATTGATATTTGTGGTGACATTTGTAGTCCTAGGATAGATATTTCTAATGATGTATCATGTGCATCAAACGAAGATAGTATGCCAAAGTTACGTCCCTGAGAAGTTGAAACACCAATTTACCCAAACGGGGCCCATATTTTTTGCGCTTCATCTGCTAGGGTTAGGTTTTTGGACGTTTAGAGCTCTCCATTGTTTGTCCATAATAAATAGGTCATCAAACCTCATTGTAACACAGTTCAGAGGTCTCTAGCTGCCACATCTCTTCTCAGAGATTCACTACCAATACCCTAGCTATTTTATTTCCATTATGTTTGTAAGCATATTTCTGTTATTTGATATTAATGAAATGAAGCCTTATTTCCATTGCATCTCTATGTTTATGGTTATTTCTGTATTTTGTTGCGTTCCTGCATAAATCTAGATTAGTGGTATCAGAGCGGTCTTCTTTTTCTCAATCCTTCTTTACATGTCCCCAACGAGGTCGGGGTATAAGGAGTTAGGGCCCGATCTGGTGGAACCTTTGCAAGATCAGCCTCGCAAACCCCGACGGATGCCCATGGGGGACGAAAAGAAAGATGAGGGAGTAGGATATCCTATCAAAATATTGCTCGAGGAGGCCCTTGAAAAATAAAGGAACGCGATGATGGATAACTTTGCCCAGATCCTTCAACAACTTCCCACCGGTGGCGCATCTGCATCCAACAGCCACTCTATAGGTGTGACTCCCTTTAGGGTACAAGTAAATTTTGACATTCCCATATTTGAGGGTCAAATAGATGCAGATGTCATAAATAGATGGTTGAATCTATTAGAAGGATATTTCTCGGTTCATGATTTTTTCGACTAGGAGAAGATTATTTTTGCACTCCTCAAAGCTACCCCCCATGTCAAGGACTGGTGAGAAACCTAATGTGAGAAAAAGGAAGATACAGAACCCTCTCTTTTCTAGGTCATACCCAGTTGGAATTCTTTCCGAGACACCATCAAGGAACAATACTATCCTATCGGGAGCTATGAGGACAAGTACATACAATGGACCAGGCTGCGACAACAAAGGGATCAAGATGTGCATGAGCTAATGATCTATTCCATACCCTACGCACAAAGTTGGGTATCAAAGATTCAGAGAAACATCTGGTGCTAAAGTATCACAGTTTTCTACACAGATACATTCAGGAGGAAATGGAATTCCTCGACATCTCGTCGCTTGGTACGACATACTGGTATGCTGCCAAGATTGAGCAGAAATTCAAACAGAAGAAACAAGACTTTGGATATGCGAATCAAAAGCATGAGAAAGGTGCTCCCAAACTACAAAACAAAGGACAGAGCCAAGGCATGGCGGCTCAAGACAACTTGTCAAAGCCACAAGCAAATAACAACACCGGAAAGCAAAATAAGGACACGGGGAAGTGGTGTGAGTTCCATAAGAGCTCCACTCACAACACAAGTGAGTGTCGGACCAAGCAGTCGCTGGTGGCCAAGATAAGGTCTTCTGAGTCAGATGCATGCTCTGGCTCTGAATCAAAACCTGACAAGGGGAATGACAAAGGGAAACAGATTATTGATGTGGAGCCCAATGCCACTGTTGCCACTACGAAGATCCATAAGGAGGAACCAAAATATCCAGAGGAGGAGGAACATCTCTTCCACTCCCAGATGTGGGTAAAGGGCTCCCCGATATAGTTTATTGTCGATAATGGGAGCCAAAAGAACCTCATTTCAACAGATGCCGTGAAGCAGTTGGGCTTGCCGACCACAACTCACCCACATCCATACACCATCAAATGGCTTCACCAAGGATGAGGTCTCCGCGTCATCTAGTAGTGCCACCGTCCATATAGCATCAAGCCCTTCACGGATGAGGTATTATGTGACATTGCTCCTATTGATGCTTCTGATGTATTATTAGGACAACCATACTTGTGGAAGCGTCATGCTGTGTATGAGTCTCAGCCTCGCGTTGTTATTGTTACTTTGGGAAATAAGTTGTACAGGATACCAGAGGTACCACCTCCTGCCGCTATCTCTTTGGTTACTACAAAACAATGCAGTAAGCTCATTTCCCAAACCAAGAAATTCATTTTCCTGATGATCCTCCCCCAGGGAAAGAAGAATACTATGGCCATGACCTCTAGACAAGGCTCCTTTGCACGAAAACAACAAATAGAGAAGGTTTTGGAGGAGTACGGGGACATCTTCACCTCACCCACAGGGGTTCCTCTACACTGTCAGGTCAAGCACCCGATTGATCTGACCCAGGTGCACCACTACCCAATGGACCGATCTATCGACTCTCTGTTCTAGAGAACGATGAAATCAAGAGGCAGACTCAGGAGCTGTTGCAAAAAGGTCACATCTGACCAAGTTCAGCGCTCTGTGGGAGCTCGATCGTGTTGGTACAAAAGAAGGATGGGACGTGGAGACTATATATTGACTATCGGGCGCTGAAAAATATCACTATCCCGAATAGGTACCCGATCCCACGGATTGATGACCTTCTATACCAACTCAAACGGGCGAAATATTTCAGCAAGATCGACTTGAAGTCTGGGTATCAACAGGTACCAATCGAACCCTCCGATGTGTGGAAGATAGCCTTCAAATCCAAGGAAGGCCTTTCCGAATGGCTGGTCATGCCTTTCGGGTTGATGAATTCTCCCGCAACCTTCATGACGTTGATGGACGATATCTTGTGGCCATTCACCAACTCATTTGTAGTGGTGTACTTAGATGACATTTTGATCTTCAGCCAGACTTGGGAAGAGCACCTCCACCACATCCGATAAGTCCTCCAAACACTATGGCAACACAAGTTCTGTGCCAATTAGGAGAAGTGAACTTTCAGCATGACCTAGGTTCAATATCTGGGATACATTATTGATGAAAGGGGGGTGCATGTGGATCTAACCAAGATCCAAGTCATTCGGGATTGGCCAGCCCCAAACACTATAACAGAGCTTCGCAGCTTTCTGGGTCTTGATAATTTCTACCGTAGGTTCATGTAAGGATTCTCTCATATCACTTGGCCATTGAGTCAAGTCACCAAGGGAGGAGCGAGAGAAAAATTCTTTTGGTCGGAATCTCAATAGAAGGCATTCACAGAATTGAAAAATCGCCTCTATTTTTCCCCAGTGCTCACATTACGAGACTTGCAACAACCATTTGAGATCACGATAGATGCCTCTAACTATGCTATTGGGGCAGTTCTTACTCAACAGGGACATCCAGTGGCATATGACAGTGAGACATTATCTGACACAGTTCGCAAGTATCCCACATATGACAAAGAAATGTATTCCATTATGTAAGCTTGTCGATAATGGAAGCATTTTTTTGGGAATGAAACAATCATCCACACAAACCACTAGCCCCTGCAGTTCATATAGACACAAGGGAAGTTGCAGAATGATCGCCATCAAAAGTGGTCCACATATCTGCAACAGTTTCATTTGCAAAACAAGTACAAGAAGGGTAGCACCAATAATGTTGCAGACTACCTTAGCCGACCACCGATCGTGGTGGTCACCACCATTCTCAACTCTTGTGGGCATGAGACTTCTGATTGGATGCTTCTCTACGAGAGCGACCTAGACCTTGGCCACACATACAAGGCACTCTTGGGGGGTACGCAAGTTCCAAATTTTCACCTCCAAGATGCACTTTTATGTCACCTGGGACACCTTTTTGTTCCTTCAAGCGAACTTGCTAAGATGATATGGGAAGCACAATACAGTCGAGTTGTTGGGAATTTCAGGGTCGAGAAAACAGTAGCAGTACTACAGAGGTATTTCTATTTTCTGAACCTTCGAAAAGATGTCAGGAAGCACATCAAATCTTGCACTACTCGTGCCATTGCCAAACTGACCATCAAGAAGCAAGGCCCATATACTCCGCTACCGACCCCTAGCCGACCTTGGGAATCCAACTCCATGGATTACATGTCGGGCCTATCTTCTACTAAGCATGGAAATGACTGTATTTTTGTGGTCGTCGACATATTCTCGAAGATGGCCATTATGGCGGCCTGCAGGAAGAATATCACAGCAGAAGCCACTGCTAAAATCTTCTTTGAATGAGTGTGGGTGCACTTTGGGATCCCACAGTCTATCATATTAGATGGGATAGCAGGTTCCTCAACAAATTTTGGTCCAGCCTTTGGTCAATGTTGGACACCAAGCTCACCAAGTCCACAACTTTCCATCCCGAAACATATGGCCATATAGAGGTCGTCAACAGAATGATTGTACACATTTTCCGCATGTAAAATTCAAAGCATCCACGCACATGGGACGAGAGCCTCCACTATGTACAACATAGTTATAACTAGGCTCTCCATAGCTCAATCGGCCATAGCCCCTTTCAGGTCGGCTTGGGATTCTAGCCACTATGTCCCACTGACATAGCCATGCCATTTGCAGCTACTCAGGCCAATTTGGCTCATGCCCAGACTGAAGTTGACAAAGAAAATAGCTTCATCGAGCGCATTCAACACATCTGCCAACAGGTTCATGACATATTGGACAAAGCCAATGCTAAGTACAAGCAACTTCATGATCAACATCGGGTGCCACACAACTTCTAGGTGGGCGAAAAAGTGTGGCTACATTTGCATAAGGAGTGCCTCACTGGACCCCATCGCAAGCTTCGCTCACTCTGATACGGGCCGTACACCATCACCAAGGCTATAGGGAACAATGCATTTGAGCTTAGAATTCCACAATTCCTCAGTTTGCACCCAGTATTCAATGTGGACCGCCTTCGTCCTTACTTCCCACCTCTACTGGACACCTCTGACATTGCAGAACAACTCACACCAACAGAGTTAAACCTAGACTGCATGGAATAGGCCACCATATATTGTGTCATGGACATGAAAATGAAGCACACTCACCAAAAAAATATCCAACTGTATCGGGTTGTCAAAGCTGGCCAACTCCTACACCAAGGAAAGTGGTTCACAAGGGACCAAGTTCAGCAAAAGTTTCCTCATCTTATGGAGTAACTTAACGCAATGGGGACCATTGCTTCCTATGGGGGGAGGAATGATCCAAGTGGATATTGGTGGTCACCCACCTATTCCACTTGGGGCCCCACCATTGTCTCTTTTAGTTTTTCAGTTTCGGCACAACTTACTATTTTTAGCAATTTTTCGGGTCCTGAACTTCCGAAGCCGTTTTGAGGCCCTAAACGATGTTTTTTGCGCATCATTTTTCCAGTGAATATGATTCCACTTTGGAATTGATATTTATGGCGACATTTGTAGTCCTCAGATAGATATTTCTAATGATGTATCATGTCCGTCAAACGGAGATAGTATGCCGAAGTTACGTCCCCGGGAAGTTGAAACACCAATTTACCCAAACGGGGTCCATAGTTTTGGCGCTTCATCTCCTAGGGTTAAGCTTTTGGACGTTTAGAGTTCTCCATTGTTTCTCCATAATAAATAGGCCCTCGAGCCTCATTTTAACACAGTTCAGAGGTATGTAGCCACCACATCTCTTCTTAGAGATTCGCTACCAGCACCCTAGCTATTTTATTTCCATTATGTTTGTAAGCATATTTCTGTTATTTGATATTAATGAAATGAAGCCTTATTTCCACTGCATATCTATGTTTATGGTTATTTCTGTATTCTGTTGCGTTCCTGGATAAATTTGGATCAGGTTTGGCGCTTGAGGCAGAAAACCGAAGGTGGTTATCATGCAGACCTTGGGCGGTAAATGGTTTTGTGGGATCGAATGCGATCCAATGAAATACTGCCGCATGGAGGAGAGAGAAGGGTGAAAAACAACCCATTTTGCAAAGTTTAAAATGGTTATTAACTGCACTTTTAGATTTGTGA
Organism: Pinus albicaulis; assembly: GCA_034641835.2. NCBI lineage: Eukaryota > Viridiplantae > Streptophyta > Pinopsida > Pinales > Pinaceae > Pinus > Pinus albicaulis. The sequence goes on along the minus strand of CM076570.1, from coordinate 1,526,861,233 downwards.
TATTTCTTTGTGGTCGTTGGATCTGAGGGTGTTCATGTGAAAGGTGTAGATTAACTTATGAAGATGCTCGACGATGGGGCGTAGGGCGCGAGTTTGTTGTGTTAAGCGACGAGATTAGTTTAATGTTTAAAGCATAGTTTTAACGTAAACCAATGTATTATCTTAATTGGTGGGCGGTATTTATAATTTTTTTGTTTTTAAACTATGGGGAAAAAGGGCAGGGAATTATATTTAGCACATGGGTAATATAAACCATAGGTTAATGTTTAAATAATGGGTTTTTGGGATATTTTAAATAAAATGAGTTAATAAATATATGCGAAGGGTAATTTAAATGGATTTAATACTTTATGTTAAAAATTAATATGAAATGAAATGTAATGAGATGATAAATACATAAATAAAGCAAGTAAAGTGTAAAATAGGCTTTTTAGCATAAAATTTTTCCCATTTTGATACTTACACATAAAATTAGGATAAATTGTATTTTGTGGGTTTTTGAGTGTTTTTGGATGAGAATGAAATTAATTAAGAGGGGATTTTATTTTTTCTAAGAAAAAAAGGTGTTTTACTTACGAAAAGGGTTTGTATTTTTGTAAAAGGGTGAATATGCTGAGGAAATGGATTTTATGAAGGGAATCCAGTATTTTTAACCAATCAATTACTACGCCTTGGGTCCGGTCCCAACAGAAGTGAGAGAAATGCTCTGACCCTCTTTAACTGAAAGTTTTAAATACTGGATCATTGTGGGGGAGGGGAAATTAGTTATTTTCCTGATGATGCTTTATTACATGCCTTGCACAACTGCTTTCTACCTACCCATCATTATTCTAACATTTTTACTTCATTTGCATGGGTTCATTTAAGCTTGTAACCCTAAATCCATTTCTCTTTTAAAGAATTTAAATTATCTAATTCTAAACTTATTTCATCTGAGGGCTCAAATTAAACTGTTGAGCTCCTCATTTATTCTCTAACTATCTACTGATTTGTCAAGTTTAAACTGTTTGACATATCTTTATTCTCTAACTAAAACATGAAATTCAAAGCATGAAAAGTTAAGATTAAGCTATTTAACTGATCATGGATTATGGCATTTTATAAAATCTTCACATAATCATTATTTTTGCAGTAAATGTAAACAGTAGTGGCATTTTGACTTGCTCACTTTCATGTCTTATTTTTATCTCTTTTTTCTTTTGGGGTCCATTTTTTATTCTTTTTGATCTTTTCTTTTCAAAGTCCTTTAATCTTTCTTTTAGGACTTTTACCCTCCTTTAATTTTTTATTATTTTCAAAATATGGGAAAAAAACTTACAGAAAGCAAGGTATGTACATATTTACAATACTACCAAATTCAATTCAAAAATTATGAACCCTATTATTATAGGACCCTAACAGTGGCTCCACATGGGGATGGCATTTCCTGGTGAAATGTCAATAACTATAATACTAGTAGCCTTTGAATTTGACTGAGATTAACTTGTAAGTGTCTTCTGATCTCTGCAGTTATTTCATACTTATGATATTTTACCTCTCAAAGCTTAGGGCCTTCTCTCTGGGCTTCAACTATGTTAGAAAAACATCGAATCCAATCTAAAATATTCAATGTTTATGTACAATGAACAAAGTAAAAAAAATTAACTATTTGTTATCTCTGAGGAGTAGTAGTGCTTCAGCATTCTACCATTTACTGGTCCACCTAGTGGATCTGATCCATCCATTTCTTTTAAAAAGAAAGCATTGTTACCTCTGTAACCATAAATAACATAAGGTCATTTCCATATAAAAACAAATTTTCCATATTTACCTTTTTCTTCTCTCCTTGAATCCCATTTTAACACTTTGTCTCCAATATAGAAATCATCTTCTTTACTCTTTTTATCAAAAAATTTCTTTATCTTATCCTGGATAACTTGAGATTTAATATAAACCTCTTCTCTTGTTTGCTGCAAGTGAATGGTTTGGTTAATCCTTCTTTGAATTTCATTTGTCTAAACTTGTAATTCTTGGATAATCTTCATTATCAGCACTCCTAAGGAAGATTTAAAAACAACATCCATTCCATAAAGAAGCTGGTAAGGGGATCTACCAATAGATTTTTTGGTGGTAATTCTATCTGCCCATAAACCATTGACTAACTTCTTGTTCCAAGTCTTTTTGTTATCTTCTAGTAACTTCTTGATGATGTTTACAAGGCTTTTATTTGAATATTCAGCTAGGCCATTACCTTGAGGGTAATATGCAATAGAATGGCCTAGGGTGATGTGAACTTTATGGAAAAAGTATATCATATTTTTGGATTTGAATGTAGTTGCATTATTAGTAATTATCTTTTGGGGACATCCAAATCTTGAAAGAATGTTGCTTTCTAAAAAGGAGATAATGACAGTGCTAGTGGCTTTCCTAGAGGGTATAGCTTCAATCCACTTAGTAAAACAATCAGTAGTTGTCAGAATCCACTTGTGTTGGAATGATGATGGAGTGTGAATTTCACCAATGAAGTCAAGACCCCATTGTTGAAATGGAATTTTTGTTGAAATGGGTTTTAAGGGCGGGGTTATCATCTTTTTCTTACCCTCAAATATTTTATGCTTGTGATAGGAGGTCACATACCTTTTTACATCTACAAACAAAGTAGGATAGTAAAAACCATCTCTCAGGATTTTGTCTGCAGTAGTCTTCTAGTAGAGATGTCCTCCATAGTCACCTACATGAAATTCTTCTAATACTTTGTCAGCTTCTTCTTTTAGCAAACAATTCAGTAAAATTCCACTATGATCCTTCCAAAAAATTACATTGTCTGATATACAAAATATTACTGCCTTAAGCTTTAAGAATCTAGCTTTTGTTCTTGATAATCCAGGAGGAGCTTGTAAGTTTAGTAATACAAATATGATATCTGCATACCATCCTGAATCTAAAAAGGCTTCACTGATCTCTGGAGTCGCCATCTCTTCCTGATCATCTACTTGGGCAATAAAATGTATGTCTAGGGCATGACAATTTGATTCAGCCATAAGTTTGGCTAAAGCTTGAACTTTTATAAGTTTAGTGGGTTTTATCTCTATGTCATATTCCAAAATTGTGGAAATCCACTTGCCTCTTCTACCATCAGGACCATTCTGAGTTAGAATGTCTTTTACTACTGCATTTGGGACATAGGAAATAATTTAAGAATAAAGAATGTACACTCTGAAATCTTTAATGGCCTTTACTAAGGCTAGGGCCTATTTCTCCATGATATTGCATTTCAAAGTGGCATCTCTAAGTTTTCTGCTAAAGAAAGCTATGGGATGCTCATAACCCTAGCCATTTTTTTTGTAGTAAAACTACAGCAATGGTGTGCTCTAAAACAAAGGAGAAAATTATGAAATCCTTTTTAAAGTCAGTACTTATAAGGACTCGAGTTTTTGTTAAGGCTTGTTTGATGGATTCAAATGATTGTTTGGCCTCAATAGTCCATTTAAGAATTGAATATTTTTAAGCATGTTGTTAAGTTCTCTGATTATTTCAGCTAAATTGGATATGAATATTCTTAAAAAGTTAATTTTACCTAGAACGAATTGTAACTCTTTTATGTTCCTGGGAGGACTAATGTTAAGAATTTCTTCTATTCTAGTAGGGTCCATTATAATTCCTTCCTTAGATATTATGTGTCCTAGTAACTTCCCTTCTTCTAATCCAAATAAGGTTTTCTTAGGGTTTAAAGAGATGCCAAACACTCTGCATTTAATAAAGACTTGTCTAAGATGATCCAAGTGTTCATAATCAGTCTTAGAAAATACAATAATGTCACCTAAGTAAATCACTAATAATTAATGAATTTCCTTTTCAAAGTATATATCCATAGCTCTTTGAAAGGTAGCCCCTACATTCATTAAACCAAAAGGAATTTTTACATACATAAAAGTGCCCCAAGGAGTAGTAAAAGTTGTTTTGGCTTGATCCCCTGGTTGGACTAAATTTTGGATGTATCCTGAAAATCCATCTAAAAGTGAAATCCTAGAAGAACTAACTACCCTTTGTAAAATGTGATCCATTTTTGGTAAAGGATAATTATCTTTTAAGGATTTTTTTTTAGATTCCTAAAATCAACACATAATCTAATTTTTCCTGTCTTTTTTCTGGTTGGAACTAGATTAGAAACCCAATCAGAATATCTAATTGGTGCAATTATCTGTGAATCATACATCCTTTTTACCTCTTTTTTAATCAAAGGCATCAAAACAGGGTTGATCGTTCTTAACTTTTGTTTAAAAGGCTTTTGGTCTTCTTTTATAGGGATTTTATGTTGAATTAAGTTGGTGTCATAGGATTTTAGGTCTTCATAACTCCAAGCAAAAACATCTTGAAATTCCTTGAAAAGAGAAACATACTTTTATTTTTCTTATTGAGGTAAGGCTTTGGAAAGTTTGATCATCTTGGGTTTTAACTCTGTGCCAATGTTACATTCCTCAATATCAGATCTATGTGGCTCCATTTTGGGTTTTCTAGCAACATCATTTGAGTCAAATAAATCTTCTAAATGAGTTAAACCTTTCGGTAAGAAATTATCTTTGAGATTTAATATATCAAATTCATCATCAATTATCTCATCAAATTCTACTTTCTCTAAGTTATCTATATCTTATTAACTAAATTTAGTGGGTCCGGAAAACTTTACTTTATTTACATCTATGTTATTCAAATCAATTTCACTATCTAAATCATGATCTAATGTACAGTCTGTGTCTATTTTACAGTTCTGAAATTCCCCTTCATTATTCATAAAATGGTAAATATGTTGATCTTGTGAGAAAATTTGCCAATATTTGAGGTTATCTAGAATTATTGGTCTATGTTTTACTTCTGCAGTATACTTATGATTGGGCTAAAAGGGAAAATTACAGGTACTATTAAAATTTGCTAAGGAGTGTGCCTATATATTCTGTTTTGTTGGTATTGAAGAAAAATTACATTCCAGCAGTTCATCTATCAAATATAACACAGTTTCTCTATATTGGCCTAATCTAGGATTATAAACAGAGTATTCTCCTTTTATCTGTTTTACAATCTACTCTGAATCTCCTATTATTGATATTCCTTTGCCTCCTAAGTTTTTGATTATATGGAGTCCTAAAATGAGGGCTTCATACTTAGCCATATTATTGGTGCATTTAAAATTTAGTCTGAAAGCATGGCCTTCTGCATGATTAGTTTCCATATTAGTTATCCAAACTCCTGCTCCTGCTCCTAGTTTGTTGACTAAACCATCAAAATATAAATGCCATAATGATTCATGAAAGATATTTTCATTATCTGGTATTTTCTTTTTGTCTTTTATTTTAGTATTGATTTCATTATCAGTTTCATAGTTACATAAGATGAATGAATCTAGGTCAGTAGGTGTAGCATAAATTAAGTAATTTATTGATATTGCTGCACTGCTCACCATATATTTCATCAATGTTTCCCTATAGAGTTTCTTTGGTTGCCCAAAAACTGATATGGTTACATATGACATATCCAATTGTAGATATCCCTGTAATTTTGCTCCTCATGAGCGAGATAATATCATTCCATACTTGGGTGGGATATCAACTACTACAATGTCCATGAGTATACTTTTACCAGGATATTGAACTAATGTGAAACAAAAATATTTAATTAAACCTAGGCATTTCACTTTGCTTGAATCAAATGAAAATAAATCTTTGTAAGGCCTTGTGATGTCTAAGTTCATGGTTTCCATTATTGCTTTAGGCATTAGATTGTGTGAAGCCCCTGAATATAACATTGCATTGTGTAATATTTGGTCATGAACAGTTAGGCTAATGTAAAACAGTGGAAATGCTCCATCTTAGTGTTTTCCATTAACTTCAGGACCAAAAATCAACTTTAGTTGACCATCATTCAAGTTTACAGAGTCTTCACCATCATTCATGTTTAAGGTTTCAATGATAGTTGTTTTATAAAAATAATGCTTTACCAAATCTGTTAAAGGAATTGGTATTTTTAACTTTGCAATTTCCGTTTTTATATTGAATGAAGTTTGTGATTTACTAATTTGAATTAACTCTTCCTTAGTAACTGTAGTTTGAATATGTTTGTCTTGTTTTTATACAGTTATCTTTTCATTTTCTCTTTGAGTTTCTTGTGTTTTACTGCTTTTAGTTTTCTTTTCAGGAATGTTTTCAGAGGAAGTAGATGTTTTTTCAGATTTTGAATTCTCAGAAGTTGTTTTTGCAGTGGCATCTTTTGGATCTACTGATTTTTTATCAGTATTGGATGTTTTGGTATCTAAGTTTGTTGTTTTAGCAGAATTAGTTGTTTTAATAGCAGCATATTTTTGTGAATCTATTGATGTTGGGACAACCTCATCTGTCCTGTCAACAATCTTGGGAATGGGTGAAATTTTGGGGCTAGAAAATTTTTGGGATGAGTTAGAGTTTTGTTTATTTTCTCTAGGGAGAATTTGCAAAACTTTTGTAGTGGGAGCTTCTATTGTTTTCTTATTTTCTATTTGTGCAGTTTTCTTAGTAGAAGATTCAGTGTTTTTCTTACTTCTAAGGTTATATTACTTATGTACTTCGTTTATGGAAAAATCATAACCTTGTTTGTAGTCAAATGATTCACCTGAATCTAATTGAAGTTGTTGCATTTCAAATAACTCTTGGTCTTCCTGTGTGAGAAATATAGTGTTATCATCATTTATACCCACTAGATTTATGGTGTCTTCATAATCAACATTGTGTTGAGAAATTTCAACATAGTTCTCTTGAAATGGGGGTCTTATTATCTGATCAAGGGCTGATTCTTTAGATTTTCCTGTATTTGTATTTTTCCTAATGTTGGGATTCCTAATTTTCTATTGATTATCCCATTGAGGTCTCCTTTCTATATTGTCTAATCTATCCACCATTATCTCTAAATTCTTAGCTAGCTGATCTGTTTTTCCATCTGAACTAGAGGTTTCTTCTTTTATAGTTACTCTCCTCTCATTCCTCAATCTATATTTTCTAGCCAAAATATTAAGTTCTACACTAACAAAATCTGTTTGCATTCTTTCTAAAGTTTCAACATTACTCTCCCTTAGCCGGTAAGCCATGTCTGTATCAAATCCATAAGGGAATTTGAGTATGACAGAATTAGGAGTGGGTTTGAGATTTCCTGGGATTGAATTATAAACATTGTTGTATCTAGTGTAGTAGTCTTGGACTATTTCATTAGGAGCTCTTTTCATGACATCAAATCCAGATAACGTTTGGAGTGGATTTTTATTTTTTTCCCATTTATTCAAAAATAATCTATGAAAGACTGCTAAATTGGTTATACTACAAGTATTAAGACCTTTAAACCATTTTTTAGCTTCCCCTGTTAATGTTTGTGCAAAGAGTCTCATTTGTACATCAAAATCATATATTTCATGAAGCTCAAAGTAATCTGTCAACTTATTAATGTGATGTTGGGCAGTATAATGTGTGGTAGTATCAAATTGAGGTATTTTACTCTAGTAATACTGAGGCATGTCATGTAACTGGGTCGGAAGAACTAGGGGAGCATACCTAGCAGGTGTAGCTTGAATTTTAGCTTGGCTAGGAGGTAGATTAGAAGTGCTTGGGGATAAACTAGAAGTACAAGATCATGTAGTTGAAGAAGTGGCTAATGAAACTGGAATATAAGATGGTGAGCTAGAAAAAGTGGTGGATGAACTAAAGGATAAAGTTGGGGTGCTAGAAAATGAAATTGGAATATATGAATAACTACTTGGGAATGAGAATTATGTGTTTAAATTTTCAGAAGATAAACTAATGGATGATATTGATGCGGACGAATATGGTAATAGTATTCTAGGTTGGAAGGGTTGTATAGGGATAAATGGTTCTGTAGATTGGATGGTTGTGGAAATTATAGATGATGTAGTGGTATCTAAATGAGAAATAGAAGGCTTAGATGTATATGGTAATAATTCAGCTAATTCAATAGCTTCATTTATTTCCTTAAGAATCGTAGCATTTATTTATTCAAGTTTATTATGAAATTTAAATATCTTTGATTCAGAATCTGCTAAAATATTTTCCTGTTTTGTTTCAAGAAATTAAATAAAAACAGGGTCTATAACAACACTTTTTAAGTCAGTTTCTGATTTTCTTCTAAACAAAGAATGTTCAAAATTCAGGTCAAACTCTAAGTCTTGTAAACTCACTAAATCTTTTGGTAATGAATTTTCTCTTGTTGGAAATGTTGTCATTGATGGCAAAAGAATTGGCAAAGAAGGAGCATCAAAAACATTAACTAGGAACAAAGAAAAGCAATGTAGCAAAGAACAAAGGTCTGCAGAAAAGAACAGAGGAAGCAATGTATTGTATCAGAGGTAGTATAAGGAATTGCATCGAGCAGCAGAGGCAAAGGCTGAGGCGTTATTCCGAGGTTTACTACCCCAGCTGGTTGATACACTAAATCAGTACTTTCCGGGAATCGTAACCCAGGCCAGAGACCCTTATCGCATCGGAGCATATAAGGTCATCAGAAAAAGTTAAGAAGAGGATGTGAGTGCGATTGAAGCCTGGACTTGATGGGTGTATAAACCAGGATTAATAAGTGTTTGAGTTCCAGTTTTAATCGCATCGAAGAAAAACTGTGCAACGGAGTGTTTATTAAAAGACTTGCGATTGCGAGGAAAATCCGGACCCGATGGATCAATGAACCATATTTTAAATATGGTTGAATTCCGATATAACACTATCCGGAAACCGCGAGTAGGTTTACGAAGCCGGATTTCCCATATCGCACCACTTTTCGGAGATAAGTGGTTTCTTCGATTTGGGGAGCGATTCCATAGAACGGGCAACACGCGTCCCTGTACGACTCCACAAAACCGCTTGTCACTGCGCGCCATCGCACGTTATTGTTCGACCCAGGATGCCCAACAAAATTTTTTAGCACCGTTGATCTGGGAAGGAGTCATCGGCCGACCATCGCTTGATGAAGATGTGCGAAGATTAACCAAAGTACGGAGCGGGAATTTGATTGGGTCGCTAATCATATATGCGGGCCCAGTTTAAATTATATTAATTGGGCCTTTTCAAATTAATATTTGCGGGTTTAACCAAGGTTGTTTGAATTAAATATAAATTATGAAGAAAAGAATTGGGCCATCATTTTTACTCCAAAGTTGGTGGAATGTATAAACCTGGGGGTCGACATATGAAGGTCTACGAAGTATGCTGAGGGTTTTTGCATTACTAAAGGAGAAATTTGGATTAATATCTCAATCTTAGATTGAGATATTAAAAAGCCTTAGATTAATTATCTAATTGCCAAAACCAAGGAAATAAAACAATGAGAAATTGTTTGGGGGCTTAGGTAGACCCCGCTGGATTATCTAATTGATCCCATCCAGGAATACCATCAACGGTTGGGTGGTATTGACTCATGGTATTAATAAAGGCAAAACTATATAAGGAGAAGTGAATTATGGTTCATGTGTGCATGCATAAGGGTTGTTAATGAATAAATCTCTTTAAGAGATATCTGCATGATTGAACTTTGTTTTCTGAAAAAGCTGAATCTATGATGCACCTATGAAGTTGATGATGAATCTCTAGGAATATCTGCAAAGAAATAATGAAGACCTGACACAAGTATGATGAATAAATTGAAGAAATGTGGTGGATCTGAGGATTGAAGTGGAAGCTTTCTGCCAGTATAAGGCTGGTGTTACAATCATGGGGTTGGAGCTCCCTTCCAGTAGTGACTGGAGAACGAGAAAAGGTTGTAGCCTTCTGCAGGTGGGTGCCTGCGTGCTGGTATAAGTCTGCGCCAACACAAAAAATTGTAACAAGTTTTCTTTATAATAAATATTGAAGACAGAGATGACAACAGCGATGGTTTTCTCCCAAATTGGGTTTCCACCTTAAATACTGGTGTTCATATGTGTTGTTTATGTTTGATGGCTTATTATGTTATTACTGCACATGCTTAATGCCTACTAAACTTATGATGAATGAATGATGCAATAATTTAAGTAAAGAATTAAATGCATAATTTTTCAGTCAGATCTAAATACTGATTCACCCCCCCTCTCAGTATTTTTCCCAACAATTGGTATCAGAGTAGGTCCTTCTAAAAATTTTAGTCGCTAGAAGGAAGATCGATCAAGATGAGCAATCAAGATGGAATAGCATCTATCAGGCCTCCGCTCTTCAACGAGAACAATTTAATCTTTTGGAAAACAAGGATGAGATCTTATCTCCAGTCTCTAGGTGCATACGTATGGGCTATTGTTGAAGTAGGATATCAAAATCCAGCCACAGTACCAACAGATCCAACAGAAAGAAAGAATTATGAAACAAATGCAAAGGCAGTTAATGATCTATTGGGAAGTCTAACTGAATCAGAATTTGTCAAAGTCGTGCAGCTGAATACAGCAAAGCCAATATGGGACAAAATCATTCTAAGCTATCAAGGGGATGCAAAGGTAAAAAGTGCTAAACTCCAAACTCTCAGAATTCAATATGAGAACCTAAAAATGCATAATGAGGAGAGCATTGCTAATTTCTTTTTACGACTTGATGATATTGTAAATCGTATGAGAAATCTGGGAGAAACAATAACTGAATCTACATTGGTTGAGAAAGTTTTAAGATCACTAACAACAAAATTTGAGTCAAAAGTTTCTGCTCTTGAAGAAAAGCAGGATCTTCAAAATCTTACTGTGGTGCAACTTCATGGCATACTAACTGCATATGAAATGAGAAGAGGAGGACCATCTGAAGTCAAAGAAGTCGTCTTTAGAGATTCTACAAAAGGGAAAAAAGTACAAGAGACAGAAGGATCAAGGTATATCTCAGAAGAAGATGAGGTAAATTTTGTAAAGAAACTCCAACTTGGTACAGGACGGTTCAGAGGTAAGCTTCCTTTCAAAAAAATTTCTTGTGGAAGAGTTGGTCATTATGCTGCTAAGTGTCCTCACAAAGAAACACATGAAAAAGGAAATGAAGTAGCAAGAAGGAATAAGAATCGGTTTAGCACTAGAAAAGGTTACTATGCTCATGAAGACCGTGATGGGTTATTAGACAGTGAGGAAGAATGTGAACAAGATCTTAGACTTCTCATGGCATTTGAAAAGGAGTCTAGAGAAGAAAAGGATACCTTTATGGATGCATTAGAGGACAATTATTTTCTTGATGAAATCAATCAACTCAAAATATACTTAGAAGAAAGTAAAATAACCATAGAGACTCTGAAAAACCAGCTTCAAGAAAAGGAGAAACATAATGAGAAATTAGAATGTGAAATAGTAAGTCTAAGAAAAGAAATTGAGAAAGTAAAGACTTTGAATCTTAGATTTGCTAAAGGATCTGAAACCTTAGATGAGATTATCAAGATACAACATTCTCCTCTTCTAAAGACAGGTCTTGGATATATCGGAGAATCTTCTTAGGCTTTAGCACCAAATTATCTAAAAGCAGCTACAGCCAGTACACAACATTCTGCCCCCAGCAAGGGAATAAATAATATTTATAGACAAAGCATGACCATTTTAATTCAAAGAACACTAACAGGAGTACCTTTCAAAGAAACACCAATCAACAGGTAAATTCAAGTAGAAGGTTTCATGATCGCATAAATTTCTTCTTCAATGGACAATGTTTTTCATGTCACTATTTTGGTCATAAAGTTATTCAATGTGTTGCATATAAAACCATCATGACAAGAGAAGCAAGAAAGAAAAGGATTGATATTGGAACAAAGAAGAATACATATAACAAATTTTCTCCTCTTCAAAATGAAGTTGAATGTGCTTATTGCAATAACTTTGGCCATGAAGAATCTGAATGCAGGAGCAAAGTCCAGCCAAAAGAGCATCTTCCTTCAAGCTCCAAGGTATGGAAAAAGAAGGAATTACAGGTTGAAAATTGTGGCATAGCTTTATTTTTAGAAGGAGAAGAAAATCAATGGTACGTTGATAGTGGATGCTCAAAACACATGACAGGTGGAAAAAACAAACTTCTTGCATATAGTGCTCTAGAAAACGAAAAGAATGTTACATTTGGAAATGATACTCCTGCTGTCATTAAGGGAAAAGGATATGTTTTTCTAAAAGAAAAGGTGAAAGCTAATAATGTCATGTATGTGGATGGATTAAATCATAACCTGTTAAGTGTAAGTCAAATGTGTGATAAAGGAACTGAAGTTGTCTTTAGTTCAAAAGAATGTGTGGTACGTGATCTTGATACAGGTAAAACAATTATAAAAGGAAACAGAACTCCAAGCAACCTGTATGTTTTAAAGAACTGCAAAGAACAATGTTACATGAGTAAATCTTCAGAAAACTGGCTATGGCATAGAAGGTTGGGGCATCTGAGCTTCTCTCAAATCAACAAATCAAGCAGACTTAAAGCTGTTCGTGATATTCCCAATATTACACCACCTGAAAGTATCATATGCAAATCTTGCCAATTTGGTAAGCAAACCAGAGTGAAATTTAATGCCAAGGAAGGTTCATCAAGTAAGCCTCTTGAACTCATTCATACTGACATATTTGGACCTGTAAAGAAAAAGTCACCACGTGGTGAACAATGCTATATCTTATTTATTGATGATTTCTCTAGAATGTGTTGGATTGGGTTGATTAAACACAAAGATGAAGCATTTGAGAAATTTCAGATTTTCAAAGCACTGGTTGAAAATGAATTATATCTAAAAATCAAGTGTCTTAGATCTGATCGAGAAGGAGAATATACATCAGATGAATTCCTTGAATTTTGTGAACAACATGGCATAAAAAGACAGTTTTCTGTAGCTGGCACTCCACAACAAAATGGCATAGCAGAAAGAATGAATAGAACAGTTCAACAAATGGCTAGAGCTATGCTTAATGATTCCGGAACACCTGACACATTTTGGGGAGAAGCAGCACATACAGCGGTAAATATTCTTAACAAGGCACATGTTCGTGTAAATAGTGATAAAACTCCATATGAACTATGGTATGGTAATCCTCCCACTGTGAAGCACTTTAGAGTCTTTGGGAGAAAATGCTTTATCAAAAATAATGATGAAAAACTTGGCAAGTTTGAACCCAGAGCAGATGAAGGAATATTTCTTGGTTACTCCTCTAGGAGTAAGGCATATAAATGTTACAATAAAATACTTCAGAAGATTGTTGAATGTATTGATGTTGTTATTGATGAGTCTCCTGTAGCTCCAAAAGAAGAAAAACAAACAACAAATGAAGACGATGATAACATATATCCTTCTACATCTAATGGGAATGATATAGACACTGAACCCAATGAAGAACCCGAAGATGATTTATCTGAAAAAGCTCCATCCAGATATGTTCAAAAGAATCATCCAGAATCTCAAATTTTGGGAGAAAAGGGATCAAGTGTACAAACAAGAAGGACTCTTGTGGGATCTTCTAGCTATCTGGAATTTCTATCCTCTATTGAACCACAAAATGTCAATCAAGCCAGCAAAGATGAATGTTGGATTCAAGCCATGAATGAAGAGCTTGATCAAATTGAAAAGAATCACACTTGGGAATTAGTACCAAGACCTCATGACAAAAATTTCATTGGAACTAAATCGATATTCAAAATTAAGTTAAATGAGAATGGGGATGTTATAATAAATAAAGCTAGACTTGTTTGCAAGTGGTATGCTCAACAAGAAGGTATAGACTTTGAAGAAACTTTTGCCCCTATAGCTAGACTTGAAGCCATAAGAATGTTTCTCGCTTTTTCAAGCTTCCAACAAATCAAAGTTTATCAAATGGATGTTAAATCGGATTTTCTCAATGGTGATCTAGAAGAAGAAGTTTATATAGAACAACCAGAAGGATTCATTTTGGGGAATGATGAAAAACTTGTTTGTAAACTTAAAAAGGCTCTATATGGTCTCAAACAAGCTCCAAGGACATGGTACTATCATCTTGACAAATATCTTCATCAACAAGGATTTTCTAAGGGGTCTCCTGATAGAAACTTATACACAAAAACTGAAAATAATAAACTATTGATCGTGGTTGTATATGTTGATGATATCATTTTTGGAAGTAATGAAGAGTCTATGAGTCAGAAATTTTCTTCTGATATGCAACAAGAATTTGAAATGCCTTTACTTGGGGAACTAACATTCTTTCTTGGATTGCAAGTGCAACAAGCAACAAATGGCATATTCTTATCAGAGGAAAAATATCTTAAGCAAATCTTGAAGAAGTATGGCATGGAAGATTGCAAACCTATAAGTACACCAATGATAACCAGATGTAATCTCAGTTCTAATGATGATTCCCCCACGGTGAATCAACCAAAATACAGATCTATGATAGGAAGTCTATTGTATCTCACTGGGACAAGACCAAACATTATGCATGCAGTTGGGATTGTTGGACGATTCCAAGCTAATCCAAAAGAGTCTCACCTTCAGGCTGTGAAAAGAATATTCAAATATCTCCAAGGAACTCAAGACTTTGGACTATGGTATCCAAAGAATGCTGATCTTAATCTTCATGCTTACACTAATGCAGATTGGGCTAGAAATGTTGATCATCGGAAAAGCACTAGTGGAGGTGCATTCTATATGGGGCCCTGGTTAGTATCTTGGTTCAGCAAGAAGAAAAGATCTATTTCCTTATCTACAGCAGAAGTAGAATATGTGGCTGCCGCATCATGTTGCACTCAACTTCTTTGGATGATGCAAACCTTACAAGACATTCAAATCAAAAGTTCACTTCCTATTTCCATTATGTGTGATAATACAAGTGCCATCAGTATCTCAAAGAATCCTGTCATGCATTCCAAGACCAAGCACATTCCCATAAAGTATCACTTCTTACGTGAACAAGTGCTTGAACAAAAGGTGAATTTGGAGTATGTTCCCTCCAAAGAACAAGTTGCTGATATATTTACCAAACCTTTACCTAGGGAAGCATTCGAATATCTCAGACAGAAGCTGGGAGTAGTCTCTGCCATGCAAAATATCAGATCTGCTTAAATTCAGAAGATTAAATTGGATATGCTCCTGTTGAAAGTGTTCAGGATGCACAGGCTAAGGGGGAGAATTGGTCATGTGGAAAGGATGCATTATTGGCACTCTAATTATTTGTTGTAGTCTGATCTCATGCTTGAGAATTTTTTATCTTGATTGTATAAGTCTTGAAAATGCAGCATGATCTCAGGGGGAGCGTGGTATTGTCGGTACAAAGGATCTTGATCTATTCGTTTCCATTGATGTCAAAGAGGGAGGAAAAGCAAAAAGGGGGATTCTAAAAGACAAACAAAGGAAGAGTATTGCCATCAATGCCAAAGGGGGAGATTGTTGGAAATGTTTTCATTGATGGCAAAAGAATTGGCAAAGAAGGAGCATCAGAAACAGTAACTAGGAACATAGAAAAGCAATGTAGCAGAGAACAAAGGTCTGCAGAAAAGAATAGAGGAAGCAATGTATTGTAGCAGAGGCAGTAGAAGGAATTATATCGAGGAGCAAAGGCAGAGGCTGAGGCATTATTCCGAGGTTTACTACCCCAGCTGGTTGATACACTAAATAAGTACTTTCTGGGAATCGTAACCCAGGCTAGAGACCCTTATCGCATCAGAGCATATAAGGTCAGCAGAACAAGTTAACAAGAGGATGTGAGTGCGATTGAAGCTCGGACCCGATGGGCGTATAAACTAGGATTAATAAGTGTCTGAGTTCCAGTTTTAATCGCATCAAAGAAAAACTGCGCAGCGGAGTGTTTATTAAAAGACTTGTGATTGTGAGGAAAATCCAGACCTTATGGATCAATGAACTATATTTGAAATATGGTTGAATTCCGATAGAACACTGTCCTAAAACCGCGAGCGGGTTTACGAAGCCAGATTTCCCATATCGCACCGCTTTTCGGAGATAAGTGGTTTCTTCGAGTTGGGGAGCGATTCCATAGAACGGGTGACACGCGTCCCTGTACGACTCCACAAAACCACTTGTCACTGTGCGCCATCGCGCATTATTGTTCGACCCAGGATGCCCAACTAAATTTTTGAGCGCCGTTGATCTGGGAAGGAGTCATCGGACGACCATCGCTTGATGAAGATGTGCGAAGATCAACCAAAGTACGGAGCGGGAATTTGATTGGCTCGCTAATCATATATGTGGGCCCAGTTTAAATTATATTAATTGGGCCTTTTCAAATTAATATTTGCGGGTTTAACCAAGGTTGTTTGAATTAAATATAAATTATGACGAAAAGTGATTGAGCCATCATTTTTACTCCAAAGTTGGTGGAACGTATAAACTTGGGGGTCGACATATGAAGGTCTACAAAGTATGCTGAGGGTTTTTTCATTACTAAAGGAGAAATTTGGATTAATATCTCAATCTCAGATTGAGATATTAAAAATCCTTAGATTAATTATCTAATTGCCAAAACCAAGGAAATAAAACAATGAGAAATTGTTTGGGGGCTTGGGTAGACCCCGCTGGATTATCTAATTGATCCCGTCGAGGAATACCATCAGCGGTTGGGTGGTATTGACTCATGGTATTAATAAAGGAAAAACTATATAGGGAGAAGTGCATTATGGTTCATGTGTGCATGCATAAGGGTTGTTAATGAATAAATCTCTTTCAGAGATATCTGCATGATTGAACTCTGTTTTCTGAAAAAGCTAAATCTATGATGCGCCTATGGAGTTGATGATGAATCTCTAAGAAGATCTGCAAAGAAATAATCTCTATGAAGAAATTGAAGAAACGTGGTGGATCTGAGGATTGAAGTGGAAGCTTTCTTCCAGTATAAGGTTGGTGTTAAAATCAGGGGGTTGGATCTCCCTTCCAGTAGTGACTGGAGAACGAGAAAAGGTTGTAGCCTTCTGCAGGTGGGTGCCTGCGTGCTGGTATAAGTCTGCGCCAGCACAAAAAATTGTAAGAAGTTTTATTTATAATAAATATTGAAGACAGAGACGACAACAACGGTGGTTTCTCCCAAATTGGGTTTCCACCTTAAATACTGGTGTTCATGTTTGTTTTTTATCTGTGATGGCTTATTTTGTTATTACTGCACATGCTTAATGCCTACTAAACTTCTGATGAATGAATGATGCAATAATCTAAGTAAAGAATTAAATGCATAATTTTTCAGTCAGATCTAAATACTGATTCACCCCCCCTCTCAGTATTTTTCCCAACAGCTCTAACTAAGGAAACTTTAGGATCGAAATCTTCTAATTGTTTATTCGTTTTTCCAATTCTGTCCAGATTGTCTACTATAACAGCAGGTTTAGGATCTAGGTTTGACCTAGTATAGTAGATTTTTCTACAAGCCAGAATTAGAGTTTTTTATAAAAATATACTCACAACTTATAAAACGGTCTTTAAGGTAAAATAATAATGAAAAATATTTCCATAAAAGTCTATTTTAAGACTGGGGATTGGTTAATTCCCCAGTATGGTTGCCGGTATGTTATCACTCTAATAATTTTAAAGCTGTGAGATTTTAATTTAAAGTCTAAGAACATTAGAGGTAACCACATACCAACCTTTAAACTCTAGGATCTAGCCTTCATATGGTTCAGAGAGGGCTCTCTCTATAAGATTTAACTTTGTTTTAATTATAAGATATTAGGCTAGTTATGATTGTGCAAATTGGTTTGGTTTGATTTGGTTTGGTTTGGTGAGAAAAAATTACTTAGTGAAATGGATAGTGATAGATCTGTTTGTCCATTGGGCTAAGGAGTCAAAAGTTATGCAGAGAAAACTAGGATTAAGGTCAAAATGTCAAATGTTTTCAGGGCAAGATAGACAAGTCTTTGAAGATCTTGGAAGGTTGTTTGGTGAAGTGATTTGATCGGGATAAAGAGAAATGAAGGATTCTTTAATCCGAATAAGGAAGGAGTAGACAGAGGTCATTCGAAAGAGGGAGAAATTAAGGATTCCCTACTCTGGAAATCAGCAGAAAACATAGTAATGATAAATAGTTAAAGACAGGGTGCTTTTAACAAATCCTGTAATAATACTCCTGATTTATTATTCAAATTTAGAGAACATATATGGATGTATGTAAACATAAGAAGATAAACAAATACAGTAGAAAGTACTTAACTTCAATGGCTCATCACATGAACCCTGTAATATGACGCTAGATGATTTGATCCAGTCTGCTACTCGAACTTGCAAAAAAATGCCTTCAAGTATAGAAGTCTTGACTATAGAAATATTTAGCAATTTATTCCACTCTAATACTTAAAAATATGCAATATATATACAAAAATGTCTATGAAATATCCTAGAATAATCATAGGATTTTTCTGAGGAAATAAAATATCTTTTACAACAAAATAGGGACAGTTGGTTAACAACTTAGCAAGCTGTCCTATTTACCCAAATAAAATAGAAGTGTTGTTTTGGATTGGGTGCAGCTGGCTGCCTTGGTGTCTTCTTTGCTGGCAATGATATTTCAAAATTGTTTTGAAATATTATCTTCTTACCTGATACTCTTTTATCTGATACTCTTTATCTCTGATACACTTAAAACTCTGTTTTAACTTCCTTATTGTTGTAAAATTCTATTTTGACTGTAAAAAAATTAACAAACTGTTTTAATATTTTTCTCTGCAATTTAACTTTTACAGTAAATCATCATTAGTGGAATTTTGAGGTCTAAAATGGGCCTCCTAAGGAAATAATAAAATAATAGCTAAACCAATAAAATAATATTTATGAATTTTCAATTCACTTTTTGCACCACAATCCTTGTAACCATAGTTAAATTCAATTCAAAAGTTGTACCAAAATAAAATTAATAAAAAAACTGTATTGATGTGACTATAAATAAGAATGAACTTTTCAAGAAAAAGTCATTATCATTGCATAACTAATGCATTTGTCCTTTGCACTTAAATAACTTAAATAAAATATAAATATAAATTTATAAATTCTTAATTATATTATATGCTATTGATTAGAATTTATATTATTTAAATTTTATAATAACATGTAATTAATATACTATATAAAATTAATATAATATAATATAATAAATGTATAGGGATATGCATTGTTGTTTTCAAGAAATATGAAATGACATTAATATATTTTTATTCAAAAAGTGTGAAATGACATTTATTATGAGTACTTTACTTTGACTTTAAAAGTACTTAGAGCACTACCATGGTTAACCATGATTTTTTATCCACCATTGAAAATGTGACAAGTAAATACCTTTAACTCAAGCAATGCTACCTCAACCATTAGGAATGATGTCATCCCCTAAAATGTGATTGGTTCTCATAAAGTGAATTTTGATTGTACATTTTTTTGAGGAGGCCCATTTTAGACCTCAATATATTGGTTTCATTGGTTTGAAATGACATTTCTTCCATGGCCTTAACTAGTTTACTAGCCTCATCTGTTGGCTACATTGTTGATGTAGATGACTCTGTAGCTGAAGTAGTGGATGAAGTCACTGGCACTACAGTAGCCAATGGTACTTTTGGTGCCAAATCTTCTACCAGAGTTGAAGGCACAATTGTAGTAACCATGGGAATTTCTGTAGGAGTTTCTTGCGCTTTTGTAATTTCTCTTTCATGGACAAGTTTGTCCATTTCAATCTCCATCTCTTTTATCTCTGTTGTCAATTGTAAAATCAAATTCATCATATTATCTTTCTGGTTTTCTTCTTGAACTATTTCCTTGGCTTGTGGATGTTCAATTGGTGGAAGTTTGAGTTGTTTCCTTAGTGCTACAATATCAGCATTCTTTTTCTTCACTGGCTCTTTTGTTGGTTTGACATTGGCAGGATCATATCCTACTTGAATAACCAACTCTTATAAAGACTTAATCCTAATATATTTAGCATATGAGGATGCCTTGTCAACTTTTATTTGATATCTCATATTTATTATTGTATTCTGGAGCTTGTGTACACTCATGGCCTTTGAAGTAATTGTAGAATAAAGCATCTCAGAAGTTTTTATGTGCAATTTATTTTGATCTAGTGCATGGATACTTTCTGTAGGCACTTCAAGATCAATTTTTTTGTAATATGCCACTGTTTTGGGAGTCTTGATTGTTGGTTGAAACACTAACATAGTTAACTTCTTGTTTGAATAATCAAAATGTGATAGAAGTCTGTTCTAGATACCCGGTGTTTGTTTGAAATACTGAAAATAGATCTCATTCTTAATTTCTTCATTCTTTGTCTTTGTCTGCTTACATTTTCCCTGATGTCAAGATCTTTATCTTTTGCTGGCTATGAGAAGGAAGCCTCCATACTCTGTTGTTTCTCTATGACTTGTGTGTTTGAATTATCAGGATTTTCTTCATTTAGAATCTCTGTTGCTAGCTCATTTAAAATGATTGTAGTAGCATTTGTATTTGTCTCTAGAACCTCTGTATCTTCCACTTCTATGGTCACTTTTTCTTTATCAACTGGATTGATCTTAGGCTTTTTATTGTATCTGAATGTAAACCTAGTTTCAATTGTCGTCTCAGCAGTGTAGGTACCTTCTTCTCTGACTCTCTTAGTAGCTTTCTCTGCTTGATTTACAGTTTGAAAGGTGTGACTAGTATCACCCTGTTTAACTGATTCTACCAAGGTATTTTCTAGCCACTCTATTTGATTGACATATTGTTCAATCTCTAGTTTTTTCTCATGAATATAAGGTGTTAGTTTTCACTTCACCCTCATTTTTCTTAGTATTCCCTGTGGATCATAATTCCATGAGAAGCTTTCTTCAAATTTATATTGAAGTAACTGTTTTGTTGCTTCTTGTCCTGCATCCCTATGATTACAAATGAAGGGTCCCACCTGATTCTTCAACTTAAATTTAGTCTTCTTTATGGCTTCTAAGAAGTTTATAGAATCAGAATTTAATATTTTCCTGATATAGTCAAACGCAAAAACTCTCATTGGCACATACTTAGGTAATTTATAGGGTAAAATATTTGACCCAAAAACTCTGATTTCTGTATGTTTATGATATAATTACCAATCTCCAGTTCTAGTGTGCTCTGATAGCTGTAGAATTTTTTTTATTTCATCACTGATTCTTGGTTGTATTATGTTTGTTAACATGTTTATCAATGGATGAATAAAGCAATCCGTAAACTCTGCATAACAGAATTCTATGGACTCTTTTCTGATCAAAGAAGTCAAAAATATGACTGAAAGTGGGTTCTCTTCAATATCAAGCTTCTTAATTGTTGTTGGGAGGTTTTTTGTTTGGAAATATAAGAACATATGGAAAAGAAATGATGTATACCTAAATACTCCTTCAGTTGGCAATTTGACAAGTTGATCATGGATATTATCAGCTATGTATTCAACATAATTCAAAATGACAGAAGGAGGTTGTCCTAGTACAAAGGTAGATACAAAACCCATGATTGACTCATCTGTATGCTCATTTGTCAAAAAACCTAGGATAAATGACAACATGGATATGACATGCCTAGACCCTTCAGGAAATTTTGATGTAGAATAAGGATGATTGATTTGTGGAATTTCAACATGTAAAAGCATGAACACCTGGAAAATTTGGAACCTTTTGGGAAATTCAAGACCAATGTAAAGCTTGGTGAGTGCTTCTATTGATAAGGGAACTGCATTAGGATCTGGTTTGATCTATAGCATCTGGTTTATTGACTCAACAGTAATTGTGAATAATGCTTCTTTATTTGCATTTACCATTGCTCTATGTTGAGGAGAATAATAGGTCTGACACATCCTAATAACCTCTGGACATTGATGAGTGAGTGGAACAGCATATTTGAGTAGGTTTGACTCCCCAATTTGGACTTCTTCAACTTGATCTAATGACTTTTCAAAACTCCAGTAGTGGAGGTCTAACAGATTAAAGTATATCATTGGATCTTCTATTTTATAACCTACATCTGCTAAGGGTGTATGTTCAATGTCTACAACAGGAGGTTGTAGAGGATTTACAACAATTGCAGTTTTGGAAGACATTGTTGTATTTGATTTTGACATCTTTTAAACTTTCTGGATAACTGAAACTCTATATTTGGTCTTTTTTAGACTCTTCTATAAGTTTAAATTGTTTACAGAAGTGTTTTTTATTTTGACAGAGGCTCTTTAAACAAAAATAGGCATAAAATTGGCTTTTTCTTGGATTTAACTCTTCAAATTTGGTTTCAAATTGTTCTTCAGATTCTTACAGATTTAGGAAATGATAGACAAGGGTTTCCTCTGCTTTTTTCAGACAAACTGGATTGAAACTAGTTCGAATTGGGCACAGAACGATTGGAGCTACCTGCAAAGGATTTCTGGATAGAATAGGAGTTTTTTCTAGTTCTGAAAAGGCTAATATATTCGATTTTAATTTAAAAACCAGGCGCAGTGTCGAAAAAGGTTTTTTTTTTAGGATTTTTGGAGTGAATTTGTTCTTTATAGGCAACTAAAAGGGTGCTTCTTTGGATAAATGGGTTTCATTAAGCTTAATTTCTCAGAAATTCCTTTTCGAAATGATAAACAGGTTGTTTTATTTGAAGAATACCTGTTTGTGCAGGTATTTTAATCTTTAACTGAATTTCAAGGTCTCAGATCAGTTCTGATGGTGTTTGAAGGTCTTTGGAAGTCGAATTGAAGCTTCTAGTAATCTTTGACAACAACTGTGGTGGCTTTCTGGTTCTCTAGGCATCAAATCAGTGTATTGGGAGTTTTTCTTCAGTCGGGAGGATGAACACACTGAAAATGCAGAAAAGGGTTTAATGGGCGCATATTGAAGGTTTATATAGCATTTTAGGTTCAACAATGTATGAATTTAATGGAAGTCATATCAGGACGAGGGGCGGTTTGGCGCTTGAGGCAGAAAACCAAAGGTGGTTATCGCGCAGACTTCGGGCGGTAAATGGTTTTGTGGGATCGAATGTGATCCAGTGAAATGATGCCGTGTGGAGGAGAGAGAAGGGCACAAAACAACCCATTTTGCAAAGTTTAAAATTGTTATTAACTGCGCTTTTAGATTTGCGATATTGCTTTGTGTTCGTCGGATCTAAGGGCATTCATGCGAACAGTGGAAATTAACTTATGAAGATGCTCGGCGGTGGGGCCCAAGTTTTGTTGTGTTATACGACGAAGTAGTTTAATGTTTAAAGAATAGTTTTAACATAAACCAATGCATTATTTTAATTGGCAGGGTGGTATTTATAATATTTTTGTTTTAACCTATGGGGAAAAAGGGCGGGGAATTATATTTAGCACATGTGTAATATAAACCATAGTTTAATGTTTAAATAATGGGTTTTTGGGATATTTTAAATAAAATGAGTTAATAAATATATGGGAAGGGTAATTTAAAGGGATTTAATACTTTATGTTAAAAATTATTATGAAATGAAATCTAATGACATGATAAATACATAAATATGATAAGTAAAGTGTAAAATAGGATTTTTAGCATAAAAAAATTTCCATTTTGATATTTACACACAAACTTAGGATAAATAGTATTTTGTGGGTTTTTGAGTGTTTTTGCAAGAGAATGAAATTAATTAAGAGGGGATTTTATTTTTTCTAAGCAAAAGTTGTTTTACTTATGAAAAGTGTTTTTATTTTTGGAAAAGGGTGAATATACTGAGGAAATGGATTTTATGAAGGGAATCTAGTATTTTTAACCAATCAGTTACTAAGCCTTGGGTTCGGTCCCAACAGAAGTCAGAGAAATGCTCTGAGCCTCTTTAACTGAAATTTTAAATACTGGATCATTGTGGGGGAGGGGAAATTAGTAATTTGTCCAATGATGCTTTATTACATGCCTTGCACAAATTCTTTCTACCTACCCATCATTATTCTAACATTTTTACTTCATTTACATGGGTGAATTTAAACTTGCAACCCTAGATCCATTTTTCTTTTAAAGCATTTAAACTACCTAATTCTAACCTTATTTCATTTGAGGGCTCAGATTAAACTGTGGAGCTCCTCATTTATTCTCTAACTATCTACTGATTTTTCAAGTTTAAACTATTTGACATATCTTTATTCTCTAACTAAAAAATGAAATTCCAAGCATGAAAAGTTAAGATTAAGCTATTTAACCGATCATGGATTGTGGCATTTTATACATTTTGCACATAATCATTATTTTTGCAGTAAATGTAAACAGTAGTGGCATTTTGACTTGGTCACTTTCATGTCTTATTTTTATCTCTTTTTTCTTTCGGGGTCCATTTTTTATTCTTTTTTATCTTTTCTTTTCAAATTCCTTTGATCTTTCTTTTAGGACTTTTACCCTCTTTTCATTTTTTATTATTTTCAAAATATGGGAAAACAACTTGCAGAAAGCAAGGTATGTACATATTTACAAGACTGTCAAAGTCAATTCAAAAATTATGAACCCTATTATTATAGGACCCTAAAAACTTGTATTGTTATTATTATGCCCTTACATTATTATTGTTAGGTTGGCTAGGATTACATTGTGGCCCCATGGACTCCTATATATAGAAAGGAGGTTTGGTCATTTGTATGATTCAAGAATTTTTCATTTATAAAATGTATTGGAGGTTTCCCCCTAGAAGTGGATGATTTCTAAGGCGTTGATCTCTCTTTTATTCTATTTTTGGAGCTGGTGTCGTAGCAGACCTCCTTATGGAACCCATCAAACTTCTCTATGAACTGGAGCCATTGCAACTTCTGCAACATTCCATTCATCTGAGGATATCCTTCCATGAATTTCTCTCCTTAAGGTTCGGTTCTCACTATTAAACCCATGTCTCTGTCGTAAGGAGTTTCACCTTTATAACTTCTCTTCTTTGACCAGGTAGATTGAGGTTTTGGCTCTAAGTTAAGGGTTTTGAGAGTTCGTAGAGACGTGTAGGTAAAATATATATTCGGGTGAGGGCTTAGTAACATGGATAAGTGGGTTACAAGACCAGATACGATCGTTAATCATTAATGAATGAAATCGGTCTTAATCATTATGGGATATGATATGGATGCAGTGGTCAGATTATGTAATTGTGATGTGAATCTTAATACAATCAGCTATAATGATGACATATTGAGGTGGAAGCATATGATCATCTAAATTATATACATTAATGTTTTAGGACCTTATAATTTAAAAAAATTGTAACATACCTTGGAACCAACCTTTGTTGATATTCTTTTTGTGTTTATTCCTTAGGTACCTTTTCAAAATGAACTTCAATGGTGTAATGGTGTCTTCAATTTCTTCTGTTCAGTATGTTCTTCTTCAATATGCTCTAAAAATGTAACAGAGTTGTAGGATGTGATGACAACTACATATTCTTCTCAAAGCTGTAGAAATGTAGCAATTTTGTAGCTACTTATTTTATTGCTTCATAAAAAAAAAGGGAACAAAGAATTTGGTATTTTTAGAATGGGAGAAAATATAAGATGTTAGAACTGTGATTTTCACCTTGTATTTTCTGTATAAGGATGTCAATCATTGATTGGTTTTCATACTTATAGATTTTTTTTAGTTTATTTATTTATTTATTTATTTTAATAATATATATATATATATATATATATATATATTCATTTTTTAGATATGAAAAGTAAAAATAAGACTAAGTTGGGGAAGAAGAAGGATTCTTCTTCACCAACTTCATATCAGCATTGTCTTGAAATTTTTTGATAAATTCCTCTTTTGTAATTGGCTTATGATAGACTTTTATTTGATGTCCATTCACAAGAAAAGGTACATTTTCTTCATAAATTCTCCTTATCCTGACTGCCCCATTGTCAAATACTTTTTCAATCTCATAGGGCCCAAGACAATGAGTCTTAAATTTTCCTTGGAAGTCTTTGAACTTTGAATCGAACAAAAGTGACAAATATCATGCTTGAAATTTTCTATCTTCTATGTACTTATCATGCCATGTGGACCTTTGTTGCTCGATTAGGCTGGTTCTTTGAAATACTTCTTACCTGATCTCATAAAACTTATTAAGTTGCTCCATTATGTGTTTTTTGGATTTTGATAAATCAAACCCCCATCTGACTACTATCTTGAAGGTTTTGATATGAAATTCTATTGGAAAGAATACTCGCTTCCCATAAACAAGTTCATAGGGAGTATGTCATGTTGGATTCCTCCATGTAGTCCATTAGGCCCATAAGGCTTCAGGAAGCCTATCTAACCAATCCATCCTATGTAGATGTACAATATTTGTGAGGATTGCTTCGATCAATTTATTGGTGGACTCCACTTGTCCATTTTCTTGTGGATGATATGGAGTAGTCTTCCTCTGTTTGATATTATATTGATCCAAAATCTTCTGAACCAAGCTAGATGTAAACAAATATCCCTTATCTATCACTGTTTCCCTTGGGATACGAAAACAAGTGAAAATATCCTCAAAGAGAAATGAAACTACAACATTTTAATTAGAAAAAGAAAGTGCTTTAGGGTGAAAATGCGAATATCGGTAACATTTTTGTGAGAATTAAGGGAGGAAAATGTTTTTCCTCCATAGTTTGGTCGAACTCTTGTCATAGTTCGGCTAAACAATTCAAGAGTTCGGCCAAACTATTGAATTTAGTTCGTCCGAACTTCGTTTTCCATTTGCATTAATGGCGTACTGACGGCAATGGCAAACAAATTTTTCGCCTGAGTTTGGAAAACCAGCAAACAAAGTTCGGTCGAACTAGTATTTTATAAATATATTTCCTGCAAACTGTTCCGGGTTTCTGTTCACATTTATTGTGCGCTCATTTCTATCCCGCTAATTCTCGCGCGCTCAGTTTTGTCCCGCTGATTATCACGCGATCAGTTTTGTCCCACTGATTCGTTGTTTTCTCGTGCACTCAGTTCTGTCCCGCTGATTCGCCGTTGTCTCTCGCGCTCATTTATGTCCCACTGATTCACTATTGTCCTGTGCGCTCATTTCTGTCCTGCTGATTTGCTGTTTTCCTACGCACTCATTTCTGTCCCGCTGATTCACTATTCTCTGCACGAATTAAGCTCATTTTCTATTGCGCCGCGGGAATTTGGTTGATTTGCGTCGTGCTGAGGAGGCAAGATATTTCATATTTTAAGTTTCTATAATTTTTTTCTTGTTGTTTTTTTTATTTGGTTTTAATCTAATTTTTTTGTTGCAAAGGTCTTCCATGACGTCTTCAAGGATCTTTGTCTTCAGCGTCTTCAGGGATCATTGTCTTTAGCATCTTCAACATCCTCTGCTGTGACTTTCCAGGTATGTTTAACATTCTCCCTGTTATCTTGTAGGGAATTTATGCAGAAGAGAAATCATGTTATAAATAAGTGTATTCTCCCTATCAACAACACTTGTTGATATATTCTTACTTGATACGTCACTTAGCTTAGACCATTCATTTTTATTACCTTTAGAAGAAAGCCTACTTTAGGAATGAATGTTGGTTGGACAGGTTCAAACCAGCTCAGTCTTCCCTTTGACTGTAAAACCTTCAGGCTGCTTCATATATATTTATTATGAAAGATCGCAATAACCTCATTTTAGCAGGAATTTGGCCATTCAAACACACGTCCATTGACCACCAACCGTTGAAACATGTATCATATTATAAACGAATTACTATTTATCTAGCGAGAACGTCATTACATATATCATTCCTCATCCATATGAATGAGAGAGGCTCGGTAAGGAACATTGTTAGTATGAATCTTTTGTCGAAGTGTACGAAAAAATACCACTTTAGCTACGCATAACTTATAGCCCTAACGTCAAATATAGCTTCCAATATCTTCAGATCTGCAGTTAGATGATCAAGACAAATGCTACAAAAATCTAGATCTTTGCATACAAAGACATTAAGCAGTAAAAATAAGGTTTTGCTCCATACATCCAATAGACAAGACAAGAACAATATTTTTGAAAGAATTTTATATTATGGGCACCTGGGAAGAAAACAAGAAAGGTGTTTCCAATTATCCTCAATGGGATGGGTTCTTGAAAGTCCTCAGCACTTCAGATCTAGAATTTCTCTCTCTTGTTGGTGTAGAAAACCCAGAAAAACATAGGACTCAAAGGGAGCTCACAAAGAAAATAATGGAGAATGTGACAATGATAATGGCTCAAAGTTAGACCAAGAGTATAGATCCAGAGTGATCTAATAGGCAACAAAAGGTGACAAATGAATGGGAAAACCCTTCTATTTATAGCAAAATATTGGGTCATTCTAGATCTTGGTGCATGATTAAAATAATATTAACCAAATCTAGATCCACCTTTTATGGAATATTTTATTATATTTGTTGGAGGAAAAAGGTATTTGACTTGGGTCAAATCCCTTTATTTGTAAATAATAAATAAATAAATGATTTATTCATTATTTTAAGGAAGTGGTTGAATGATAATTAAATAAATAATGGTTTATTTAATTATTTATAAATGATTTAGTAATATTTAACAAGGAATATTATTTAAATAAGATTTAAATAATTATTCCTTGAAAATAATAAGATAAATAAGGATTTATCTAATTAATTTCCTTGTTTTGGGTTAAATATGACCTGGAATAATAATTAAATTATTGTTTAATTAATTATTCCATGAGGAAAATCAAAGAAATATAGATTTGTTTAATATTTCCAATTGGGGTTTCCTGTTTAGACCATAAACAACCTAATAAATGTGTTTTATTAAGTTATTTTACATAGTGAAAGAAATTTTACTTAGGGTAAAATTGGTCGTACATGGTGTACTTGGGTCCATCTAATGATAATAGGTTAGATGACCAAAAAATTGTGTAACAAACATGCAAAAAAAAAATGAATCAGTCTAACTGTATACGCTTTTTTGGCTCTTTGCTTTTTGGAAATGTATTGATAAGACTGTCAATTACTACAACATTGTAATAGAGTTTAATAAGGATAAGAATTTCAATTACTACAACTTTTTAATAGAGTTTAATAAGGATAAGACTGTATACTACTGCTATCTCTTTAAAATGTATATTCTTTTTTGGCTCTCTTCTTTTTGGAAATGTGTTGATAAGGCTGTCAATTACTACAAATTTTTAATAGAGTTTAATAAGGATAAGACTGTCAATTAATACAAATTTGTGATAGAGTTTAATAAGGATAAGACTGTCTATTACTACTATTTCTACTTTTCTTGGCTCTCTGCTTTATGTACAATGATTCATTCCATATTATTCATAGATCAAATGTCATTTAAATACAATATTTATCATAATGTAAAATGACTCATTCCATATTCATTTTTAGATTCAAGAGGAGCTGATTTATCATAATGTACAATGACTCATTCCATATTCATTT
This sequence comes from Pinus albicaulis, assembly GCA_034641835.2. Taxonomy (NCBI): domain Eukaryota; kingdom Viridiplantae; phylum Streptophyta; class Pinopsida; order Pinales; family Pinaceae; genus Pinus; species Pinus albicaulis. Next base: position 1,526,832,002 of record CM076570.1, on the reverse strand, counting down.
TTAGATTCAGGAGGAGATTTTGAGAATGTTATGATAATGCCAATAAAGAATGAGCTAGAATCATCTTCAACATCTATTAATTAGATATGAAAGTTTATAATACTACTGTGTACATTTGAGAATATTTTTGAACATGTTTATATAAATTATATATACATATGTACTTTTGTTTTCATAAATATTTTCATTAAAAAATGAACCCTTTAAAAGATGAACCTAGTTAATGTTGCTTCTTCATGAAGAAGACTACTTGATCTTTCAATTTGAATTTGATGATGGTCCTTTGTTATGCTTCTTGACTACTTCAAATTATTGACACAATCATATGATTCTTGTTACTCTTTTTATTTCTTCCTTATATTGTATTCTCCCCCATTAGATATTGTGTACTCTCCCACATAGATATTGTACTCAATTTCATAGGCTCTTCTTTCGAAGTCAAATAAGTGACAATAATTTACAAGAAATATCCCTAATTTGTTTCTCACATATTCAAATGCTTCTCTAGCATGAGGCTTTGTGGGTATGTATTCCATCTTCACTATTTTGTCAAAGACTTGTTGTGTGAGGATGTGGTACTTTATGATGATATGTTTAGTGATTGAAGGAAGTAGAATATTTTATTTTTGAAATTATTATTACACTTGTATTGAAACACTTAATAGATATATAGGTTCATTGAAATTTACCTTAATATCTTGTAGAGCCCATTTCATCCAAAACACTCAAAAAGAAGTAACTACTATGTATTCCACTTCTACTCTAGATAAAGAAATTAATGACTCTTTATTGCTTGACCATTAAACCAAAGACTCTTCCTAAGTAGAATTATACATTTTCCACTTGTACTTTTCATGTCATCCACACAAGCCTAGTTGAATCTCTATATGTTGTCAATGTAAATTTCTCACCTTTTGGGTACTATAGTCCATTGTTTGTAGTCTCTTTCAAGTATATTAATATTTGTTTGTTGGTAATAGATGACTTTCTCACCTTTTGGGTACTATAGTCCATTGTTTGTAGTATCTTTCAAGTATCTTAATATATGTTTGTTGGTAATAGATGACTCTATTTAGTTGTTGATTGAAATATTCCAACTAATATAAATTCCAAAATTATATCTAGTCTTTAAACCTTGTTATTTATATCAAGATTCCTATCATATAGATGTAAAGGTTATGATAAACCTCATTCATCACGCATCATCTTCACATAAATTTCATCCAATTGATATGGAGATTCACTTAGGTCATTCATCATCCATCATCTGCACATAACTTGAATTCCAAAATTATATCTAGTCTAAACCTTGTTATGTATGTCAAGCTTCCTATCATATAGATGTAAAGGTTATGATCAACATCACCTCATTCATCATCCATCATATACACATAACTTGCATCCAATTGATATGGAGATTCACTTAGGTCATTCATCATCCATCATTTGCACATAACTTGAATTCCAAAATTATATCTAGTCTAAACCTTGTTATGTATATCAAGCTTCCTATCATATAGATGTAAATGTTATTGTTAGTCATCAATATTTTTCACTTGTTAATGATGACTAGATCCATAGCTGAGTTTTCTAGAAGCTGATTTCCATATGTCAATTTGTCATCTAGAAAACCCTCATAAAACTTTTTTCGCCCTCCTACTTTTCAGTCCGCCCATGTCAAAGTCAAAACTCATTATCACTATCCTATCTAGCTTCAGCCCTACTGGTCTGCCCATCAGCTCTAAAAGGAAAATCCAAGTCTGTTTCAAAAGCCTCCCCTAAGTTAGGAAGTGGCGCTTTAAGGCATTTTACCTTTGGCAAACATCAAAAAGCCAAAAACCTCCATCTGACACAGAACATTCATGACAGACCTCCCATTCTGCAAATCAAGTTGATCACAGCCCTAAGTCGCGCCACTTACACACCCCTAGGTCTCAGCACTGCATAAACCACAGCCTCAAGCTGATTATTAGGTGTTTCACAGTGTTTTATGGTTTCTACAAAGACAGGAAATATAACTTCATCTCAGGAGAAAATTCTTGAATCTACATTTAGAAGAACAACTGCTTCTCAATGTAAGCATGAGCCTGAGATATATCTGCAAACAGAGAGTGACTCATCAAGACCTTGCAGCTTCCTTTCAGCATGAAAATCATAATAAGAGAAAGACACCTCTGTCACAGCAAACTGGTAATTTGTCATGGCCAAGAACCTCCTTCATTTACAAGCAGAGGGTTAGGGCGCCTCCTTCATCTACAAGCAGAGGGCGCTGGCCAATATTGACTTTAAGGATTGCAAAAGCCCAGGTTTGCTTTTTACTAAACAGTGAAACAATGACTCTAGGTTTTCCTGAGTGTAAGTGATGATCATAACAGGGTTAGAATCTGAAGTATGCAAGTTAAAGGGAAAACAGAGTTTTGATCTTGTAAAGGAGGTCATTTGGAGTTTTCAAATCATATGAATTGTTAAAACCTTAGAGAGACATATCATTAGTGAAAACAACTCTAATCATAAGCAGCCTGTTGTTTCAACAAGACCAAATTGAAGAAATGTTGACAAATCATGCCATTACCCAGGCAGAAGAAAAGGTGGTTGTTTTTCAAAAGGGTGCTAACCTCCATAGTCACAGAGATTATCTTTTAAATAATTTTTCATAAGTTGACCAAGGCAAATGGTGACATTTCAGTTCCCCTCAGCAAAGAGCAAGACAAGGAGACAAAGCTGACACCCTCGACTAGGGTTTTTCCTCAAGCACAATAGTGATTGCAAAAAGAGGTAAAAATATTAATGTTTCTTGTGTTTGCTCTGTTTACAGTCATATCCAAGAAAACCCTTGCTGTGGCAGCCTTATCAAACAATCTTCGGAGATTGCATATGAAGGGCCTCCTTCATTCATGAGCGTATACAAGGGCATTGACCTGCTTTTGAAAGACTGACACAAAGATGCAGAAGAGAGGTTGAAGAAGCAAGTAAAGACAAGAAGCTGGTTATGATTTAAGTGCTAAAAACCCTAGGACAGACATGCAAAGCTCATCAAAGAATGGCCTTATTGGAAGTAAATCCATTTATGGAGCAAGTGCCTTTTCAAAATAAGTTTGTCCTAAGTTGACAGTAAGAATCTGAGCCTGGTTTTCCCACGAGATACTGCAGCTAGTATATAGAGTTATTAAGTATAAAGGGATTTTGGACATACTCTCAGATTTCGAAGAGGTTTTCTAAACAATTACAAAACTGTCATTATAAAGATCAGAGATATCACATCAGCACTGGGAGCAGATGAAAGATTGTAAAAGAAATCACCTTCTTAGACAAAGGATGATCAAACTTGGGTGGGTGCAACTGCATTTTTGCACCTATATTCAAGATTCATTTCACAATGGGCATCATTAACTCCAAATCGAAATGTAAGTTTATGCTGCAAAAGGAAGAAAACATCCTCTTTCCAAATGACAAAGACAGGTATGCCTTTCAAGCACCAGAGGTATAAAAGATTTTGAAGTGGAAGTTAGGCTTCCTATTCAGCATAAAGGCATCATAAATAAATACAGAGGATTATAAGAGTACAAGAAAGATCATAATATGTGTTTTGAGTCCTAGGACTAGGTAAAGGTAATATGAGCATGCCACTGTCAAAAAGGAGGTCCCTTCACATTGTTACAACGGATGAAAGAGTTTAAGTGAATGCCACTGAAGCAGTGTACCCACAGTCAAAAAGAGGCTCAAATATCTGATCTTAGCAAATACAAAAGGATAGTAAAATTTGCATGGTTGTTGAATCATAATACCTCTGCCACAACAAAATTAGGGTTAAGGAGCGCCCGGGTAGTTTGTTTCAAAATTATTTTCTGATCAAACAGAGATGAGATTTACAAAATTGAGAGAGGTTTTTGTCCCTCATAGGTTAAAAAATAAAAACCTCCTTCATTTTCTACACAGGTATCATGGTTTGTGAGAAACGTGAAAACTTCATATGTCACGGGAAAATTTCTGCACCAGGATTCATCATTTTTGACCAGTGATGGGACAGTCAGATTTTGAACAACCAAATTGATTCCAAATGAAAAAATTAAAATTTTTATGGAAATTATACATCCATAAATTTCCTATGAGCCATCTCGGGCCAAATTCCGACAAAAGGAAGGCATCCAAAAGTAGCCTGCAATCAACGCTATGTTGTTCTGCACCAGCTTTCACCATTTTTGACCAGTGATGGGACAGTCAGTTTTTTAAGGATCAAATGGACACAAAATGAAAAAATTCAAGTTTTTCTAGAAATAATACTTCCACAGCTTTCCAAAAAGCCATCTCGCACCCAATTCCGACACCGGGAAGGCATTCAAAAATGGCCTACAAACAACTCGATGCATTTTTGCACCAGGATTCACCAGTTTTGACCAGTGTTGGGAAAATCAATTTTTGAAGGATCAAATGGACACCAAATGAAAAAATTAAAGTTTTTCTAGAAATTATACTTCCACAGCTTTCCAACGAGGCATCTCGCGCCCAATTCTGACACCGGGAAGGCCTTCAAAATGAACTGCAAACTTGCACGACACTCCTGGAAAAGTGCGCGACGCGCCTGTGCACAAAATTTACAAAGGAATGCACTGCTGCGCGACGCGCCTGTAGCAGCCCGTGGCACTCCTGTAGAAATGGTCAAAAAAATTACCTAAAAACCTTCCAAAGCTATTTCCAGAGCTGCTCAAAATTTTCAGTAATGAATGCCATTAAATTTTCAAGGTATTATATGATGCCTCATTTATGATTGTCAAATTTCTAAAGGGTAAAACAATATTGAAAGGTGTAAGTCAAGTTTCTTAAGAGAATGTTTTGAAGGAGAATTATAGTTGGTTGAGAGTGAAGGGTTGGTTCTAGCTTCAAAGAGCCTATAAACTGCCCTCACAACAATGCATCAACATACACCTGCAAGTCCAAAATACACAGTAGTGAAAGGCTCATAAAAAGTGTGAAAGTAACCCTACTATGATAAAACAAAGCCAACCTCTGTCATCATTTGCAGTGAAGAAAGCGGTGCTTGGAAGGGTTTGTAGTTTTGTTTAAAGATCAAGATTTGCAGTGTTTTATGTTGGCTATAGGTGGAACAGTAAATATGGTAAGTTTATATTGAGGTAGAAAAGCCAAGTAAACTGCCCTCAAAGAAATGATAAGAGATGAAGGGCACTGTGTTTTAAGCAGAAACTCAGTGTTTTAAAAAATTGAAACAGTGGCCCTATTTCCAACTGCAGTAATCATCCATATATCCTTTAGTTCATTTTTCAAAGTTTTCCTCGGTGTGGTGAAGAGTGAAATCAAGACTGTCTTTTCGACCATAAACAAATTTTAATATAGGAAGCTGAAAGTTGCCATTTGGAGGTATTGACAAAATTATGGGTGAAGATTGGTGAATGTAGGGGCAGTATCTTGATTAGGAGAGATGTTTGCTTGATACAAGGCTATTTTATTATCCTCAAAACACCTAGAGCCATGGCACCTTGCACTAACACAGTGATCTTTGACTGTGTTTCCTCAAAACACCTAGAGCCATGGCACCTTGCACTAACACAGTGATCTTTGACTGTGTTTTTACATTTTGGTTGACACTGTGCTTATCATTAAGATTATTTGTTGAATGACATGCAGAGGGAGAAACACAGTATTTGGAAAGGTAAAACAATGACCTAATCTCATGAACAGTGATCGCTGTATAAATGTTTTTGATTAAAAAAAAACATCTTTGTGGGGTAAAAAGGGGCAAATAACCACTGTTGATTCCTTTGTTCTATAAAGCAAAATCAGTGAGTAAAGCCCCTGGCATTTAGAAGTGTGTTTATCAAACTGGAGCAAAGGACAGTAAAGGGAGGACAGTGTTTTTCTTAAAGGAAGTTTGTTGGTTGCAAGACCTTGACTGCCACCTTAAAGAAACCTCTCAAACTTTGTCACCTAGTCCTATAACAGTGGATTTGGGCTGAATAAGATATACTCTGGTTGACTGTTCTCGTTTTGATTAAATTTGCTGGTAAAGGGCATACAAGGACAAAACTGTATTTTGAAGCTCAGAAGATTGTATTTTTACTTTTGTCCACCCACAGGAAGGTGTCTTCACCATGTTTTCTTTGACATTGACTGTATATGTCATTATGAGTATTTTCTGAGTCATATACAAAAGCAAGAAGAAGGTTTTGTTTCAAAGAGACAAGGCTTTATATCAAAGGAAAGGCGTGGTTTTGAAAAGACAGGGTCTCCATTTTAAACAGGAGTTTTGATTGTGGGAAAGGGATAAACTCCTACAGGTTTTGTTAAACTGTTTGAATCATTATTCAAAAAAACTCTGTCACCTTGTTCCATAACAGTAAGATTGACTGTATGCCCACACTGGAGGTTGACTATATATGTGGTATGATTTTGTTTGATGGAGTATAAGAGCTTATTTGGTAAGTTGATATTCATATAGAGAAAAGGTTTTCTACAAAGACAAAGGTGTTACCTTGATAAGAGCCCTTGTTTATTTTGAAAAGAGAAAACTCTTACAGCCTCTGCTTAAAACTTTAGAGCTTGTTTAACTCTGTCACCTCTGTTCTCTAACTGTGAATTTGACTGTATACTTACACTGAGGGTTGATTGCAGAAGCCATAAGTCTGTTGATTCATTGGCACACTAGGAAAGGCAGTTTTGTAATGATTGAAAAGTCTACCTTTGGACAAAGATAAAATGTGTTGGTCGAGCTCCAAACATCACAGAGCAAGGTGATTTTGACACTTCACACAGCAAATTTCACCTAACAGTCTGTCCTTCATTCCACTATATAGTTTCTTATTGAAAAGGTCTGCTAGCTAAGGTACATTAAAGGTGGAAAGGCCACTGTTTAGAAGAGAAAGGGTTTTTGTATTGTAAGGAAACTTGTTGCAATCATCCAAATTACATTGTTTCTCTATCAAAACAGTGAAGTGACACAGTTTGGCTCCAAGAAGGCAGTTTAAGGACAGTGAGGCAGTTTGTCTCTTCAAAAGAACATTTAGGTCAAAATGCCTCCAAGGAAAGACAACAGGAGCAGCATGACAGTGATAAATATGAGCAGCAGCAGGAAAAAGAGGGGAAGAGTGCTGAACAGCAGTAACTCAGTAGTGATAAACAGCAGTTTCAAGAAGCGCCCGGCACGGAAAGAGGAGAAAGGCATATCAGCACTTGATAGTTTTGCCTCAGCTTCGGAGCATGTTGCTAGGGACCCTTGAGGGTCATGCGTGCCATTTTTGGGCCCATTTCGACAACTTTTTGTTTTTTGGCATTTTTTTAGTTTTTGGTCGAAAACTCATAATTTCGCCATTTCAGTTTGAGGATTTTCCAAGAGATGAGGATGATACCAGTTGATGGAATATTTTCATGATCAGGTCCTCAACGATTTTCAGAGCATTTGGAGATCATTCGCCCCCTCAAATTGGCGAAAAATGCTCACTTTTTGCACATTTTGCCCGGCATATAAGCACTCTGCTATTTCCTGGCTTTTTACACACATGTACAGATTTGGAAGACTTCTAGATATCAGATTGAGATGATTTCAGTTGCGCCGGAAATTAGACATAGAAAGCTTTCCAACGAGCCATCATGAGCCTCGTTTCGACACCGGGAAGGCTGCCAAATGTTTCCGGCAATTCAGGGGACCTTTTCTTGATATAAATTTGAAATATTTTTGTAATTTTTGAACCTAAAAAATCTGCTTTTTCCAAATGTGCGTTTAGCTATTTTTGCACTTGGAAAATGTTGCAAAGTCAATATAATTTCTGTTTTTAGCATTTTTTAGATATTTTATGGGATAGCTAGTTGCACCATGAGGTTTTCCTCACTCAAGCCTATTTACTCCAAGGGCTTCATTGTAAAACAAGGCTGAACTTGAGAGAAGAATCAATATATTGGTCATATGAGCTTTGAAGAACATACTTGTGTTATGATTTTGGACTGCCTCTTGGATGCTTTTGATGAATGATGAAGGATTGGTGATGGATTCCATGACATGGTAGAATGGTATAGTGTTTCTTGCTTTGTTGTTCTCTTCTAGTTTTCATTCATGATACATGCTTCTTGCTGCTATAGATCAGTAGAGATTAATTTTGAGATATGCCCATGGAGGCACCTCAAATTCCTGAATCTTCATAGCTTTATGTTTTCTTCTTCCTTAGTTGTACTAAAGAATTCTTAACTGCTCTTTGGTAACTCAAGGATACTGTTTGTTAGTTTTATTCATAAGTTCTATGCATGTTGAGTAGGATGTATGGTGTGCCCTGCTTACCTATAAGCTGTCCATAGTTCTGTCCATGAAACTATCTCTTTGACTGATTAGTTTATCATCTTGTTGAACCAAAGAGGCCTAGTCCCGATCTAGCCCTTTGCCTAAAACTATGAAAGCTTGTTTGTCCAAGTGCCCAATAACTTAAAGACTGTGTTTAGGTGTTCCGGCATAGTTTTATGAGTTGTTAGTCCTTCTTATGTGTTTTCCCCAAAGTCTGATAGCCATTTCCCAAAGTTAGAGGGTCTTATACTTCTATGCATGGCTGGAATGTTTGATTTCTATGTATTAATTAGCTCATAGTTACACTTAGCATGATTAATGGCTTTCTATAACATGTTTATGTCTGCTATCAACTAGTTACACTTGAAATCCCTCGTCTTTCACAAACTTGATGTCCATTTACTCCATTTTGCCCAAAGATCCTTTCTACCTTGAATCAAATCAGCCCTACAGCAGCCTTACATCATCATCTTATAGCTTCCTTGACCTGTTTGACCCCATAGCCCAGTTGATCTAACTTCTTGTTATCCATTTTTATATCTTTGATCAGTTTTATCCCTCACAAACTTAAAAAAACCAAAAATCAAAAACTCACTTCATAACTAGCCTAATATCAGAACACCATAAGCAAACACACTGACATATTTTACACATATAGAGAGAGCCCTCTCTGAGTCCAGGAAGGCTAGGTCCTTGGGCTCCAAAGCTTGGTTTGATGTTACATCGTCATTTGGCTCACCAATCGGCCAAATCACGGGACCCTAACATAATGGCGATCACGGTGGGACTTTGAGTTAGTGACAATCTAAGGACACCTTATAACTCTATAAGTCCCTTACTTTCAAGAATACCTACCAGTGAGCCACCTCATCTCCACCCTAACATAATGGCGATCACGGTGGGACTTTGAGTCAAAACATCCTAGGTATCCCTTAGGAACTCTCAAAATCTCAGTCAAACTTAGAAGAGTAGAATCTGGTTGTCTCACCATCCTAGCAAAATGATGACTCAGTTGTAGGACACTCTTCCAAACCTTGTAGGCACATAAACACAAAAAACCCCAAAACACTCCTTTAGATTTGCTTTTGACAGTACTGGTGGTGGACCATACAAGTATACCTCAAAACAACTGACATTCCACCTGGCGACTCCACTAACCTTTAGTAGGCCTTACTATTTTATCAAACTCTAGGTTACTATCCAATAGACCTATCACATCGCTCACTAACATAGCGGGAGATGGTGGGACACTGAGTACATGATAGTCTAGAAGATTCTCATAAACTCTTCGGTCCTTTAGATACTTAAACAAGCAAGCAGTCCATAGACCCATTTTTAGAGTAAACTCTTTTTGTTCTCATCACCCTAGCAAAGTGTTGAAACAAGTCTAGGATACTTTAAACCATAGGCTGCACATAAAACTCAGAAAATCCAAAAACATTCCTAGATTAGTTACTGGTGGTGGACCATAGCTGTCTTCACAAAAACAACCCAGTTCCACCTGGTGACTCCACTAATCCATCCCTTTTATTTTGACCATCCTTCACCTCAGTAGAACTTTAGAGAAACCACTCATTCAGAACATTCACCAATATCATTCTCTCTAAACTCTAGATCCAAAATCTGGCTTCACGAAGAATTAAAACCAGATCCCATCCAGACCCAAACCCTCCTATCATAGTAGATGACCCAGAGAAGATCCTATGGCAAGCTTCCGAAGCTGACCATCTAGCTACTGGTAGATCCATCCGTAAAACAAGATCAGTACCTAAACCTCTCACTATCCTACCAGATTCACCTTTTGAATTAGAGTCGTCAAAAACTCTTTTCAGAAGTAGATCTCATAGTAAGATAAACTTTGACGATCTTGAAAACCCTATACCAATCACATAGCCATAGTAAAGAAGCCTCACCTTCCACCCCTCCCGACTTTCAGCTTCTCCATCACTTTGGCTCCTACCATCCCAGATCTGCCCAAAACCAGATCACTAGTCCAAGTTCATCCGCCACACCTGTTCAAACCACCTCCGCTCATCCCACTAGTCCTCATCTTGTACATCATCCATTAGCTCCCGTCATGGTAGCCTGGTACGCACCTTTGGTGTTGCCACTGCCTTTGGCTCCTCTCCCAAATAAATATCAAGACAAAATCCCACACTTTACGGGAGAAGACACCACCACAGCTCAACAACATGTAAGTAGGATTAGCGATGCTTTTGAATACATGGAAGTACACGACGAAACTGTCAGAATGAGAATATTCGCCCAAAGCCTGGGTGGAGAACCCAAAACATGGTTTAAAAGCTTGCCTCCAAATAGCATCCACAACATCCTAGAACTCTGCCAAGTCTTCATGAACAAGTGGGAAGTCCGAAGGAACCCTATTCAAATCCTGTCAGAATATAACAACTTAAAACGGGAAAATGGGGAAAGTGTCCAGGCATACTGCACTAGGTTCAACAGTGTGTATAACGCCCTCCCACCTCATTTCAAAACCCCACTTGGTTTAGTCTTGGTGAAATTCCCCGAGGGTTTTGATCCAGACATGACATATCATCTGAGAGACAAGGATCCCCCTACCCTAGAGGAAATGTAACAAATAGCCATAAAAACAGAAGCCAACTTAGCAGAAAAAAGAGCCAGGACTAGATTAGAAGGGAAAATCCCATATAGAGATAAGGTCTCCACTTCATCTCCTTCCCTAGATCCTAGAATAGATGGCCTGATAAAATCCATGACAAAGATGTGGAAAAAAATGAGTGAAAAAGTGCCTCCTAGGGACAACCAACCAAACCCTCAAAACCGGAAACAAGGCTTTAGAAAATATCAGTCTCAAAATAAACCAAGAGGAAATGATCAGCAGATCAGACCATCCTTCAGTGAGAATTATGTTGATGAAGAGAATAAGGATACCGCACCCATTGATGAAAATCATTGGAAACTCATAGGTTCTGATAACGAGAGTAAGGTTTACCTCACAACAGAAGAGCAAGAGTTATGCTCCCCAAGTCAGGACGAAACCGACTATGAAGATCTCGAAGATCCTGCCATAGATTTTCAGAATGCCATTATAGAAGCTCATAGGCAGTATAACCTTAGAAGCAGAAAAAACCAAGACCACTCCAAGAAGAGTAGCCCTGACACTGCTAAAACCTCTGACACCATCCTTTAAAAAGCCATGGATAGCAACAAAATTATGGCTAAGAAAATTGACCAAAACAAAGATAAAGCTATTCAAACAAGTCTTAGCTCGGATACTCCTAGTACCTCCACAAAGACTCCCGAGGCGACTGTGTCAAACAAGGTCTCAAACCAGAATCGACAAATTAAAAGCATAGAAAAGGTCATGTCCAAAAAAGCTGAAACAAATCTGCCCAAACTACCAACTCCTTTTAGTTTCGAAGGGGAAGTTTCCGAAATAAAAATTACCATACCCCTTACTGAGTTAATAACTGTAGATAGGTATAGATCTCAAATTTTCAAAGTTTTTGACATAGGGAGCGAGGCAGATACTTTAAATCTAACTGAAAACAAACCCGAGCTCTTATTCGACCCGAAAATAGAAGGTCAATACCAAGAAGGATCTGTTTCTCCTTCCTATGTGAGCCTGAACATACGGGACAAGATATTACATAATGCCATGTTAGATTCTGGTACCTCCCATAACCTCATGCCTAAAGCAGTCATGGAAAACCTGGGACTAGAAGTAACTCAACCTCTGGTAACTCAAGCAGTCATGGAAAACAATACTCCCATTTATTCCACTCTTTCCAATTTAGATTATTTTATCTTATACAATGAAAGTGATATAAACAAGCAGATAATGGAAAAGGAAGAAGCTCTCAAACCATCAGAAATGCATTTTCCGTTATTAGATGCAGAAACTAATAACCAAAACTTCTCTAATCTTTCTCCTGTTAATCCTGCATATCATAAGTCAGAAAACAGATTTGCAAATCAAGTTGAAGAAATGCAATCTGATATTCCAATGTGCATGGTTGATGACATTTCTTATGTTAATGATTCTCCAAGGTTTGATCAATATGTTGATGATTGTGATTTCCAAATAGAAACTAACTTTGCAGAACACTCAGCTTTTGATTTTTGGGAGGAAGCTCACTTTCATAAACTTGAGAAAAGTGAGCAGCCATTACAGGTCATCTATGACACTGATGAGGAGAGCATTGAGATTTTAGAAGTAAGTGAAGAGTCTCGGACTCTTTGCTCCACTTCATTTCAGTCCATCAGAGATAACAGTCACATAATTGGAAATCAGCAGTTCTTTAGCTTTGATGATAAGGTTGAGGAAGATGGTGAAATTCTTGAGCATGTTGTAAATGAGAAGCCTTTTCCTGAAATGGTCGAAGAAATCATTTTGGACATGGAATATTCCTTAACTCCAAATTTGCAGCCACCAAGTTCCATTGAGTTACAAATTGCAGATGAAGAAGGAGAGGTTGACAAACACATGAGAGTTGTCACACTGTCCTTTGAAGATAATTTGCTGTCAAAGTGTATCCCTACTCATCGACCTGATAACCTTCACACAGTTTTCAGCCCGCCCTATCAAAACACATCAGCTTGGATTGAAAAATACACTGCAAGATATGATGAGTCTGACAGTTCTAATGATCATGAGCAAGGGGAAGATTTGCTTTACCGGGAGAGTCCCAAATATAGTCAAGTGGAAGAAAGAGTAGTCCTGAATGAAGCCTATATCTCAAATCCTCTAGATCAGGTACTATTCCAAGATCCATTTGTTGTTTTCCTTGAGAAGTCTGAAAGAGTAATCCTGAATGAAGCCCATATCTCAAAACCCCTAGATAAGGTATTATTCCAAGATCTATTTGTTGTTTTCCTTGAGAAGTCTGAAAGAATAATCCTGAATGAAACCTATATCTCAAATCCTCTAGATCAGATATTATTCCAAGATCCATTTGTTGTTTTCCTTGAGAAGTCTGAAGGAGTAGTGGGTTCTATCATGAACAATTTTCTGCCTAGAATGGGGAAAAACTTACACACTACTGTCCGAAAACAAACCAAGTGGGAGTGGCCTTTTCATTATTTCTGCATCATAAAAGAACTAAACCAAAATGACCCATGTGAGCATCTACTTGACTGGTTGCATTGGAAAGAAGAGTTCACCAAGTGTATGTTATGTACAGTTTAAGATAGAATAGATAAACAGTTGTAGAAAATAAGCTTAGTCTTGTGAGCACCTTTTTCATTTATAGTTTGTTTGAAGAAAAAAAAGAAAAAGAGGGCAGTTTCTAAAAAGCAGTAGTAAAGCCCCATGTTCCAAAAAATAGTCCTTCGGAAAGCGAGCAAGTCTAAATGCCGCTACTAGTACTTCAATGTCTTGTTCAGCTATCTAGCCTAATCATAGCTGAGCATGTTTAAATTTATTTGTTGATAAGTTAGTGAGTGCAAAAGATAGTCAACATTGTGTAAGATTGACTTATCACAGAGCTTAGATTAGGGAGAGATTCTGGTTCCACATGCCTAAAATAGAACCAAAGAGAGAAGCGAGGGATGAAAAATACATTGTACATCTTAGCCCCGCTTGTCTAGTTTTCCTTTGTTGCAAAATAATATTTGTGTGCAGCTTGTCTTTTATGCCGCAAATGCATGACAAATTAGACCGTCTAATCCTGATTTGATCATTTTAAATTTCATGTTTTAGATTAGAGAATAAAATCCTGTCAAACTGCTTAATCTTGACAGTTGATCTAAGCATAGGTAGAGTAATGAAGGAGTCCATCAGCTTAATCTGAACTCCCGGCAGATATAAGAGTAGAAATAGATAGGTTCATTTTGAAAAAAGAAAAATATACTTTGTCAAAAGGCTGCTAGTTCAAATGCGCCAAAGAGAAGAAAAAATGTTAGGAAAGATAGTGGGGTAGGTAGAAGTATCATTGATGTTAACCATGCTGTCACTTTTCAGAAATAACATCAAAGAAGGGTGAATTTTTGCGCCAATGGATAACGCACTGGTCTTCATAACGAAAAATCTGAATTCTGGACACCTCCTGACGAGGAGCTGCCCTCCCCAAATGGAGCCACTGTTAGTCATCAGTATTTTTCACTTGTTAATGATGACTAGATCCATAGCTGAGTTTTCTAGAAGCTGATTTCCATATGTCAATTTGTCATCTAGAAAACCCTCATAAAACTTTTTTCGCCCTCCTACTTTTCAGTCTGCCCATGTCAAAGTCAAAACTCATTATCACTATCCTATCTAACTTTAGCCCTACTGGTCTACCCATCAGCTTTAAAAGGCAAATCCAAGTCTGTTTCAAAAACCTCCCCTAATTTAGGAAGTGGCGCTTTAAGGCATTTTACCCTTGGCAACCATCAAAAGGCCAAAAAACCTCCATCTGATACAGGCCAATCATGACAGACCTCCCACTCTGCAAATCAAGTTGATCACAGCTCTAAGTCGCGCCATTTACACACCCCTAGGTCTCAGCACTACATAAACCACAGTCTCAAGCTGATTATTAGGTGTTTTACAGTGTTTTATGGATTCTACAAAGACAGGAAATATAACTTCATCTCAGGAGAAAATTCTTGAATCTACATTCAGAAGAACAGCTGCTCCTCAATGTAAACATGAGCCTGAGATATATCTGCAAGACAGAGAGTCACTCATCAAGACCTGCAGCTCCCTTTCAGCATGAAAATCACAGTAAGAGAAAGACACCACTGTCACAGCAAACTGGTAATTTTTCATGGCCAAGAACCTCCTTCATTTACAAGCAGAGGGTTAGGGCGCCTCCTTCATCTACAAGCAGAGGGTGCTGGCCAATATTGACTTTAAGGATTGCAAAAGTCCAGGTTTTCTTTTTACTGAACAGTGAAACAGTGACTCTAAATTTTCTGAGTATAAGTGATGATCATAACAGAGCTAGAGTCTGAAGTATGCAAGTTAAAGGGAAAACAGAGTTTTGGTCTTGTAAAGGAAGTCATTTGAAGTTTTCAAATCATATGAATTGTTAAACCTTAGAGAGGCATATCATTAGTGAAAACAATTCTAATCATAAGCAGCCTGTTGTTTCAACAAGACCAAATTGAAGAAATGTTGACAAATCATGTCATTACACAGGCAGAAGAAAAGGTGGTTGTTTTTCAAAGGGTGCTAACCTCCCTACTCACAGAGATTATCTTTCAAATAATTTGTCATAAGTTGACCAAGGCAAATGGTGACATTTCAGTTCCCCTCAGCAAAGAGCAGTGCAGTGAGACAGTGACACCTTGACTAGGGTTTTTTTGAAGAACAGAAGTGATTGCAGGCAGAGGTAAAATTATTAATGTTTTCAAGTTTGTTTGCTTACCATCATATCCAAGAAAAATCCTTGTCAAGCATGTTTATCAAACAATCTTCAGATATTTCGCCAAGTGAGAGGCCTCCTTCATTCATGAGCAGATGGCCAAGGCATTGAATGTTTTTAAAAGACTGATTGGTCAAAGATGCAGGGAGAAAGAGGTTGAAAAAGCAAGTAAAGACAGAAGCTGGTTATGATTTAAGTGCTAAAAACCCTAGGACAGACATGCAAAGCTGATCAAAGAATGGCCTTATTGGAAGTAAATCCATTTATGGAGCAAGTGCCTTTTCAAAATAAGTTTGTCCTAAGTTGACAGTAAGAATCTGAGCCTGGTTTTCCCATGAGATACTGCATCTAGTATATAGAGTTATGAAGTATAAAGGGATTTTGGACATACTCTCAGATTTCGAAGAGGTTTTCTAAACAAGTACAAAACTGTCATTATAAAGATCAGAGATATCACATCAGCACTGGGAGCAGATGAAAGATTGTAAAAGAAAGCACCTTCTTAGACAAAGGATGATCAAACCTAGGTGGGTGCAATTGCATTTTTGCACCTATAGTCAAGATTCATTTCACAATGGGCATCATTAACTCCAAAGCGAAATGTAAGTTTATGCTGCAAAAGGAAGAAAACATCCTCTTTCCAAATGAAAAAGACAGGTATGCCTTTCAAGCACCAGAGGTATAAAAGATTTTGAAGTGGTAGTTAGGCTTCCTATTCAGGATAAAGGCATCATAAATAAATACAGAGGATTATAAGAGTACAAAAAAGATCATAATATGTGTTTTGAGTCCTAGGACTAGGTAAAGGTAATATGAGCATGCCACTGTCAAAAAGGAGGTCCCTTCACAAATTGTTACAACGGATGAAAGAGTTTAAGTGAATGCCATTGAAGCAGTGTACCCACAGTCAAAAAGAGGCTCAAATATCTGATCTTAGCAAATACAAAAGGATAGTAAAATTTGCATGGTTGTTGAATCATAATACCTCTGCCACAACAAAATTAGGGTTAAGGAGCGCCCGGGCAGTTTGTTTCAAAATGATTTTCTGATAAAAAAGAGATGATATTTACAAAATTGAGAGAGGTTTTTGTCCCTCATAGGTTCAAAAATAAAAACCTCCTTCAGTTTCTACACAGGTATCATGGTTTGTGAGAAACATGAAAAATTCAGATGTCACGGGAGAATTTCTGCACCAGGATTCATCATTTTGACCAGTGATGGGACAGTCAGATTTTGAACAACCAAATTGACTCCAAATGAAAAAATTCAAATTTTTATGGAAAATAGACTTCCATATCTTTCCGATGAGCCATCTCGGGCCAAATTCCGACAAAAGGAAGGCATCCAAAAGTAGCCTACAATCAACGCTATGTTTTTCTGCACCAGCATACACCATTTTTGACCAGTGATGGGACAGTCAGTTTTTGAAGGCTCAAATGGACACAAAATGAAAAAATTAAAGTTTTTCTGGAAATAATACTTCCACATCTTTCCAACGAGCCATCTCGCGCCCAATTCCGACACCGGGAAGGCATTCAAAAATGGTCTACAAACAGCTCGATGCATTTCTGCACCAGGATTTACCAGTTTTGACCAGTGTTGGGAAAATCAATTTTTTAAGGATCAAATGGACACCAAATGAAAAAATTAAAGTTTTTCTAGAAAGTAGACTTCCACAGCTTTCCAACGAGCCATCTCGCGCCCAATTCCGACACCGAGAAGGCCCTCAAAATTAACTGCAAACTTGCGCGACTCGCCTGGAAAAGTGCGCGACGTGCCTGGAGCGAAAAATACAAAGGGCCATAACTAAGGTGCGACGTGCCTGTAGCAGCCTGTGGCACTCCTGTAGAAATGGTCAAAAAATTTACCTAAAAAATTTCCAAAGCTATTTCCAGAGCTGCTCAAACTTGTCAGTAATGAATGCCATCAAATTTTCAAGGTATTCTATGATGCCTCATTTATGATTGTCAAATTTCTAAAGGGTAAAGCAATATTGAAAGGTGTAAGTCAAGTTTCTTAAGATAATGTTTTGAAGGAGAATTATAGTTGGTTGAGAGTGAAGGGTTGGTTCTAGCTTCAAAGAGCCTATAAACTGCCCTCACAGCAATGCATCAACATACACCTGCAAGTCCAAAATACACAGTAGTGAAAGGCTCATAAAAAGTGTGAAAGTAACCCTACTATGATAAAACAAAGCCAACCTCTGTCATCATTTGCAGTGAAGAAAGCGGTGCTTGGAAGGGTTTGTAGTTTTGTTTAAAGATCAAGATTTGCAGTGTTTTATGTTGGCTACAAGTGGAACAGTAAAGATGGTAAGTTTATATTGAGGTAGAAAAGCCAAGTAAACTGCCCTCAAAGAAATGATAAGAGATGAAGGGCACTATGTTTTAAGCAGAAACTCAGTGTTTAAAAAAATTGAAACAGTGGCCATATTTCCAACTGCAGTAATCATCCATATATCCTTTAGGTCATTTTTCAAATTTTTCCTCGGTGTGGTGAAGAGAAAAATCAAGACTGTCTTTTCGACCATAAACAAATTTTAATATAGGAAGCTGAAAGTTGCCATTTGGAGGTATTGACAAAATTATGGGTGAAGATTGGTGAATGTAGGGGTAGTATCTTGATTAGGAGAGATGTTTGCTTGCTACAAGGCTATTTTATTATCCTCAAAACACCTAGAGCCATGGCACCTTGCACTAACACAGTGATCTTTGACTGTGTTTTTACATTTTGGTTGACACTGTGCTTATCATTAAGATTATTTGTTGAATGGCATGCAGAGGGAGAAACACAATATTTGGAAAGGTAAAACAATGACCTAATCTCATGAACAGTGATCGATGTATAAATGTTTTTGATTAAAAAAAAAAACATCTTTGTGGGGTAAAAAAGGGCAAATAACCACTGTTGATTCCTTTGTTCTATAAAGCAAAATCAGTGAGTAAAGCCCCTGGCATTTAGAAGTGTGTTTATTAAACTGGAGCAAGAGGGACAAGAAAGGGAGGGAAAAGGCTTGCTTAAAGGAAGTTTGTTGCTGCAAGAGACCTGATCGCTGTACCTTAAAGAAAACTCTCAACTTTGAGACCTAGTCCTATAATGGGATAAAGGGCCGAATAAGATAATTCGGTTGACTCGTTCTCGTTTTGATTAAATTTGTCGTAAAGGGCATAAGGACAAACCCATTTTTAGCTCGAAGATTGTATTTTTACTTTTGTCTACCCACAAGAAGGTGTCTTCACCATGTTTTCTTAGACTTGACTGTGTATGTCATTATGAGTATTTGCTGATTCATATACAAAAGCAAGAAGAAGTTTTTGTTTTAAAGAGACAAGGCTTTATATCAAAGGAAGGGCGTGGTTTTGAAAAGACAGGGTATCCATTTTAAACAGGAGTTTTGATTGTGGGAAAGGGATAAACTCCTACAGGTTTTGTTAAACTGTTTGAAGCATTCTTCAAAAAAACTCTGTCACCTTGTTCCATAACAGTGAGATTGACTGTATGCCCACACTGGAGGTTGACTATATATGTGGTATGATTTTGTTTGATGGAGTATAAGAGCTTATTTGGTAAGTTGATATTCATATAGAGCAAAGGTTTTCTACAAAGACAAAGGTGTTACCTTGATAAGAGCCCTTGTTTATTTTGAAAAGAGAAAACTCTTACAGCCTCTGCTTAAAACTTTAGAGCTTGTTTAACTCTGTCACCTCTGTTCTCTAACTGTGAATTTGACTATATACTTACACTGAGAGTTGATTGCATAAGCCATAAGTCTGTTGATTCATTGGCACACTAGGAAAGGCAGTTTTGTAATGATTGAAAAGTCTACCTTTGGACAAAGATAAAATGTGTTGGTCGAGATCCAAACATCACAGAGCAAGGTGATTTTGACACTTCACACAGCAAATTTCACATAACAGTCTGTCCTTCATTCCACTATATAGTTTCTTATTGAAAAGGTCTGCTAGCTGAGGTACATTAAAGGTGGAAAGGCCACTGTTTAGAAGAGAAAGGGTTTTTGTATTGTAAGGAAACTTGTTGCAATCATCCAAATTACATTGTTTCTCTATCAAAACAGTGAAGTGACACAGTTTGGCTCGAAGAAGGCAGTTTAAGGACAGTGAGTCAGTTTGTCTCTTCAAAAGCACATTTAGGTCAAAATACCTCCAAAGAAATATAATAAGAGCAGCATGACAGTGATAAATATGAGCAGCAGCAGGAAAAAGAGGGGAAGAGTGCTGAACAGCAGTAACTCAGTAGTGATAAACAGCAGTTTCAAGAAGCGCCCGGCACGGAAAGAGGAGAAAGGCATATCAGCACTTGATATTTTGGCCTCAGCTTCGGAGCATGTTGCTAGGGACCCTTGAGGGTCATGCGTGCCATTTTTGGGCCCATTTCGATAACTTTTTGTTTTTTGGCATTTTTTGAGTTTTTGGTCGAAAACTCATAATTTCGCCATTTCAGTTTGAGGATTTGCCAAGGGATGAGGATGATACCAGTTGATGGCATATTTTCATGATCAGGTCCTCGGCGATTTTCAGAGCATTTGGAGATCATTTGCCCCCTCAAATTGGCGAAAAATGCTCACTTTTTGCACATTCTGCCCGGCATATAAGCACTCTGCTATTTCCTGGCTTTTTACACACAGGTACAGATTTGGACGACTTTTAGGTATCAGATTGAGATGATTTCAGTTGCGCCGGAAAGTAGACATAGAAATCTTTCCAACGAGCCATCATGAGCCTCGTTTCGACACCGGGAAGGCTGCCAAATGTTTCCGGCAAGTGAGGGGACCTTTTCCTGATATAAATTTGAAATATTTTTGTAATTTTTTAACCTCAAAAATCTGCTTTTTCCAAATGTGCGTTTAGCTATTTTTTCACTTGGAAAATGTTGCAAAGTCAATATAATTTCCGTTTTTAGCATTTTTTAGATATTTTATGGGATGTTTTGTGCCTTGGGCTTTGCAAAGCCTCAAGGACAAGTTTAGATATTTTGATTAGGCCAATGGGATAGCTAGTTGCACCATGAGGTTTTCCTCACTCAAGCCTATTTATTCAAAGGGCTTCATTGTAAAACAAGGCTGAAATTGAGAGAAGAATCAATATATTGGTCATATGAGCTTTGAAGAACATACTTGTGTTATGATTTTGGACTGCCTCTTGGATGCTTTTGATGAATGATGAAGGATTGGTGATGGATTCCATGACATGGTAGAATGGTATAGTGTTTCTTGCTTTGTTGTTGTCTTCTAGTTTTCATTCATGATACATGCTTCTTGCTGCTATAGATCAGTAGAGATTAATTTTGAGATATGCCCATGGAGGCACCTCAAAATTCCTGAATCTTCATAGCTTTATGTTTTCTTCTTCCTTAGTTGTACTAAATAATTCTTAACTGCTCTTTGGTAACTTAAGGATACTGTTTGCTAGTTTTATTCATAAGTTCTATGCATGTTGAGTAGGATGTATGGCGTGCCCTACTTACCTATAAGCTGTCCATAGTTCTGTCCATAAAACTATCTCTTTGACTGATTAGTTTATCATCTTGTTGAACCAAGGAGGCCTAGTCCCGATCTAGCCCTTTGCCTAAAACTATGAAAGCTTGTTTGTCAAAGTGCCCAATAACTTAAAGACTATGTTTAGGCGTTCCGGCATAGTATTTTGAGTTGTTAGTCCTTCTTATGTGTTTTCCCCAAAGTCTGATAGCCATTTCCCAAAGTTAGAGGGTATTATACTTCTATGTATGGCTGGAATGTTTGATTTCTATGTATTAATTAGCTCATAGTTACATTTAGCATGATTAATGGCTTGCTATAACATGTTTATGTCTGCTATCAGCTAGTTACACTTGAAATCCCTCGTCTTTCACAAACTTGATGTCCATTTACTCCATTTTGCCCAAATATCCTTTCTACCTTGAATCAAATCGGCCCTACAATAGCCTTACATCATCATCTTATAGCTTCCTTGACCTATTTGACCCCATAGCCCAGTTGATCTAACTTCTTGTTATCCATTTTTATATCTTTGATCAGTTTTATCCCTCACAAACTTAAAAAAACCAAAAATAAAAAACTCACTTCATAACTAGCCTAATATCAGAACACCATAATCAAACACACCGACATCTTTTACACATATAGAGAGAGCCCTCTCTGAGTCCAGGAAGGCTAGGTCCTTGGGCTCCAAAGCTTGGTTTGATGTTACATCGTCATTTGGCTCACCAATCGGCCAAATCACGGGACCCTAACAGTTATGATCAACATCACCTCATTCATCATTCATCATATGCACATAAATTGCATCCAATTGATATGGAGATTCACATAGGTCATTCATCATCCATCATTTTCACATAACCTACATGTTATGTGCATCCAATTGATATTCAAAATGTATATAGTATTTAGAAACAAAAATTAATTTGATACAAAACATAGGTTTGAACCAATTATATAGTTTTTTAGTTTCATATCCATGTTCTCAAACAATGAGAGAGAAAACACCTTTTATATCCAACATGTAAAACACAAATTAGCCATAAAAGTTTCCCATTGAAACCAAAAGTGATTTGATACAAAACATAGGTTTTAACCTAATCTAGTAAATGCCCCTACATTCAATTTCTAGAATAGATATAATTAGAAGTTTTTCATTTTCATATCCATGGTATTTCTATTGGAAAAGTCTGTAAAGGGCCAGGTAGCCTCTGGATCTCATCTTTTATGAAAGGTGACATATCTAGTAAATGCCCCTATAGTCAATCTCTGGAATAGATCTCAATGTCCCTACAGTAAATGCCCCTATATTCAACATGTATATAGTATTTAGAAAAAAAATTAATTTGATATAAAACATAGGTTTTAACCAAGTATATATTTTTTCATTTTCATATCCATGGTCTCAAACAATGAGAGAGAAAAAAACCTTTATATTCAATGTATGTAAAACACAAATTAGCCATATCTCTAGAATAGATCTAAATAGAAGTTTTTCATTTTCATATCCATGGTCTCAAACAATGAGAGAGAAAAAAACATTTTTTATTCAACATATAAAACACAATTATCCATAAACATTTCCCATTGAAACCATAAGTGATTTGATACAAAACATAGGTTTTAACCTAAGATTAAATGCCCCTACAAGTCAATCAATCTCTCGAATAGTTTTAAATATAGAAGTTTTTCATTTTCATAGCCATGGTCTCAAACAATGAGAGAAATTTTTTTTATATTCAATGTATGTAAAACACAAATTAGCCATATCTCTAGAATAGATCTAAATAGAAGTTTTTCATTTTCATATCCATGGTCTGAAACAATGAGAGAGAAAAAAACCTTTTATATTCAACATGTAAAACACAAATTAGCCATAAAAGTTTCCCATTGAAACCAAAAGTGATTTGATACAAAACATAGGTTTCAACCTAAGAGTAAATGCCCTGCCACTAATCTCTGGTCAGTTTTAAATAGATGTTTTTCATTTTCATATCCATGGTCTCAAATAATGAGAAAAAAACATTTTATATTCAATGTATGTAAAACACAAATTAGCCATACATTCTAGAATAGATCTAAATAGAAGTTTTTCATTTTCATATCCATGGTCTCAAACAATGAGAGAGAAAAAAACATTTTATATTCAACATGTAAAACACTTGAATTAGCCATAAAAGTTTCCCATTGAAACCATAAGTGATTTGATACAAAACATAGGTTTTAACCTAAGAGTAAATTCCCCTACAAGTTAATCAATCTCTTGAATAGTTTTAAATATAGAAGTCTTTCATTTTCATATCCATGGACTCAAACAATCAGAGAAAAAACCTTTTATATTCAATGTATGTAAAACACAAATTAGCCATATCTCTAGAATAGATATAAATAGAAGTTTTTCATTTTCATATCCATGGTTTCAAAAAATGAGAGAGAAAAAAACCTTTTATATTCAACATGTATATAACCTATTTAGAAACAAAAAGTAATATAATACAAAACATAGGTTTTAACCAATAATATAGTTTTTCATTTTCATATCCATGGTATCAAACAATGAGAGAGAAAAAACCTTTTATATTCAACATGTAAAACACAAATTAGCCATAAAAGTTTCCCATTGAAACCAAAAGTGATTTGATACAAAACATAGGTTTTAACCTAATCTTGTAAATGCCTCTACATTCAATTTCTAGAATAGATCTAATTAGAAGTTTTTCATTTTCATATCCATGGTAGTTCTATAGGTAGAGTCTGTAAAGGGCCACGTAGCCTCTGGATCTCATCTTTTATGAAAGGTGACATATCTAGTAAATGCCCTACAGTCAATCTCTAGAATAGATCTAAATGCCCCTACAATCAATTGTATATAGTATTTAGAAACAAAAATTAATTTGATACAAAACATAGGTTTTAGCCAATTATATAGTTTTTCATTTTCATATCCATTGTCTCAAACAATGAGAGAGAAAAAACCTTTTATATTCAACATGTAAAACACAAATTAGCCATAAAAGTTTCCCATTCAAACCAAAAGTGATTCGATACAAAACATATAGGTTTTATCCTAATCTCGTAAATGCCCCTACATTCAATATTTAGAATAGATCTAATTAGAATTTTTTCATTTTCATACCCATGGTAGTTCTATAGGCGGAGTCTCTAAAGTGCCAGGTAGCCTTTGGATCTCATATTTTATGAAAGGTGACATATCTAGTAAATGCCCCTACATTCATTCTTTGGAATAGATCTAAATGCCCATACAATAAATGCCCCTACAGTCAACATTTATATAGTATTTAGAAACAAAAAGTAATTTGATACAAAACACAGGTTTTAACAAAGTATATAGTTTTTCATTTTCATATCAATGGTCTCAAACAATGAGAGAGAAAAAACCTTTTATATTCAACATGTAAAACAAAAATTAGCCATAAAAGTTTCCCATTGAAACCAAAAGTGATTTGATACAAAACATATAGGATTTAACCTAATCTAGTAAATGCCCCTACATTCAATGTTTAGAATAGATCTAATTAGAAGTATTTCATTTTCATATCCATGGTAGTTCTATATGCAGAGTTTGTAAAGGGCCAGGTAGTCTCTAGATCTCATCTTTTATGAAAGGTGACATATCTAGTAAATTCCCCTACAGTAAATGCCCCTACAGTCAACATGTATATAGTATTTAGAAACAAAAAGTAATTTGATACAAAACATAGGTTTTAACCAAGTATATAGTTTTTCATTTTCATATCCATGGTCTCAAACAATGAGAGAAAAAAAACCTTTTATATTCAACATGCAAAACACAAATTAGCCATAAAACTTTCTCATTGAAACCATAAGTGATTTGATACAAAACATAGGTTTTAACATAAGAGTAAATTCCCCTACAATTCAATCAATCTCTCGAATAGTTTTAGATATAGAAGTTTTTCATTTTCATATCCATGGTCTCAAACAATGAGAGAAAAAACCTTTTATATTCAATGTATGTAAAACAAAAATCATCTATATCTCTAGAATAGATCTAAATAGAAGTTTTTCATTTTCATATCCATGGTCTCAAACAATGAGAGAGAAAAAAAACGGTTTTTATTCAACATGTAAAACACAAATTAGCCATAAAAGTTTCCCATTGAAACCATAAGTGATTTGATACAAAACATAGGTTTTAAACTAAGAGTAAATGCCCTTACAATTCAATCAATCTTTCGAATAGTTTTAAATATAGAAGTTTTTCATTTTCTTATCCATGGTCTCAAACAATGAGAGAAAAAACCTTTTATATTCAATATATGTAAAACACAAATTAGCCATATCTCTAGAATAGATCTAAATATAATTTTTTCATTTTCATATCCATGGTCTCAAACAATGAGAGAGAGAAAAAGATTTTATATTCAACATGTAAAACACTTGAATTAGCCATAAAAGTTTCCCATTGAAACCATAAGTGATTTGATACAAAACATAGGTTTTAACCTAAGGGTAAATGCCCCTACATTCAATCTCTCGAATAGTTTTAAATAGAAGTTTTTCATTTTCATATCCATGGTCTTAAATTATGAGAGAAAAAACCTTTTATATTCAATGTATGTAAAACACAAATTAGCCATATCTCTAGAATAGATCTAAATATAAGTTTTTCATTTTCATATCCATGGTCTCAAACAATGACAGAGAAAAAAAACCTTTTATATTCAACATGTAAAACACTTGAATTAGCCATAAAAGTTTCCCATTGAAACCATACGTGATTTGATACAAAACATAGGTTTTAACCTAAGAGTAAATGTCCCTACAAGTTAATCAATCTCTTGAATAGTTTCAAATATATAAGTTTTTCATTTTCATATCCATGGACTCAAACAATGAGAGAAAAAACCTTTTATATTCAATGTATGTAAAACACAAATTAGCCATATCTCTAGAATAGATCTAAATAGAAGTTTTTCATTTTCATATCCATGGTCTCAAACAATGAGAGAGAAAAAAACCTTTTATATTCAACATGTATATAACTTATTTAGAAACAAAAAGTAATTTAATACAAAACATAGGTTTTAACCAATTATATAGTTTTTCATTTTCAATCCATGGTCTCAAACAATGAGAGAGAAAAAACCTTTTATATTCAACATGTAAAACACAAATTAGCAATAAATGTTTCCCATTGAAACCAAAAGTGATTTGATACAAAAAATAGGTTTTAACCTAATCTTTTAAATGCCCCTACATTCTAGATATAATTAGAATTTTTTCATTTTCATATACATGGTAGTTCTATAGGCAGAGTCTGTAAAGGGCCAGGTAGCCTCTGGATCTCATCTTTTATGAAAGGTGACATATCTAGTAAATGCCCCTACAGTCAATCTCTGGAATAGATCTAAATTCCCCTACCATCAACATGTATATAGTATTTAGAAACAAAAAGTAATTCGATACAAAACATAGGTTTTAACCAAGTATATAGTTTTTCGTTTTCATATCCATGGTCTGAAACAATGAGAGAGAAAAAACCTTTTATATTCAACATGTAAAACACAAATTAGCCATAAAAGTTTCCCATTGAAACCAAAAGCGATTTGATACAAAACATATAGGTTTTAACCTAATCTAGTAAATGCCCCTACATTCAATCTTTAGAATAGATCTAATTAGAAGTTTTTCATTTTCATATCCATGGTAGCTCTATAGGCAGAGTCTGTAAAGGGCTAGGTAGCCTCTGGATCTCATCTTTTATGAAAGGTGACATATTTAGTAAATTCCGCTACAGTCAATCTCTGGAATAGATCTAAATTCCCCTCCAGTAAATGCCCCTACAGTCAAAATGTATATAGTATTTAGAAACAAAAAGTAATTTGATACAAAACACAGGTTCTAACCAAGTATATAGTTTTTCATTTTCATATCCATGGTCTCAAACAATGAGAGAGAAAAAACATTTTATATTCAACATGTAAAAAACAAATTGGCCATAAAAGTTTCCCATTGAAACCAAAAGTGTTTTGATACAAAACATAGGTTTTAATCTAAGATTAAATGCCCCTACATTCAATCTCTAGAATAGATCTAATTAGAATTTTTTCATTTTCATATCTATGGTAGTTCTATAGGCAGATTCTGTAAAGGGTCAGGTAGCCTCTGCATCTCATCTTTTATGAAAGGTGACATATCTAGTAAATTCCCCTACAGTCAATCTCTGGAATAGATCTAAATTCCCCTACAATAAATTCCCCTATAGTAAACATGTATATAGTATTTAGAAACAAAAATTAATTTGATACAAAACATAGGTTTTAACCAAGTATATAGTTTTTCATTTTCATATCCATGGTCTCAAACAATGAGAGAGAAAAAACCTTTTATATTCAACATGTAAAACACAAATTAGCCATAAAAGTTTCCCATTGAAACCAAAAGCGATTTGATACAAAACATAGGTTTTAACCTAATCTAGTAAATGCCCCTACATTCAATCTTTAGAATATATCTAATTAGAAGTTTTTCATTTTCATATCCATGGTAGTTCTATAGGCAGAGTTTGTAAAGGGCCAGGTATCCTCTGGATCTCATCTTTTATGAAAGGTGACATATCTAGTAAATGCCCCTACAGTCAATCTCTGGAATAGATCTAAATGCCCCACAACCAAAATGTATATAGTATTTAGAAACAAAAAGTAATTTGATACAAAAACACAGGTGTTCTAACCAAGCATATAGTTTTTCATTTTCATATCCATGGTCTCAAACACAGAGAGAGAAAAACATTTTATATTCAACATGTAAAAAACAAATTGGCCATAAAAGTTTCCCATTGAACCAAAAAGTGTTTGATACAAAACATATCTAGGTTTTAACCTAATATAATAAATGCCCCTACATTCAATCTATAAAATAGATTCAATTAATCTTTTCATTTTCATATCCATGGTAGTTCTATAGGCAAAGTCTCTAAAGGCCAGGTGCCTCTCGATCTCATCTTTTATGAAAGGTGACATATCTAGTAAATGCCCCTACAACACCGAATAGATCTAAATTCCCCTACAGTCAACATGTATAGTATTTAGAAACAAAAAGTAATTTGATACAAAACATAGGTTTTAACCAAGTATATAGTTTTTCATTTTCATATCCATGGTCTCAAACAATGAGAGAGAAAAAACCTTTTATATTCAACATGTAAAACAAAAATTAGCCATAAAAGTTTCCCATTGAAACCAAAAGTGATTTGATACAAAACATATAGGTTTTAACCTAATCTAGTAAATGCCCCTACATTCAATCTTTAGAATAGATCTAATTAGAAGTTTTTCATTTTCATATCCATGGTAGTTCTATAGGCAGAGTCTGTAAAGGGCTAGGTAGCCTCTGGATCTCATCTTTTATGAAAGGTGACATATTTAGTAAATTCCGCTACAGTCAATCTCTGGAATAGATCTAAATTCCCCTCCAGTAAATGCCCCTACAGTCAAAATGTATATAGTATTTAGAAACAAAAAGTAATTTGATACAAAACACAGGTTCTAACCAAGTATATAGTTTTTCATTTTCATATCCATGGTCTCAAACAATGAGAGAGAAAATTTTTTTTATATTCAACACGTAAAAAACAAATTGGCCATAAAAGTTTCCCATTGAAACCAAAAGTGTTTTGATACAAAACATATCTAGGTTTTAACCTAATATAATAAATGCCCCTACATTCAATCTATAAAATAGATCTAATTAGAAGTTTTTCATTTTCATATCCATGGTAGTTCTATAGGCAGAGTCTGTAAAGGGCCAGGTAGCCTCTGGATCTCATCTTTTATGAAAGGTGACATATCTAGTAAATGCCCCTACAGTCAATCTCTGGAATAGATCTAAATTCCCCTACAATAAATGCCTCTACAATCAACACGTATATAGTATTTAGAAACAAAAAGTAATTTGATACAAAACATAGTTTTTAACCAAGTATATAGTTTTTCATTTTCATATCCATGGTCTCAAACAATGAGAGAGAAAAAACCTTTTATATTCAACATGTAAAACACAAATTAGCCATAAAAGTTTCCCATTGAAACCAAAAGTGATTTGAGACAAAACATATAGGTTTTAACCTAAGAGTAAATGCCTCTACATTCAATCTCTAGAATAGATCTAATTAGAAGTTTTTCATTTTCGTATCCATGATAGTTCTATAGGCAGAGTCTGTAAAGGGCCAGGTAGCCTTTGGATCTCATCTTTTATGAAAGGTGACATATCTAGTAAATGCCCCTACAGTCAATTTCTGGAATAGATCTAAATGTAAGTTTTTCATTTCTCCCATGCATTTTCAATAAATGTCAATTTAATATATATATTTTTATTGAATTTGTTCCTTTTTTAGGGATAATAAAACCATTAAATATGGTTGAAAAATGGAAATTATGCATAGAATTTTCTTGCTATCCCAATCCAAGGAATGCAATGATTACATATGTTCTTTCTAATATTGCGACTAGAAAAGTCGTCCAAAGGAAAATGAATATAACGAGAAGAACAACAAACAACTAGGCATATTATATTGGACTAATAGAAAGCTTGGGAACAACGATGGAGTATGGATCAAATGGAATTGTAGTTTTCACGAATTCTAAACTTATGTACAACCAAATGAATGGTGTATACCAAGTTAAGAAGGAGAGGCTAAAATAACTACATGGAATAGAAAACAATATTGTTAGCCAATTTCAATTTTTTAGTATAAGGCATTGTACAAATGTGAATAAGATGTCTACTGATTTATTGCATGGGGAAATGCAAATTCTAGATTCATCTATCAAAGATGAATTAATAGATGAATTAGAATTATATGGGGCAATGCCAATGCAAGATTCATCTCTCAAAGATGAATTAGTTTTGAGACACTCTTCTTCAAAAATTGAAGATTCATCTCTCAAAGATGAATTAGTTTTGAGACGCTCTTCTTCAAAAATTCAAGATTCATCTCTCAAAGATGAATTAGTGTTGAGACGCTCTCCTTCAAAATTTATTGATCGACATTGTAACATATCTTGGATATGTGTGTGTTGTGTACTTATAAATGTGTCTTTTTTAATGACCATGTGATTTTTTCAATTATATACCAAGTGTGCTCCCACCACACCATGTAAAGCGCAACTTGGTGAACTTCACATTTGCAACAAGTGGCGAACTTCACATTTTTATGAAATTAAAATGCGGGGACTTCAAAAAAAATTTGTTTAAATGGAGTTTCACTTCTTTTTTAATGACAATGTGTTATTTTCAATTTTATACCAAGTGTGCTCCCACCATGTAAAACACAATTTGTTGAACTTATCATTTTTATAACTTTTGTTTTTCTTAAATTGAATTTCACACATCAATTAGTGCTTAATAAGTTTGAATTTTTATTTTTTAGGAGCTAATAAGAAGAGAAGGGTCTCTACTCCAGCCATGGATGCCCATGTTTCACCCAATCGTGGTATGGTTTTAACATAATTTAATCAATGCATATGTACACGTGTATTTATATGTATGCATGTATTTTTCAATTGATTATAAATTCATATTTGTTTATGAAGCTTCTCTCTCCTCTCGAGAGGAAGGTGGTGGTTCAAATCCCCTTACAGGGCCATCAATAAATGGTAGAAGGTTGCGTGAAGGTGGTGATATTTATTCTCATGGAGGCCAATCAACGACTGGTGGTGCTGGTTCTCAGAAGGGTCATTCTGGTTCTCAACAGTTTCACGATGTAGAAGATGTTAGCCAACCACGTCGAGGTTGCCATCAATTTCAATATTTTTTTCATTGAATTTGTACAAATTTTTTTACATGTGTTTTTTCTAATATAAAAAATTATATATATATTGATGCAGAGGCTTAAAATGTTCCAAATATTGGTCAAAATAGGCGCAAGGCAGAACGCTACATTCAAGAAGAAGGCTTTCTACCCACCACAACTTATCTAACCGACATTTTTGATATACCATGGGAAAGAAACATGGCACAATGCACCTTAGAAATGTGTCAACAACTTCATGCAAAATTGTGGAGAGATATTGTGGCTTTAACTCTACCTGTTGAGAGTCGACAAAGCCTCAAAATATTTACACATTCATTGGGCGAAATAGTAAATGTGTACCAAAATCTTGGGCCAACGACTAATACATTTGTAGAAGTCATGAGAAAGAGAAAGGAAACAGTAATGGGTCCCGATAAATGGGAGGATGTAAAACAAAGAGTTACAAAATATATCGCGAAGTCAATGTTTAATTTCAAGGAAGGTCCAAAAAGAAAAATGTTGAAGGTGAAATATTTCAAGCAACCCTATGTAGCACACTATTTGTATGATAGGCACCTTGCGGCCTATGGAAGGCTCTCATGGAACGACGAGGTTCCTATTTATTTTTTACAATTGTTTTACCCAAAAACAATTTTGAAAATGAAACCCAATTACAATGACTTTCCATCAGAATTATTTGGTCCGGGGAAAGGTCGATTTTGTGACCTTAGGGACGCTAAGCGAGATGTGGAGTTGCATCGCCCTGAGCCTCCATTGGTGAGTCGACCTTTTCGGGTCGAAACTCTGCGGTCAGAGATGGATGTGACTTCTCAAATAAGTCAAGAAGCAAGGGATGTGATGATCGAAAATGTCTACAATGGATTGGGTGGAGTCGATGTTTGTCTAAATTGACAAAGAGCACGTGAGAATGCACATGCCAATTTTGTGTATTGTACAAATGAAGAGATTGACAACATGAATGTTGAAGGTCTCCGAATATATGCAAATAATTTTTGAAATGGTTGGCAAGACCTAATTCTTCACGAGGAGGAGGGCACAGGAACAGTATGTGTTAATGACCTTAGGGTTCAATTATTTTAACACATACATGTGTACAATTTGTACTAAATACATGTGTATGTACATGTATACATTTTGTATGTACATTAATCTAAAAAAAATGTATCATTATATGTTAAAACACCATTTGTAGTTGTCACGAATGATGAATGATGAAAATGTTAATATCACGTTCGGGACCTCTGGTTCAAACAATGAAGATGGGTCTCACCATCAAGATATGTTGACAAATGTTAGTGTTTTTAAGTGATATTTTTAAAATAAATAATTTTGCACATATGTACATGTACATATATAATAATAAAATGTTTTAACAGATTCTGATTCCATCCGATGTTTTTGGGATGGCGGTACCTTCTTCTTCCTTCGGAGATGTACCTTATACTTTCTTAGGAGATGTGCCACATCCACAACAAGTATGGACACTTTTTCACTTTTAAAATTTATGTTTAAGTTTTATATATATATATATATATATATATATATATATGTATATATATATATTCCACCTCAAAAAGTTCCATTATATATATATATATATTGAGGTGGAATATATATATATATATATCTTGAGTTATTTTAATTTTTTTGAATTTTAGGTTCTTGGATATTTTGTTTTGGAGCCTTTCTTAGGAGATGTCCCAAATTCACCTGCAGAAGTATTCAATTTTTCACTTTTATCTATATATATATGTGTGTGTGTGTGTTTTTAATTTAGTTATAATTTATAAATTGAAGTTTATTTAAGTTTTATTATAAATTGAGATCTTGATCTTGAGTTATTTTATACTTTTAAAATTTTGAATTTTAGGTTTCTATAGAAGATTTCTTTAATCCATGGACTCTAGCGATGGAGATAGGAACATCCACACCATTTCAACCATTTTAACAAGTTTTCTAACTTTTTTTTTTAATATTATTGAAAATAAGTTTATATATATGTACACGTGCATTTTCATCTGAATTTTTTTCATATATATATATAATTGTACATGTATATTGTACAATTTACTGTTGGAGATGTTCCCATGGGGGAACTTGTAGCAGGCAAACAAATGGAGAGGGAACCTCATGAGGTATTGCATGATTTTTTTTTTTATATTTTTTTTTTTACATGAAGTTCTATATATATTCTCATTCATTTTTAAAACATCCAATTTTAATGTTTGTATGTGCATTGTGTACAGGTTTCCCATGCTTCGCAAGATAGCACGTGGATTGAGACCCTAATAGGAAAGACACTACATCCATCTGTATTTGATGGACATGATTTGTAGATTTGATTTCAAGATTTAGATAGTCTTAAATTTACATTTTTTATATATTATCTAGATGCACAGTCATATATATATAACTTGATACTTGCTACTTGTGAGATCTACAATTTTTGGACATATTTTATTATAGTGTTAATATAATTTTTTTTGTTCCAAAAGTTAAGTTTTTGATAGTTTCAGTACTTTTGGCATGTGAATGTGAAGTAATGTTGTTATATATTTTGTTTGGTTTTTAAAACTTTTAAGTTTTGGATAATTGAACTACTAGTGTTGTCATCTATAAATTAATGTTTTTCTTCTGAACTATATTTGGCATGTTATGTAATGATGTATTATAATTTGTTTTGTTTTTAAAACTTAAGTTTTGGATGCTTGAAGTACATTTGGCATGTGAATTAATGTTGTGATCTATAATTTTTTGTTAAATTAAAAGTTAAGTTTTGGATGGTTTCAATCTACATTTGGCATGTGATATAATGTTAAATGTTTTTATTGGATAATTGAACTATAATTGGCATGGCATGTGAAGTAATGTTACATGATATAATCAAAAAGTTTTTAAAACTCAAGTTTTGGATGGTTTCAATCTACATTTGGCATGTGATATTTAATGTTAAATATTTAATGTTTTTATTGGATAGTCAAGAACTACAATTGGCATGGCATGTGAAGTAATACGTGCATGGGAAGTAATGTTGTGATCTATAATTTTTTGTTAAATTAAAGGTTAAGTTTTGGATGGTTTCAATCTACATTTGGCATGTGATATAATGTTAAATTTTTTTATTGGATAGATGAACGATAATTGACATGGCATGTGAACTAATGTTGCACGATATATAATCAAAAAGTTTTTAAAACTTAACTTTTGGATGGTTTCAATCTACATTTGGCATGTGAAATAATGTTAACTGTTTTTATTGAATAGTTGAACTACAATTGTATGGCATGCCAAGTAATGTTGTGATATAATCAAAAAGTTTTTAAAACTCAAGTTTTGGATGGTTGAAGTACATTAGGCATGTGAAGAAATGTGTGATATAATCAAAAAGTTTTTAAAACTAAGTTTTGGATACCATTTCAATCTACATTTGGCATGTGATATAATGTTAAATGTTTAATGTTTTTATTGGATAGTTGAACTACAATTGGCATAATATGTGAAGTAATTTGTTTTGATATAATCAAAAAGTTTTTAAAATTCATGTTTTGGATGGTTGAAGTACATTTGGTAAGTTTTTAAAAAACGTTTCACTCAAACAATACTATGTAGTATGTAAAGATCAAAACCAATCTTAAGATTACTTTTAAGTACAATAAAGTGTTCTTGAAACATTTTCCCACATGATGATACCTTCGTTGACCTATGAACTAAAGTAGTTCATAGGCTATATGTTCAACCTCTTTCCCCTATAAATCTCTTTAATTTTGATTGGAAATATAAGCAGTAGATATATGTTTGTTGAATTTGGGTCAATGTCATTAATGTACTCAACTAGGTAGCCTTGTTGATTTATAAATTGGTAAATTGATGGTCCATTCAGTTTTAATTGCATTCTAGAATATATATATATTCAGTACGTGAAACATTTTCATCAATGCACATGGGAAAACTACTTGAACAATTAATTGCATTCTAGAATATATCTATATATATATATATATATCAAATACGTGCACAAAATTTTTCACCAATGCACATAGAATATATTCAACCATTGGACAGACAAATTTTGTACTAGATTTTCAATCAGGAATAGAGATGTGGGTCAAATCCCACCAAAAGTCGAAGAAGTGCTTCGAGTCTCTTGTATGAAAGAAATCTTCGTACAAAATTATACTGCGGATAATTTAATTACATTGTGGATACTTTTTACCAAAAAAATCCCACAAGAAAAACTGCGTGCAGTGAGTTCGTGTATATATCTAGTACATGCAACATTTTTCATCAATGCACATAGAAAAACTTCTTTCAGTTAATTGCATTCTAGAACAACATATATATATATATATATATATATATATATATATATTCTAGAACAACATATATATATATATATATATCTATATATATATATATATATAACATTTTTCATCAATGCATGTATAAAAAAGCTACTTTCAGTTGATACTATAGTGTGCATGTACCAAAACAATTTGTACATGTGCAAAAAATTGCACAGATAACATAACAAGGAAGCTCAATTTTTAATTGAGTACTGGAAGTTCTAGAACATATAATCCAAAGAGAATAAATTGTTGGGCAGTTCAATCAAAAAAATTCCAATGGAATGCCATCTTCAATAATCCGTTCATGATCGGATTTTGACATTTTCCATTTCTTAATATTCATTTTTTTCTTTGATTGAACCTCGATCAACTTTATGCGTGCTGCACACACCAAGTGACTATATTGACAACTTATGAAATTAGGTTCATAGTCTTCAAAGTAAACAAAATTCCCACTTTGATTAGTTTGTCTGAAAAAATAACCTTTCAGTATAATAGATCCTCTTTCATATGGAAATCCGTGATCATTATAGTCTTCTAATAATTTCATTTTTCGTTCAATGCAACACATCAAATAATACTTCACATTTTCATCGTTGTCAGTAGGTGCAATTACAGCAAAAACATCTCCTGCACAATAAAACAAACTTAACAAAATTATACATATTCAAATTTATTTCTAGATCTTTATCATTAGAAAGAAATTCAAATGTTACCTTCTCTAACAAGATCAGAAACTCGATCACCATCGGATGATATTGTAGTCTCCTCTGATTTCATTTCTTCAAACATTGCAACGAACATTTTTCCCTTTGTATTTAGCTCTGTATGTTTCCAATCTTTTACATACATTTTGTTTTCACAAACGTCATTGGATTTTGTGTTGTCTATGCAAACATGACAAAAACAAGAATATTTTCTTTTATCCAATGTAAACACATTTCTGGACGACTTTGTTTTAATTGAATGCAATTTTCGAGTCCCTTTTATTGTTTCAACATCATTTCCAATTGATCTATCTACGTCTTCGACCCCAATATGCCAAAAAAACCTTTATATGGAAAATTTAAAGAAGAATGTAAATATGATATCAAAATACAATAAAAGATAATCATTGTGATAAATGTACACTGTTTAAAATTAGATATCCAATAAAAATTAAATTGAATGTACCTTCACACTTCCCTTGATCGGTTAGTCTCATGGCTTAGAGCAGCGATGCACCATTGAACAACTTCTTTCACGTCCACAAGTCGGCTTGCAGAGGGGTTCATTTGATATCTTCGAAGTGCTCGTTTTATGCATGCCCCTGCACCGTCATGTTCTCCTTTTCCATGGCCAGTCTCAAAGAAATTCCAACAATGTTTAATGCAGGTTTTCTTATGAAGACAACACAACCAAAAGAATGATCGTGTAGATTTGAATTGTCCTGTGCATCT
The DNA here is from genome assembly GCA_034641835.2 of Pinus albicaulis. Taxonomy (NCBI): domain Eukaryota; kingdom Viridiplantae; phylum Streptophyta; class Pinopsida; order Pinales; family Pinaceae; genus Pinus; species Pinus albicaulis. The sequence continues at coordinate 1,526,795,309 of CM076570.1, read as the reverse complement.
GTCTGACCATATCCAATGTTCATTGAATGTTATTCCACGATTTTTCAAGGAATCATAATTTTTTCCAAAACAATGTTGTACAAAATATGTATCATGTGTACGATCGTCACTGATATAAAAGTGATATTCTTTAATAATATGTCGATTTTCACTGGTGCTTTCTATATGATCGACGTTTTGTTCAGCATGTCTATATAGAATATGGACGAGCATGGAGACTTGGTCAGAATGATAGTATTCACTTTGAATTTCTTTTTGTGGAACAAATGTGTAGTTTTCTGCAAAATCAATCACTGACAAAATGGTCCCTGGTGGAAAAACTTCACGAGATTTTTTGAATTGCAAGTATTTCCATCGAGCTCTATGGGAATGCTTGGTGTATTTGTAAATTTCTGCCTCAAACTTTCTCAAAAATTCTATCACAAAAATTTCTTCTTCTCGTAATTCAATTCTTTTAACACTATTTGCACCTTGAATCGATGTATGGATATATTCATATCTCTTCCATTTCACTTTCATGTTGGACAATGATTGATAATTTATATCAGTACGATATTTGTTTTGAAATTTAGTCAAATTTCCACAATCATCGCATTTTTTACCACCAACACATTTCTTTTCGTAAAATAGTTCATTGCTTTCTCTTTCACATAGAATTTGAGATATGAAATCATGGATAGTGGAAGGAGGAGGTGAATCCTTCTACCAAAATCAAGGAATGTGTCATAATATAACTCAAATTCCACATGATAATGGTAACAACAAGTGTCGCGTACGGTGATAGGTTTTACATACCATGGTTTTTGTTGAACAAAAGCACTGATTGAAACATGAATTTCACGATTCTCTTCTTTGAACTTGTTGAATAACTCTATCTGAGTGGTTTCCAAGAAATATTTTTCATGTTCTTCGTACTGATTTCGTGCTATTCTTCTTCGCATCACATGCCTTGCAGTTGGTGAAACACACGAATTGTTCTTCCAATATTCATATATTATTTTTTTAACATTTTCTCCAAGTCTATCTTTGTATGGTTGCCTACAAATAGCTCTCCAACAAGCAAGTTCATCATTTACATCTATTTGCAACCGAAATTTCCAATGTTTGTGCAAAGTTTTTCGTGAGGTTCCTAATGCTCATGCCATAGATTTTACCAAGAGATTCTCTTTAGTACTTGATGAAACCACTGCCATATGTATTGCTCTACGTACAACTGAAACATTTTTCTGTCTAGATCTTCTAATTGAATTTATAGCACTATTTATATTTTGTATCACATTTTCCTTCATTTTTTTATCTTTGGTTGATTTTCGAATACCCAATAAAGTCATAGCTTCTTTTAATTTCCTTAATGATAGGAGACCTTTCAACATTTGGGCTTGAACTGTCACATTTTCCTTTATGAAATACTTCTTAAAAATACGGTTAACACGATATCGTATATAATGGTTAGCTTTTTTATCTCCATATGTGTGAGTGTCAACATTTTCTAACATCTCGTCATCGACATTGATTTCATCTGTACATATTCGAATGAATAGTACATAATAAATTTACATATTCAATAAATAACTAAATTAATAAATATATGTATAATTTCAATAATACATGCATGTGTTCAACATATATATATATATATATATATATATATATATATATATATATACTTTGTGATTCAATTTCTTCACTTGAATTTCTTTCATCATTTTCACCATCTTCAATCATTGGTTCAATATCTCTTTCACTTTCTCTTTCAAAATTTTGTATCTCATCATCAATGTTTTGAGGAATATCTCTCTCTGTTTACATTGAAAAATATTTTTCAAATTAGTTCATCAAATAAAAATTAAACTTCACATTTTACACTAGGAAAATTTTAAATATATCAAAATCATAATATTTACATTTACATACCTGCTTCAACTTCTAGTTGAGGTTGATTTTCCCCTTCAATATTTGAGAGTGCTTCTATCTTTCTTTTGCGAGATTGTCTCGTCTCTTCTCTATGTTCCTCAGGGTCTCTTTTTCGATCATATTTTCTCATACAATTTCTTCGATTTCCCATGATAATAGAGTATGAAGTTCAAAAAATTTCCTTCAAAAATTTAGACAAAAACTTAATTAAAAAAAAACATCACAAAAGATTTAATTTAAAAAAACTCGTTTTAAAATTTTTGCAAAAAATACATACTCCAATCCAAAACACTTACTTTAAAAAATTCAAGAAAAAAATGTCTTATAAAAATGAAACAAAGTTCAAAATATTTCCTTCCAAGTCCTACAAAAAAATTTCATTTAAAAAGTTACACAAAAAATCATTATAAAAGATTTACTTCAACCCAAAACCAAAAAATGTCCTTTTGAAATTAAGCCCAAATCCATACTTTAAAAAAAAATGAAGCCCAAAAAACTGTATCACATACCTCCAAGAAATGTCTTTTGAATGTACCTCCAAGAAATTTTGAATGTACCTCCAAGAAAATTCTTTAAACCCAAAAAAATTCCTTGCAAAATCAGATCAAATGTATGAAAATAATGTGTCTCAAAGAAAAGTCATTTCAATGTACTTCCAAGAAATGTCCTTAAACCCAAAACAATTCTTCGCAAAATCAAATCAATACTTTTTGTAAAATCAGACCAAATGTGGAAAATATGCGAAAATAATGAATGGTTTCGCAGCAATTTATATTTCCACGAAATGTTTTTTTTGGAGGGGATCGGTGGTACTTTACGGCCGACAAAAAGATAAGTAAAATTTCGGCCGAAATTCTAATAAATAGTTCGGCCGAACTACTTTTTCGTTTAATGTAACATGTCGTCGGCGCAAAAAATAGTTTGGCCGAATTTTGTTTAACAGTTCGGCCAAACTAATGCATCACCAATTATGCAGACCCAAGCCCTGAATACATTTCTGCAAATTTTGACTGATTAAACTCCATGAAACATTCTGAATTAACTATCAGAACCAAGACAAGAATTTTCCAAATTGAATCTACTTTCAGGAAATATAACTTTCATGGAATTTCATAAATATTTACTAATTTTAATTAATTTTGTAATAAAATGGATGCAAACAATTTCTGAAGGTCATTGTGATTCAATGAAATCAAAATTATGTATCTTCCAAAATACATTGTAAAAAAAATTGAAAAAATTATGGTACATTACGTTGGTTCGTCGTCTCTAATGGGTAGCTTTTAGATTTTTAGTTTATAGCTTATATGTTAAGAAATTTCTTGCGTCGTGAAACATATTCAAAATATGCAGTTTTTCATATTGGGCCAGTTCAAAAAATTCTAGTAATTATGATATGCATCCATTGGCTTTGTAAATATGACGAAACCGAAGTAGACTCTGTCTAGATTGTTCTAACACATTTTGTTTCTCAAAAACACAAATTTTCAAAGAATACAACATTGCATATTAACATGACTTCTTATGAATCCACTGATTGTTAAAAAACACACACTCAAAGAAACGCTAAGTTGACATAACAAATGTGTATAAAAAAATTCCAAAAAATAAGTAATATAAAGCTAACAAAATTTCTAACAATTTGTTTTTTATCGCAAAATGAAATTCTAAACAGAAAAATTGTTTTAGCTTGCATAATGTTGAAGAACCAAAAAAATGAAAGTTTTTTCCCAAAAAAGGGCAAAAAGTGTAACCCAACTTCATATTTTCACCCTTTAGCCTCTACCCATTTAGTGACATAATCGGTGCAAACTAGAATGTACCTTTTTTTTTTAATGGTGGATTGGTTGGTCCAACAAGTGGCCCACTTCTCAAAGGGTTTGATGAGTACTTGAGGTTGTAAGGGAATTTCATCTGTAGGAACAGGTTTCCCCATTCTCTGAAAGTTGTCACACCTTTTGACATACTCCTTGGCATCTTTAATGATGGATGGCTAATAATATCCTAAATGAAGGATTTTATAAGCAGTCCTCTTATTAGAAGAGTGTCCACCACAAGGTTCGGCATGGTATGCTTTCATAATTTTAGGCAAAACATCTTCTCGAACACATCTTCTGATGATGAGATCTAGACATGTTTTACGCAATTCATCATTAACCCATGAGTATAATGCACTTGTTTAAATTTTTTTTCTTTTTTCTCTAGGAAACAAGTATGATGGTAATTTTCCTGTAGCTAAGTAGTTAGTAATATCTGCAAACCATGGAGATTTGGTAGATAATACAAAGAGATATTCATCACGAAAATTATCCTCTACTGGAGTATCATTATTATTTTTTTAATTCTAGACAATAAATCAGCAACTATGTTTTGTGTTCGAGGTCGGTCTAGAATGGTGATGTTAAATTCTTGTAGGAGTAATAACAATATTTTGATTCTTCTATTAGTTATAGATTTATTCATTAAATACCTAATTGCAGAATGGTCTGTGTGACTAAAGTTTTCATACCCGGTGATGTAGTGTCTGAATTTTTTAATAGCATGGGCAACAACTAGAAATTCTTTTTTAGTTACAGTGTAATTTAACTCAGCAGGAGTCAAATTTTTACTTGTGTAATACATGACATAGGGTATAAAATATTTTTTTCATAATATATCTCCCAGAGCTATATCTCAAGCATCTGTTGAAATATGAGAAGGTACTTTTCAATATGTTCCTCTTAAGATGGGTGCTTCAGATGTTTTTTCTTTTAAAGATTCAAATTCCAATTGGCAATCAGGATTCCAACTAAATTCACAATCTTTGGTAAGAATTTTGAAGAGTGGAGATGAAATTTTAGTGATTTGTTCTATAAATCTTCTATGGTACACTGTAAAACCTAGAACTCTTCTAACATCCTTTTGGCAACTTGGAATTGATAATTTGGAGATGACTTCAACTTTGGATGAGTCTACTTTAATTCCATCCCCTGAAATGTGATGTCCTAAAATAATTTCTTCAGTAAACATCATAAAGAATTTTGCATGACTTGGTGAATGATTTTCTTCTTTGCATCTTTTAAGAACCTTTTCCAAGTTTTCAAGAGCCTCTTCAAAAGATTTTCCATCAACTGTAAAATCATCCATATAAATTTCCATACAATCATGTATTAAATCAGAGAAAATTCCTAATACTTCCCTTTCGAATGTTGCAGGTGAATTGAACAATCCAAAAGGAAGTACTCGGTAAGCATAGGTTCCCCATGGACATGTGAATGTGGTTTTTTCTTGGTCTTCAAGTGCTACTTGAATTTTATTGTAACCACTAAAACCATCCAAGAATAAGAAATACTTCTTACCTGCTAATGTATCCAATACTTGATCTATGAAAGGCAATGGGAAATGATCTTTTAGATTAGCCTTATTTAATTCTCGATAATCAATGCTTACCCTCCATTTACCATCCTTTTTAGGTACAATAAGTAAGGGAGAAACCCACTTATTGTCTGAAATTAGATAAATTTAGTTTACTATATTTGGAGAAGGGTCTCCTAAAGGCTATGAATTTTGTCCACTTTTGTATAATTTTGTATTTTTTAGCCTAACGCAGGGGTTTTAGGGTGGGTCAAAGCCCCTAACACATTGTAAATGGGTCAAGGGTAGACTAAGAGTCCGCAAACCAAGTTTTGTGGACCATTGGATGCGTAGGGTAAATCGTTATAAATAGATGAAGCTTTTTTGAGTCATAGGTAGGAATGAATAGAGACTGGTGTGAAGTATGAACTGTTAGATCTGTGTTAGGGTTGTTTGGGTTAAGACTCCTACTGGCTGTGTGTGTGAATATCCTCTGTCCTGTTGTGTGCGGACCCTACTGGCTATGTGCACAGGTGGTAATTTGGGAATGTAAGAGGATTTTTGGGTAATAATATATATGTGCCAAATTATTACGGATATTTGCTGTTATATGTTATGGTTTATGCGGACTTGAGTTATATGATCTGTTTGTAAGCTTTAAACTATCTATGTTTATGGTAAATGCATTTGTGATTTTTTAACCTTGTTGGGAAAAATACTGAGAGGGGGGGTGAATCAGTATTTACTGCAGATTCAAAACTTTCACCTTTTCTTGCTTCTAAAATGCATACGCTACTTTCTTGAACCAGACTTGCGTATATACGCGGATACCCTTTACGAAACTCGCGTATACACAGATATCTATTTATGTCATTAATTCTTCACTTAAATCATTCCTTCATTCATTCATCAGATATTCAATAAGCAGTAAACATGTGCAGTAAGAACATAATAAATCATCACACAAAGCATCACACATGAACACCAGGATTTTTAGGTGGAAACCCAAGTCGGGAGAAAACCACCGCTGCAGTTGCTCAGCCCTCAATATTTTATTATAGAGAAAACATCTTACAACATATGTGCTGGTGCAGACTCCTACCAGCACGCAGGCACCCACCTGCGCTCGTTTACCAGCCTCTCCTGGAAGGGAGCTCCAACCCCCTGACTCGTTTACCAGCCTCTCCTGGAAGGGAGCTACGACCCCTGATCTCGTTTACCAGCCTCTCCTGGAAGGGAGCTACAACCCCCTGACTGAAGGCTACAACCTTCAGCACCACCTAGGACCACGTTTCATCAATTTTCACACTGGATCCAACCACTTTAATAGAACACAACTTGCAGGCCACAATTCATCATATTTCCAGACCGAACCCTTTCCATACTTTTAAGCACAACCATACATCATCAACATATACATATCAACATAGATCAGATAGCAGAAACACAGCAGAACAGATCAGATATTTCATACCCCTTGCTTCATCAAACCCTAGTTTGCATACGCGCTTTTACTTCACTGATGTCGCGTATATACGCGCTTCCGTCCACACAAACCAGCGTATACCTCAGTGTATATTTTATTGCGCATACGCGCTTTCTCTTCGCTGAAGCCGCGTATATACGCGTTTCCTCCGCGCGGGAGTAGCGTATAGATCTTCAATCATTACGCAGCAACATACTTCATCGATCAGATATTCGTCGCATCTACTCCTTTTGCTTCCGTACGATGTTCGCCTAGATGTTCGCCTCATCACAGCTCTAGGCCTTCCATAAGCAGATCTAGCAGATACAAGTGCTTTTCAGATCTAGATCCCCTTCTTCATCATTGGTGCATCATACCTTCAGATTTGTCTTCAAGTGTAACCCTTCCATTCAGATCTACTTCAGAGAGAAGTATTCATTCAAGCTCAGACATCTTGCACCCACACTTCTATTTTGCACAATGAATTTCTTCTCCTTATATAGGTTTATCCTTTTTCAATACCATGAGCCCCTTTTTCAATACCATGGGCCAAAGCAATACCATGAGCCCAAAACTACCTGGACAGGGTCAATTAGGCGGATCATTACCCAATACAATGGGTCAATACCATGGTGGTTACCCTTGGTTTTGCACTTTTTGAGCGCTTTTGCCCATACGCGACTTGGCACGTTATTTTCTGCGTGCATACGCGACTTCCCCTAGGCCAATCCGCGTATACAAAGAGACATACTCTTTTCATCATATTTTGAGCACATTCTAAATTCCTTTCTTCATTGCCTTCTGTACACACAACTCCATCAAGTCAAGCATAACTTCATCAGGTGTATTTCCATCAAGGACAACACATGTCAACTGTCACATGTCTTCATCTTCATTCAGTGGGTTGCCATCAAGGACAACATTCTGCATCATATTTCCAACAATCTCCCCCTTTGGACTTGATGGCAACCATGATGGTGTTTGGTTACCACAACAGATAGGTACCATGTCACTCTCCCCAAATATGTCACTCTCCCAAATATTTGACATCTTTAACTTCTCATCATTCAAACACCATGTCACTCTCCCCCTTTGACATCAAGGGCAAAGGGCGGATCAAAACCAACACTCTCCCCCTTTTCTCCTCATGTGGAAGAAGCGTTCTGCAGATCTGATGTATACTGAAGTGACCAAGCTCCCCCTGAGTTCATGCTGAATCTTCAAACATATTTTCCAATGAAGTACATGACTCTATGAACTTCCTATCACCAAAGACTCATACTCACATCAAATATCCAACCAAGTGGATTTACATAAAGAATCAAGTACCCAACCAAGTGGGTTTACACATTTCAACTCAGCTACCCAACCAAGTGGGTTTACAAAATTTGAGAAGTCCTTACATGATCAAGAATACAATTTTACATCATGGGTCTCAATAAGACTCCTATCAAAATACAAATATGACCATTTATGACCACCATCAGAAAGTCCTCAAGAAAGAGAACATATTTCAGAACCATCATAATGCCAACAAAGTATTATACTCAGCAACGATAATGCTCCCTCCTAACTGCATCCCTAAAACTTCCACCAACAAATCATCAAGGCATCTTCATCAAAACATTAGAATAGAATTATGAGAACCGGAACACCACCAGAGATACCAAACAAGATGAACAAGATCGGGAGATGTCGTTGTGGCTAAAGATCAAGAATGTGGTCATTAGAGCTGAACCAACCGTGGATCAGAGCCAAGATCAATACGCGTTTTCGTGGTATTACGAATCCTACAGATATTACTACATCAGAGCCAGAAACCCCACAGATTCATGTAGATTTTTTCTTTTGACTGGCAGAGAACACTCCCAGCTTCTGTCTTAGATGCTCGAACGCTTCCCTAGGCAGAGGTTTGGTAAAGATATCAGCAGCTTGTTCTTTGGAGGTAACATACTCCAACTTCACTTTTTGATCAAGCACTTGTTCACGTAGGAAATGATATTTGATGGGAATGTGCTTGGTTTTCGAATGCATAACAGGATTCTTTGAGATACTGATGGCACTTGTATTATCACACATAATGGAGATAGGAGTTGCACATTTGATTTGAAAATCTTGCAAAGTTTGCATCATCCATAGGAGTTGAGTGCAACAAGATGCGGCAGCTACATACTCTTCTTCAGCTGTTGATAAGGCAATAGAATTTTGCTTCTTGCTGAACCAAGATACTAACCGGGGCCCCATGTAAAATGCACCACCACTAGTGCTTTTCCGATCAACAACACTTCCAGCCCAATCTGCATCAGTGTAAGCATGAAGAGTAAGATCAGCATCCTTTGGATACCATAGACCAAAGTCTTGAGTTCCTTGTAGATATTTGAATATCCTTTTGACAGCCTGAAGGTGAGACTCTTTTGGATTAGCTTGGAATTGTCCAACAATCCCAACAGCATGCATAATGTCTGTTCTGGTCCCAGTGAGATAAAGTAGACTTCCAATCATCGATCTGTATTCTGGTTGATTCACAGTGGGAGAATCATCATTAGAACTGAGACTGCATCCGGTTATCATTGGTGTACTTACAGGTTTTCATTCTTCCATGCCATACTTCTTCAGAATTTGCTTAAGATATTTTGCTTGTGATAGAAATATACCATCTGCAGATTGATGCACTTGCAAGCCAAGAAAAAATGTTAGTTCCCCAAGTAAAGACATTTCAAATTCTTGCTGCATGACAGAAGCAAATTTTTGACTCATAGATTCTTCGTTACTCCCAAAAATGATATCATCAACATATACAACTACAATCAATAGTTTATCATTTTCAACTTTTGTGTATAAGTTGCTATCAGCAGATCCCTTTGAAAATCCTTGTTGATGAAGATATTTGTCAAGACGATAATACCAAGCCCTTGGAGCTTGTTTGAGTCCATACAGAGCCTTTTTCAGTCTACACACAAGATTTGCATTATTTCCCAAAATGAATCCTTCCGGTTGTTCTATATATACTTCTTCTTCTAGATCACCATTAAGAAAAGCAGACTTAACATCCATTTGATAAACTTTGATTCGTTGATAGCTTGAGAAAGCAAGAAACATTCTTATTGCTTCAAGTCTAGCTATAGGAGCAAAAGTTTCTTCAAAGTCTATACCTTCTTGTTGAGTATACCCTTTGCAAACCAGTCTAGCTTTGTTTCTTACAACATCCCCATTCTCATTTAACTTGTTCTTGAAGATCCATTTAGTTCCAATGAAATTTTTATCATGAGGTCTTGGTACCAAATCCCAAGTGTCATTTTTTTCAATTTGCTCAATTTCTTCATCCATGGCATTATTCCAACATTCATATTTGCTAGATTCATTGACATTGTGTGGTTCAATTGTGGATAGAAGTGCCAAATTACTAGAAGATCCCGCAAGAGTTCTCCTTGTTCGTACACCTGATTCCTTGTCTCCCAAAATTTGAGATTCAGGATGATTCTTTTGAACATATCTAGATGGAGCTTTTTCAGATAGATCATTTTCAGGTTCTTCATTGGATTCACTGCCTATATCATTTCCATCTGATGTAGAAGGCCATATGTTGCTATCATCTTCTTCTGTTGTTTGTTTTTCTTCTTTAGAAGCTGCAGGAGACTCATCAATAACAACATAAATACATTCAACAACCTTTTGAAGCCTCTTATTGTAACATGTGAATGCTTTGCTTGAAGAAGAGTAACCAAGAAGTATCCCTTCATCTGATCTAGGTTCAAACTTGCCAAGCTTTTCATCATTATTTTTGATAAAGCATCTACTTCCAAAAACTTTAAAATGCTTTACAGTGGGAGACTTACCATACCAGAGTTCATATGGAGTTTTGTCACTATTTACCCGAACATGAGCTTTATTGAGAATGTTAACTGCTGTACGTGATGCTTCACTCCAGAACATGTCAGGAACATTAGAGTCAGCCATCATAGCTCTAGCCATTTGAACAATTGTTCTATTCATTCTTTCTGCTACACCATTTTGTTGTGGAGTGCCTGCTACAGAGAATTGTCTTTTAATGCCATGTTGTTCACAAAATTCAAAGAATTCATTTGATGAATATTCTCCACCTCAATCAGATCTAAGACACTTGATTTTTGAATCCAATTCATTTTCTACCAGAGCTTTGAACTTCTGAAATTTTTCAAAAGCTTCATCTTTGTGTTTAATAAATGCGATCTCACACATTCTGGAGTAGTCATCGATAAATAGGATATAGTATTCTTCCCCACGTAATGACCTTTTCCTCATAGGTCCATAGATGTCAGCATGAATGAGTTCAAGAGGCTTACTTGATGATCCTTCTTTGGCATTAAATCGAACTCTAGTCTGCTTACCAAATTGACAAGATTTGCATATGGTATTTTCTGGAAGATTGACCTTGGGAAGATCACGAACAGCTTGAAGTCTGTTTGCTTTGTGGATTTGAGAGAAACTCAGATGCCCCAGCCTTCTATGCCATAGCCAATTTTCTGAAGACTTGCTCAAGTAACATTGATCTATGCCGTTTAGTACATACAGGTTGCTTGGATTTCTTTTTCCTTTTATAATTATTTTACCTGTATCAAGATCACGAACCATACATTCTTTGGAACTGAAGACCACTTCTGCTCCTTGATCACACATTTGGCTAACACTTAACAGGTTATGCCTTAATCCATCCACATACATGACATCTTTAGCCTTCACCTTTTCTTTTAGAAATACTGACCCTTTTCCTTTAATTACAGCAGGAGTATCATTTCCAAATGTAACTTTCTTTTTCTTTTCTAGAGCATTATAAGTATGAAGTTTGCTTTTGTCACCTGTCATGTGTCTTGAGCACCCACTATCGATGTACCATTGATTTTCTTCACCTTCTGCAAATAATGCTATCCCACAATTTTCAACCGGCGGTTCTTTCTTCTTCCAGACTTTGGAGCTTGAGGGAACATGTTCTTTAGGCTGGATCTTGTTCCTGCATTCAGATTCTTCATGGCCAAAGTTATTGCAATAAGTACATTCGACTTCACTTTCAAGAGGAGAAAAATTGTTATAGGTATTCTTCTTTGGTTCAGTATCCAACCTTTTCTTTCTTGCTTCTCTTGTCATGATGGTTTTATATGCCACACATTGAATAGCTTTATGACCAAAATTGTGACAAGTGAAACATTGCCCATTGAAGTAGAAATTTCTGCGATCATGGAATCTTCTATTTGAGTTTACCTGTTGGTTGTAGAGTCTTTGAAAGCTATCCCCGTTAGTGTTCCTTGAATTGAGATGGTCCTTCTTTCCCTGTAGAGATCCTCTATTCCCTTGCTGAGTGGCTGAATGTAGTAAACCACCTGTAAATGCTTTTAGATAGTTTGGTGCTGAAGTTTGAGAAGATTCTCCGGTATATCCCAGACCTGTCTTTATAAGAGGAGAACGTTGTACCTTGATAATCTCATCTAAGGTTTCAGATCCTTTAACAAATCTAAGATTCAAGGTCTTTGCTTTCTCTACTTCTTTTCTTTGAATTACCACTTCACATTCTAGCTTTTCAATATGTTTCTTTGCTTCTTCAAGCTGCTTTTCAACAGTCTCTCTGATCACCTTTTGTTCTTCTAAGAGAATTTTGCAATCTTCTAAGCGAAGTTTGAGTTGATTATTTTCTTCAAGAAAATCATTTTCCTCTAGAGAATCTATAAACATATCCTTTTCTTCCTTTTGTTCAAAGGCCATGAGAAGTCTAAGATCTTCTTCACAATCTTCCTCACTATTAGATGACCCATCACTATCTTCATTAGTATAGTAACTTTTCTTAGAGCTAGATCTGTTCTTATTCCTTCTAACAACTTCTTTTCCTTTATAAGGACATTTTGCGGCATAATGACCAACTTTTCCACACTCAAAGCATTTGAAGGGAAGCTTACCTTTGAATCTTCCAGTTCCTAGTTGGAGTTTTCTTACGAAATTTGCTTCTTCTTCATCGGAAATATAGCTGGATTCTTTGACAACTTCCTTTTCCTTTCCTTTTGTAGAAGCCTTAAATGCAACTTCTCTTACTTGAGAAGGACCTCCTTGTCTCATTTCAAAAGCAGTCAGAGTCCCATGTAATTGAACAATAGTAAGAGTTTGCAGATCTTGCCTTTCTTCAATAGCGGAGACTTTAGAGTCAAATTTTGGAGTCAAGGATCTTAAGACTTTTTCAACCAGAGTAGTATCAGTTTTAGTTTCACCCAAATTTATCATTCGATTGACAACATCATCTAGACGAAGGAAGAAACTGGCAACACTTTCATCACTATGCATCTTCAAACTTTCATATTCAATTCTAAGAGTTTGGAGTTTTGCATTTTTTACCTTTGTATCTCCTTCATAGCTCAGAATGATTTTGTCCCATATATCTTTTGTTGAATGTAGCTGCATCACTTTAGCAAATTCTGATTCAGACATGCTTCCCAGCAAAACATTTACTGCTTTGGCATTGGTTTCATACTTCTTTCTTTCTGCTGCATCAGTAGGAATACTTACCGGGTATTGATAACCTTCTTCCACGATTGCCCATACATCTGCACCAAGACTTTGCAGAAATGCTTTTGTACGTACCTTCCAGAATATCAGATTGCTTCCATTGAATATAGGTGGCTTTATAGACATTATTCCTTCTTGACTTCCCATTGCGACAGATCTCCTTTAAGCGATCAAGCTTCTCCACAAGGACCTCCTCTGATACCAATTGTTGGGAAAAATACTGAGAGGGGGGGGTGAATCAGTATTTACTGCATATTCAAAACTTTCACCTTTTCATGCTTCTAAAATGCATACGCTACTTTCCTGAACCAGACTTGCGTATATATGCGGATACCCTTTACGAAACTCGCGTATACACATATATCTATTTTGTCATTAATTCTTCACTTAAATTATTCCTTCATTTATTCATCAGATATTCAATAAGCAGTAAACATGTGCAGTAAGAACAGAATAAATCATCACACAAAGCATCACACATGAACACCAGGATTTTTAGGTGGAAACCCAAGTCGGGAGAAAACCACCGCTGCAGTTGCTCAGCCATCAATATTTTATTATAGAGAAAACATCTTACAACATATGTGCTGGCGCAGACTTGACCAGCACGCAGGCACCCACCTGCGCTCGTTTACCAGCCTCTCCTGGAAGGGAGCTCCAACCCCCTGACTCGTTTACCAGCCTCTCCTCGAAGGGAGCTACGACCCCCCGATCTCGTTTACCAGCCTCACCTGGAAGGGAGCTGCGACCCCCTGACTGAAGGCTACAACCCTCAGCACCACCTTGGACCACGTTTCATCAATTTTCACACTGGATCCAACCACTTCAATAGAACACAACTTGCAGGCCACAATTCATCATATTTCCAGACCGAACCCTTTCAGACTTTTAAGCACAACCATACATCATCAACAGATACATATCAACACAGATCAGATAGCAGAAACACAGCAGAACAGATCAGATATTTCATACCACTTGCTTCAGCAAACCCTAGTTTGCATACGCGCTTTTACTTCACTGATGTCGCGTATATAGGCGCTTCTGTCCACACAAACCAGCGTATACCACAGTGTATATTTTATTGCGCATACGCGCTTTCTCTTCGCTGAAGCTGCGTATATACGCGCTTCCTCCATGGCGAAGTAGCGTATAGATCTTCAATCATTACAGAGCAACATACTTCATCAGATCAGATATTCAGTTCAGATCTACCCTTTTGCTTCAGACAGATGTTCGCCTAGATGCTCGCCTCATCACAGATCTAAGCCTTCCATAATCAGATCTAGCAAATACAAGAGCAATTCAGATCTAGATCCTCTTCTTCATCATTGGTGCATCATACATTCAGATCTATCATTCAAGTGTAACCCTTTCCATTCAGATATACTTCAGTGAGAAGTATTCATTCAAGCTCAGACTTCTTGCACCCACACTCATGATTTGCACAATGAATTTCTTCTCCTTATATAGATTTACCCTTTTCAATACCATGAGCCCCCTTTTTCAATACCATGGGCCAAAGCAATACCATAAGCCCAAAAACTACCTAGACGGGGTCAATTAGGCGGATCATTACCCAATACAATGGGTCAATACCATGGTGGTTACCCTTGGTTTTTCACTTTTTGAGCCCTTTTGCCCATACGCGACTTGGCACGTTATTTTCCGCGTGCATACGCGACTTCCCCTAGGCCAATCCGCGTATACAAAGAGACATACTCTTTTCATCATATTTTGAGCACATTCTAAATTCCTTTCTTCATTGCCTTCTGTACACACAAGTCCATCAAGTCAAGCATAACTTCATCAGGTGTATTGCCATCAAGGACAACACATGTCAACTGTCACATGTCTTCATCTTCATTCAGTGGGTTGCCATCAAGGACAACATTCTGCATCATATTTCCAACAAACCTGCTGTGAATATAATGTTCTGTGATTATATCTAATAGTACGCACGTGGATGCGAGCCTTTTAATTAGATCTGATAACTGTATTATGGTTATATTAGAACTCCTGCGAACAACCTCAGGTTGTATAGATCTGATAATTGCGAACCGACTTGACTTACCCTCTCTCTCTCAGGGTGCGGAAACCTGGTTCCAGCACCCTCCCATACTGCTTCGGGTGAGACTTTGGCCTGCGCAAGCAGGTCACTTTCAAAAGGGCCAGTAGTATAGGGGTTTGTTGGCAAACCTTAACCTTCGAACCTGGGTCAGGACCCCTTGAGCCAACATTTACATTCAACAATTTTTGCAATTCTTCTTTCACAGTTTCCCTAAGATTTGGATTCATCCTTCTTTGAGGTTTTCTGATAGGCCTAGAGTTTTACTCAATGTAGATATGATGTATACAAGTCTCAGGACTAATTCCCTGCATGTGTACTCCCATACATATGCATAAGAATGTTTTTGCAATGTTTTGATTAACTCTTCTTGTTGGAATTTCTCCATTTTTTTTTTAATGTATAAAGATTTTCCTGGAAATATTTCAACTACATAGTTACCAGATTATTCCATATAATATAAAGACATCTGTCTGGATGACAAGTATTCCATATTGCATTGTTCTTGAAAAATATGCTCATCTTCACATTGTGAATATATTTCAATTTTTTCTATTGAATTTAAAATTTGACTTTCTTCACTAATATGATAAATAGTAAAGAGAGGTTGTATATCATTGTCATAATGCATCCATTCTTCATTTTCTATTTATGTGAAATTTTTTGCTAGAGGATATAGAGTGAATTTATTTGTTGAATTACCATCAGAAATAAACATATCACCAGATCTACAACTAATGAATGCATTAGCTATAGCTAACCAAGGTCTTCCTAAAATTAATGGATGTCCCGCTAGTTTTTTCTTAGGAGTTAAGGTCATGAAGTCAACTAGATATTACCAAGAGTCTGAGGACACATATATGTCTTCTAATACACCATCTCGCTTGATTATTGATCTTTCTGCTAATTGCAGTAACGTTGGTGTATAATGAAGGTTCGGAAGCCTAAGTTGTTCCATGGTTTGTTTGCTCATGATTTTTATGGCTTCTCCTAAGTCAATTATTGTATTTGGAATCTCAATACCATTGATATGTGTTTCTACAAATGGACTTCATGGGTCCAAATATTTTTGTATGGTAATTTTTTTCGTCATAATGTCAACCATTTTTCCTACTAAATGAATCCTTTTTATTTCTTTTGTTTTTCTTCCTGATTTTTCATTCTCAACTCTCTTATTGTTTGATCTATAATAGGAATCTCTTTAACGACCTGTAACAAATGGATTTTGATACAGAAATTTTTTAATTCGTCTCGAAAATCATAGTCAGGAAACAAAAAAAAATTCCTATTCCTCTATCGATTTGTAATATTTCAGGAAAAGGAGGGTTATAAATAGATACTGAAGGTTGCTCTACGATAGGAGTTGATTTTATTGGATTTTCTTGTTTTTCATCTTTAGAATTTTGATTTTGCTGAAGGGATGTCCCTTCTCCAGATTTTTGTATTTTGCTGTAGAGAAATTTCTTCATCAAGATCATCTTTTTCTTAAATAACAACATAAATTTTTTTCCTTTCTAATATCCTAGCATATCTAAGTTGGAAATTGTTAAGATCTAGTGGAGTAATCATATAAGCTGGAAAATTTTGTCCTTCTATGTTATAAGCAGTTTGAGAATTTTTATTATTTGGGTTTGGTAATGGCTGGGGAGGTAGTTGATTTGGTCTTTGTGGAAATAGTAATGAAATTTTTGGGTTATGATTTTGGATTTGGGGTGGTTGATTTTGTTGTGGAAATTGTTGGGGAAGATAGTTTGGATAAGATTGTGGATACTGGTTATACTGAGAGTATCTGCCATAAGGAGTTTGCATCCATTGTGTCCAAGGTTGAGGCTGGGACCAAGGTTGCTGCCATGATGAATTCCAATTGTTTGGTGGTGGCTCATTATACATTTGATTATTAAAACCTTGAGTTTGTGGCCCTTGCCATGGTCTTCTAGAAACAAAACAAAGTGGTTCTACTGGAGATGGAGATATGTCTTCTTCAAAAACAACCTTAAGACTTGGTATAGAGGGACATATTTTTGTTTCATTATTTTCTGCACAAATAACACAGGTATCTATGACTTTTTCATTAAGACGACATTCTCTTAAATCATGTTTCTTTCTGCATTTAGGACATAAAATAGTTAATGCATCTGTTTCAACTTTCTACTTGTTTTGTAATTTTAGGGTGTCTATTTGTTCACTAAGACTCCCTAAGATATCTGTTTTAAATTCATCAAGCATATTTCCAATTTATGCCCTACTTACTGTTTCAGTTGCAAGTTTATTTACTCTAGAGAGAATAGGATCTCTTGTATGTTTCCCATTTTTTTATTTTCCTCTTAAGCGATGAATGCATAATTCATCAATTTCAGGTATTGGTAATTGAGAGATATCTCCCTTTCCAATCATGTTAAGAATATATATCCATTCATCTCTGATGGATTTCAACGAGAGAGATTTTAAAGTATCTTGATCTAGGTGTTCCATTTTAGCCCTTTTTATATTTTAATTGAATCTCTTAATTAAATCTTCCAAGTTTTCATCCTCTCTTTGCATCATTTTAAATACTTCATCCTTCCTATTAATAGGTGTGCAATAATCTAGATATCTTTGTAAAAATGGACTTTTCATCTCATCCCATGTCCTAATAGATTGTGTTATCAAACCCATGAACCATTTTAAAGCTTCACCCTCGAGTGTTGCAGGTAATAGCTTGAATTTTTTAGATTCTTGTAAGTGGAAATAGGATCTACATAAAACCTCAAATTCAAATAAAAATGTTTCAAGATCTTCACTCCTTAACCCATGGAAATTGCGAAGGACAAAAGGTGAAATATTTTTCCTTGTAACATTTTAATCCTCATAAACTATAGGAAATTGAACAAATTTAGGATCTCCTCTATCTCTACCTCTTCCTCCACCTCGTCCTCCACCTCTCCTTCCTCCTTCTATTCTTAAGGCATCTCCATTCAGAACTTCTCCTCCTCCTTATTCCTCTACCATTGTATATTCCTCGGAGCTAATGTAAGCTTCTAACTGTAGAGTTATTTTTACTTCCTCTGGTTCTTCTGTCAGTGGGATATTGAAGAAAGTTTCTTCTTCTTCCTCACTAGGGATTTCTAATTATTGAGCTAGAATATGTTCTCTTGTAGAGGTGAAAAAGGTTACTCCTTTTTTTGGAGATCTAGGATCTTCCTCTTCTAAGACTGCCTCAGTAGATGAAGTTGGAGACTCTCCTGGTTGGATTTCTAACCTTAAGACTTGAGGGAGTCTATGCCTTGAGGTGAAAAATGTAATATGAGTTTGAGATGGTGGTGTGGAACTACGTGGTCTTGGTGGGGTGAGTGGTTTTGCTCGAATCAAACTTAACCTCTAGCTATGAGTCTACCCCTAGATTCTCTTTCTCTACGCATGTCATTTTTTTTTAGATGTAATAGATAAGGCTTCCTAAATAAACTTCCCTGGAAATGATGCCAAAATGTTTATTAAATTTAATGTCTTAAATTGCTATCATAAATTATTGACCAGGGTTAGTAATTTGATGAAGTGTGGTGCACTATATATTCTTAGATAACCTTATTTCTTACTTCGTTGTGAATGTTTTATATTGCTTTGGGGGTTTTTTAATTTTATGCCTAAAGTTTAAGAACTGAAATTGATCTAAGAAATAAAATCTATGGTTCTAAATGAAGTCCTTAAATGCTAGTGAACAACCAAATCTAAATGAATTTTAATGATGAAAACTTATTCTTAAAGAAGGAATAAAAGGAAATGTTGTTTTTATTCTAAGAAAAGGATTTGAATTACAAATTACTTTTAATGAAATGAATGAAATATGAAATGTAAAAGAAGGAAGAAAAGGAAATGTTGATTAACTAATCTAAATTGCATAAAAATAAATCAAACTTTGAATGGTTAAAATGTTAGACTCATATAAGCCGGAAAAACACCTATGGAAAGTATATAATTGATTCAAAACAATGAACTATTCTAAATCTAATTGTATTCTACTAATATTTAAAAGACAATGATGAAACCATTTTCTATCCTATCCATTGAAAGATTTAATTCTATGAAAAATAGAGCACTTAATCTGTTTCAAAACATAATTCTAATCTAACTCTGTCCTAGTTTTAAATATAAGAATGCTTGAAAGATAAATTTAATATAATTCTATTCCATAGAATGAAAGCATAAATTCTATTGCTAAGAAATTGAATGATTGTGTTAATTGAAATCAAAAGGAAGCGAGAAATGACATAGTATCTATTGCGCAAAGCATGTTTAATTTTAAAACCTATGGTTGTTGTATGACCGGGTGGACAAATCTATCCAATTGAAAAATGAAAAAGTCACAGTCATGAGATGATTTAAGCAGGCATAAGATTCAACAGTGAGCTTATAAATTTAAATAACTAATTCAGGAAACATTTAAAAACTCATTGAAAGGAAATTAATCTACAAAACAGTGAGCAATTTAAACTACGAATTGAAAAGAATCTGACTATGAAATAAGAAGAAGTTAACTTTGAATTGATGAGAATATATCTATGGTAATTGACAGAAAAATAAACTCCAAAACAACTATAAAAACCTCCTTTTCGTGCAAGTGCCCTGTGCAACAGAACGAGTCTAAAATCTAATTAAACTATGCGCGCATCAGAGATCTGGAACTAGTCTTATTTATTAGAAAAAACATAGTTTAAAAGTGTAACACCGATTTATCACAAAAATTAGACTTCTTCCTGGTTTCAACAAACCGGTATTTATACAGGTTTTTGAATTAACTGTTTGAGGCAATTCTTCCTATAGATATCAAAATAAAACTATAATTAGAAGTCTATCTAGAAGCAAATTATTCGTGACTATCTCTCGATTTTCTATGTAAGAGAAAATCGAGAGTCTTTCGTCCGCTGATCTCGTTCCTTAACCGATATTTGACCGCGAGCATAGGCTTGATTCCTTCTTGAATTCGTACAGGTAAGTGGGATACGATCCATGTGTGGATCATTCCAGAGATACCCATATGAACCGCTTCTTCATTCTCTTCTCAAAACCTGTCAAACAATAATGGTGGTTGCAGAAAAAAAAGGTTAGCTATAGAATTACACGAATACTGTAGCTAATTACAGAAATTCATCAAAATAATAAGAAAAATTATAACATAAAGTAAAGATAATTTAAATTCCTACTCTAATTTGGACTATGTCAATTATCACTAATTGAAATCATGAGTTTGTGAAAAAGGAAGAAGAAATGATTGAAAATGGTGTCAAATTAGGAACAGTTTTAAGGTTCAACATCGTGACCTCCAACAAAGGTTGGCCTTTCAGAGCAACAATAACTATGAGGTTTTCTCCCTTTTGAAAATGAAATCGGGTAAGGGATTTGTTCTGTGGGTTTGATTGGTAAGGTCTGTCGAGAGACCACTCCACAACAGGTCTTTACATGGGATTTGGATCCAAGTATTTTGGATGGAAAATTTTCCTCCTTATCAATATTGTGATCTCTAAGGATAGGGATATAAATGAGAGTTGACAATGTTTGGTTGTGTAATGCCCCTCTACTTTCTATGTTAATAATTTATTATTTTTAGACATCAACAATTTTATGGATGGCTAGGAAAGCCATATAAGACTTGTGAAATGATGTTATCAATAAAATAATTGTGATGTATTTAATATATTATTATTATTAAACAAAATGTTGTAAATTACTGGGGAAAGAAGTACCAGAGTTACAATATTATTTCTAAGTGGGAAAACAATTATTGGTTGTTAAATTCAAGATAATTATTCCCCTAAATATCTCCTTAAAATCCCTAGGAGGAAATATACAATATTTAATATGATGGGAGTGAAAGATACATTAGATCATTTAGTTGAATAAGTATACTAAGTTGGGTGAAACAAAACAGTACAGGATAAAAAATTAGGCTTTAAAGAAAAAGGAAAAGAACATTTTTCGAAAAAAAAGGCCTAGGCAAGTGGGTTGGCAGACCCAAAAAGCAGGGTGTTGCTAAAATTTACTAGGGAAGGAAAAAAACATAAAAAATACACCATTCCAGAATCATGGGTTGTTGAATCCAGTAGCAAGTATATCTTAGCTCGGGAGGAACTGGCGAAGGCAGTTCATGGTTGGGAGGAACACTTTCCATTCCTGAGTAATTTCTAGCAGGAATTGTGGTTAGAATTATGGCTATAATATATTTTTTAATATGGAATGTTAATTGTTATGCTATATGAGTACTTGCCTATTTTTGTATATATCATCGTATATATAGGTGAAGAAGAAATAAGGTTGCATGCATAATATACACACTCTCTAATATGTTTTTATGACTAAGACACATATCTCGTTTTGCATGTATGGAAATGGGTATTCGTGAATGGTATTACATATACTCTTATATACGTTTAAGGGTAAATCATGAATTATAAATTTTTCAAAGGAATCAACAAGTTTGAAATTATTTCTAGTGTGAACTTATACCCGAGACAATTGTTCGGGCATATAGATCAAGAGAACACCGTACTGCACGAACAAGGTGGAACTTTCTTCAATGTTTCTATAGAAATTCAATGAATGTTTATACGACCAAAATTAGAGAATTTACACTTAAGGAACAACACGGTAATCCGTTAGTTATTTTATTAATATTAGAAATTATGGAAAATTGAATTCGTTCCCAGAACTAGAATTAATAGTTATAAATGAAGAAAACTTTATGATTAGTAAAAAATAAAATACATATATTAAAATAAGATGAGAAGGTGGAATAGAGGAATACTGTAAGTAAGGTAAGGGACCAAAATGAAATTTGTGCTAGGATAGCCCACGAAGAGTATTACTTGACATCAACATCAATAGATAAATTAGTTTTGTCAGAATGCAGGTCTATGCGTTTCCAAATTTAAATTAGGTTAAACTTAATTACATCACGAGAATTGGTATTATCATTACGGTCAATATTTAGGACTATGTGTGTGGATAATGTGAAGTAAATTTTATAGACATACCCATTGGTGGCATACAATAGTAAAAATATTTCATAGAAAAATGTTCAAATTAACCATAAAGTATACAGAGCTCCCAATTTCGTTACCCAGTCGGGTTTATACATACTTTATGAAATTGATAGCAGAAGAACAGGTGCAACAATGAAACAATTTGAATATAGAGTGGCATTCAAAGGATAAATTAAACTCTCAAATGATAAATAGTTTAGGTAGTACATAGAAATTCCGTGGAAAAAATATACATCTGAAGAAACCACCAATGATATAAAATATATCCTTCTGATAATGGAAGAAATTTAAATCCTTTCAATACAAGAAAAATAAAGACTTAGTATGCATAGGGACTTCTTCATAAAATTGAACCACGATTATGATAAATAACTAGTATCCTCTACTACAAAAGAAAAAGAAAATAAAACCCATAAGTAAATGATAGGTCTCACCTTTCAATGTCCACTTAGTTGTTACAACACAAAAATATATAAAGATAATCGGAACCAAGACAACCATTCTGTGCTTCTTCAACTGTAGGCATAAGAAATTGAAGGCAAAAAAAAAAATCAACCTATAAATAGAGACGAAATAGGTGATGGAGACCAAATTGATGTAGAAACACCTAAACGATTTGTATGCTATAGGAAGGGGAAAATACATTCCCATTAATAACACGCATGTTAGAGTAAAATTGAACCATAAATAATGGGAAGAACTATATATTTAACCTTTTAAATATTGATTGAACATCAGAGCTTCACCTGTAAGAATATTTCCCACATATACCGCAGTACCCCTTTTTAATTTCCATCAAAGAAAATTTAGGAAAAGAAAAAAACCAAGGGACCTACAAAGGTTCCACAGTAAAAGAATGAAAAGTTTAGAATGGCTACATACCCTATCTACAAATGCTAGAAAAATGAAGGGTGTGAAGTAAACGCTTACAGAGGGACTGGTGTCACCATATCTTGGACTTGAAAGGAAAATGATTAAATGAATGCAAGCCATACCAGGAAAATGCAATGAGGTTTCACATTTAAAAAAAAATATAAATGTGCGATGTAGAGGCAGTTGTTCACCTCCATTCCTGCCATGGTGAACTTGTAATTTTAGGAAAGTTGTAACAGTGCCAAAACCTCGTACCCAAAAAGGAGTAACACAAGTAGAAAGAGGGCAATGAAGACAGTAAATCGATGACAAAACAAAAACCTCAGTCCTAGAAAACCCTATTACTCCTCATCCATACCTAAGAACCAAATTATTATTTCAGTTACCTAGGTAGACACGTTGGGGTAGATATGAGAAATCCACTCCAAGATATGTGTCAAAAACAATGACGATATTTGAGTTAGAAATAAATATAAGGAGACAAAAACAAAAAGAAAAGGGAATTTTATCATAGCTCGCATTGAATCATGAAAACCCCAAATATTCATGAAAAACGAATGGATACCAACAAACCTGGCAAGGGACATGAAGGACAAAGGATAAAACATGAAAATCCTCCCTCTAACAACAAAATATCTACACAGCCGACAACAGAGAGAGATACCTAACATATAATGAGTACTATAAACTTAGATGTCCACATAAAAGGGAAACAAAAGAAAACAAAAATATGACAAAGAAAAATAAGGCTATGCTAAATGGAAATCTTCATAACCCAAATAAGGAAATCACTTCCATTACCTGGTTGTTTTTTTCTCCCACATGACCAAAATGCTTTAACGGAGTTACAGGTGCAGGGATTTCCATACTTCTTTTGTTAGAATAAATTTATTACTTTTGCATGACGTCAAATGAAACCCATATAATCAGATAAAGCGAGCGGTTAACACATGTAAGGGTTGAGAAAATAGGGTTTGGCTAAAATAAATATCAACACTTTACTTTGGTCAACATAGATCTCCATGCGTGACTGAGGATGATTACTATGACATGTGAGTATCACGTGAACGAATGAAAACCCAAAAATCCCTAGAGAGAAAGTGGAAGCCACCATATTCCGAAAAACCCTCACACTATCATTTTCCTCCATGTGGACTCTACTAACCATATAATCTAGTTTCATAAAAACTCCTCCAGTTTGAAGTTATGATATGTAACATAAAAATCCTGGTAGTAACCCACCATATTATGCAACTGAAGCCATAAAATATATTATAAATCCATCGTAAATAAATGATTTTGACTATATTAATATGATGCAAGTTCATTGATCTATAAAATGAATCATACCACGGTCAATTGTGTCCAAATGCCTAAATGTAATTACCTTGCAATTGTAACCATGGAATTTACATATAGAAAACTGGATCTTAAATTTATATACAGGCCGCTGACAAACTAAGCTACGATATTGCATGGTGTGAACTTCGATAGTATTTGAAATACCTATACCTGTGTGTGAAAACCCATTATTTTTTTTGAAATAAATAAAAAATTGGGAATAAAATGGAAACTTTGGTAAATAAAATAGGATCATGAAAGGTTGTTCACAACAACGTAGGCTCAAAGTTTTTCTATTTTTTTAAAACTCTGTTTGATACAGCATTGGTCCATGGATTTTTATGACAAGGGTTACCAAGACATCACTCTACAACATACTCCCACACTTCCGTTGGTCCCATGCTAGATGCATACATGAAATTGGGATCCAAGACCTTTTTCTTGGCAGAAATACCTCTCTCTTAATATTAAAGCTCTGGTAATGGTTTGACCATGTATGTGGATAGAAGTTGGATATGCAGTCCACGACCAATGTGCTTTCCCGTCCCTTATTAGCCATATTTTCCATTTTGATCCAAATCTAGAGAAGGTGCAAGTTGAGAGGAGACTACAATGCTAAGATCCAGATCGGATGGAGTTGTTCCAGGTATTTTTCAAAACTCTTAATGGGAAATCAATCATGCTAGGGATTTGGGGAATAGATTCAATCAATGATTTGAAGAAAATTGTTCAAAATAACTCACATATACCAACATCATTAAAAAGTCTTATTTCTACGGGAAAGGTGTTGCAGGAGATGATTTAGCTAGAATATTATTGCATTTAAAGGAACTCTACCATTATCCTACAGTTAAGGATGCAAAGTGGAAGCCCACGTCTTAGAATGCCACCTGGATCATCTTCTTATATAAGGAGATTTACTATGTTTAAGGATGCATTGATAGGTAAAGCTTCCATATCAGATAGACAATCCCCAAATATGAAAATTTCAAGGTTGTACCAGTAGAGAAAATGGAGAAAGCTCCATATGTGTCAATAAAATTTCCAAAAGTGAGTGGTATTTTCACTTTTTACAAGCCAGCGCTATCATATGCGAGTTTAATAGCTTCTAGCCCAAATCTGAAGATATACATCAATGGATTTTTCTCAATTGGACTAAAAATTGTGATATTTACCTCTGCACAAAGGTATTTTTTGTGCTCCAATTCCACAATAAAAAATACTTGGAATATGTCATAAATGAGGAACCATGGTTTTGGGGAAAGGAGGGTATTTTTGAAACTCCATGGTTTCCTGTATTTGATTCCAATAAAATGGTGGTTACAAAAATGTCGATATGGTTAAGGCTACATAATATCCCTCTTCCTTTCTGTTATATTGGACTAATCCATCTTGCGGACAAGACCGATCTCCCTATATTTCTAACAAAACCTAGTAACAAGCAGATAATCAAACTATTGTTTACCTGAGTCTATATTTGATTTCTTAAATCATAAATCTAGAAAGAAGAGGAAACAAAAACCATACCTTATTATGACATGCCTAGTGAAGAACCTTCATATGCTTCGATTCAACTCTTCAATTCTTGAAACAAACCTGCACACATAAAAGTCAAAGGGATTAAAGGCATATGCAGCATAGATGATTCAATAAATAAAACTAATTAACAAGGAGATTAATAACTAGTATCATTTCAATCGATACAATAGCAGTAACATAAACCATTCATCAGATCCATAAAACAATGTAGTGAGAAAAAATGATCAATCATATTAATTCATAAATATAGAAGAGTCTCACAACCTTTTCCTTGATAAGGTGAAGCTCCTACGAAAATTCCACAATCCTTTCATTGTATGATAAGCTCTCCAACCTAATTTGACCAACATAAGTCTATATTCAACAACCTACCTCAACCCTCTAGCCTATAGGTTATTTATAGGCCAAGAGGAGGAAGCTTCAGATCCATATCAAAAGGATGACATCCACTAAAGGTGGGATTAGGGTTCCTTGAAGAATGGGAATCAGCTCCATGATGGGAGGGTCTAGGCTCAAATAATATTAACCTAGAATATTTTAGTTGGTATATATTTGACAAAGAAGGCTTCTAGAATTAACTTTATATTTTTAATCTGTTTTAGTCATGTGCGTGGTCTATAACGGAAGAAAATGTGTAGTTCTGTGTGGGTACCAATGGTAGGAACTGCGCATGTGAAGAAATTGGCTAGGAAAGTGCACAAGTCACTAAAAAGAAGGTTTTGGGCCATATAACGTAGAATTATTGATTTCTTCAAGGTGATTAAATTTTTTACTTGAAAGGGAGTACTTTGGAACACATGAATTGGATGGAAAAAGATCCATTTTAACGATCAGTTTTCAAGGTGACAAATGAAGTGTGACACATTTCCCCGTACGGTGTGAAGTAAGAAAAAATATTTAAGGACTAAAGTGCTTTACCATGCCAAATATTGTATTGGAGACCATGGTTGGAGACTTGTAACAATCAATCAAGGATTACAATGCAATATAGTTATCACTGAGGTAGGCATTCCCATACTCAAAGTAAACATAACTTGATGAACTAGTATGGAAATATTCTAAGAATCATGCCATCAGTAGACACAGTATGGACACAACCACCAAATAAGATTCTATATATATAATCATGAATACATAGCTCCTCACATCCTGGATGGATGAAACTAGATTTAGGGTCTTGATCTCCATCTCTATCGATCCATAGAATGAACCTAACCATGGGAATAAATGTTTTGAAGTTGAACATGGTAGAAACCACTTGATTACCAGTCAATGATGTGAACCATTAACAAGTGTGAGAGAAATCACCATTAATGAAAATGGTCCTCAAGGTACTCCAAGTACAATCTATGGAGTGTGAAAATATGTCCCGAAGTTGAAAATTCATACAATCGTTCGATCAAAAGGCAATGATGATAATCTATCATTGAATGCGAGAACCTGCCATTAAGGCATGCAGGCTTCAAATTATTGAAGAGAGTTTCAATATCAACTTCCTAAATAATGAGTTATAGTCAATAGGAAGTGATCCGTCGTAGGAGAGCGTACAACACGAAACTCATGTCAAGTTTTGAAGAACTGTTTGCAAATACTGACTAAGGGATGGTCGACACGATTGAAGGCTACAAATTGCAAGGTAATTTTAATTGACGTTGGACTTCTCTTGAACAAATCGGCGATACGACACTTAGACTGAAGCATTTGACTCAAATATAATACCCAAAATGAAATGAATAATTTCAACGAGGTTTGATTAACTGTGAGACAAATGGGTTTCCCAACCCAAACATATGTGATGGAGTGACATGTTTAAGAGTGACATACAACAATAAATTAAATAAAAAAATAAAATTTGTTTCCCAATTCCCCCCACCATTATTTGCAAGTACCTCTTTATTTTTTCCAAGCTTGAGGAGGATAACATTTTATTTTCCTGTAAGATCATCCTTTAGACGAGTTCTGTGAAGTATTTTTAGCGAACCCTGAGAATTAGTGGTTCGTTCTTGTCATGATTGACGATTCCTATATTGTTTAAATTTTACGAGTCTAGTTAAGGGGTAACTCGATGTAGTTTTCATTTTTAAACTGTTTTAAAAGATATGAAATGCAAACTCATGTTGTTCTTTCAATATAATATTTTCATGAGCCTATAAAAAGTAAAGCTGAATGTCTTTCAGTTTTTAAGGAATCAGGAGAAAAACCTTCATAAAATCCAATACTTCTTCTTCATAAATTTAGTCCCTCAAGCCCGAAAAATGATAAACTACTGAAGGAGAGAACTCTATTGACCATTATTAGTCAACGTATACATTTTTCGTAAATAGTCTAGTTTAGTCTAAAAAGGGGGTAAACTTATATATTGAATAAACGACTATTCATTTACTTTTACGAGTTCGAATAGTCAAGTACTCGATGATATTTTCATGTTTGGAGAGTCTGAAAAGGGCTTAAAAGATAACTCCAAGGTGCTACTTTTTCATATTTTTTGTGAGCATAAAAAATTGATAAAATTTCGCACAACATCAAAACAATCCATTTTTATGTTATAACCTATTTTCTACACATGAAACCCAAAATATATCATATGAGCTCAAACACTATAGAAAACATCCTAAAAAAATTAATTTAAAAGGTCAAAGGCATAAAAAAAAATTAATAGCCTAAAAACTTATAAAAATTCAAAAAGTAAAATCATCTTTACTATTTTAGTTTTTAACCAATTGAGAGAAAAAAGAGGTTTTTTTACAAGAAACTTCAAGAGCTTATTCCGAGAAAACCAGTGGATGAAATTGAGAACCTTCTTCTCCAGGTAAGAGAGATCTTCATTATCTTCATTTCCATTGGATTAAATTTTCATTTTAGCCATGTATTTGGTTTTTTAGGGACAATTTGCTTTTTAAAATGCGTCATCGGATGTTTGCGGTTTCCCCTCATTGGGACCATGCACATAAAATATTTTTGACACATACAAATCCGCGACTTGCGTGATTTTTCCGCTGAGTAATGGCAAAAATGTGTTGTGTTTGTAAAAGGCATCCACGCAAGTGAAAAAGGGTTTAAAAAAAAAAAAAAAAAAAATTACACCCCCAAAATTTCCAATATCTCTCACATTGTTTTCTAACCTTTCACAATTGTTATTTTCAATATTTTTGATCATTCATAATGGAGTGGAGAGAAAGAGAGCATGAAAAACAAGATGTGGAATATTTAAATGATCCAACAGCATTGCAAGACCTAAGAGATTGTGACCTATACAAATATTGGATAATTCCATGGATGAAATCTCAGCTAGATCTCATGACTTAGATGATGAGGTCATGGGATGTCCAAGATCAATGATTTATGATAGGGGATCAACATATCACCATAGATGCTGATGATATCTATTTTTTTTACTGTACTCTCTCGCAAAGGGACAAATATATATTTTTGTTGGCACAGACAAGGTGGAGAAACCACTGCTACTTATTTGAGGTGATATTGTATTGACAGGGATCAATTCAAAGATGGAATAATTGACATCAAAACCATTGAGCATCTCCCCTTCAAAACCATCGCCTTTACTATCACCAGATAATGTGGAAGCGTGGCGCTTCACTTCGCCACAAAGGCTTCGATGCAGATTATCACAGAGCATTCACAACCCACTATTTTCAATTGGTTCAAAGGTGTAGTTGATAACATCGAAGGGAAATTAACTAGACAAAAGATAAGGAGATTTGAGAACTTTAGATATGGCTTTATCCTGACTTCAATTTCTCTAGAGCATATTCTCCTCCTGGCCCCACAACAATATTTAGTAGAGATAGGAGGGCATCGGGATCCTCACATGCTTTTGTGTTCTTGTTGATGGATCAACATGGAGGCGATGACACTATTTAGTCAATTTAGTGTTCCTAAATTGCTTCCATTAATTATCAACCAGGGCTAGTAAACTAATGAAGTGTGGTGCACTATATGTGCCTAAGTGACCCTTCCCTTACTTCATTGTTTGTGTTTTTCTTGTTTTTTTTGGGGGTTTTGTATTTTTAGTCCTAGGCTATTTAGAAAAGTGAGAATAAATCTAATTAAAAAGGAAGAAGAGGAAGTGTTATGAAACTAAGTTAATTTTCTATGAAAGAAACCAAAGTTTATGGACAAGTTCTAAGACCTAGTTTTGGACAAAAAGACAAAGAAAGTACTTCAATTAGTGAGTAAACCTAATATATGGATCTATGACTCAATTGAGATTTGAAAAATGAAAGCAGGGAAATGTGTCAACTATTGTACTTTAGGTTGTTTCAACATTCAATGATTAGGTCAAAGCCCTATGAGATGAAATCAACTGTTTTCCCTTTAGTTGCTAGAATCTAAAATAGAAAACAAATAATGCAATTGAAATTTATCTAAGATGCTTTAATTACTCCATCTACCCAATATGTGGAGAGTGACCCCCTTGAGGTAATGTATCTAAGCAATCATTGCATCTATCTAAACTAAAGAATTACAGTAACTAAAACACTGCATTGAATCTAATCATTTAATCATCCTTGCAAAGTATATTCAAATTAGTCTCTCTCAGGTTGACCTTTAAGAAGATTGTTTTATTGCAATGAAATGAGGATCTTCTATCTACAACCAATTAAGTGAATAATTAACTTATCAAGTCTCATCCAATTCTGATGCATGTGACCCCTTGGTATGGATTTCGGATAAATCAATTACACCCTTAATTCTTAGCAAGCTCTTATAAGACATTCAACCATTCAATATAAGATTTTGTAAATAGGAAAAATGGACTTCATAAATGCTTAGTTAGATACAGCAATTGACAACTATTTTTTAAAGATGAAAGAAGGGAACTAAGCAACCATGTTTCTCAACACATCAACTTTTATTCCAATCCTGAAGACAAAGTTACCTATCTCCTTGAAAACGTTTCGAAATGAAAATCTACACATCTGCATCTAAACTTATTGAAAACTGGAAATTAAGCATGAACAAAAGAAAAAAAAAATACTAAATAGAATTGAAGCAAATCTAACTAGAAAACATTAAAAACCTCATTTAGCAGCAGGGGCCCTCTGCTACCAAGTTGGTTAACTCCTTAGCTCCATAAAAATGTGATCAAAACAACAT
Organism: Pinus albicaulis; assembly: GCA_034641835.2. Classification (NCBI taxonomy): domain Eukaryota; kingdom Viridiplantae; phylum Streptophyta; class Pinopsida; order Pinales; family Pinaceae; genus Pinus; species Pinus albicaulis. Next base: position 1,526,764,120 of record CM076570.1, on the reverse strand, counting down.
CTAGGAACTAATCTTCTTCATTGAAACATAGTTTTAGAAAACAAAGTATCTCACTGTAATTCTGAACTTGTGCTACAAAAACTTAGCTTGTTCTTGGTTCTATAAAACCTCTATTTATATGAAATTTGCATAAATAGCTATGAATAAAGACAGCTACAGGTGTATCTTCAAATTATAATCAAACAAGGACTCTTAGGACTCATTATTTGCTACAGAGAAAATCAAGAGTCCTAATTGTTGTGTGAAACGGTATCTTGACTTTGAGCTTTGACCATAATATTAGGCCTCTTTATTTGCCAATCTGGTCCTTGTCGATAGGAAGAAATCCATGTAGGAGGGATTCTGAGACTACCCATATGGACCATTCCGTCAACGGACACCTGTAACATATTAAACCACAAGAGTAGCTACGGAATGCCTAGTTAGCTACGGAACATGCTACATTCTATAGCCAATCTGCAAAAACTTATTAAAATAGCAAAAACCATGAAAATACAATATTTCAATCAATTTCATGTATCATTAAGACAAACCTAAACATTATTCATTGATTAGGGCTTATGAATTGATGAAAGAGAGGTGAAATGAGATGAGAAATTTGTAAAGGAAAGGGCAATTTTGGGGTTCAACATACCCCCAATACAAAACCATTGCATGCCCTCATGCAATTTACCAAAATTTTAAGTTCTTCTGCCTTACTTCATGTGCTCTGACACATTAGCCAAAAAATCCAACCTTATTCTACTTTTTCTTTTGGAATTCAGTGTTATCCTTGGCTTTTTCATGAGTAATTTGAATCTGAGGTTTATGAGTACTCTGTTCATTTTCCTGTTTTCCTTGTGTAATATCTCTAGCTGTAAAGTAGAGTTATCATTCATTTTATTTTTCAACTTGACTTGCTCTTTCAAAATCTCATTTTCATTCTTAATGTGCATTTTCAATCTCTCTAATTCATACTTATCTTGCTTAAGAGTTTCAATCAAAGGTTCTTGTGGATTGACAGACATTTCTTGACTCATTGAGGCACTTCTTTCCAATGATTCCACATAATCATATATTTTTTGTTGAATTGGGTCTATACCAGGAGATCTCCTTCTAGGGCCTTCTTCAAAATGATATAGAGGAGAGTTTTGAGGATTGAACGCAGGAGAATTTTTAACAGATGTTTTAACTGAGGTTTCTTCATCTTCTATATTTATAAATTTTCTCCTTTGTCAATGTCTTTTTCATAATACTTTGGAGTCTAGAGCTCCTTCTCAGCTTTGGTGGATTCTCATCCTCTTTATCAATATCCTCACTTGCTTTCTTTTCTTTTCCTCTAGCACTAATTTGTTTTCTAATTTCTGTTAACTTCTTAGAAATTATTTCTTCATCTTCTTCTTGTGCTGGGGTGTCAGGCTTGTTTTCAGTAACCATGCCAACTTTCTTTCTTCTACTTCTCCTAACATTTCCTTCCTTAGGCGGAGATTCTTCCTGTTCTTGAAAATGATTTCTCACAAGAAAATCTTCCCAATTTTCCCCTATTATCTTTAATTTGAATTCAACCAATATTTTTGCTAAACCATGATGATGCCGAGTGGTTTCTAAAATTTGGACTCTCTTTTGGACATTGGAAGCCATTCTCTTTAGACTATTGAAAAAAAAGAAAGGTAAGTTTATCTCACCGTCTTATAGAAAATTCATTAATAGGCTGATATGGTAAACAAATATAGTTCCAAACCTCCCTTCACATGTTATAATTTTTTGAAAAATTAGCAGCATGTTTCTCCACTTACTTTTCAGAGAAGTACTTAGAAATCCGTTCCTAAATATTGAAACATCCATACCTGGATTTTTAAGCATCTCCTTCCATGACTCATTATGAAATTCTTTGTTTTTGAACCACCATTCTCCTTGCCTTGGGAGTTCTATTGCTTCAGCCAAAAATGATTCTGTTACTGTGAATTTTATGTCTCCAATATCTACCTCAGCCCCATCAAAATATCTGGCAAATGATTTGGTAATCTCCTTATGGAAGTGATCAAATTTTTCTATAAAATTTAACCATCCTGCTTGTTGTAGTAGCTCCCTGACTTGTGGATATCCCTCCATATATTTGACTCCTACCACCTCTATTCTGAAAATTAGACCCATTCTTCTCCTATGCAAAGTATCTTCTCCTTTAGAATTACCCTTTTGTGTTTGAAAATGGATTGGCTGCAAAGTGTGATGGAGGTGAATGAACGATGGAGGTAATTAAGCCATGGAAGATAATGAAATGGCTACAGATCTGATGGAGAGTTTATGGTGAACTTGTGGGGAAATAAGTGAATGATACGATCTTAGAGAGACATGGCCTAATAGGTCACGTTATGATTATGACCGTTAGTCATTAATCAAGAGTTTAATGATCAATCATTATGGAACATTAGATAAGGGATATGGTAAATATATTTCATGACAGGGTTTAATCAATTTGAATGATAGGTTTCTTAGGAAACATATGATTATACACATTGTACCTATTTTATGTTTTAACTTTTTGCTGTTAAAATAAATTTTCACAATTTACCTTAGAATTTAACCTTGTTGCATGTTGTGCTTGATTTTGTTCCTTAGGTCCGCCTTTTTGTGGCATGGTGGTCTTTAGAACATAGTCCCATGGTCCCTTATTGCAATCATCTTGTCTTTGTTTGTTGGAGTAGGCTGTAGAATCAGATTGGCTACAGAAAAGGATCAGCTACAGAATATGAATAGCTGCAGAAAGTACCTGGCTGCAGAATATAATCTGGTTGTAGAATGTGATCTATCAAAAGAATATGAAGTATGGATGTGGATGTGGAGTGAGATGGAATATGAATATGGAATGAAAAAAAAAATGTTATGATGGAATTAAAGTGAAAATCGAATGGAAGTGGAATGAGTTGAAATATGGAGTGAAATGAAATGAATTCCTAATTTGTATTTTTCAAACATGAACACTTAGTTACATAAAAGAAAAATGAAAGTATAGGATGTCAGAGAGTTTTGATTTTCACCCTCTACTTTCTGCATAAGGATGCCAATCATTTATTGGTTTTCATACTTATACTTTATATATATATATATATATATATATATATATATATATATATATATATATATATATATATATATTATCAATAGAAAAAGCTAAGTTAGCTAGTGACGAAGATGAATTATTCTTCACTAACTCCATATCAATGTTATCCTAAAATTTTCTGAGAAACTCTTCTCTTGAAAGTGGCTTATGATATACTTTCAGCCTATGATCATTTACAAGAATATATAGCTTTTCTTCATTTATTGTTTTGATCTTTACTGCTCCATTTTCAAATACTTTCTCAATATCATATGGCCCAAGCCAATGAGTTTGAAATTTCCCTTGAAAATCCTTGAATTTCGAGTCAAACAAGAGTGCCTAGTCCCCTTCTTGAAATTTTTTATCTTTGATATACTTTTCATGCCATTTAGTCCTTTGCTGTTGGACTATGCTGGTTCTTTGGACTGCATCTTGTCTGATTTCATCTAGTTCATTAATTTGTTCCAGTCTATGCTTTTGTGCTTCTGTCAAATCAAGTTATAGTTGGACTGCCATCTTGAAGGTTTTGATCTGAAATTCTATGGGGAACAGGACTTGTCTCCCATAAACAAGTTCATAAGGAGTATGTCCTATTTTGTTTCTCCATGTAGTTCTATAGGCCCATAAGGCTTCAGGAAGCCTTTCTGCCCAATCTCTTCTATGTAGATGAACAGTATTTGTGAGAATTCCTTCAATCACCTTCTTGGTAGGATCAACCTGGCGGTTTCTTGTGCATGGTAAGGGGTAGACTTCCTGTGCTTGATTTTGTAATTTTCTACCATCTTTTGCACCATCTTTGATGTAAATTGAGCTCCTTGATCTGTGAAAATTTCTCTTGGAACACCAAAACAAGTAAAGATATCCTCAAAACGAAAATTGACTATAGACAATTCATTAGCAGCAGGTACTGATTTAACCTCTACCCATTTAGTGACAAAATCAGTGCATACCAGGATATACTTCTTTTTTTTAGATGGAGGATTGATAGGTCCAACAAAATCCAAAGCCCATTTTTCAAAAGGTTCAATATGTACCTGATGTTGTAATGGCATTTCATTTAAAGGAGTAGGTTTCCCTACCCTTTGACAACTGTCACACCTTTTACCATATTCATTGGCATCTTTGAAGATGGATGGCCAATAATATCCTAAATGAAGGATTTTATAGGTTGCCCTCTTGTCAGCAAAATTTTCACCACATGGCTCATCATGACATGCCTTAATAGTTTTAGTCATTTCATCTTCATGAACACATCTTCTGATGATAAGATCTAGACCTGTCTTGTACATTTCATTAGTAATCCATGAAAACTTTGCACTTGTTTGAATGATTTTTATTTTCTCTATAGCATTCATATTTGAAGGTAATTTCCCTGAAACTAAGTAATTGGCAATATCTGCAAACCAAGGAGCTTGAGTAGTTATTGCAAAGAGATATTCATTAGGAAATTTATCCTCAACTGGAGTATTGTCTTTAATATTTTGGATTCTAGATAGGAAATCAGCAACTGTATTTTGTTTTCCAGGCCTATCTAGAATAGTAATGTTAAATTCTTGTAGGATAAATAACCATATTATGACTCTCCTATTAGTAACAAATTTATTTATTAAATACCTAATTACAGAGCGATCTGTGTGATAAAAGGTTTCATAGCCTATTATGTAATGTCTGAATTTATTGATAGCATGAACAACAGCTAAGAATTCTTTTTCAGTTACAGTATAATTCAACTCTGGAGGAGTCAAATTTTTACTTGTATAGTAGATGGCATAAGGGATCAGGTATTTTTGTCCTAACACAACTCCTAGAGCTGTGTCTGAAACATTTGTTGATATATGAAAAGGTAGCTTCGAGTTAGGCCCTTTTAATATGGGTGCTTCAGAAATTTTCACTTTTAGGGTTTCAAATGCTAACTAGCAGACAGAATTCCATTTGAATTCACAATCCTTGGTGAGTAATTTGAAGAGAGGGGATGCTATCTTGGTGAAGTTTTCTATAAATCTTCTATAGTACCTTGTGAATCCTAGAAAACTTCTAACATATTTTTGACAACTTGGAACTAATAGTCTGAAGATGACTTCAAATTTTGATTCATCAACTCTAATTCCATCTCCTTAAATGTGATGTCCTAAAACGATCCCTTCAGTAAACATCATGAAACATTTATCATGAATTATTGAAAGCTTTTCTTATTTACACCTTTTTAGAACTTTTTCCAAGTTTTCTAAAGCTTCTTCAAATTAATTACCATAGACTGTAAAGTCATCCATGTATACTTCTACACAATCATGTATTAGATCAGAAAAAACTCTGAGTACTGCCCTTTGGAATGTTGCAGGGGCATTGCATAATCCAAAAGGTAGTACTTGATAGGCATAAGTTCCCCAAGGACAGGTGGATGTGGTTTTATCCTGATCTTCAGGTGCAACTTGAATTTGATTATAACCACTGAAACCATCCAAGAATAAGAAATAGTTTTTGGCTGCTAATGTATCTAACACTTCATCTATAAAAGGTAAAGGAAAATGATCTTTAAGAGTAAATTTATTCAATTCTCAATAATCAATGCATACCCTCCATTTTAAATTTTTCTTGGGTACAATCACCAAAGGAGAAACCCACTGAATATCTAAAATGGGATAGATAAAGTTGACATTCAACAATTTCTGCAACTCTTCTTTGACAATCTCCCTAAGATTTGGATTCATCCTTCTCTGAGGTTGTCTGATAGGTTTACAATTTTCCTCTATGTAGATGTGATGAATGAAATTCTTAGGACTAATCCCTTTCATGTCTGTGTATTCCCATGCATATGCAGATGAATTTTTTTGTCATGTTTTTACTAACCCTTCTTGTTATAATTTTTCTAAGTTTTTCCTGGAAATATTTCAATTGTAAGCTGCCAAATTCTTCCATAGAGTAAAGAGACATCTACCTAGATGACAAAAATTCAATATTAGATCTTTCTTAGAATTGATCATGTCCATATTCTAGAGATGATTCATAAATTTCTAGAGTATTCAAGATCTGACTATCTTCACTAATGTTTGAAATATTGAAGAGAGGTTGTATGTCTTCTTCATCATCAATCCATTGTTTGTCATCTATTTTTGTGATTGTTCTTGCTGGAGGATACAAAGTGAACATATTGTCAACAGGATACTCACAAGAATCTAAGGACACTAAAATATCTTCTAACACACCATCTGGTTTGATTACAGACCTATATGCTAACTCGAGTAATGTGGGTGTATAAAGAAGATTAGGAAGCTTAAGTTGTTCCATGGTTTGCTTACTCATGATGTATATTGTTGCTCCTAAATCAATTAATGTGTTTGGGATTTCAATTCCATTTATATGTGTTTTGACAACTGGAGTTTCGAGATCTAGATATTTTTGAATGGCAATATTTCCCATCATTATGTCTGCTATTTTTCCTACCAGTTGATTTTTCTTTATTTCTTTTACTTTTCTTCCTGGTTTCTTCATACTCAACTTCTTTATTTTTTTAGCTAAGATTGGGATTTCCGTGTTGGCTTGTTATAATGGAATTTTAATACAAACATTTCTTAATTCATCTAGGAAATAATAGTTAGGCAACATAATATGTTTTTCTACACCTCTATCAATTTGTAATCTTTTAGGAAAAGGAGGTGTTGAAGTAGATGTTGATGGTTGCTCTAACATAGGAGTTTAATTGATTGGTTCTTTCTTTTTTTCCTTTTCAATGTTTTGGTTTTGAAGAGATGTGCTTTCTTCAAAAAATTTATTAATTTGTAGAGAATCTTCCTCAAAATTGTCTTATTCTTGTATTACCACATAAGGTTTCTTATTTTCAAGTATCCTTCTACATCTAAGTTGGACATCATTAATATCTAGAGGAGTAATTAAATAAGTTGGAAATTTTTGACCTTCTATCATATAGGTATTCTGAGGGCTTTTATTGTTGGGGTTTGGTACTGGCTGAGAAGGTGATTTGGTTTTTAAGGGAATGGTAGTGGAAGTGGTGGATTTTGATTTTGAGATTGAGGTTGTGGATTTTTTTGGGGAAGATAATTTGGATAATATGGATAGGATGGATAAGATGGTGGATAATGATAATACTGAGAGAACCTTCCATAGGGATTTTTCATCCCTTGAGCCCAAGGTTGAGATTTATTTTCAGATTGAGGCCAAGGTTGCTGCCAAGAATTCCAATTTGGTGGGAGATGATTATACATTTGGTTAATAAACCCTTGATTTTGAGGCCCTTTTGAGGCCTCATAAATCTATGGCAACAACAAGGGGGATAACCACCTGTTCCGGACCTTAAGACAATTCCTTTAGCATTTTGGATAGTGGCTCCGACTGGATATAATGGGACCAGTTTCCGAGAGTTGGGTTTTTGTTTGATGGTTGGGTTTCTCTCAAGGGATTTACATGAAGAATTACTAAAAACTAAAACAAATTTATTCTAACATGAAAAACTTGAAATTGAAACTAATTTAATCTAACCCGAGATAATACTAATTTGATGCGATCTAAAATGATATCTATCCAATATGTGATGATTAAGATCATCACATATTTAATATAATTATTACTTTGTAAGATGATTCTCTTGAAAAATAATTAATCAAAAGAAAATGAGAAACATATCGCATATATTTGATGATCATATACAAAAACAAAAAAATTCCTATCTTTATATCGTACAATAGTGCAACTGATATTTCAGACAAAAACAATTGATTTCATATATCACTCATGAAAGTTGGATTCATCACTAATATTCAAAACAAAACTAGCATACATGATAATAGTACCAGACATGTATTGTCTTATTCATCTGATCAATGATAATAGGCGACATTCAACTCTTATATCAGTAAGTCTTTCATAGAATACATAAGTGCATCAATAGTGATCAAAAAAATGATATGTAACTGAAATGGCCATGTTCCATTATTTCATCAAGACATCCACAAACTTACTTACAATTAAGCATTATTTGCAAATGTTCTCAATAAAATTATGGCCCCTTCTCTAAATGCATGAGAAGGGTTTAAACACTATGCTAATTACCTACAAAAAGATTAAACAAAATATCTTATGACGTGGTTTCAAACAACCTTCCTCATATTTAGTATCTATTTGATAAAAATTGAATTTATTTAAAACACACTAACTAATAATCATGTCGGATGATAAGTTACCGCTAGTTGTGCTTTTTGCTCACAAATGTCGGACATCGGTTGAACTTGTGGAGGTTTGCTGAACTCTATCTTCATTTGTGCAGAAAATATAGCGTCCAGTGAAAGCGGCTGTATTCTTTGTATGGAGTTGAGAAAATAGTTTAGTGTCATGATATGACTGTGTGGTTTGACTAATAGCTGCCAGTGTGCTTCCCAATCACTTTTCTTTACTTGTATAAGTGCTTCTTCCCTGAGTTGACCAACTTCTTTCCAACTTTGTTCTAAATCGTTGATATCAGGAAGAGATTTGAAATTTCCTTCTTTGATGAGCCCAGAAGTATGTAATATATGGTTAATCATTTTGACCATATTCTTTGATATACCTGCTGCTGTGGCTATGGCTAGTTTTTCTTGTTTCACTCGTGAATCCCAGTCTGTAAAAATAATATCTTTGAAAGTTTCCTTGATCTTCGGGAGAGTTGAATTTTTCCCTTCTTCTGTATCTTGCCATTCAATATAATTATAGATTTTGATATTAAGTTCATTGAACTCAATTATTTTATCAACGACTGTGTTTGTTAATTGTTCACTGATTTCTAGATGTGGAATTATGTTTGACATTTGTACAACAAACAAGTTTTTTGTTTTGAGAGTAAGGCACTTAATGCAGATGCTTCTTTTATGAATTCCTCTGTAGTAGGAATTCCTTCATATTTGATAAGATCTTCTCTCAACTGTTCAGTCAATGAATTTTTTCTAGATAAGTCATTTTCATGACTTATCTTAAGCATTTCTATCTCTTGCTGTACTCTGAGAAGTTGTTGTTCCACTTTCTGATTTAAATTTTTTCTTTATTCATCTAGCTATTGTTGTAGTTCCATGATTTTGACATCCTTTTCTCGGATCAAAATAGATAATTCTACTGCCTTATCAATTGTCACGTTGGTGTATGCACCAGCGAATTGAGATAGCCTAGTTAATTTTTCAATCGGATTTGATGGAGTATCTTTCCATACTACTTCCATAACTTCATTCCCTGGGGGTCTTTCAATCCTTCTTCTTTTCCTCTATTTTCTTACTACAGCCTTATGAAGAGGGCTATAAAATACATATAGTGGGGGAATATCAGTCACCTTGAGGATAATCTCATCAGTCAGATTTGTAGGAATGATTTTTGTGTCTTGGGAGATTATCTCAGGAGTTTCAATGATTTCCTTTGCTGAAACTATTCGATCCTATGGAGTCTGGAATTCTATATTTTTCTGTGATGATGATGCCTCTGGAGTATTTATGAAAGCATTGTTGAGTGAAGTACATATTTTATCTAAATCACTTTGATTTTTTGAACTTGATTGTTCTGCTCTGATTTCTTGAATTTCTTTAATCGTATAACTAGTAATAAAAACATCCTGTGGAATCCATCTGAGTCTCTGTTCTCTGAATTCATTGAATTTCTGTATTTCTTATCGAATTAGGTTCAATTTGAAAAAATTTAGGATTTCTTCAAAAGTCCTGGCATATTGCAAAATATCTTCAAATTTGTCATCAATGTGTACAATAGGTTTGAGTTTGACTGACAAAGTGAATTTGTTAGCAACCTTTTCTGGGTTGAACTGCCTGAAGGGTAAAATGGGGAACTTCAATAGCTCAATCTTCTGACATTATTTCAATGCATGATTAAAATTGTTGAGTGTAAATGAACCACATGAAATTGGAAAACTTGGCCATACATACTTTTTACTGTCTTTCAAAGATTTAGTGAGTCCATTACCAACTGTTTGGTAAGCGACTTCTCTTGCCATCAACTTATTTGAAACATATAATGGAAGAATATGCGGGGCAACGGAGCTTCTAAAAATTCTAATATATGAAAATGATTCTTCAACAAAACATCTACCTATCATTTGAAAGTCTACAAGGGATTCCTTAGTGAACCTAGGGCTCACTGTGTCATACATAAATTGGTGTAACTGTAATACAACTCCATAGCACAGTGATGATGCCTATAGAGTATTTACAAATGCATCGTTGAGTGTAGTACATATTTTATCTAACTCACTTTGATTTTGTGAACTTGATTGTTCTGCTCTGATTTCTTGAATTCCTTTAATCGTATAACTGGTAATCAAAACATCCTGTGGAATCCGTCTGAGTCTCTGTTCTCTTAATTCATTGAATTTCTGTATTTCTTCTGGATTTAGGTTCAATTTGAAAAAATTTAGGATTTCTTCAAAATTCCCAGAAGATTGAAAAATATCTTCAAATCTGTCATCAATGTGTACAATAGGTTTGAGTTTGAATAACAAAGTGAATTTGTTAGCAACCTTTTCTGGGTCGAACTGCGTGGAGGGTAAAACGAGGAGCTTAAACAGCTCAATATTCTGATATTATTTCAATCCACGATTAAAATTTCTGAGTGTAAATTAACCACATGAAATTGGAAAACTTGGCCATAAAGACTTTTTACTATCTTTCAAAGATTTAGTGATTCCATTACCAACTGTTTGGTAAGCGACTTCTCTTGCTATCAACTTACATGAAACATATAATGGAAGAATATGCAGGGGAGCGGAGCTTCAAAAAATTCTAATATATGAAAATTATTCTTCAACAAAACATCTGCCTATCATTTGAAGGTCTGCAAGGGCTTACTTAGTGAACCTAGGGCTCACGGTGTCATACATAAATTGGTGTAATGGTAATACAACTCCATAGCACAGCCTATGAAAATTTGGTGCATAATTGTGTTCCCATATCCTTGTATGACTTAAATGTATCAGGGTAGGGTCTTCAGGGGTCCATTTCCATCCCATAACTGGAAAGTTGGTAGAAAAAATTGGGGAACAGAATTGGAGGAAGAAGTTCTGGTTTGGCGATATTCATTAATTTCCTTAACTATATTCTCAGAAAGGATAGTCGCCCAATTCATTATGAGGGAATTAATAGAGGACTCAATTAGGGGAAGCCAATTTATGGAGAACTTGGTATTATCAGGTAGACTATATAATCTGCATAACATTGCTGCTGCAAAGTTATAAGGGTTTGCTAACAACGCGATAGGATACATACCAATTTTCTCATATTTGAACAACCTGTCTAATTTCCTCCAACTTTGAATTTCCTTAAATGAGTCTTCGTTCTTCTCAAAGAACTTTGCAACAAACTGACTGTTGTAGGTATCTTGCGGGTCGGGCAGCTTGTACATGATTTTATATCTTCAGGTCAGAAAGAACCTAGAATCTCATCCTTGCAGGTTCTTAACTGTTTGTCTTTGATTACTGATTCATCAAGCACCCATCTAATCATTTTTATATATGGAAGAAGAGTAGCTCTCGCAGCTATTCTATGGAGGAAAGAACATACAATATCTTTGAATTGTAAATTTGAAGGTGTTGCATCATCGGCAGTCGTCGTAACTTCCACTACTTTTGGCTCTGCATCTTCAAGTATAGTGTAAATAACTTGCCATTTAGTAGATCCTCCATCAGCGGTGCAAACAGTATCAGAGACTATAGGTGCCATTCCTGTTTGTTCGAATTCTGCAACAATTTGTTTGTCGTGCTTCTGAATAACTTTGCGGATGGACATATCTTGAAAGGAAATCCCTATTAAAGACACAGTAAATGATAAAATGATGGAAGATCTATTGAAATGAACTATTTTGAAAGAAAAAATCTGGGAAATAGCTATATCATTAATTAATCATGACGCGTCCATAATTGTTTACATTGGGATGATAAAACATAATTAATACTTTATGCCATGATTTATTTTGCGTAAAAACCTTTATTCAAACCTGTCATATAAATCACATCGCGCCCTTTGAACCTGTCTTAAAGATGTGTATTTCCTTTTCTTTATGCGATATGCGATTTCACGAAATCGCACAATCGCAGTATCGCAATATTGGACTTTTGTTAAGAATTGTTTAAAGTTTTGCAGTGTAAATCTGCGATATGTGACTTATTATGTCGGTTATGAAATTTCAAATCAGCGATTGCAAAATCGATATTTCGTTGATTTATTGTTTTAACTAAGAAAATATTTGTGTGAAATTGTGATTTGCAATAAATATGTTTTTATTTAAAAAGCGTTGATGTTTTTTGGAGTTTGATTTTTATCAAAAGAGAAAATTACTTTTATAAAAATGGTCCCTATTTCTATTTATCAAAGGTCTATATTATTTTAAAAATAAAAATGGGGGAGTTTTTGCATAGCACAACAATTGGTGATTCACTTGGGAGAACAAGATATCTCTGATTGGTTTATTTTGACATTTCTAAACTTTCAAAATGAAGAAAATATATAAGAATAAAAATAATATGATTCATGAATTAAACAGTATTTTTTTCAAAATATAATCTATTAACCTATCTGATTTCTTCTAAATTAACTCCTTCAGTGATAATATATAGGTATCTATATTAGTCAGTACATAGATTTAAAAAGATAAAATAGGTTTTCTCTAAAATTGGTTTCATCGATTTTTACTCTTTTATCACAGATAGAGCCACTGTTGCCAGTAGGCGTTTATAGCCTCGATAGGGTTATCTTTTAACCAATAATGATTCATGATCCCATCCAAATTTGATTTCTTATTTTAAAATATAATTATGACATATAATTAAATTTCTTTTTCTTGATACATTTCCAAAATCATTGTCTAGGTTTGGTAGCCTGATAATGACAATTTCATTCAGTGATAGTAATTTAGACTGAATAAGATGGCTCGTGATGAGACCCCTTGTCTATTGATTTTTTATAATCATATAGATATTACCCTGTTATAGTATGCAACCTTGGTAATATCAGTCTACATTATTTCTCTATGATCATGATAAACAAGCTCGTGATGAGACTTATTTTCTTTTTAAAGAAGAAATTTTATCAGATGGGATGAATCATTAGCTCGTTTAAGAGTTATGGATGATCATTGTAGAGTTGGTAGATACCTTTTCGTAGAGAATCCTTGCTAAGTTAAAAATTGTCTTTTCTTAATGATACATAATAACTATATTTTATGATATCTAGAGTCTTTTTCGGAAAGAAAATGCCTTCAGTAAATTTCAATTTATCTTAAAAAAAATAAAGTTTATCCATTTTTCATCATTATAGTCATCTTTTTCTTTACTTATTTATAGAAGCAAAAGATCAAAATAATTTATCAGAAACTTTGAAAATTTTAAAGAACCAATGATGATGCTGTTTTCAACTTTTATTTTTCCTAAAGCAAAAATAAAGTTTAAAAGCTTGATTTTCTAAGAGAATTTTTTTTTTAGAATTTGAGCATTTACAAGCAAGGAATATTTTCTACCTGATAAGTCTTGCAGCAAAAAGGTGGATAAGCCTATTTTTTTGATGATTTGAAATGGACCAAGTTATAATCTTTGGAATTTGGTATGCTTACCTTTTTCCTCATGTGCCTTGTCCCATTTTAAAACAAGATATCCTATTTCAAAAAAAAATTGAACTAGTGGATGATGTGTCAAATGAAGTTTTCACTACTTGTTGATGAGGAGCATGTATAGCTTTAGCTTTTTCTCTTTGTTCTTCCATTTTAAGAATTTGATCTTGTCTAAGTTGAAGGGAAGATGAAGGATTTTCATCAATAAACTACATTAATTTCAATGATGGTATTGTTACGTTTGTGGGTAGAACTGTTTTTTTTCCATAAACTAACATAAATGGAGAAGTACCTATTGAGGCTTTGTGGGTGATTCTATCTGCCCAAAGAGAAAATAATAGTGCTTTGTGCCAATTTTTATGATTTTGTTCTACAGTTCGTTTGATGATCCTGATGAGGTTTTTATTTGTGGATTCTGCTAATCCATTACCTTATGGATAATAATTAGCTGAGTATTTTAATTTAAAACCTATTTTCAAAGAGAATTCTATCATGGAATTTCCAGAAAAGTAAGATGCATTATCAAATATCAAAGGTGATGGGAGAGAAAACCTGGTGATTATGAACTGATCAATAAAATCTGTAATACTTTGCATATTAACCACCTTTAATGGAATAGCTTCTACCCATTTTGTGAATTAATCTGTTGTAGTTAGAATATACTTATGTTGTTTAGAAGAGTTTGGAGTTATTTCACCTATAATATCTAACCTCAATTGTTCAAATGGTTGTTGGATATTTACTGGTTGTAATGGAAATGCTGCTTTTCTTTCTCTTCCTGTTGCAGTTTGAAACACTTCTCATTTTCTTGCGTATTCATGTGCATATTTAAATAGAGTTGGCCAATAGTACCCAGCATGTAATATTTTATGAACTGTGGTGTTTCCTCTGAAATGACCTCCAACTGGTCCATCATGTAATTCCTACATTACTTTTTTAACTTCAGTTTTTTCTAAACATCTTAATAATACAAAATCATAATTATTTCTAAATAACACATCATCTATGAGTTGATATTAATTTGATTTAAGTCTCAGAGCATGCTTTTTTGTGTAATTGAGATATAATGGAGCATATCCATTTTTCAAGAAAACATTTAGATTAGCATATTGTGACTGAGAATCATTTAGGATTACCTCAGATAGTTGTATTTCATTTGATTGACCTTCTTCTGTTGATGCATGAGAAGCTCCAGTTAACATCCTGCAAAGACCTTGTCCTTTAATAATTTTAGTAGGGTGTATCTCTACATCATATCCTTGAAGGTAACCCAATTTTCTCTCTTCTCTCCTACTTCTAGTTGGATTAATAATTTCTCTACTGCTGAGTAAGGTACGACTATTTTAGTATGTGTCTTTAGGAGAAAGGGTCTAAAATGTTTCAAAGCTTTAAATACAGCATAAGCTTGTTTTTCCATAGCTGGATAATTCAACTCAGCACCTTGTAGGTTAGAACTAAAAAACGCAATTGGTTCTTCAATTTTTTGATCATTTAACTGTGTTAGAACTGTTATGTATGATGTGTCGGAAGAAAATGTGTATAATATAAATGTTTTAAGAAAATCAGGAGTTGTTAAAGAGGGGGCTTCTATGATGGCTTTCTTAATCAACTCAAAAGAATTTCTCTCTTCTTTTCCCCATTTAAAAATTGATTTTTTCTTGATCATTGATTGCAGGGGTAAAATGATTTGGGAAAAATCAGGAACAAATATTTTTACGAAATTAATTTGTCCTAAAAATGATTGCATTGTTTTTTAATTATGTGGTAAAGGGATTTTTTCAATTTCCTAATTTCTATCAGGGTCAATGTGGATTCCATTTTTGCAAACAACAAACCCTAATAATTTACCTTCTGATAAACATTTTTTGGATTCAAGGAAATACCAAATTTTATACATCTTTCAAAAATGTGTTTTAGGTGATCAACATGATTGCTTCTATGCTTAGAATAAACAGTAATGTCATATAAGTATATAACAACTGAGCTATTGATTATTCCTCTGAAATCTATATCCATAGCACGTTGAAATGTAGAATCAGCATTAATCAACCCAAAGGGAATCTTTTGGTATGCGTATGTTCCCCACTATTTCCTGAATGGCGTCTTTAATCTATCATCCGAATGTACCATAATCTGATTATATCCGGGAAAGACATCAATTCAAATCCTCCAACTGACTGCAATATCTGTTCCATGTTAGGCAAGGGAAAATTATCTTTTTGGCAAGCTTTATTCAAATTTCTAAAGTCTATGCAAATCCTAATGTCTCCATTATTGGCAATATGATGCAATGTGTTGTCCTTGATGGCAACCCACTTGATGAAGATGATGGCAAACTACTTGATGAAGTTGTACTTGATGGAAACTGACTTGATATACTAATTAATGATGTAAATCTGATGGTCTACAAGTAGTACAGAAATTGCAGAAGTAAGAAATATCATTATGTGCAAGAGTAATGATGAAAAGTGTATGTCACAAGGCATACGCGGGTTTGCTTAATAGAAGTAGCATATGCACGTGGGAAATAACGTGCCAAGTCGCGTATGGTAAAATGCGCTCTAAATAAGTAAAACCAGGGGTTACTACCATGGTATTGACCCAATGTATTGAGCGTTGGGTTGTCTATTTGATCCCGTCTAGGAATACCATCGGAAGTGATGTGGTTTTGGCTCATGGTATTGAAAAAGGGTAAACCTATATAAGGAGAAGAAAATCATTGTGCAAGGAGGGTGCATGAGTCTGGGTTTGAATTGATACTTCACTCTGAAGTATATCTGTATGGAAAGGGTAACAGTTTGATGATAGATTTGAATCTTTGATGCACCTATGAAGAAAATGATGAAGAAGGGAATATATATCTGAAAAGTATTTGTATCTTCTAGATCTGTTTATGGAATGCTTAGATCTGAGATGAGGCGAACATCTGTCTGAAGTAAAGGGTTAAATCTGAATTGAATATCTAATCTGAAGAAGTATGCTGCTCTATAATGTCTAAATATATATACGCTAGTTTGGAACATTGGAAGCGCGTATATACGCGGTATCAGTCAAAGGAAAGCGCGTATGAAAACTAGGGTTTGTTGAAGTTTCTGGTATGAGATGTCTGATCTGTTCTGTTAGTTTACCGCTATCTCTTGTTGAAGTTATAAGTATCAGTTTGATGTATGATTGAGCTTAAATGTGTGGAGTGGGTCTAGTGTGAAAATTGATGAAACGTGGTCCATGGTGGTGCTGAGGGTTGTAGCCTTCAGTCAGGGGGTTGTAGCTCCCTTCCAGGTGAGGCTGGTAAACGAGAGAAGGGGGTCGTAGCTCCCTTCCAGGTGAGGCTGGTAAACGAGAGTAGGGGGTCGTAGCTCCCTTCCAGGTGAGGCTGGTAAACGAGAGCAGGGGGTCGTAGCTCCCTTCCAGGAGAGGCTGGTAAACGAGAGCAGGGGGTCGTAGCTCCCTTCCACGAGAGGCTGGTAAACGAGCGCAGGTGGGTGCCTGTGTGCTGGTATGAATCTGCGCCAGCACATAGTTGTAAGATGTTTTCTTTATAATAAAATATTGAAGGTTGAGACAACGACAGCGGTGGTTTTCTCCCAACTTGGGTTTCCACCTAAAATCCTGGTGTTCATGTGTGATACTTATGTGTGATGGTTTTTTCTATTATTACTACACATGCTTAATGTTATCTAATTATCAGAAGAATGAATTTTGCATAGAACTATGTAAATAATTAATGGCATAATAAGATCTCTGTGTATACGCGAGTTTTATGAAGGATATCTGCGTGTATACGCGAGTCTGGTTAAGAAAAGTAGCGTATGGGTTTTGAAGTAAGAAAAGGTAAAAAGAGTTGAGTATGCCCTAAATAATGATCCACCACCCCCCCCCCCCCTCATTATTTTTCCCAACAATTGGTTTCAGAGCAGGTCCTTCTGCAGAAGCTTGGTCTCTTGAAGGAGATCCGTCGCAATGGGAATTCATGAAGGGATAATGTCTATAAGGCCACCTCTATTCAATGGAAATAATCTGTTGTTCTGGAAGATACGAAAAAAAGCATATCTGCAAAGTCTTGGTGCAGAAGTATGGGCAATCGTGGAAGGAGGTTATCAGTATCCGGCAAGTATTCCCACTGATGCAGTAGAAAGGAAGAAATATGAAATCAATGCCAAAGCAGTCAATGTCCTATTAGGAAGCATGTCTGAACCAAAATTTTCAAAAGTGATGCAGCTAAATTCAGCAAAAGAAATATGGGACAAAATAATTCTAAGCTATGAAGGAGATACAAAGGTAAAAAGTGAAAAACTCCAAACCCTCAGAATTGAATACGAAAATTTGAAGATGCATAGTGATGAGAGTATTGCCAGTTTATTTTTACATCTAGATGATATTGTAAATCGTATGAGAAGTTTGGGTGAAACCATAACCAATACTACTCTCGTGGAAAAAATCTTAAGATCTTTGACTTCAAAATTTGAGTCAAAAGTATCAGCTATTGAAGAAAGGCAAGATCTGCAAACTCTTACTATTGTTCAACTACATGGTATTCTGACTGCTTATGAAATGAGACAATGAGGTCCCTCTCAAACCAAAGAAGCTGCTTTTTAAGGCATGTGCAAAAAGAAAAGACAAGGAAGATGTCAAGGAATCAGATTATATATCAGAAGAAGAAGAAGAAAATTTTGTGAGAAAACTCCAACTAGGAACTGGAAGATTCAAAGGTAAGCTCCCCTTCAAATGCTTTGGTTGTGGAAGAGTTTGTCATTTGCTGCTAAATGTCCTTATAAAGAAAATCATGATAAAGGGAAACAATTTGTAAAGGGAAAGAGTTATTATGAAAATGAAGATAATAATGAAATGTCAAGTGAAGATGAAGAAGATTTTGACCAAAATATGCTAGTGCTCATGGCAAAGAAGCAAAAGAAGAAGGCTACTCAAGGAAAGAAGATATCTCAGAAAACATATGCAACAGAAAATGAAGAAGAGGAAACAGGTATTGATTGTTGTTCTTGTAATCCACTCACTTGTGCATGCAATGATGAATATAGTGAAAGTAACAGTATAAGTCTAGAAGCAAATCTCAAGATCAATGATGAAAGTAATTTTTGGTATCAATTTAAAAGGAGGGAATCTATCCTCAAGGATGTGATCTCTAGATTGAATGAACAAATAGAAACAATGAAGGGACACATAGAAATGTATCAAAGACTGCAGGACAAAGTAACCAATCACAGTGAAGGACTTGAAGCAGAAATAATCTCTCTGAAAGCATACCTTGAAGCATCAAATAAGAAGAATGAAGAACTTCTACAATCATTTGAAAAGGAAGGACGTGAAGCAGAATTCATCTCGCTCAAAACAGATCTGGAAAAATCGAATAAGAGGAATGAAGAACTTCTACAAACTTTTGAAGAACAAGAAAATTTGTTGAAGGAAGAGATTTTAAAATTGAATGATCAAGTAGAAGAAGGAAAAAGGGTCGAAGAAAGCATGAAGAAGCAATGCCAAAAATTGGAGGTTGAGGTAAAAATTCTCAAAGGTAAATTAGAATAAAAGGATAAACTCTTCAGGTTTCAAGATAGTACTAAGATTCTGGACAATATTCTTAGTAATCAAAGATCTCCTGCTATTAAAATTGGTCTTGGTTTTTATGAAACTGTTAAAGGAGAATCTAGTTCACAAGGGAGTGCTAAAGATTCAAAGGATATCAATGCAAAACCTGAAGTATTGGAAGAAACAAAAGATCAACCGCAAATTATGAGATCTCAAAGGAAAACATTCAATAACGTTGAATGCTTTAAGTGTCATAATTATGGGCATGTTGCAGCCAATTGCAGAAGATTGTTTCAGCCACAAACAAACAGATTCTACACAGAAAGGTACTCTGGTTTCTTTAAGGGATATTGTTTTTCATGTAGCAAGTACGGTCATAAAGCAGCTGATTGCAATAGAAGAAAGAATAGAAAAACACATTATGATCCTTATGCTTACTTCTCTGGTCACATAAGATGTTATGCTTGTAACAAGTATGGACATGTGGAAAAAGAATGCAGGATGAACATATCTGAGAAATTGGATGATTTTCAGCACACATTTAAAAAGTTCAAGCAAAGCTGGAAAAAGAAGGAGTACTGATCAGAAACGTAGGGAATTTTGACCCTACTGCAGTCATCCGCTTCTAAATCTTATTTCTCATAATGACTGCATGAATGATGTGAGACACATTCTGGTGATTAGTAATGTATCATCACAGGAGGAGCAATGTATGATGATTCTCATGGTTGATTTGGTAATTATGGTTATGTTTATTTCTGACAGTGCATCTGTTGTGAAGAAGACAGGTACAGGTGGTACAAATTCAAGGGGAGATGAAGGAATGTGAAAGTTTCTATGTCTCACTTTCCATACGCTGGTTCAGTGAACTAAAGCCGTGTATACACGCGAGTTACAGTGGAGACAGTCGTGTATGCTCTTATGATAAAAGAATTTGTATGACAGCTGAAGATCAGGAGTAAAGGTTCAGGGGGAGCATCAGTCTCACTATTAATGACTGTATTACTGGCACTGTATCAGTTTATTTCTCAGTTCTAAATGATGATGACATGTTACATGGTTTCTTATGATGAGATTGTGGATGAGCCCTATTTTTCTTTTTGCTGAAAAGTAATCTTTGCTTTTGGAAGAGATGGAAGTCTTATGATTCAGAGATAAGGATAAATCATGCAGAGTTTGTTGCTGGTTGAGACCCCTTTTAATTCTTACACATGTTACATCATGATCATGATAAATCTTGAAGATCTTGGTGATATCAGATCACATGAATGATTGCTTGACACATATTGTTTATTGTAGAATTTGTTCTGGTATGATAATTCTTCTTGGGAAGAATATGTTGATGCTGCAAAGAGTTTGAAGGCTTGGTTACTCATGTACTTATGCTACAACCATTGGATGACACTTGAAGACACAACTACATTGTCCTATCTATCTGTTCTCATATATTCCAGGGAAGCATTCAAATATCTCAGAAAGAAGCTGAAAACAGTCTCTGCCTCACAGAGGATCAGATCTGAGTAAAATGCAGAAGATGGAATTGGATACGCGAATTTTCTTAAACACAGTCGCATATATACACGAGTTCATACACAGAAAACCGCGTATGTATGGTTGCTGACAATTTCTCTGTGTCAGCATTTCTTCAGCACAAGCTGTGGTGCTGATTGGTATCTCTGATGCTATTTGGAGTTTCTTGTGGTATTTCAGCTCTTATATTTCTGTTTCATTCTCTATTGGGTGAAGATGCCTTGATGATTTTCTGTTGAAAGTGTTCAGGATGCACAAGCAAAGGGGGAGCTTGGGTCATTTGGAAATGATGCATTGGATGCACATCTTCAGGGGGAGCATTAGTCTTGCTGAGTATAATGCATTGTTGGCATTATGATGGTTCTGAAATATGATCTCTCTTGAGGTCCTTCTGGTATTGGTCATGAAAAGTCATATTTGTAATTTGATGAAAAGGTCATGTTGAGACCTATGATGTAAAAATTGTAATATTCAGTCATGTAAGGACTTGTTCAAATTTTTAAACCCACTTGGTTGGGTAGTTGAGTAAAAATATGTAAACCCACTTGGTTGGGTACTTGAGTCTCATATGTAAATCCACTTGGTTGGATCTTTGATGTAAGTATGAGTCCTTGGTGATAGGAAGGTCATAGAGTCATGCACTTCATTGAAAAATATTTTTGAACATTCAGCATGAACTCAGGGGGAGCATGGTAACTTCAATGCACATCAGATCTACAGTGCTCTTCTATCTACATGAGGAGAAAAAACCTTGTGTGGGTTTTAATCCACCCTTTGCCCTTGATGTCAAAGGGGGAGAGTGACATGGTGTTTGAATAAGGGGAGAATATCATTATGCTTAATGTATCTATCTGTTGTGATCAAACACCATCGTGGTTGCCATCAAGTCCAAAGGGGGAGATTGCTGGCAATATGATGCAATGTGTTGTCCTCGATGGCAACCCACTTGATGAAGATGATGGCAACCTACTTGATGAAGTTGTACTTGATGGAAAATGACTTGATATACTAATTAATGATGTAAATCTGATGGTCTACAAGTAGTACAGAAGTTGCAGAAGTAAGAAATATCAGTATGTGCAAGAGTAATATTGAAAAGTGTATGTCACAAGGCATATGCAGGTTTTCTTAATAGAAGTAATGTATGCACGCGGGAAATAACGTGCCAAGTCGTGTATGGTAAAATGCGCTCTAAATATGTAAAAACAGGGGTTACTACCATGGTATTGACCCATTGTATTGAGCGCTGGGATGTCTATTTGATCCCATCTAGGAATACCATCGGAAGTGATGTGGTTTTGGCTCATGGTATTGAAAAAGGGTAAACCTATATAAGGAGAAGAAAATCATTAGGCAAGGAGTGTGCATGAGTCTGGGTTTGAATGGATACTTCACTCTGAAGTATGTCTGTAAGGAAAGGGTAACCGTTTGATGATAGATCTGAATCTGTGATGCACCTATGAAGAAAATGATGAAGGGAATATAGATCTGAAAAGTATTTGTATCTTCTAGATCTGTTTATGGAATGCTTAGATCTGAGATGAGGCGGACATCTTTCTAAAGTAAAGGGTTAAATCTGAATTGAATATCTCATCTGAAGAAGTATGCTGCTCTATAATGTCTGAATATATATACGCTAGTTTGGACCAGTGGAAGCGCGTATATACGCGGGTTGGATAAAGCGAAAGCGCGTATGGGTTGTGAAATCAGTTCTAAAGTATGTACAGAATTATACGTGAGTTTATATGCATGGAAGCGCGTATATACGCGGGATCAGTAAAAGGAAAGCACGTATGAAAACTAGGGTTTGTCAAGTTTGTAGGTAAAGGGAGATGTCCGATCCGTTCCGTTAGTTTACTACTATCCGTTATTGAAGCAGGGCGGCATCATTGATGTATGATTGAGCTTAAATGTGTGGAGTGGGTCCAGTCTAAAAATATGATGAAAAGTGGCCTGCAAGTTGTGCTCTAAAGAAAGCTTTTGGATCCAGTGTGAAAATTGATGAAACATGGTCCATGGTGGTGCTGAGGGCTGTAGCCTTCAGTCAGGGGGTTGTAGCTCCCTTCCAGGTGAGGCTGGTAAATGAGAGCAGGGGGTTGTAGCTCCCTTCTAGGAGAGGCTGGTAAACGAGAGCAGGGGTTCGTAGCTCCCTTCCAGGAGAGGCTGGTAAACGAGCGCAGGTGGGTGCCTGCATACTGGTATGAGTCTGCGCCAGTACATAGTTGTAAGATGTTTTCTTTATAATAAAATATTGAAGGCTGAGACAACGACAGCGGTGGTTTTCTCCCGAATTGGGTTTCCACCTAAAATCCTGGTGTTCATGTGTGATGCTTATATGTGATGGTTTATTCTATTATTACTGCACATGCTTACTGTTATCTAATTATCAGAAGAATGAATGTTGCATAGAACTATGTAAAGAATTAATGGCATAATAATATCTCTGTGTATACGCGAGTTTTATGAAGGATATCCACGTGTATACGCGAGTCTGGTTAAGCAAATTAGCGTATGGGTTTTGAAGTAAGAAAAGGTAAAAAGAGTTGAGTATGCCCTAAATACTGATTCACCCACCCCCCCCCCCCCCTCCTCAGTATTTTTCCCAACATCCATTATTTTTTCTAACTGGAACCATGTTTGACACCCATTTCGAATGCCTAACAGGAAAATTGACTTTGGCTTTGAGCATTTTAGTCAACTCAGATTTAATTTTACTTTCTAACTTTTGGGTGGATTTTTCTACGTTTTTTTTGCACAGTCTTATCATCTAAGGTCATAGGTATGGTGTGCTGAATTATGGAAGTATCATATGTTTTAAGATCTTAATAATCACATGAAAAGATATCCTTATATGTTTTAAATAACTTAATGAATGCATCCTTTCTTCAGGTTCTAATCCAAGATCTAAGTTGATATTCTGAGGTTTTTCTAATGTAACAAGATTAATCAATTCAAATTTTAGAGTAGAACTCTGTGTTTTTGAATTGGTAGTCTTCTTAAACCTATCTTTCAAATCATAGAGATCTTCCATTTTGACTACAGATTTAGGAATTGTATTTCAATTTTGTTTATCTTCAATATGTGAATCATGTTCATGTTCATCTATAATTTGACCTTCATAAGCTCTGTCTGATGTAAGAAATTCTAGTATATCTGCATCATTGTTAAATAATCTCCAATTTGTTATGTTGGAAATATTTTCACTGATGGCAAAGGAGAAGAAAGGAGCAGCACCTGAACTATCACTAAGGCAAAAGAAAAAAGAAGAACCAGCAATAAGGCAAAGGAGACAGACAAGGAGCAGTGGCAGCGAGGGTAGAAAAAAGAGGCAGCTCAGACAATAGGAAGAAGAAAAGGCAGCAGAGAGAGCATTAGACAAGAAGCAGAGGCAACGGATGAAGCAGATAGGTGACTAGAAGAAGGGACAGCAGATGAAGCAGAGGTAGCGGAGTTGTAAGACATAGCAAGGGCCAGAGATTATACAGAACAATCTCAGGAGAGAAATGCACACTTTAATACAGAACAAGATCAGGAGGAACAACAGCAGCAAGGACCATAGATCTGGGCAGATCAATAGTGATAATCACATCGGCAGAGAACGAAATCATAAAACTCAAGGCAAGTGTTTGTATTTCCGATGCGATGATATGAGTTCGCATTGTAATTAACTTTGGTTTGAGTGCTTTATTATAATGTTTCGAAGGTTGTCACATGGGTACAAAAGAGTTTCATTAAAGCGATGTATTTCCAAAACATTTCCAAAGGTGTTAACGCTATTTCTAAGGTCCAGTTAAACAAACAAATGTAATTAGAGTGGGGCCTGTAAGGAAAGTGGTTTTCCAAAACCATACCACTGGTTTCACGCATCTTTTGGGCCATGAGTGGTTTATTCCATTTGGAACGTGATCGTATCATATTACGATACATCGCAATACTAAAACCGCTTATATCGCATAATTCTTGAGAACTAAAGGTAAGGGGTCAAAATAACGCGATAGCTGTCCGATTTGATGCAGCAAAGATCTAACGGTGATCGCATGGGAAAAGCGTATGGACGTTTGAAAATGTTAAACAACAGGTATATTGTGAATGTGATATCTGTCTGATCTACCACAGTTAAGATCTAACGGTGTTCGTATAGCGCGATGTATCGAGATTAGCAAGGTACGACACCTTGTGGGCCCGAGGTTATTATTTGAACTTCAGGGTTTAATATATGTTATGAGGTTCAGTTATATGGTAATTTTTGAACCGAAATCACATGGGTTAATCAAAGTTAAAGTTGGTGAGAGTGCAACAGAATTCCATGACCGTCGGATTATCATCTATGGAATGCGATAAGCTATTGGCCGTCCGATGAAATGGATGGATGGGTTGGTTGAATATGATGTGGGACCAACATTAATGTGCGGTGGTTTATGTTTTATCCAAGATCAAACATTGAGAAAATGAAATAAAATGATAAGTGGGCCCGAGTACATTAGGACTGGTGAATAAAGGTGAGTTAATAGATCATCGGGTTCGCAGGGCCATCGCATCGGCGTGGAGGCAGAACAATGGAACAAGCCATTGAACTTTGCAATTGCGATGGTGTGATTTAATCGCAACTGTATGATCGGCGGAAATCGCATTGGATTCATCACATCAGAATCATCGCAAAGTGTGTCATCGCATCGGAGTTATCGCATCAGCGATCATCGCATCGACAGTTCATCGCATCGGCGATCATCGCATCGGCAGTTCATCGCATGAAAGGTTCATCGCATCAGTGCAGTGGAAGAATAAGGGAACGAACCACTAAACATTGCGATTGTGATGGTGCGAACCAATCGCAACCGTTAGATCGCGGTTATTTGTAACCGTCGGATCGAGCGCTAAGTTGGTCGATAGCTAGTGGGACCCTTCTCACATCACATCGGCGGAGATCAGTGGCCAAAGGCACATTGGAAAACAAAAGGTTGCGATTGTGATAGAGATAGTGCGATGGAATGTTAGTTGTCGGATTGGGAAAGTTAAATGAAGCGGAGTGCAGTGACCGTTAGATCTGAAAGGTGGATGTGCATGTGGATACGCCCATTTTATGAAGAAAAGACTAAGTGCAGGCAAAATACTCAGGTGTGTAAAAAAAAATATGAAGGCAACAGAAGGAGACTCGAGTAAGTGACCCAACACAGAGCAAAGGAGCAGGTGAAGGAAAATCACAGTGGGCACGAGAAGATGAGTTGAATCAGGCAAAAGGTGATTATGCAGAACAATCAAAATATAATAGCAGAAACTGAAAAAGATAGTGACAGTAGCAGAAAAGACAAACGCACAGCAAACCAAGGGCCGAAAAAGGGCTGAGTGATGTTGATTTATGTAACTGTAAATGTGAATGTAAACAGTTTAAAATTATTTTTATTGTATGTGATGCAAAGGCAAGTCTCCGTACACAAAGAAATACCCCATTGTAATATTGAAATGTATACATATTTTTATATTTTTCCGAACGTGCTAGGAAAGAAAACGAGAAGGTGGAAGGCAACGATTCATACCTATTCACTTCGAATTCCCCGTGGAATACAAACAGTCATGAGGTGATCTCCATAAATAATGTTACCAACATATGCAGAAGGAGGTTAGAGAATGGAGAAGTGAGGCAAAGAGGGTAAGAAGGAGGAGCAGATAGAGAAGCTGTGAAGATTCAGAGATGATATAAGGTAGATATGAAGGCTGGTGGAAAGCAGTGAAGAAGGAACAAAACAGAGCTGATATCCAAGTAAATCAGCATGTGGTTTTTATGAAAGAGTGAGGAAGTTGGTGCTTCCATATCAAGTTGTAGCTTGATGGATGACAGTTGTAGCTGGCTGAGGTAGGAGCCTCCTGTAGGTCGTAGCCTGTAGAAAATAGATGGGAGTTGGAGCTTCCTTTCAAGTTGTAGCTTGCATAATTGAGGTTGTAGCCTCCTGTAGGTAGGAGCCTACTGAAAATCAATGGTGACAGGGAGTTGGAGGTTGCCTTTGAATCACAACAATAATAAGACGTGGTTTTCTCCCTTATGAGTTTCCACTTATATCTGTTTTCTATATGCATGATGATTATGTGTTGATACTCTGTATTTATTCTGCTTAATACCGGCTACTCACTTATTAAGATTGTTGGTCCTTTGTATATTAAGTTGATCACAAAATGATGATGTGAATGAGTATAAAAGAAATTTTAATAATAACTTGACTGCATTAAACTGATTCACACCCCCCCCCTCTAAGTTTAACCAAGGGTTCAACATGTTATATTGTCAGGAATGTAAGGCCTAAAAATTAACTCAATTGAAAATATGTCTGGGCTAAATTCTTCAGATGGTATAAGTCTAGATGCTACATTACCAAGTAAATCAGCACTTGCATTTTGTAATCTAGGAACTATGGAGATATTAAATGCAGTAAAGTGAGAAGTAATATTCTAAGCTAAAGTTTGATAATGTTTTAAATGTCCAGAGATAAAATGAATTGTATTTCTGACTTGTCTAAAAATTATTTCAGAATATCCATATACTTGCAAATATTTGACATTCAATCCAATAGCTTTATATAGGCCTTGTATCAATGCTTCATATTTGGCAGTATTATTAGTGCATTGAAATTCAAGTCTACAAGCTAGCATTGTTTTCTCTCCTTGTGGATTGATTAAAATGCAACCTGCTCCTGCAACATATTCTGATTTTCAACCATGAAAGTATAGAGTCCAAAATAAAGACGGTTTTGGAATCTGATCGCTGAGATTAACACATCTAGAAGCATCTCTTTGAGAAAGTTTTCAATTTGAGAAATAGTAGTGTTTATTGGAAAAGGTGAAACTTGTGCATTGAATGATCCAATAAATGATTCGGCTAAATAATTTCCTATAATGTTATTAGTGAAAGCTACAAGCTCGTTTGTTCCTTCTAGTTCACTAACTGTATGTTTCATAAATTTTTCATGTTCAATTCTGATTTGATTTGGTTTTCCATTATATGGTAGCCACATGTGTGACCAATCAGTAGCAAAATATCCATGTAACTTTTCAGACCAATCTCTGCTTAGAATAAGACCATAAAATTCAGGATGTCTGTAACCAAAACATCAATTACGTAGTACCTTTGGATTGGATGATAATCTAATGGATACTGACAACATTTCTCCAATGACTTCTACTTTTGTTCTATCCAATTGAACTATATGTACAGTATATTTTTTTAGGAGTAATGTTCAACTTTGTACATATTGTTCTTGGCATAATGTTTGAAGAAGCTCCTGAATCAATAAGACAATTATACACATTTTTGTT
Organism: Pinus albicaulis; assembly: GCA_034641835.2. Lineage (NCBI taxonomy): Eukaryota > Viridiplantae > Streptophyta > Pinopsida > Pinales > Pinaceae > Pinus > Pinus albicaulis. The sequence continues at coordinate 1,526,736,087 of CM076570.1, read as the reverse complement.
AAAAATTTCATAAGTCAAAAGTAAAGGAGGAGTGTGAGAAATAGATCTATCACCAATTAAGACTAAATCATTGGAATTTACTTTGTTTGGAGATGATGGAGGTTTTCCCATATCTTTTGAAGCTTGAGCTATAACTTGTGATTGTATAGGATCTATGGGGATTGCCTTAAGTTGTTTAAGCAAAATCTTCTGTTGTTGTTTGAGTTTGGTCATTTCGTGTAATGAAATATTTGCTTTGATCTTTTTCATATCTTCGACTATATTATATTCCACTGTATATAAAACTATCAAAGTTTTAGAATTTGTATTAGGATCTAGTGGAATAAAATCTGTCTGAACAGTTTTAGATTTTTTGAAAGTTATTTTCTCCTTGGTGGGGAGATTATTCTGTTTTTTATTTGATATAGTTGAATCAGAAGAAGTTTTACTTCTTGTAGATACAGGCATAGCTTCTATTTCTTCTTCTGAAGGAAGAATGTAATCCCATAACCCATTCAGTTCAGCTTCTTCCTCAGACTCTGATTCTCTTTCAGATGGTGAGGGATCTTTAGTATATTGATTGGATTCAACATTTGAAATCACATTTGGAGGCTGAGATGTTAAAGAAGGGATTTTCTTAAATGGACGAAATGATTTCTTAGGATCTGAAGTTTCAGCAACCTGTTTCTTTATTTATATCATATCATTTGACATAGTCTTTAATACTTTTTTAAGACCTTCAAGATCAAATGGATATTTTGACACTTTAGTTTTAGAATCTTGACTAAATTTCACTTTCTTGAATTTCATGTCTTCTATCTCTGAACGTTTTTCTATTGATAATATTATTTTCTCTACAGCAAGAGCTTCTTTCATGTTATCTAAAAGGGTAGCTTTACTAGCTCTATCTACAAAAATAGCTATATTAGAAGGTAAAGAAGAAATATACCACTCTATTTGTAGATCAACAACAGGTTTGGAAGTAGTTGGAATTTTGTTTAATAACTTGTTAAATATAGAGTTGAAATCTTTGATCCTTTCCCCTGAATTTTTTTAAAGATTGGAAAGAGAATTAATCAAGGATGCAATAGTTCTATCATCTCCAAATTTTGCAATGAAAACTTACTCGAATGTTGCCCAATCGGCGATAGATCCTGCTGGAAGTGAAAAATACCAAGATCCTGCAGATCCTTGTAAAGTATAAGGAAAAAATATAACTATAATATCTTCATGAGAAAATACATTAATATTCATGGCCAACATAAAATTATTGATGTGTTCTTCAGCAAGAAGACCATCATCAAGATTATATTAAGGTAACCATTTTTCTAGATGATCTGGAAGAGGATGTGGATTTTCTATCAATACAGCACCAGGATTCGTCCAAGGTTGAGTGGCCATAATTGGATTAGAAGTTTGTGAAGATACCAAAGTAGATCCAAAAGTATGGGGAATGAATGAAGAACTTACAACTGGAATACTACTACATGTAATAGCACTAATTGTTTGAGTAGAGGAAATGGAAGACTGAGAAGGTGCAGAGTGGGTAAGAGGATATGAAGAAGTGACCGAAGGAAAATTTGATGTAACTTCACTTGTATCTGACTTAGATCTGGATACTGAAACGTTTTTACGAACTAGTTCAATTGGAAATTCAAAAGGTGGAATTCTGAGTTTCTTGCTTTTGGATCTAGTTAATATACCAATTTCTCTAAATAAAGAAGTAACACTTCCTTCAGAAGTTTCTGGGTTAACAGGATTTTCAGCAGAAATAGATATTCCTTCTAATTTCTGAATTAAAGACTGAACTTCGGGAGACTCAGGAGTGAATTCTAAAGCAGATGATTGACGAAATATTTGACGAGATGAGGGGGAAGTTTCTACAATTTCCGATTTCTGAGTTGGTGATTTAGAATTCGATCGGGAAGTTGTAGGATGATTTTGGGGAGATCGACTCTTATGAGGGCTTCTATTTTGAGGTTTATATTTATGTGCCATTCATATTCGGCCCTCCTTCTAGTGCCAAAAATTTTGAGGCCTCATAAATCTGTGGCAACCACCCAGTCCGGACCTTAAGACAGTTCCTTTTCCATTTGGGATAGTGGTTCCGACTAGATATAATGGGACAAGTTTCCCAGAGTTGGGTTTTTGTCTGATGGTTGGGTTTCTCTCAAGGGATTTACATGAAGAATTACTAAAAACTAAAAAAAATTATTCTAACATGCAAAACATGAAATTGAAACTAATTTAATTTAACCCGGGATAATACTAATTTGATGCGATCTAAAATTATATCTATTCAATCTGTAATGATTAAGATCATCACAGATTTAATAGAATTATTACTTTGTAAGATGATTCTCTTGAAAAACAATTAAAAAAAAGAAAATGAGAAACATATTGCATATATTTGATGATCATATACAAAAACAAATCAATTCCTATCTTTATATCGTACAGTAGTGCAAATGATATTTCAAACAAAAAAAATTGAATTCATATATCATTCATGAAAGCTAGATTCATCACTAATATTCAACACAGAACTAGCATAAATGATAATAGAACCAGACGTGTACCGTCCTATTCATCTGATCAATGATAATAGGCCACATTCAACTCTTATATCAGTAAGTCTTTCAAATAATACAGAGTGCATCAATAGTGATCAACAAAATTATATGTAACTGAAATGTTTGTGTTCCATTATTTCATCAAGACATCCACAAACTTACTTACAATTAAGCATTCTTTGCAAATGTTCTGAATAAAATTTTGGACCCTTCTCTAAATCCATGAGAAGCTTTTAAATACTATGCTAATTACCTACAAAAATATTATACAAAATATCTTATGAGGTGGTTTCAAACAACCTTCCTCATCTTTAGTATCTATTTGCTAAAAATTGAATTTAGATAAAACAAACTAAGTAATAATCATGCCGGATGATAAGTTACTTCTAGTTGTGCTTTTTTCTCACAAATGTCAAATATCGGTTGAACTTGTGGAGGTTTTCCGAACTCTATGTTCATTTGTGCAACAAATATAGCGTCTAGTAAAAGCGGCTGTATTCTCCGTATGGAGTTCAAAAAACAATTTAGTGTTAGGTCCCTATATTACTAGTATATTCCCTTATTGTTGTTAGTGTAACCCCCTTATTGTTATTATTGTACCCTTGTAACCCCCATATTGTTATTATTGTGCCCTTAAATTATTATTGTTAGGTCGGCTAGGATTACATTATGGCCCCACTAGCATTACATTGTCATTTCATGGACTCCTATATATAGAAAGGAGGTTTTGTAATTTGTATCATCCAAGAATTGTTCATTCATGTAATGTATTGGAGGTTTCCCCCTCGAAGTGGCTTATTTCTAAGGCGTTGATATCTCTTTTCTTCTATTTCTGGAGTTGGTTTCACAACATTTGGTATCATAGCTTTGGATTCTAGGGTTTCGCTGCCCCAAAACGGTCATCGTGGAATTTTCACTATAACGTTTTTTATATGAAGGTTTAGAAGCTGAAATTGTGAGAGTGCGAAGCTGAAATCCTGAGGAACATCGTCGCAAAATTTCAGAGCTTGGTTCGCACTATTTGCGGAAATATGATCTGTGGAAGTTAAGGCTTTTTGCAGGCTCCTGAACTTAACCTAAACAGGTCATCATGGCATTTGTGCTATAAAATTTGTTCTACGAAGTTTCAGAAGCTGAAATTTTTAGAGAGCGAAGTCGAAATCCTGAGGAACATCATCGCAAAATTTCAGAGCTTGGTGTTACACCATTTTTTGGTCATCTAACTTATTATCATTAGATGGACCCAAGTACACCATGTAAGACCATTTTACCCGAAGTAAAATTTCTTTCACTATGAAAAATAACTTAATAAAACACATTTATTAAGTTGTTTATGGTCTAAACAGGAAAACCCAAGGGAAAATATTAAACAAATCTATATTTTTTTTATTTTCCTTATGGAATAATTAATTAAACAGTAATTTAATTATTATTCCTGGTCATATTTAAACCAAAACAAGGAAATTAATTAGATAAATCCTTATTTATCTTCTTATTTTCTAGAAATAATTATTTAAATCTTATTTAAATAATATTCCTTGTTAAATATGACTAAATCATTTATAAATAATTAAATAAATCATTATTTATTTAATTATCATTTAACAACTTCCTTAAAATAATTAATAGATCATTTATTTATCTATTATCTACAAATAAAGGGATTTGACCCAAGTCAAATGCCTTTTCCCTCCAACAAATATAATAAAATATTCCATAAAAGGTGGATCTAGATTTGGTTAATATTATTTTAATCACACACCAATATCTAGAAGGACCTAATATTTTGTTATAAATAGAAGGGTTTTCCCATTCATTTGTCACCTTTTGTTGCCTATTAGATCACTCTGGAACTATACTCTTGGTCTGACTTTGAGCCATTATCATTGTCAAATTTTCCATTGTTTCACTTTGTGAGCTCCCTTTTAGTTCTATGTTTGACTGGGTTTTCTACACCAACAAGAGAGAGAAATTCTAGATCTGAAGTGATGAGGACTTTCAAGAACCCATCCCATTAAAGAGAATTGGAAACACCTTTCTTGTTTTCCTCCCAGGTGCCCTTAATATAAAATTCTTTCAAAAATATTGTTCTTGACTTGTCTATTAGATGTATGGAGCAAAATCTTATTTTTATTGCTTAATGTCTTTTTATGCATAGATCTAGATTTTTGCAGCGTTTATCTTAATCAACTAACTACAGATCTGAAGATATTGGTAGCCATATTTGATGTTAGGTATATAAGTTATGCATAACTAAAGTGGTATTTTTTCATACTCTTCGACAAAATATTCATACTAACACTTGGTTTGCAATATTTTCGGAGATATGATCTGTGGAAGGTAGGTCCTTTTCAGGCTCGTGAATTTCATCTCAAAGAGGTTATCATGGAAAAACCTTCCTAACTCTCTCTCTGAGCATCGGATTGGAATACCGTAAAAATTTTCCGCAAGGACACGGAATGTAGTTTATTTTTTATCAATGGCATAGCCAAAGGAGGAAACAGTGACACGTGGCAAGTTTTACAAGTGCACTATACTGAACCAGTCCATAATTGGGTCATTGTGAGAGATTGGACATAACTTTGTCATGAATAATCCAAATCAGGTCATATCTGTGGCATTCGAAAGAAGATTCAGAGGGTGACTTCAAGGCCCAATTTCAGATATTGAAGATCCAAAATCACAGAGATGATTCAGTTTCAATACCGAGCTCCTCAAAATCAAGAAAAAGGTGGGTATTTTTTTCAAATTGCATAAGTCTTGTTTGAAAAATCAGTTCTAGTTGATTCCAAAGGCCTATTGAGAATAGCTATCAGTATTGGGTTCTAAAATGCCTCCTAAAAAGAATTCAACACCCATTAAGCCTTCAGAAGGCTCTACTATGACTCATGAAGATGAAGAAATGCAACATGAGATATCAAAAGTCCATGAGCAAGTGCACCAAATTTCGCTATCACAAAGAGCAAAAAAAAATGAAATGAATGGTTTGAAGAAAGGTATGGAAGCTAAGATGAATGGTTTGGAAGCTAAGATGGATGGCATGGAAGTTGGCATGGAAGCTAAGATGGATGACATGGAAGCTAAAATGGAAAACATGAAGAATGATCTAAAAGTAGACATGGAAGGTTTGACAAAGTTGATACAACAAATGTTTCCTAATGGTGAAAATATAGTAGAGGAAACTAATGATGAGAACAAAATAAATGATAATCGTGATTTCATAAACTCTAATATTGGCAGGAAGAACCACCATATTCCAAAGATGGATATGAGGAAGTTTGATGGCAAGGATCCCGTAACATGGATACTACAGATGGAGCAATATTTTGATCTCAATAATGTGCAAAACACACAAAAGGTACGCATTGCAACTTTACATCTAGAACAAAATACATTTGTATGGTATCGATGGCTTTTCTCCCGTAAAAAAATTGTCACTTGGTCAATTTTTATGGAGGAAATGATAGCACATTATGAGGATACAAAGAGCAACACATTCTTTAGCCAATTGATAAATCTCAAACAAAAGGGTTTAGTGGGGGAGCACATTGAGGACTTCCAAAAATTGAATATAAGGGTAACTGATATTCCAGAGGAACACAGGATTGATCTCTTCATAGATACTTTAAAGGATAACATCCAACATGAAGTTCGCGTTTTGGAACCTGATTCATTGGAGAAGGCATTCAGGTTGGCAAGAAAAATTGAATGTAAAATTATGGCGACAAGGAAGCCTACCACTCACTTCTATAAAGAAAGAAGTGTTGCTACGCCTAGATTTCCACAACCTACAAGGTTGACACCACAAAAATTGGAAGAAAAAAGAGCAAAAGGGCTTTGCTACAGTTGTGATAGAAAATACACTAAAGGTCATAAGTGTGCTGAGAAGAAATTATTTTACATGGATTGTGAAGAGGAAGAATAAAATGAAAAATAAGAGGATATACACCAGGAACCAACCCAAGAAGAGAAAGAAATGAGTTCGACCATATTGTGTAATGCATTGGCAGGAATTACCACTCCTTAAACTCTCAAGATAGAAGGACATATCAAGAAGAAAAAGGTAATAGTGTTGATTGATTCAGGTAGTACCCATAATTTTATTCATTGTAAGGTAGCCAAGGAATTGAATTGTTTCCTATACCCAGCACCAGAATGTCAAGTGATGGTTGCGAATGGAGGAACTATAAATTGCTCTGGAAAATGCCATAATATCAAGCTAACCATGGGGGAATATGTATTGACTAGTCCAATGCTTGCCATTCCTATGGGAGGTGCTGATGTCGTACTAGGAGTACAATGGTTACAATCTTTGGGGACGGTAGCTTTTAATTTTCAAGAACTTTTCTTGAAATTTTTTTCAGATGGAAAGGAAGTCGAATTACGGGGTATTGCGGGGAAGCCAGGAAGGATAATAAGCTCTAATGTCATGACAAAGCTTCTAAAGAAAGAACAGCGAGGCGTAATTGCACAATTATGCTCACTAGAAGTTTCAACATCAAAATCATCTATTTCTGCAAATCTCCAACAAGTCTTGGACAATCATTCCAAGGTGTTTGAAACTCCCAAAGGACTCCCACCTATTCGTGATCATGATCATGCTATTCATTTGATTCCAGGAAGTGTTCCTCCGAACATCAGGCCTTATAGATATCCTTACTTCCAAAAGAGCGAAATTGAACGTATGATTGCAGAAATGTTAGAGGCGGGTATAATTCAACCTAGTCAAAGTTCTTTCTCTGCTCTTGTAGTATTGGTACACAAGAAGGATGGATCATGGCGCATGTGTCCCAATTATAGGGAGCTCAATAAGCTCACCATTAAAGATAAATTTCCCATTCCTGTGATTGATGAATTATTGGATGAATTACATGGAGCAATTTATTTTAGCAAGTTGGATCTTCATTCAGGATATCATCAAATTAGAATGAAGACTGAAGATATTCCAAAAACAACATTTCGAACTCATGAGGGTCATTATGAATTTTTGGTCATGCCTTTTGGCCTTAGCAATGCACCTTCTACATTTCAAGGGTTGATGAATTCCATTTTCAAACCCTTCCTTAGAAAATTTGTGCTCGTATTTTTTGATGATATACTAATCTATAGCAGGTCTTGGAAGGATCATGTTGAACATGTTGACAGGGTGCTCAAAATATTGTAGGAGAAACAATTATATGCAAAAACATCCAAATGTTTCTTTGGAGTACAAGAGGTGGAATATCTGGGTCATATTATATCTCACGAGGGTGTTAAAGTAGACCCTAACAAAATTAAAGCCATCAAGGAATGGAAAGTCCCCACGACCATAAAGCAGTTGCGAGGATTTCTCGGGTTAACAGGGTATTATCGCAAGTTTATTAAGAATTATGGGAGAATAGCAGCACCTCTAACAACATTGAAAAGATACATTCATGATCTGAATCAACTCAGGCAGACATCTTAAAGAGACAATGTGCCTAGCACCAGTCTTACCTACGCCAAAATTCACAAAAACCTTTATTGTGGAATGTGATACCTTAGGAAATGGAATTGGTGTTGTTTTAATGCAAGAAGAAGACCCATTTCTTTTGAAATTCATTGATCAAAGTAAACATAAACATATTTTATAGAGAGGAAATATTATGGTATATAAAATGGAGAACTTACCTAATGGGAAGACACTTCAAGGTAAAAACTGATCATGATAGTCTTAAACACTTTTTGGAACAAATATTATCTTCAGAAGAGCAGCAAAAATGGGTGACAAAGATGTTGGGTTATGAATTTGAAATAATCTACAAAAAAGGGAAGCTAAATGTTGTTGCAAATGCACTCTCAAGAAAGAATGAAGAGGTGGAAGAATTTCTTTGTGCCATTTCTATTATCCAACCAGATTGGATAACCGAAGCAAGAGATGAATGGAAGAAGGACAAAGAATTGTGGACACTAATTCAAAAGTTGTAGCAAGATCCTAGTACATCTGATACATTTAGTTGGAAAAATGATTCCTTATGGTACAAATATCGCTTATATCTTTGTAAGAATTCCCAAATAAAACAAAAAAATCTTTTGGAATTGCACACTTCTCCTTTAGGAGGACACTCGGGATTTTTAAAAACTTACCACAAGGTGAAGAAAGAATTTTTTTGGGATGGCCTTAAATTGGATATTCAAAAGTTTGTGGCGGAATGTTTTATTTTCCAGCAGAATAAAGTTGAGACAATTAAGACCTCGGGTCTTCTACAACCTTTATCCATTCCAAGTCAACATTGGGAGGAGATTTCAATATATTTTATCACAGGTTTACCTAAGTCTGAAGGAAAGAATTTCATTATGGTGGTAGTTGATAGGATTACCAAGTATGTACACTTTTGTGCATTATTTCATCCATTTAAATCAAGTATAGTTGCTACTACATTTATGGACACAATTCAAAAGCTACATGGAATCCCAAAGATCCCATTTTTACTGGAAATTTTTGAACGAAGTTATTTTCTTGTTTGGGTACTCAATTAGCTCATAGCTCATCTTATCATCCTCAATCCGATGGTCAAACTACGATAGTAAATAAATTTTTGGAAGGATATCTTCGTTGTTTTGTATCTGATAAACAAACACAATGGGTCAAGTGGTTACCTCTCGTTGAATGGTGGTATAACACTTCCTTCCATACTGCAGCAAAAATGACCCCATTTATGGCACTTTATGGATATCATCCACCATCCATCACATCATCTTTAAGAGAAAATTCGAAGGTTCAAGCAGTGGAAGATCACATCGAGCATCAACAAGAAGTTCTCCAATCGTTAAAGGACAACCTAAATTTGGCACAAAATCAAATGGAACAACAGGCAGATCAACATCGCAGCGAGAGAAGTTTTAATGTAGGAGACTGGGTATTTTTACAGCTACAACCATACAAACAAAATTTCCCTCAAGCAAGCTAAGAAGGATAATAAATTATCGCCAAAGTACTATGGTCCTTACAAGGTGTTGCAAAAGATCGGTACTATGGCATACAAATTGGAGCTTCCTGCTTCTTCACGAGTGCATCTAATTTTCCATGTTTCACGCTTAAAGAAGGTTATAGATGAAAATATTCCAGTTCAAACAATATTGCCAAAACTTGATGAGGAAGGAAAAATCATATTGGAACCTTAAGCAGTCACAAAAACTAGAACTCGACAACTACAAAATCGATCAATTTCAGAGTATCTCATCAAGTGGAAGAATTTACCCACTGAAGATCCTACATGGGAGGATGAGAATTTTATACAGAAGCACCTAGAGCTATTCAAGCATTGAGGACAACAATTTTTTGAAGGAGAGGGGCATGTTAGGTCCCTATATTACTAGTATAGTCCCTTATTGTTGTTAGTGCAACCCCATTATTGTTATTATTTTACCATTGTAACCCCCATATTGTTATTATTGTTCCCTTAAATTATTATTGTTAGGTTGGCTAGGATTACATTGTGGCCCCACTAGGATTACATTGTGGCCCTATGGACTCCTATATATAGAAGGGAGGTTTTTTAATTTGTATCATCCAAGAATTGTTCATTCATGTAATGTATTGGAGGTTTCCCCCTCGAAGTGGCTTATTTCTAAGGTGTTGATATCTCTTTTCTTCTATTCCTGGAGCTAATTTCACAACATTCAGTGTCATGATCTGACTTTCTGGTTTGACTAATAGAGCCAGTATGCTTCCGAATCGGTTTTCTTTAGCTATATATGTGCTTCTTCCCTGAGTTGACCGGCTTCTTTCCAACTTTGTTCTAAATATTTGATATCAGGAAGAGATTTGAAATTTCCTTCTTTGATGAGCCCGAAAATATGTAATATATGGTTAATCATTTTGACCATATTATTTGATATACCTACTGCTCTAGCTATGGCTAACTCTTCTTGTTTCACTCATGCATCCCAGAATGTAAAAACAATATCTTTGAAAGTTTCCTTGATATTTGGGAGATTTGATTTTTCCCTTCTTTTGTATCTTTCCATTCAATATAATTAGATATTTTGATATTAATTTCATTGAACTTAATTCTTTGATCAATGACTCTGTTTGTTAATTGTTCACTGATTTCTCGATGTGGAATTATGTTTGAAATTTGTACAACAAATAGGTTTTGTTGTTTTGAGAGTAAGGAAATTAATGTCGATGCTTATTTTATGAATTCCTCTGTAGTATGAATTCTTTCATATTTGGTAAGATATTCTCTCAACTGTTCAATTAGTGAATTTTTGCTAGATAAGTCATTTTCATGACTTATCTTAAGCATTTCTATCTCTTGTTGTACTATGAGAAGTTGTTGTTCCACTTTCTGATTTAAAATTTTTCTTTCTTCATCTAGCTTTTGTTGTAGTTCCATTATTTTGACATCCTTTTCTTGGATCAAAATAGATACTTCTGTTGCCTTATCAATTGTCACAGTGGTGTATGCACCAGCGAATTGAGATAGCCAAGTTAAATTTTCAATTGAATTTGATGGAGTATCTTTCCATACTACTTCCATAACTTCATTCCCCTAAGGTGTTTCAATCCTTATTCTTTTCCTTTGTTTTCTTACTACATCCTTATGAAGAGGACTATAGAATACATCTAGTGGGGGAATATCAGTCACCTTGAGGATAATCTCATCAGTCGGATTTGTAGGAATGATTTTTGTGTCCCAGGAGATTATCTCAGGAGTTTCAATGATTTACTTTGTTGAAACTATTTGTTCTTATGGAGTCTGGAATTTTGTATTTTCCTCTGATGATGATGCCTATAGAGTATTTACAAATGCATCGTTGAGTGTAGTACATATTTTATCTAACTCACTTTGATTTTGTGAACTTGATTGTTCTGCTCTGATTTCTTGAATTCCTTTAATCGTATAACTGGTAATCAAAACATCCTGTGGAATCCGTCTGAGTCTCTGTTCTCTTAATTCATTGAATTTCTGTATTTCTTCTGGATTTAGGTTCAATTTGAAAAAAATTAGGATTTCTTCAAAATTCCCAGAAGATTGAAAAATATCTTCAAATCTGTCATCAATGTGTACAATAGGTTTGAGTTTGAATAACAAAGTGAATTTGTTAGCAACCTTTTCTGGGTCGAACTACGTGGAGGGTAAAATGAGGAGCTTAAACAGCTCAATATTCTGATATTATTTCAATCCGCGATTAAAATTTCTGAGTGTAAATTAACCACATGAAATTGGAAAACTTGGCCATAAAGACTTTTTACTATCTTTCAAAGATTTAGTGATTCCATTACCAACTGTTTGGTAAGCGACTTCTCTTGCTATCAACTTACATGAAACATATAATGGAAGAATATGCAGGGGAGCGGAGCTTCAAAAAATTCTAATATATGAAAATTATTCTTCAACAAAACATCTGCCTATCATTTGAAGGTCTACAAGGGCTTACTTAGTGAACCTAGGGCTCACTGTGTCATACATAAATTGGTGTAATGGTAATACAACTCCATAGCACAGCCTATGAAAATGTGGTGCATAATTATGTTCCCATATCTCTTTATGACTTAAATGTATCAGGGTAGGGTCTTCAGGGGTCCATTTCCATCCCATAACTGGAAAGTTGGCAGAAAAATAGATGGCATCAAAAATATACGCACTCATAAAAAATTGGAGAACAGATTTTGAGGAAGAAGTTCTGGTTTGGCGATATTCATTAATTGCCTTAACTAGATTCTCAGAAAGGATAGTTTCCCAATTCATTATGAGGGAATTAACAGAGGAGTGAATTAGGGGAAGCCAATTTATGGAGAACTGTGTATTATCAGGTAAACCATATAATCTGCATAATGTTGTTGCTGAAAAGTTATAAGGGTTTGCTAACAACGTGATAGGATACATAACAGTTTTCTCATATTTGAACTTGTTGTCTAATTTCCTCCAACTTTGAATTGCCTTGAACGGGTCTTCGTTCTTCTCAGCAAAATTTGCAACAAACTGACTGTTGTAGGTATCTTTCAGGTCGAGCAGCTTGTACATGATTTTCAGATCTTCAGGTCTGAAAGAACCTAGAATCTCATCCTTACAGGTTCTTAACTGTCTGTCTTTGAATACTGATTTATCAAGCACCCATCTAATCATGTCGGTATATGTAAGAAGAGTGTCTTTCACTGCTATTCTATGGAGGAAAGAACATGCAATATCTTTGAATTGTAAATTTGAAGGTGTTGCACCATCGGCACTCACAGTAGCTTCCACTACTTCTGGCTCTTCGTCGTCAAGTATATTGTAAGTAACTTGCCATTTAGTAGCTCCTCCATCAGCAGTGCAGACAGTATCAGAGACTATAGGTGCCATTCTTGTTTGTTTCAATTCTGCAACAATTTGTTTTTCGTGCTTCTGAATAACTTTGCGGATGGACATAATTTGAAACGAAATCCCTATTAAAGACAGAGTAAATGATCAAATGATAGAAGACCTATTGAAATGATCTATTTTTAAAGAAAAAATCTAGGAAATAGCTATATCATTATTTAATCATGACGCGTCCATAACTGTTTACATTGGGATGATAAAACATAATTAATACTTTCTGCCATAATTTATTTTGCGTAAAAACCTTTATTCAAACCTGTCAGATCAATCGCATCGCACCCTTTGAACTTGTCTTAATGATGCCTATTGCCTTTTCTTTATGCGATATGCGATTTCAGTATCGCAGTATTGGAGTTTTGTTAATAATTCATTAAATTTTTGCAGTGTAAATCTGCGATATGCAATTTATTATGTCGCTTGCGAAATTTCAAATCGGTGATCGCTAAATTGGGATTTTGTTGATTTATTGTTTTAACTAAGAAAAGATTTGTGCGAAATTGTGATTTGCGATAAATATGTTTTTTTAAAAGATGTTGATGTTTTTTGGAGTTTGATTTTTATCAAAAGACAAAAATACTTTTATAAAAACGATCCCTATTTCTATTTATCAACGGTCTAAATTATTTTAAAAATAAAAATGGGGGGATTTTATGCATAGCACAACAGGACCCTGCAAAGGTCTTCTAGAAACAGAACAAAGATATTTTATAGGATTTGTAGTTGTTTCCTCTTGAAAGATAGCCTTAAGACTAGGAATTGAAGGACAACTCTTGGTCTCATGGTTCTCTGAACAAATCACACAAGTTTCTATTACTTTTGCATCAAGAAGGCATTCTATTAAGGCATGCTTCTTTATGCACTTGGGACATAATATTGCTAAGGCATTAGTCTCAACTTTCTACTTGTTTTGTAGCTTAAGGGTGTCTATTTTCTCACTAAGACTCCCTAGAATGTCAGTTTTAAACTCATCAAGCACGTTTCCAATTTATGCCCTACTTACTATTCTGGCTACAGATTTGTTTACCCTAGCTAAAGCAGGATCTCTTGGTCCTTTCAAAAATTTTGATTTTCCTCTTGAGAGATTAATACATAGTTCTCCAATATTAGCTAATGGAAGTCGAGATATGTCTTCCTACCCCATCATGTTAAGGATATCTATCCATTCATCTCTAATTGTCTTCAATAAAAGAGCTTTTAGAGTATCTTGGTCTATATTCTCCATCTTTTCTCTCTTGATGTTATAGTTGAATCTTTCAAGTAAATCTTCGAAATTTTCATCCTCCTTTTGCATCATTTTAAGCACTTCCTCCTTATGGTTAACAGGTATACAATAGTCCAAATACCTTTCTAGAAATGCTCTTCTCATATCACTCCATAACTCAATAGACCTAGTGATTAGACTCATGAACCATTTTAGGGTTGCTCCCTTCAATGTTGAAGGAAATAATTTGAGTTTTTGAGCATCTTGTAGATAGTCATAAATTCTGCACCCAAATTCAAATTCAAATAAAAATGTCTCAGGGTCTTCACTTTTTAATCCACGAAAGTTTGGAAGAATAGAAGGTGAGATATTTTTCATAGCAGCATTTGTCTCTTCATCTACTATAGGGAATCCAAAGGAACTTTCAACTCCCCTTTTACCTCTACCTCCTTCTGCATTTCTTCTACCTCCTTATGCATTGCTCCTACCTCTTCCTCTATCGCCTCCTCTACCTCTACCTCATCCAAATAGCAAGTTTTCTCCATTGAATATTTCTCCTTCTCTTTCCCTCCTTCTCCTCTTCTTTCCATGATAGATTCTTCAGAACTAATATAAGGTTCAGCCTGGAGGTATAATTGTTCTTCTAGTTTTTCTAATAATGGTATGTTGAAGAAAGGTTCTTCCTCTTCCTCTTCACTATGGATTTCTAATTCTTCAGCTGGAATATATTCCCCTGTAGAAGTGAAAAAGGTTATTCCCTCTGTTGGAGTTCTAGGATCTTCTTCTTCCAAGATTTCCTCGGTGGATGAAGTGGGAGACCCTCCTAATTGAATATATGATCTTAAAACTTGAGGAAGTTTATGACCAGTATAGTATGGGATATGAGTTTGATATGGAGGTGTACTACTTCTTGGTCTAGGTGGAGTGAGTGGTGTTGTAGGGACTAAGCTTCTGCCTCTTATAAATCTACCCCTAGAGTCTCTTTCTCTACGCATATCATTGTTTGGGATGTAAGAAGTAAGGCTACCTAGTTACACTTCCCCGGCAATGGCGCCAAAATGTTTAGTCAATTTAGTGTTCCTAAATTTCTTCCATTAATTATCAACCAGGGCTAGTAAATTGATGAAGTGTGTTGCACTATATGTGCCTAAGTGTCCCTTCCCTTAATTCAATGTTTGTGTTTTTCTTGTTGTTTTGAGAGTTTTGTATTTTAAGTCCTAGGCTATTTAGAAAAGTGAGAATAAATCTAATTAAAAAGGAAGAAAAGGAAGTGTTATGAAACCAAGTTAATTTTCTATGAAAGAAACCAAAGTTTATGGACAAGTTCTAATACCTAGTTTTGGACAAAAATACAAAGCAACTACTTCAATAAGTGAGTAAACCTAATCCATAGATCTATCACTCAATTGAGATTTGAAAAATGAAAGCAGGGAAATGTGTCAACTATTGTACTTCAGGTTGTCTCAACATTCAATGATTAGGTAAAAGCCCTATGAGATGAAATCAACTGTTTGACCTTTAGTTGCTAAAATCTAAAATAGAAAACAGAGAATGCAATTGAAATTTATCTAAGATGCTTTAATTACTCCATCTACCCAATATGTGGAAAGTGACCCCCTTGAGGTCATGTATCTAAGCAATCATTGCATCTGTCTAAACTAAAGAATTACAGTAACTCAAACACTGCATTGAATCTAATCATTTAATAATCCTTGTAAAGTATATTCAAATTAGTCTCTGTCAGGTTGACCTTTAAGAATATTGTTTTGTTGCAATGAAATGAGGATCTTCTATCTACAACCAATTAAGTGAATAATTAACTTATCAAGTCTCATCCAATTCTGAAACTTGTGACCCCTTGGTATGGCTTTCAGATAAATCAATTACACCCTTAATTATTAGCAAGAAAATAATAAGAAATGAAATCTATTCAATCACTGCTCTTATAAGACATTCAACCATTCAATATTATATTTGGTAAGTAGAAAAAATGAACTTCATAAATGCTTAGCTAGACACACCAATTGACAACTATTTTTTGAAAGATGAAAGCAGGGAACTAAGCAACCATTTTTCTCAACACTTCAACTTTTATTCCAATCCTGAAAACAGGGTTACCTATCTCCTTGAAAATGTTTCGGAAGGCAAATCTACACAGTTGCATCTAAAGCTATTGAAAACTGGAAATTAAGCATGAACCGAAAAAAAAAAATTAAACGGAATTGAAGCAAATCTAACTATAAAACATTAAAACCCTCCTTTAGTAGCAGGGTCCCTTTGTTACCAAGTTGGTTAACTCCTTATCTCCTTAGAAATGTGATCAAAACAACATCTGGGAACTGATCTTCTTTATTGAAATAGAGTTTTAGAAAACAGAGTAATTTACTGTAATTATGAACTTGTGCTACAAAAACTTAGCTTGTTCTTGGTTCTATAGAACCTCTATTTATAAGAAATTTGCATAAATAACTATGAATAGAGATAGCTACAGGTGTATCTTCAAATTATAATCAAACTGGGACTCTTAGGACCCATGATTTGCTACGGAGCAAATCAAGATTCCTAATTGCTGTGTGAAACGGTCTCTTGACTTTGATCTTTGACCATCGGATTAGGCCTCTTTATTTGTCGATCTGGTCCTCGTGGATGGGAAGAAATCCATGTAGGAGGGATTCTGAGACTACCCACGTGGACCATTCCTTCAATGGACACCTGTAACATATTCAACCACAAGAGTAGCTACGGAATGCCTAGTTAGCTACAGAACAGGCTGCATTCTATTGCCAATCTGCAAAAACTTATTAAAATAGAAAAAACCATTAAAATACAATATGTCAATTAATTACATGTATCCTTGAGACAAACCTAAACATTTTTCATTGATTAGGGCTTATGAATTGATGAAATAGAGGTGAAATGAGATGAGAAATTTGTAAGGGAAAGGGCAATTTTGGGGTTCAACAGGTACGGTGGTCAAATACACTCTTGAGTTCTTCGGGTGGCTGGAAAGTCAGATCATTATGAACGAAGACTTTCCATATGCAGGGATTGATTACATAGGGGACCCATATATCCCACTCCGAGTAGGATGAGGTGGGGTGACCTAGGTAAAAACTTCTCATTTTGATTGTTTTTGTGTTTTATAATATTTTTGTTTATTTTTTGAAATTGAAAGCTAATTATCCGAATTGGTCATGCAGATATTAGCCCTGCTAGACCAATGGGACTACGACTTTTTGAAAAACAAGGATATCAACCAGTAGTTGTTGTAGTGCCTAACCCTAATGCAGTAGAGGCATTGAATGAGCTAGAGCATAACCTGGGGAGGTTGGATCTATACATTCCAGAGACTGGACTTGATGATTTTCATTTGCGGTACCAAAGGCACGTAGTAGGATTTCAAGGGCCGATCGTTCGCTTGATGCGACACATAGCACGAGCTATATTTTTCTATCAATATCACCATCATGCTTAGTTGCAAGTATTTGAGGGCTATATTTTTATTTTTGGTATCAGCATGTTTGGATAATAAAGGCCATAGGGCCTCATGTATTTGGATGAAATTTTTTGTAACACACTTTTTATAGAGTATTTTACCTAATGGATACCACTACATATGATTTAATTTGATCTTGTTCAATATGTGGATGAATATTATTTGGTTTACAAATGTTGCAAATGTCTATTTTGCACATGATTTTCCAATGCATTAGTTAATGTGTTTAAATTTCTCATAATTTTTTGATATCCAATGTAATAAAAAGAATTTTCCAAGAGTTAGACCCCTAAAAACATTCTTAGCATTGTTGAGTTTATTACTGCATAGACATCATTTAAATGTAATACTATGAGATGTGAATCTAACCTAAATGTCAAATGATGAATGCCAAATGAAATGGCACCAGATAATAGTCCAAATACACTATACTCTGTTGTGTTATTCGTCATTTGACCAAGGCATATCCCATGAATAGAAACTAACTCATCACTAGGCAAGTAGATATGCCAAGTCGTGGAAGTGAGATTATGAGCACTGCGACTAGCGCCATGAGCAAAGCCAATGTAAGTCTAAGGGAACGTAGAGATTTGAAAATCAAGTGTAACGCAAGATAAGAAGGCGAAGTACCAATAAATCATAAGAAATGAAAAACCTAGTGCACACACTCATAAAAATATGATATAAGTAATGTACAAAATCTTCAAAAAAACAATCACACATAAAATTTCTTAAGGTAGAGACCATTCTTCGGCTCTCCCAAAGTAACATTGTGATAATCAACTAGTTCATAGGCCCCTTTGGCTACTACACATTTCACAATCTAAGGACCATGCCACATGGGTTTGAATTTACCAACTGCTAGTTTATCATGCGCTTGATCATACACCAAGACTAGGTAACCTTCTGAATATGAACAATTATTCACATTTTGGTCAAAGTGAGCCTTAACACATTTCGTATGAGCCTCACTAGCTAGTGCAGCATCACAATGTGTATCATATAGTCATTATAACTACCAAAAAATATCTTCCTTCGTAGAGGTAGCTCGTAGCAACTCAATGGTCAGTTTCAACAACGAAAGTTCACATTCAATCAAAAAAATTGCCTCTAAACCCTAAACAAGTTGCAAGGGTTGTAAATCTAGATGATTCTTTCACGGAGGTACTGTAGGCCCACAAGGATGAAAAAAACATAGTATGGAAGTTTCGTTTACGAATTCCGAAAATATTTTTGATCATAGTGGTCAAAACCTTGTTAAAAACTTATACTTGTCCATTCTCTTGCAGATAATAACAGGTAGAGTGGTCATGGCGCAAGGCTAGCTGTGCATAAATTTTGGTCATCATAATGTTTCAAAAGTGGCTACCATGGTCCATAAAAATATCTTGTGGTACGCCAAACCTGGAAATTACATGGTTGAATATGAAAATGGATGCATTTTCCACAACTTCCTTATATGTAGGCATTACCTCAACCCATTTTGTAAAATTATCTACTGCGAGAATAATATACCCATGCCCCCCGACTGAGTGAGGGTTAAATGTAACAAAAACAAAGCCCCATTTAGAAAATGGACTAAAAGCTATTATTGGGTGAATATGATTTGGAGGCGCACTCATCTTGTGATGGTAAACATGCCAATTATGGCACTTCTAAACTGCGGTTATGCAATATTTAAACATTGAGAGCCAGAAATAGCCATTGCAAATATATTTTGGGCAGTGGAAAACCCTAAAATATGACCAACACAAGCTCCACAATGGAAGTCACTTAATGCCTTATCGTCTTCCTTATGTGTCAAAAAGCGTCGAAAGATGGAATCAACACCACGACAATAAAGTGTATTGCCAACAATAGTATATTATTGGGATTCGTACCAGATTTGACGATGATCAATTCAAGGCAACTTTGGCCAAAAATTTTGAGTTTTAAGATATATAATGATATCTCCATACCAGCGATCTAAAGTACTGATAAGGAAGAGAGGATTTTCTGGAATAGAATCTACTGCCAAATTTTCTGTTTTATTATATGAAAATTCATACAATAACTCAACAAACACCAACAATTTCTTAGACTTGAATATTTCAAATTCTAAATCAAACTCTTGCAGGATAACTATCAATTTAGAGTATTTCCCCCCTAGTGATTGTCTGGTATTAATTTACATCATATGGTTTCAATCAGAGATCATGGTTGTTTTGCGTAAGGTTATATAATGATGAAAACGTTGGACAACTTGACCAGCTGCCAAGGTAATTTTTTCTACATGTGTGTATTTGATTTTAGTTTTTGTGAGATTCATACTCAAATAATAGATCACATGTTCATTACTAGATTCGTCTTCCTGAACTAGGACCTTGCCAATGGTGGCATGAGATGCAGCTAAATACAAAAAGTAGTCGTGATGATAATCAGGCGGATGCAACAATGGTGTATAGGTAAACGTGTTTTTTAATGCATCTGTTATCACCCCACCAGATCTTGAAAGGCTAAGAAGGAGACCAGCAAAGGTGACCATAGATCGCTTTGACCTAGTATGTAGCCCTAATAGAATGGATAGGGCTCTCTCCATGAGATCATAGCCAAATTTACTGGATAATGAAAATTTTAGGCTAGGTATAGTAGGCTCTAGGGTTTGAAATATTTGGATTTAGTGCTGGATGGTGAATTAGGTCTAGGAAAAACTAGGTGAGGGCACTGAAAATCAGACTTGCAATGATGTGATGGGACAAGGTAGGCAAACACTTTAGCACTTTACGATATCTTGGTGAGTGTGATAGATTAACAGGGTTTCAAAATGAGAATAGGAATTATGAATTCATTTATATCATAGGAAAGTGAAACATAAATGTGATAACTTCTCCAAAACAGAGCATCAAAATAATGAATTCTGCTTATCAACTTAGAAATCAATCACATAAGACATGGAAATGAAATATGGAGATCACAATACTTTAAGACATATGAAAACAGAAGAAGAAACACTACTAAAACACATACCACATTAATCCCACCACAATAGCTTCAAACTCTGTCTATTAGTTCCTACCAAAAATCACTAAATACACTAGTGTTCAAAGATCAATTCTACAACATCCAACCCTTGCAATGACAAATGAAATGAAAGATATAGACAAAAACAGAATTCTCCCACTCACAGGGGTTGATTCCATGACTTTAAGAGTTGTTCCCCAAAATCCTCAACTAGAATCGTAATGACTAGGGAGGTGAACAAACTCTCCCTATCTTGATGAAACTGATTCACTTGATCGAGAAATACAATTTTACTTGATGTATCTACCTCTAGTAAATATAAAAGTCATAATTACATTTTATTTTCACATTTGCATTACTAAAACTTCATGAAATTCATCAACCAAATGACTAAAAGTCAAATTTCTGAAGAAAATGGGAAATTGGAAAAAGGGCAGTGTGTGTGCAAAAATTCAACGTGCCCCTGAGAAAGGTGCAGCATGACCTTCAAACTAAAATTGGACTGCCTTTATGAAGTCCAAATTGAGCTCACGATAGCTCACTTGAAATATGTTCTTATTTGGTTTTCGAAAATTTCCTCAAGCACTGAAAATGATGGAGTTAAGCCTCTCAAAAGTCACTTCTCCCAAGACTGGTCAAAAAGCACAACGTGTGGCTGAAAACACTAGTAGAAAGGTGTTTTTTATGATGTTTTTGGGACTTTCCACCTGTCAAAACGTAAGATTTTTTTTTTCCAGGAATCAAAATTTAATGTATATGCCATTATATTTCCAACCCAAGTGAGTTTTCATCTTTTAGAGGCCTCTAGAAAAAGCGCAGCATGGCCCACGCTGCGCTTTTTGCAGGTTGATTGTGCAAAAAACTGGTAAAATTTTACCAAAATGACAAAAATGCCAAAAACTTGTCTAAGAAATTTCAAAATTTTTGAATGAGGTCCTGATGAAGTGTGTTATGCAACTAAGGAGGCATCAGCAAGCAAGTCAATTTTACCCTTCTCCTTTTCGTTGATTAGTGTTTCCTTGAGCTTATCTTGCAATTGCTTAACCTTGACATTACAAATCTTATTTCTTGTCTGGTAATGGTCAGCCATGTGCCTCGACATTTGATTGCCCTTGTTGTATTTGTGAAGGAGCTTCTCCGGGTGTATGTTTACTCTTTCAAGCCAAACTTCCCTATCTTCATCAATTTCCATGGCAATCCTTTCCTCAAAGGTGAGTTCCTCTACAAGAAGTGCCTCCTGTTGTTTTTCTAGCTCCAAATCTCTTTTTAGGCCCCTTGTTCTTGGTATTTCCCTTGTGGTCTTGGCCTCATCCTCATCAAAATTATCATGTCCAATCACTACTTTGCCTTTAACATTTTTCCTTGTAGCCTTAAACAAGTCATTTTCAAAAATTATTTTCTTTTCCTCCAACTATTTGTTTTCTTGTTCAAGGAAAGAGATAGCAAACTAGGACCTTGCCAAATTATCTTGTCGCTCTATTATTTTGGCATATTTTCTTTGATGATTAGGTTTAGGGTTTCCTTTTCATCTTGGGACTCTAAGTCCACCATCTTAATGTCATGGTGAAGGGCTTCTTTCTCTTGGAAAACTGTCTCCTACTGCTTATGGTATCCTTGCTATGTTGATGTAGAAGGCAAGGCCCCTTCCACAATTTGTGTAGAAAACAATTGCCTATGTACTCTCTATAAGTTCTGACCTCTTTATCCTGTTTTCTCTTCTTACTGTAGCAATGGTATATGACCTAACTTCTTTTTGTGTAACTGATTCTCATGGTGGAATAGGTCTAGAAGGCTGACTAGGTGGAGATGTGAAGACCTTTGCCTCAATGAAAGTATCCCATGCAATGTTCAACTGTTTGAGATGATGAAGGACAATGATTTTTCTGAGTGAATGATGGAAAATATTGTTCATTTGAAGCTCATATTTTGTGTGTTGTACCTTGTAGGCCATCTTTTCAATACTCATGTACAAATAATAGGGAATGTTGAGAAGCGTTACCCTAGTGAAATGCACGAGTAACCTGGTGTGTTAGCTCTAGGGTTTGGAGAATCTTCCCTCACAAGTGAAATACTTCAATGCGATTTTCATCATGGGAGAAAACCTATTAAGTAGTCGACAAAAAGGGAATATTTTCCTGATGGTATTCTTGTATTGTGCTTTGAGGTAGGGTTCGTACAGTTGGGCATCCTATTCCTGAGTTTTAAACCATGTTTCACCTACTTTAGGTATCCTTGTTGTTGCTACAATAATGTTTTTAGAAATAGTGAATATCACCTCTGGAATGGTGACTTGGTATTTTTGTAGGTTTGTAATGAAGATCATGGTCAAATATTGATGGCTCTGCACTCTGTGGACCATTTCACAAAACTTTAAACAACCGACATGTTGGAAATATTTGACTGCTAGGGGTGATGACATTAACTCCCTGGTGTCTGATGGCGCAAGCCTTAAGATTCTCCCTCCTTTGTTGTAGGTATTTTTCTCTTCCTTTGTGGTGTTTCTCTCTTCCTCCATGATGTTTAGTTTGCTAGAAACCCTAGGGGAGAAGGGGAAGGGAGAGGGAATGATATGATGGGGTTAGGGAATTGGGATAGGTGTGGGAAAATTTATGGAAGGGTGTAAGGGAGTTAGGAACCTTAGGGAGGTGGAGGGGAGTTAAAATGACAAGGGAGATGGGCTAGAAAATTTTATTACAGGGGTATACTCTAGCTACCTATAAAAGTGCATCGTAGGGGTAGGGCTTTAGGGAATATGATTTAGGAGTGGGGAATGAAGGGATGTGAGGGTTTTGGGGGATGATTAAGAGTGTGAAGGAGGTAAAGGGTCTAGGGGAAAGAAAAATTAGCTTGCAAACATGAAAAATAAGGTTTAGCCACTAAAAAATTGGATGGAGGTCAATGCAGGGTTTTTCCACTAAAATTATAAGATTGAGCTGCAAGGAGGGTTTTGTAGGATGTAACTTACTTGTCCAAAAATTCTTGACCATTGAAAACCTTCAAAACACCTTCAAGAACTAGTTCTATGGATGTACTAGTGACAACACTGCTTCACTAGACAAAATGCAATGAGCTGAGGAAAAGCACAATGTCTTTGAGAAAAGTGAAAATTCTTTGGAAAAATCACAGTGCCCTCACTTGAAAATCACAGCCTGCTCCACAGAAAAGCGCAACACCTTGATCAAAAGAGCAACGATGCACCAGAAACTCAATTTCTTAAAGTAAAAACTTAGTTTTTGAGTTTGGAAAGTTGGGAGCTCAATGCTGCAGAGTGATAATGAATGTATTTTGATCCTTTAGGGCCTTTTAAACTTGGATTTGAAATCATTAAATGATAATGGACCCACATTTTCCTTTTCAAAATTAAACTTTCATTTGATTTTTGCTTTTAACCTTGAACTTTGAAATTTTGGTGGATTTGGAACATTGAACTTCTTTTGGAACCTTGAACATCTGCTAGTGGAACTTGAGCATTTGCAGCTACATAGAACTCTAAAGTTCTTATTAGAAATCAGGAACATAAAATTATATTATTTCTTTGAAATCAAATTTATTGATGAAATTACTTTATGGTCACTCCTCCACTTGCTAGAATTTATGTGTGGAATGGGGATTTGATGACCTTGGAGCCCTAAAGACCTAATGGAAACTCTGTACTAAAGGAAACCATGATAAAGATTATTGTAATGATGATGAAAAATTTTGAACGATGTTACACTTAGCTGAGAGCTGAAATGAATAAGGAATTAGTAAAACTTTGGAAGGAGTAAAAACAGACCTAGATCTACATCTAGTGACCAGATTTTTGCATGATGACCTAATGTAATGACACAAATTTAACTATGGGACCCTAACGAAACATGATAAGAGTCCATTTTATCTCTGGTGGAAAGATGCAAAAACTCACACTAACAACATCAGAAGCTTTTTTAGCAAGCTCATCCTAGATAAATGGGATTTCCTTTTTCAAAAGTCGAGTGAAACCTTTAGTTAGCTCGACATAGTTAGGTATGAATCTACGTAAAAAAATTTCTTTCCCTTGCAAACTTGGGTGTTGGAGTGGATTGGAAGGATGAGGTAAAATGACAATAGCCTCTACCTTGAGCAGACCAACACGAATTCCTTACTTTGACACGTCAAATCCCAAAAATCGACCTGATTGTAGAGAAAAAGTACATTTTTTAGGATTCAAACGAATTTTGTAATGCTTACATCTAATGAAAGTTTCTCTCAAATTCATTGAATGATCTTTTCGTCTCAGTGAGTGATCTAGTAAGACATCCAAGTAGGGTTGCACAATACGTTTGATATCGTGAAATGCATAAGACATTTCTCTTTGAAAAGTTGCACCAACATTATTCAATCCAAAAGGGATTTTTTGATAGGAAAAATTTCCCCATGGATAAATGAACGTACTTTTATGCTAATCAACAGGGAGTATTTTTATTTGATTGTATCTGGAAAATTCTTCCATAAAAGAGAAAATATCGTTTCCGGCACATTCATCAACAATTTTGTCAATATAAGGAGTAGGATAATTTTGCTTTGGACAATATTTTCAATATCCCCATAGTGGATGCATACTCCAGTGGTCCCTTGCTTATTGATAACTACAACAATACTAGACACCCAATTAGACAAGGGAAAAGGATAAATAAAACCTTCTCTAAGTAAATTTTCAACCTGTTTTATACCAATAGATTTTCGTGGATGCACTGGACGTAATATTTGTCTAACAGGTCTGGAATTTTGGTAATTATTTATTTCGTGAATCATAATGCTAGGGCCAATTCCTTGAATTTCCTCATAGAACTAGGAAAAATGTCTCGAAATTCTTGAAATAGCTACTTATTTGTCTCAATTTCTTCAAGGGATCACAAAGCAACTATGTGAATGCTCTCGGTAATTCCACGTTTAACTGAGATGTTGATTGGTACAATTGTAAATATGTTTCATAGATTCATTTCAGATTCAAAATGAAGGATTGACATAGTACATTGAGGATGATCTACAATCTCATATGAAAATATAGATGAAAAATAATTCTCAATTCTATCAAGGCTAGGCAGAAAGGATGAATGATGATGATAATAGTCCATTGGAATTTTGTCGAAAGTCATGATTTTCATGATACTTGCATCAATTGGAAACTTTTTATCGAAGGGATAAGGGGATGATATTGGTATTAATCGTGAAAAATGAGAATAATCACCAATGATTGAATTCACTCGATCATTTTAGGATGATGGTGGATTCAAAAATCATTGAAGTACCTAATAAGTCGATTCAAATAAGATCAAAGGCATATCACTTCCATACGAGATCAATTCATACTTTGAATGCACAATCCAAGGATTAGGATATTTCATTTCACTTGATGTAATCATATTAACGTGGGCAATATTATGAGGAAATTTGGGTGGAGGGAGTGCAAAAGTTCCCATGAGAGACAAATCCTTAAGAAAAAATACCCCAACATCTTCATACGAAGTAACCATTTTTCTAAAAAAGGGTATATTACCTATAGAATTAGGGTCTGAAGTGAAGTAAGACAATTGGTCTACTTTTGCGATTTTTCCTTTATGGGGAAACAATATCATATGAAAAGATGGTGAGACCATTGCCGACATAGCATAGGACCAACTTCGTCCTAGTAAAAGGTTATAATCAAGCTGAGCATCAACAAATTCAACTTCAGTTGCAATCGTCTTAGCTTTTAAATATATAGGTAGATCGTTTAGAATTCCATGTGGAAAAAAAACTCTTTGATCAAAGGCTTTCAAAGTTGTGGGAGATTGATTCATGGTTGGAGAAGCCAAGGCTTTCCAATAATCAATAGACGTGATACATGTAGAAGGTTCTTCGTCAATTACCCTATGAAAGACTCATTTAGAATTGACCAAAAATGTATTTGAAATTCTAGTTAATGCAGAAGTCTAAGTACATGATTCTCAAGATAAAAGACAATGAGATTAGAATCTTAGGGATCAATAGATCCTATTGTTGAAAATATTAATTTACTTTGTGTTGGCAAAGTATGCAACACTTCAAGGGCCAAAATTTTTGAAGGTGGCATAGCTAGATATTCAACAATGTTGTATTTCTGAGCAACTCTTGGATGAAGATTAAAAGCTAACTTTCAAAGAGCATGTTTAGGAGGCGGTCAAATCACCATGTCATAATTCTTTTTTTAATTGTTAATGGTTGATAAGGAGGAGTAATTTATGTGGAGGATTGAATAGGTGAACCGATATCATTTCAATTTCTAAAAGGACCCTTAGAAATGTAATCCTTAGATATTGTGGTTACTATAATTTGTGCAGAAACCATCACGATATTCATCGATGTGGAAGAAAAATAAGGGTTGTGTGAAACCATTTTACTATCCTGAGAAGGAAATGGATCATTCAAAAAATAAGTGGTGGGTGAACCTTTAACTAATTTTCTAACCTCAGTTCGATGAGGGAAATCCTTGGTGTAATGATCTTCATCGAAAATTAGACAAGGATAAGCAGGGTTTTTCTTTTCATCAGATGGTTCGGTTTTTTCTGATTTCTCTTTTGGAGAAGCATTTTTTTGTGTTACCTTTTACTTTATTTTTACCTTCGTTCAATTTATTCTTGCTAGTAGATGAATCTATGACATTAATCTCAGAAGTAATTTTGGAGAGGGATTTTATTTGGGTGAACCTGGGAAAGTCACAATCTGAGTAGTTTTGGAATTTTTCTTCTTACTCTTAGATTGATGGCTAAAAAAACCAATCATACCATTAATAGTGTGGGATCCTGTCAGATTTGAGGTTATTTGACTAGGGTGAGGAAAATCCATAATTTTATCATACAAAGTGCCAGAATATGTGTAAACAAGGTCTAGATACTCAGGATGAGGAATTATCTTATCTTCAGTTACAACGCCTCCCTTGGCTACATTTTCAGTAATGACTGGAAGTAATGATTTTGTAAACCATCCAGAAAAAAATATGATCTGGAACAAAAACCTAACTAGATGACATCTACATCTCCATTCATGTATATGATTCGAAATGTGAGTAGATGAGGATTGTTTCAAAGAAACCAAAAAGTTGGTACCAGTGTGATAATGTATCGGTAACTAAAAATGTTTCAAGAAAGCAGTGGATAAGGTATAGAAGTTATGAAAAGAGGCTCGTGGCAACTCAATGTACCATTTAGCTGTTGAACTGGCTAAAGTTCATTGGAAAAGTCACAATCTAATGGAATCATTGATTAGTGAATTTGACATGCACCAAAGTTGATATGTCATGACATGGTTCGATGGGTCTACTCCTTATTTTCATTCAAACTTCAGAATGATACTCAGCAACTTAGTAGGAATTTTCAGCCAAAATGGTAAATAGTAAATAGGATCATTCGTTAGCGGAGATAAATCAATGAATGGTAACTGTATGTTGGGATCATGTTGTGAAAACTAATTATCCTGCAAGATAACTCTAGTACCTGGAGGAGGATATCCATGATATCCTGGGATAGGCTGTGCGGTTGGGATTTTCATTCCTCCAGGATAACCAGGGTGACCCATACCAAACTATGGTTGAGAAGGAATTTTATAAGTATGACCAGGGTATGGTTGACTCTAGAAAGGATAATTTTGACGCATTTACCCTACGTAATATTTCCCCTAAAAGGGGTGGATTTGTAAAGGTTTCCTAAATGGTATTCATCCCTCGATAAGTAGTACCAACTAAGGGTTGTGACACAATCGATTGACCTAAAATATTTTGAGCTTTTTGGCCATAGTTTTTATAGTTTTTAGTAAAAGGTTGTCCTCCAACCATATGATATGATCCAACAAAAGTTTTTCCTTCAGGCGGAGGTGGTTTTCCCTCAGGAGGATTATAACCACCTATTGGGTTAACTTGAGGATTACCTACACTGTCAAAAACCGTATTAATATATTGTTGTGGTGTCAAAGTTTTGGAAGTAGAAGTAGATATACAAGCTGACATAGTAGAAATTTGAGATGAAGGAGAAGATCCTAAAAATTTCCAAAAAGTGACTAATATCTAAGAGGAAGTAATGGACCACCATATAGTAATGATTCTGGAGAGCTTGAAAACATGGATGTATCAGTAGGCATACTTCCAAAAATCATTCTTGGCGTATTAAATCTAGGCACAAAGTAATAAGGAGTGTTGTAACATGGAATAAATTTACCTAAAAATATCAAAGCTGTGAAATACCAAGGATCTAGTTTAAACGAAGAAAAAACAATGTCTGGAGAAACTATTTTCTCACCAATAAAAACTTGAGTACATGGAAATTCTCCTTCCTCTTCTTCAGTAATATCTTTGATACTAATGAGACTAGGAGGTAGACATTCGGTGATGATAAGTTTTAATTTAGGTGAATTTGGAGCAAGATTAGGGGCTATAACATCTGAAGGAGACTCAGGTTTAGAAATATTACACTCAAGTTCAGAAATTTCTAGCTCAGTTAGTTGTGTATCTAAAACTTCTCCAGTATCAGGTTCTCCTCTAAAGACTTCGGTAACTATTGGTTCATATTACACTAAGTCTATTTCAAACCCTCAAGGTTGATTCATTTCAATCTCATATTCTACAATGGTATATGTTTCAGGTTAATCTTAGGTCCCAAATATTGTTGATTCTGGCCTTTCAACTTTAATTTTTCTAATTGACTCAGTGTATACTCAAGGGGTTTACCCTACATTTTACGTGAATGTATTGGTAATTCAACCACAATTAATTTTAATTTAGAATCCAAGAAATATGAAAAAATAAAACCTAAGGCCTATAAAAAATAAAAACAAACAAATAACACATGCTAAAAAATCTAGGAGTCAAACCACACAAATAACCTTTTCACAGTGAAATCACTAGTTGGTGATGAAATCCAACGTTGCAGAAATCAAGGTTAAAATTATATATAGACAGAATGGGTCGAACGAGTTACCCTGAAAACCTGCTTAATGAACACGATCTGGTGCAAGTAACTTAAGTTATTCCATCTCCAGTGAATATTACCCTCCAAAAAGGTCCAAGTGAGTCTAGTCAATGTTTGTTCCAAGTACAGCAGAGACCTTCCCTCCATCGTCACCTCGGAAAATATCCCTAATATTATTGTCTTTAAGGTTACCACTTACAACAATTAAATCTAGGGGTGCAGTCATAGATCAAATGTACATGCAAGGGCAGAGTAACAAAGCTCAATCCCCTTGAAATTTTCTCAACATGGGTAATCTAAGGTTTACTTCGATGTGAATCACAACTACATTTTGGAACCACTTATAATGTGTGAGAACCACTCTACCATAACCAATGAAGTGGGCTCTATCACTCCCTAGGTCTGATATTATCTCAGGCTTGACTCCCTTGAAAGAGGAGCTTCCTAGAGAAAAATTGAAATAAATCGATTTTCTCCCTACCACAAGACTCTACTATTTGTTTATAGCTTTGGAAAGTTAACTGAATTCCCTATTCCAAAGCCTACAAATTGATCTATGTAGCTAGAAAGAACCCTAAAAATGTAAAAATTATAAACAATTTTAATAACTTTGTGTTATTACTTATGTTGGTGTCCAAGTGTGAAAAAATATTCAAACCCTTTCCCACATTAATTATCAATCTGAGTGTGTTGGTTATTGCAAGACTAACGCACACAGTATATGCAAGAGGTATAACATAATCCTCTATTGAACATGGATTTAATAATTAAAACAAGAAAAACTATTGTAACGGAAATTAAAGATAAATCGTGGAATTATAAAAGCATTCATAGAAATTACAGCATCATACTGGAAAGATAGTTACAATAACAAAAAAAAATGTGAAATCAACAAAGGGGAATAACACAACACCTGATCAGAAGAGTGGTCCCAACTCTCTGATCAGGGCTGCAGTAAAATCACAGCTCACAGAGAGAACATAAAAATGATGTTCATTCAATTGATTAAATATACTTCTGTTACAATATCCATCTCTTTATGCTTAACCCTGATTCACAGCTGTTTGTGCTCAACCTACTCTCCTAAATTGAGTTCATTTAATTGTCAACCAGGGTTGGTAAATTGCTGAAGTGTGGTGCACTGTATGTGCCTAGGTGTTTGTTTCTTATTGCGTTGTGTCTAGTGTTTTATGATGTTTTTGGTCTTTTTATGGTTTTATGTTCACAAGGGAAAGAACTAAATGCTGGTGGAAAGAAACTACTGGTTAAAAACATAGTGAAGCCTAATTTTTTGATGACAAATGACAAATGCAAATATTGAGACAGAACCAAACCTAAACTATGACTTAGCAAAATACAAAGCTTGATAATGACTTCAAGAAAATAAATCACAACATGAACTTAAATTTTCCAATTCTTTCATTAAAGATATTTTGGGAGAGCTTGAGAAATGGGCAGCTAAGTGTAAAAATTCTCCTAACTAAACAATTAAACAATCAACTTATAATGATACAACATCTCATCCGTGATTAAAGGTTTGTTGAAACATATTTGGAAAAGAACATTTGTAACATCATAAGATCTCTACTCTAAAACTAGCTCCTAATTCTATTCTGCAACTTAGTTTAACACCACTAAACCTCACTCAAAAGTTACAGATTTCCTTTTAGAATAGTCTTTGAGGAAAGGCTTGTTTGTGAAATGGTAAAAAGGTTGCAAAAGTACTCCAGGCCTTGGACTGATACTATCTTCTGTTCAGATGATTATGAGTCAATATATGTTTTAGAACAAAAGAAGTTTTGTAAATAATGAAGACCGTGGTATTTAAGTTTGAAAACTAATGCAATTTGATATGCAATGGATGGCAACTAAACGTGGAATGTAAACACAGTGAGCTAAGCTGGAACTAAACTAGAGTGCTACTAGTCTATAATAAACAGTGCTAAACTAACAAGCCATTATCAAACTTGAAACAAAATAACAGAGCATGAATTGAATGCAATTTGACTCCGGAGTGCCCTAACTAAGTTATCATGCAATTAATCTATGGGATTCTACAGCCTATTTCGTTCATCATGAATGGTATTTTGGAAGAGCTTGTTAGAACAATCCTGGCTGTACAATTCAATGCATTTGAATACAAACATAACTACTGAAAGCAAATACAGTAAAAAACTAAGACATCACAGCTATTTCCTACTCATTGTTATGATGTTTTGGAAGAGCTTTTTTAAGAGTAAGATCAGCTATGCTACTTAGTGTAAACAAGCAACTGAAACCTACAGTATCACATTCATGCCTTAGTCATCATAATGATTTCTTGGAAGAGTTTACTAGAGTAAGTTCAACTGTGATAATGAATGAAAGGAATTGAAAATAAAATCTATAACACTACAACCATTTCTCATTCATTATAATGATTTTTTGGAAGAGTTTCTTAGAACAAGTATAGCTATAATGACTAATGAAATTAACTATGAACGCAAACTTCAAAAACTTGAAAACGAACTAAGATACTTATCTAAATTGCGAAAGTAAAGCCGCTCAGGAGGCAGGGGCCCTCTACCACCAGAGTAGCACAAAATCTAACTCAAGATCAACTCAACGCGTTCAAAGAAATGTTGTCTTCTTCATTAAAGTAAAATAACTTAAAACAGAGTATTCTTGGTCTTCAGAAATATAGTAGTCAATCCACGAAATTTAATCAAAATCTAGAGCCGGTCTCTCGGTTTCCCGAGTACATTTATAACAAATCTTCATAACAGAACTTCAGATAATACGGGGATCATTGTATTTTAATATCAAAATCATACTAGAACTCTAAAGATGGCAGCGTAAAGTGACAAAGGACATATGGACTGTCCTTGTCCTATTAGGATTCTGCCTCCTTGTGTGAGTTCCCACGTACAAAACCACGTCCAGAATTCCATTCATTATTCATGGTGAGCAACAAACGTTGAGGACATGATGTGGAATACACCCATGTGTGGCTTTTCCTGAGAGGACACCTGGAACATGCTTGAACGTGAAGACAGCTGCAGAATTGGAAACTAGCTACGGAATGTATGTATTATGTAGCTAGTTTCAGTTCAAAATGCATTATAATGACAAAATCACAAAACATAGCAAGTTAGCCATGATATTCATTCTTAAAGTAATTTTAACTAATTTCATTGATCATTTGGGCCTAGGATAACAATGGACAAAAGAAAATGGAGTGAATTATGATGGAATAAAGAACAATCTTGGGGCTCAACATACCCCCACTGCTGACTTCTTGCATGTCCTCATGCAACTTATTCCATAAACTCAGAGACTTCTGCAAGAACATCCAACCCTCTTCTTTTTTCTTTGTCTGGAATTTAAAGGCCTTCTAGGCTTCCTGATGACTAACTTGAACCTTAAACTGGTAAGTGCCTTGATTAACTTCTTGTTCCTCTTTTTCAACTTTTCATTAGCCTTTTCCACTTTGTTCATTTCTAGAGACAAGATTGAGTTCATACTGGTTTTTAGTTTAACTTGTTCCCTCAGAATATCATTATGAGTCCTGATATGTCTATTAAGTACTTCCATCTTGTACCTATCTCTTCTTAACACATCTATTTCGGACAGTGGGGGACTAGGGGTTCTATCTCTACTCTCTGAAGCTTCCCTTTCCAATGTTTCAACATAGTTATAAATTTCTTGCTATGCAGGGTTAATTTCAGGGGCTTCTTCATCAAAATATTCTTCAACATCTTCTTCAATAGATGTTTCCTCATCTTCTATGTTTATCACCCCGGTTTGTTTGATCTGTGTTTTCTTTAGTTTCCCCCTGAGTCTATGGCTTCTTCTCAGCTGGGATGGTCCCTCTCCTTTTTCTGTCGCAAATTTTCTGATTACCCTCTCTTCCTTAAGTTGTCTCTTAATTTGAGTCAATTTTTTAGAGATTATCTCTTCACTGCTTTCTTGAATTGCTTTATCAGTTTCAATTTTAGAGGCTCTCCATTTTCTGCTTCTCTTTGTAGGCTGATGTTCAGGTGAAGGCTCTTTTGGTTCCTCAAAGTGATTTCTCACCAATAAATTATCCCAATTATCTTTTGTTTTGGCTAAATGGTGTTCAATTAGAATCTTAACCAAGCCATGATGGTATAGAATTGTTTCTAGGAATTGGACTCTCCTTTGAACACTTGAAGCCATCTTTTTTAAACTTTGAAGTAAGAAATAGGGAAAATTAAGCTCTTGTTCTAGGAAATGCATTATCAACCTAATATGGTAAACATAGAAAGTACCATATCTACCTTCACAAGTGATAAATTTTTGTAGGATAAGAAAAATGTTTCTACATTTATTCTTTAATGCAGAGCTTGGAATTCCCTTTTTAAACACAGTGACATCCATACCTGGTGATTTGAGGATCTGCTTCCATGATTCATTATGAAATTCTCTGTTCTTAAACAATCTTTCTCCATGTCTAAGAAATCTTGTTGCTTCTGCAATAAAAACCTCTGTGACAGTGAATTTAATATCTCCAACTTCAACCTCAGCTCCTTTGAATGACCTTGCAAACGTTTTAGTAACTTCTTTGTGGAAGCCATTAAATTTCTCAAGGAATTGCAGCCATCCTGCTTGTTGCAACATTTCTCTACTTTGAGGGTATCCTTCCAGGTATTTTGTGCCTATTGGTTCAATTGTTACGATGAGGCCCATAATTTCTTCTTCAATATTCAGATTAGTACTCTTTCTGCTCACGGAGACAATGACTTCAACCTTCAAATTAATACTCCCTTGCTTCACAGTGATAGTGCTTCAATCTTCAAACTGATATATCTCTGCTTCACAGTGACAGTGGCTTCAACTTTCAAACTGATATACCTCTGCTTCTTGGTGACAGTGGCTTCAACTTTCAGACTAATATACCTCTACTCACGGTGATAGAGATACCTCTGTTTTACAGAATGAAATGATGAAGGTTTGGCTACGGGATGGAGTAATAGGGAGTGGTTACGGAACGAGTTAATGAAGTGAGGTGAAGAAAACAAATCAATGAGTGAAAAGACCACAGAGATATTTTACAACGGATTCAAAAATCATCATTAAATGATTTGGCTGGGTGACGTGAGAAAATCAATCACTTCAGCATTTTAACCGCTTAGATAATGATCGGGTATAGAATTTGAAATGAAGGATTTTAATCCAAAGTTTTGCGGAGGGTATATTTGGCATGGTCAATAAAAATAATCAAAACAACTTTTTGAATGATTCATAACTAAAACTATACTAAAGTGTTTTTATGATATGCCATTATAATCAGAACTTTTTACCTTTGCTTTTCATCTGCTTTTTGTGGTCTTTGTATGCTTTGTTCTCCTCTGGAAATCATTACTTTGTGAGTCTTCATAATCCTTCTTGATTTTTCTTGTTCATGGATATACTGAATCATCTTGTTGCAATTCAAATGTCTGCTGATCAGTGCCTTCAGGATCTGTAGCTGCGGAATGACTGTCTAGCTATGGAAAGTCTGATTAGCTGCAGAATGTCTGTTTAGCTGCAGAATGTACCTGTAGAGAATTTCAATCATGGAATGGAGTGGTTTGGAATATAAATGGAATATTATATGGAATGAGTGAAGATACATGATGAAACATGGTATAATGGGATATGTATGAAGTGAATGATGGAGTGGGATGGATTAAAATTTATGAAATGGAGTGGAAAAGTATAAGAAATGGCCTGCAATTCATGACATGTGATATTCATTTGCAGAAAGACATCAAACTTTAAATTTTGATATGGAAATGAGGTGGATGAAGTATGGAATGAGATGAATGAAATATGGAATGAAATGAAGTATGAATGAATGAATGAAATGGAGTATGGATGTATAAGTAAATGGAGTGAAATGAAATGAGATGGATCATAAGTGCAATGGATCTGAACTTATGATTTTGTAACAGCTGCTTGCAAAAACAAAATGGAAAAGTTAGAGTGTCAGAAAGACTCTGATTTTCACCCTATCTTTTCTGTATAAACATGCCAATCAGTGATTGGTTTTCATTTTTATACTTTTTTTATTTTTTATTTTTTATTTTTATTTTTTATTTTTTTTTTATTTTTTATTTTTAAAGAAATGACTTCAGAAAATTCAATCAAGTTGATGAAGAAGAAAGATTCTTCTTCATTAACTTCACATCACTGTTTTCCTGGAACTTCTTGACAAATTCTTCTCTTAAGAGTGGTTTGTGATACAGCTTCAATCTATGACCATTCACAAGAAAAGAGACCTCTTCTTCATCTATTGTCCTGATTTTTACTGCTCCATTATCAAAAAATTTAACAATTTCATATGGCCCTAGCCAATGTGTTTGAAATTTACCTTGAAAATCCTTGAATTTTGAATCAAACAAGAGAGCCCAGTCTCCTTCTTTGAACTTCTTCTCTTTGATGTACTTATCATGCCATCTAGTCCTTTGCTGTTGGACTAGACTTGTTTTCTGAACTGCATCTTGTCTGATCTCATCCAATTCATTAATCTTCTCCAATCTATGCTTTTGTGCCTCCGTTAAATCAAGTCCTAGCTGAACTGCCATTTTGAAAGTTTGAATCTGGAACTCTATGGGAAACAAAACTTGCTTTCCATAAAAAAGTTCATAAGGAGTATGGCATGTTGTGTTTCTCCATGTAGTTCTATAGGCCCACAAGGCTTCAGGAAGCCTATCTACCCAATCTCTTCTATGTAAATGAACAGTCTTTGTTAGGATTCCTTCAATGACCTTATTAGTAGATTCCACATGACCATTTGCTTGTGGATGATAAGGAGTAGATTTTCTATGCCTCATTTTGTACCTCTCCATCATTTGTTCCACTAGCCTCGATGTAAATTGAGCTCCTTGATCTGTAACAATTTCCCTTGGGACACCAAAACGAGTAAAAATATCCTCAAAAAGAAAATTAAATACAGATGCTTCATTAGCAAAAAGTAATGGCTTGGCCTCTACCCATTTGGTAACATAATCAGTGCAAACTAATATATATCTCTTTTGTCTTGATGGAGGACTAATAGGTCCTACAAAATCCAAAGCTCATTTTTCAAAAGGTTCAATATGTACCTGAGGCTGCAATGGCATCTCACCTGAAGGAGAAGGTTTCCCTACCCTTTGGCAACTGTCACACCTTTTGACTTACTCTTTAGCATCTTTAAAAAGAGATGGCCTATAGTATCCTAAATGAAGGATCTTATAAGTTGTCCTCTTATCAACAAAGTGTCTGCCACAAGGTTCATCATGACATGCTTTGATAATCTCAGGCATCTCATCTTCTCGAACACATCTTCTAATGATAAAATCTGGTCCTGTCTTGTACAACTCATTAGCAACCCATGAATATTTTGCACTATCATAAATGATTTTTATTTTATCTCTTGCATTCATTATTGAAGGAAATTTTCCTGAAACTAAATAATTAGCAATGTCAGCAAACCAAGGAGTTTGAGTAGAAATTGCAAAAAGATATTCATCGGGAAATTGATCTTCAACTGGAGTGTCATCTTTGATGTTTTGGAGTCTAGATAGGAAATCAGCTACTGTGTTTTGTTTTCCAGGCCTATCTAGAATGGTAATGTTGAATTCTTGTAAAAGGAATAACCATCTTATGACTCTGCCATTAGTAATTGATTTGTTCATTAAGTATCTAATTGCAGAATGATCAGTGTGAACAAAAGTTTCATAGCTTGTTATATAGTGTCTGAATTTGTTTATGGCATGAACAACAACTAAAAACTCTTTTTCAGTTACAGTATAGTTTAACTCTGCAGGAGTCAAATTTTTACTGGTATAGTAGATGGCATAAGGAATCAGGTCTTTTTGTCCCAATACTGCTCCTAGAGCTGTATCAGAGGCATATGTTGAGATATGAAAAGGTAACTTCCAGTTAGGTCCCCTTAAAATAGGTGCTTCAGAAATTTTTGTTTTCAGGGTTTCAAAGGCTAACTGGCAATCAGAATTCCATTTGAATTCACAACCTTTGGTAAGTAATTTGAAGAGTGGAGATGCTATCTTGGTGAAGTTTTCTATAAACCTCCGATAATATCCTGTAAATCCTAGAAAACTCCTAACATATTTTTGACAACATGGAATAGATAAGTTAGAGATGACTTCAACTTTTGACTCATCAACTCTAATCCCATCCCCTGAAATATGATTCCCTAAAAAAATACCTTCAGTAAACATCATGAAACATTTCTCATGACTAAGTGAAAGATTTGCTTCTTGACATCTCTTTAAAACTTTTTCCAAGTTTGCTAAAGCTTCTTCAAATGTGTTTCCATAAACTGTGAAATCATCCATGTATACCTCTACACAATCATGTATTAGATCTGAAAAAATTCCTAATACTGCCCTTTGGAATGTTGCAGTTGCATTGCATAATCCAAATGGCAATACTCGGTAAGCATAGGTACCCCAAGGACAGGTAAATGTGGTTTTGTCTTGATCTTCAAGTGCTACTTGGATTTGATTGTAACCACTAAACCCATCTAGGAATGAGAAGTACTTTTTGCCGGCTAATGTATCTAACACTTGATCTATGAAAGGTAAGGGAAAATGGTCTTTAAGAGTAGCTTTGTTTAATTCTCGGTAGTCAATACATACCCTCCATTTACCATTTTTCTTTGGCACAATTACCAAAGGAGAAACCCACTGACTATATGAAATGGGATAGATGAAGTTGACATTTAACAATGTTTGCAATTCTTCTTTAACAATCTCCCTAAGATTTGGATTCATCCTTCTTTGAGGTTGTTTGATTGGTTTACAATTTTCCTCTATATAGATGTGATGAGTGCAAGTCTTGGGGCTTATCCCTTTCATGTCAGTGTACTCCCATGCATATGCAGAAGAATGTCTCTGTAATATCTTGACTAACTCTTCTTGTTGATATTTTTCTAGGTTCTTGTTTATATTCAAAGTTTTGCCTGGAAATATCTCACTTGTAGAGCTGCCAAATTTATCCATAGAATGAAGAGACATCTGTCTTGATGACAAAAACTCAATGTTGGATCCCTCTTGAAATGGTTCATGTTTGTATTCTGAAGAGGATTCAAAGTTTTCTAGAGTATTCAGAATTTGATTATCTTCACTAATTTCTGAAATTGTGAAGAGAGGTTGTAAATATTCTTCATCCTCTATCCATTGAGTATAATCTAAATCTGTAATTGTCCTAGCTGGAGGATACAAAGTGAATTTCTTAGTTGAAATACCATCAGAGATGTACATATCACCGGATCTACAACTAATAAAAGCATCAGCTGTAGCCAACCAAGGTCTTCCTAATATAACAGGATGTCCTCCTAGATTATTCTTAGGAGTTAGGATCATAAAATCCACAGGGTACTCCCAAGAATCTAGGGACACTGGAATGTCTTCTATTACCCCATCAGGTTTGATCACAGATCTGTCTGCTAATTTTAATAATGTGGGTCTAAAGAAAAGATTAGGAAGTTTCAGTTTATCCATGATTTGCCTACTCATGATATTGATTGTTGCTCCTAAATCAATGAGTGTGTTTTGGATTTCAATTCCATTGATGTGAATTTTAACAACTGGATTTCCTGGGTCTAGATACTTTGGAATAGAAATCTTCCCCATCATAATGTCTGCTATTTTTCTTGCCAGTTGAATTTTCTTTGTCTCTCTTATTCTTTTTCTTGTTTTCTTCATGCTCAACTTCTTTATTGTTTTGGCTAAAATTGGAATTTCCTTGATGGCTTGTAATAATGGAATCTTAATGCAA
The DNA here is from genome assembly GCA_034641835.2 of Pinus albicaulis. NCBI lineage: Eukaryota > Viridiplantae > Streptophyta > Pinopsida > Pinales > Pinaceae > Pinus > Pinus albicaulis. The sequence continues at coordinate 1,526,696,803 of CM076570.1, read as the reverse complement.
ACATTTCTCAGCTCATCTAAGAAATCATAATTAGGCACCATAATTTGTTTTTCTACACCTCTATCAATTTGTAATCTTTTTGAAAAGGGAGGTGTAGAAGTAGATGTTGATGGCTGCTCTAATACAGGAGTTGAAATTATTGGTTCTTTTTGCTTTAATTTTTCAGTGTTTGGGTCTTGAAAATATGTGTCTTCCTCAAGACTTTTATTTACCCGTAGAGAATCTTCCTCAGAGTTATCTTGTTCTTGTATGATCACAGAAGGTTTCCTCTTTTCAAGTATTCTTCCAGACCTAAGTTGAACATTACTAAGGTCTAAAGGAGTAATTAAATAAGTTGGAAACTGTTGGCCTTCTATCATGTATGTGTTCTAAGGATTTTTATTGTTGGGGTTTGGTATGGGTTGAGCAGGCAAATGATTTGATTTTTGAGGAAATGGTAATGGAAGTGGTTGATTTTGATGTGGTAGGTTCTGATGATGTTGTTGAGGATTTTGTTGAAAATTTTGTTGAGGATTTTGAGGAGAAAAATATGGGTATGGTGGATAGGATGGTGGATACTGATAGTACTGAGAGTATCTTCCATAGGGACTTTGTGCTCCTTGTGCCCAAGCTTGAGATTGATTTTGAAATTGAGGCCAAGGTTGCTGCCAAGAATTCCAAGGTGGAGGTTGGTTATACATTTGATCATGGAATCCTTGTGCTTGAGGTCCTTGCCAAGGCCTTCTAGAGACAAAATTGAGAGATTTTGTGGAATTTGTAAGAGTTTCCTCTTGAAAGACAGCTTTGAGACCAAGAAGGGAATGACAATTCTTGGTCTCATGTTTTTCAGAACAAATGACACAGGTCTCTACAACTTTTACATCCAAAGGGCACTCTCTCAAGGCATGTTTCTTTCTACATTTGGGACAAAAGATTGCTAAGGCATCAGATTCGGCTTTTTGCTTGTTTTGTAATTTAAGGGTGTCTATTTGTTCACTAAGACTCCCTAAGATGTCAGATTTGAAATCATCAAGCATATGTCCTATTTCTGACTTACTTACTGTCCCAGAAGCAAACTTACTTTCCCTTGCAAGAGCAGGATCTCTTGGACCTTTTACAGTTTTAGATTTCCCTCTTGAAAGGTTGATACATAACTCAGATATTTCAGGTAATGTGAGCTGTGATATATCCCCTTTTCCCATCATGTTATGGATATCCAACCATTCATCCCTAATTGTTTTCAACAAAAGAGCTTTTAAGGTGTCTTGATCTAGGTTTTCCATTTTTTCTCTTTTGATCTTGTAATGAAATCTCTCCCAACAAATCTTCCAAGTTTTCATCTTCTTTGTAACATCTCCAACACTTCTTCCTTATGATTGGTGGCCTGCAATAATCCAAATAGATCTCAGAAATGCTTGTTTCATATCTTCCCATGTCCCAATAGAACTGTTGATCACACTCATAAACCACTTCAATGCTGCTCCTTTCAATGTTGAAGGAAATAGTTTAAGTTTTTGAGCATCTTGTAAGTAGTCATAAGTTCTACACAGGATTTCAAAATTCAAATAGGAAGGTTTCAGGATCTTCAGTTTTAAGTCCATATAAGTTTGGAAGGACAGAGGGTGAAATGTTTTTCATGGTTGTATTGGTTTCTTCATCTATTATAGGGAACCCAAAAGAGCTTCCCATTTCTCTTCTACCTCTTCCTCTACCTCCTTCTCCTTCTGCACCTCTACCTCCTTCTCGTCTACCTCTACCTCTACCCCCTCCAAATAATGTGTGTTCTCCATTAAAGACTCCTCCTCCTCCTTCTTCTGCCATGGTTGATTCTTCTATGGAAGTGGAAAATTTTGTGTCCCTAACAGGAGTTCTTGGATCTTCTTCTAAAACAGGTTCAGTGGATGAAGTGGAAGGTCTCTCTAATGGAATGTCTGATCTTAGGTCTTCTAGAAGTCTAGGATCAGTAAAGGATGGAATGTGGGTCTGAGTTGAAGGTGTACTAGCTCTTGGTCTAGGTGAAACAAGTGGTGTTCTAGGAATCAAACTTCTACTTCTCCTTCTTATGAATCTACCCCTTGAGTCTCTCTCTCTACACATATCATTGTTTCTGGGAGTTAAGAAACAAAGGTTACCTAGTTTTCACTTCCCCGGCAACGGTGCGAAAATGTTTGTGCTCAACCTAGTCTCCTAAATTGAGTTCATTTAATTGTCAACCAGGGTTGGTAAACTACTGAAGTGTGGTGCACTGTATGTGCCTAGGTGTTTGTTTCTTACTGCGTTGTGTCTAGTGTTTTATGATGTTTTTGGTCTTTTTGTGGTTTTATGTTCACAAGGGAAAGAACTAAATGCTGGTGGAAAGAAACTACTGGTTAAAAACAGAGTGAAGCCTAATTTGTTGATGACAAATGACAAATGCAAATACTGAGACAGAACCAAACCTAAACTATGACTTAGCAAAATACAAAGCTTGATAATGACTTCAAGAAAATAAATCACAACATGAACTTAACTTGTCCAATTCTTTCATTAAAGATATTTTGGGAGAGCTTGAGAAATGGGTAGCTAAGTGTAAAAATTATCCTAACTAAACAATTAAACAATCAACTTATAATGATACAACATCTCATCCATGATTAAAGGTTTGTTGAAACATATTTGGAAAAGAACATTTGTAACATCATAAGATCTCTACTCTAAAACTAGCTCCTAATTCTATTCTGCAACTTAGTTTAACGCCACTAAACCTCACTCAAAAGTTACAGATTTCCTTTTAGAATAGTCTTTTGAGGAAAGGCTTGTTTGTGAAATGGTAAAAAGGTTGCAAAAGTACTCCAGGCCTTATACTGATACTATCTTCTGTTCAGATAATTATGAGTTAATATAGGTTTAGAACAAAAGAAGTTTTGTAAATAATGAAGACCGTGGTATTTAAGTTTAACAACTAATGCAATTTAATATGCAATGGATGGCAACTAATCTTGGAATGTAAATACAGTGAGCTAAGCTAGAAATAAACTAGAGTGCTACTAGTCTGCAGTGAACAGTGCTCTAAAAATCCATTATCAAACTTGAAACGAAATGACAGAATATGAATTAAATGCAATTACCTCCGAAGTACTCTAACTAAGTTATCATGCAATTAATCTATGGGATTTTACAGCCTATTTCGTTCATCATTAATGGTATTTTGGAAGAGCTTGTTAGAACAATCTTGGCTGTACAATTCAATGCATTTGAATACAAACATAACTACTGAAAGAAAATACAATAAAAAACTAAGACATCACAGCTATTTCCTACTCATTTTTATGATGTTTTGGAAGAGCTTTTTTTTTAAGAGTAAGATCAGCTATGCTACTTAGTGTAAACAAGCAACTGAAACCTACGGTATCACAGCCATGCCTTAGTCATCATAATGATTTCTTGGAAGAGTTTACTAGAGTAAGTTCAAGTGTGATAATGAATGAAAGGGATTGCAAATAAAATCTATAACACTACAGCCATTTCTCATTCATTATAATGATTTTTTGGAAGATTTTCTTAGAACAAGTATAGCTATAATGACTAATGAAATTAACTATGAACGCAAACTTCAAAAACTTGAAAACGAACTAAGATACTTATCTAAATTGCAAAAGTAAAGCCGCTCAGGAGGCAGGGGCCCTCTACCACCAGAGTAGCACAAAATCTAACTCAAGATCAACTCAACGCGTTCATAGAAATGCTGTCTTCTTCATTAAAGGAAAATAACTTAAAACAGAGTATTCTCAGTTTTCATAAATATAGCAGTTAATCCACGAAATCTAATCAAAATCTAGAACTTGTCTCTCGGTTTTCCGAGTACATTTATAACAAATATTCATAACAGAACTTGAGATAATACGGGAATCATTGTCTTTTCATATCAAAATCGTACTAGAACTCTAAAGATGGCAGCGTAAAGTGACAAAGGACATCTGGACTGTCCTTGTCCTATTAGGAGTCTGCCTCCTTGAATGAGTTCCCACGTACAAAACCACGTCCAGAATTCAGTTCATTCTTCATGGTGAGCAACAAACGCTGAGGACATGATGTGGAATACACCCATGTGTGGCTTTTCCTGAGAGGACACCTGGAACATGCTTGAACGTGAAGACAGCTGCAGAATTGGCAACTAGCTACGGAATGTCTGCATTCTGTAGCTAGTTTCAGTTCAAAATGCATTATAATGACAAAATCACAAAACTTAGCAAGTTAGCCATGATATTCATTCTTAAAGTAATTTTAACTAATTTCATTGATCATTTGGGCCTAGGATAACAATTTACAAAAGAAAATGGAGTGAAGTATGATGGAAGAAAGAACAATCTTGGGGCTCAACAACAGCCCTGATGCCCTTCTTATACAAATTTTCAGGAAAACCGTCTTTTCCCATCTGACAACAAAATATCTACAAATATACAATTGTTACAAAATCCAACTAGTTTCCGAGATAAAACCACGAAAGGCCTGAAATAAATCTGGGGTAAGTTGGAATTTGTTGTGTTGTTACATCATATCGAGATAGTGCTAAGAATTCCGAGTTGCTTCGTGACTCGCAAATGTGATCCCTTTACTTGTCGAATCTGTAGAAATAACAAAGTTAATACTTGCATAGGTAAAATATCCACCACTATTATTTCATTAATCAAGCATTCCATATAAGACAGTGGGAAAGGATTTACCTCGTGTGTTTAGAACAATTAATGATACAAAGAGGTAGAAAGGTGGGTGAAAATAGAAAAGAAAAGTATACAGATTGGGTACCCAACATCTCCCCCCAACGGGTCTATTTGAATGTCCTCATGCAGCTCATTATCTTCTTAGATCTGGGTTGGACTGACTATGGATGGCATGAAGTTGCACAAGGTCATATTCTCTGGCCAACTCTATCCCAGGGGGTTTATATCCTTCTGTCAGAAAAACATCCTTCCACCAATATTCGATGACATTGTATGGGGGAGTGTACTACTCTGGTGGCAACCAAATGAGGGGGAACTAAAACCTTAGTCCCATCCACTGGACCCCACAGGTCTAAATACATTCTACAGAACGTGACACTCTTTCTAATGCTCGTGAAAAATTGGGTGCTCCAAAAGGTTCTTATCTTTTGACGGTTGATGATGACAACATCCACCTCCTTTGACAACTGTCCAGAGCTTCATCCTGAAAAGTTACTATCTGTCTAACACAGAGGTAATCACACCATTTCTGGGTTGCCAGCATATGTTTCTTATGTCCCTCAATCTGCAAAGAGGTAAAATTATTATTATAAATATTTTTTGCCTGGCCATTCTCTCTCCTTATCATCAATGGGCTTGTAACTTGATTTTCTTCAAACGTATCATGGGCCTTTCTCCATTTACCCTGGTTGATAGTGTAGGAGGTGAAGGCTCTCAAATGAATATCCCCCACTAATGGAATGGTATTGAAGGCCGGATCATGCTTCAGGAAATAACCATGCATGTAAATTTCGCACATTAAGTGTCGACCTATGATATAATGAATTTTCAAAATACGAAGGAACAGTATCAGATATTCAATTTCATGACAAATTTCCTTCTATATACTCTACAGGTAGAAGAAAAATAATTTTTCATGAAGGAATAAGGCATAACTATGAGCAGGAGGTCTACAGGCCATTACCTGCTATGCGAAGGTAACCATACTCTTCATCTGATTGTAGAAATTTCACTTGTTCTTCTAATTCCTTTATCTTACTCTGTTGTTTTTCTTGCCTCTGTCATGCTCTATCTAACTAGTCTATATACCCCGTAACAATACCAGAAGCCTACTCTCGAACTCGCTTTGTCTCTTTCTTATGTTCATTCACAGCAGATTGCCATTTTTGAATTTTAGTAGACAGGAAGAATTCATGGGCTTCAAATAGATGTTCAAATATATATTTTTACCTTCTTCTTCAACCAAGATACTTAATTTCTCAACTTTCAAACTTCCTTTTTAAATCTCATGGTTTCATTAAACTGAAGCTGATACCTTTTCTTGAGAGGTAGTCTCCTGCTTCCACATTGTTCTATCCATTCTTGCTTGACAATGAATTCATCACCTAGTCCTGCATCAAGTTCAGGAGGCGGTGGAACATTGTTAATGGAATCAACTTGTTTTCCTGTTAGGTATTCCTCACTTGGTTCCCTTTCTTTAGCAAAATTCTCCCTCTCTTTCTTCCTTACCTCAGGAAATTTTTTCACCTGGTCAGTACTTTCATCGGCCATTCTGTGCTCCGGTATTTCCATAGAATTTCCTTCTCCCTTTTGAGCCTCTGGATGCCCTTGCTGAGAATCAACAATTGATGGACCGATGTCGGTCAAATATTTCTATTAATCGACAAACCTCAGTACTAGTGGGACAAAAATCTCCTCCATTAATCGTTGGAACGAGCGAAACCCTCTTTCTTCTCTAGGCATCATAGAATGAAAAGGAGAATGGGGAATACATTCATCACCCTCGTTTCTTACTTGGGCCGAGTATCCTTCATGCATTTCTTCTTCAGTTGGAGTCAACACTGTTTCTTGTGGAACAGTGATCTCCTCCATTAATCGTTGGGACGAGTGAAACACTCTTGCTCCTATAGGAATAATGGACTGAAAAGGAGAATGGGGAATACATTCATCACCCTTGTTTCTTACTTTCGCGAGTCCCCTTCATGCATTTCTTCTTCAGTTGGAGTTGACACTGGTTCTTGTGGGACAATGTCAACTTTGAGGGTTGTTTCCTTTCTGTCCTCCTATCCTTCATGCATTTCTTCCTCGCCTGTGGTCGCTACTGGTTCTTGTGGAGCAGTGTTGACTTCATGGGTCATTTATTCTCTATATTCCTATTCTGACTAAGTCAGGGGTGGTTCTTGTGTGACACCCCTACCTATTTAAATATTCATATATGCTTGGGCAGGTGATGTTGTTTCTTGTGTAACATAATCACTTACCAACCCTCTAGTTGGTGTTCCTCCTCCCTATTTTTCATTAATGAAAGTCAATGACTGTAGGACAGTCTCAACTTCATCCATTATACCCATGATTCCTTCATCCGTAGGTTCCTCAGGTGAGGATGGTTATTGCGTGGCATCCTCAACTGTATCACCAATTGTTTCCCCCATTTCCATTTCTTCCAGTTCTTCCTGGTCTATCTCCATTTCCATTTCTTCTGATTTTTCCTGATCTATCTCCATTTCCTCTGAATCTTCCTCTTCTGATAGATTAGCGGGAGGTACTGGTTCTTATTCTCTAGCAACAATAACAACTTCTATCTCTTCTTCCGATGATCCACAAAGTTCTACCCAGGAAACTTGAAATTGAACTATTGCATGTATGACCAACATACGAACCATTCTATGATTGGAGAGGACTGCCAGCACCTAGCACGAATGCCGAGCGGACTGTGCAATGTGCTGAATTTTTTTAATAAAAATAAAGGCATGTTTAAGGAATGAACCTGTGCCTACGAGAACCGAAGGTGAGCCAGGATTTTGAAATGGTATTTGAACATAGTTGTAGCCCGTCCTTCACAGGTTATATATTTCATCACAAAACCTGCTACCTCATTCCATGGAGATGGCACATATTTTCGCTCATACCCTCTCCCATAATGAACGACGCTTTCTCCTTCCTGCAAAAACAGTTCAGGAAACTTCGGGAGGGGAATTCTCCGAGCAAACCATTATCGTCCTTGTTGTCTTAGCATGCTAACTTCCGCGATGACTTCTTCTGTGACGAGAATTTCTAATCCTCTGACCTGAGAGAAATTCCCATTCAAATTTAGCGCAAAATCCATCATGATTCCCTTGTCGAGTCCCTGCAATCTATTAAAGTAGATATCCCATCGTGCATTGATGAAAACTTGCCACACAATTGCATTTCTAGAGACCAATATTGTGTCTTCGGGTTCATGTCGCATAGCTAGTCCGCCCATCCTGTAGAGACTGTAACAACACTCCTGACATAGAATACCGTTGGAAAGAGTGGTGGCTACCAAATTTGGAAAAAGTAGCATGGTGAAAATGAGGTAGAATAACAGTAAATATGGCAGGTGATTTCTCAGGAAACGAATAAAGTCATGTAAAAGTATGGTAAGTGCGATGGATGAGATAGTAATTATTTCGCATGAGTTGGAAAGGATTGATCGATTGGCAACATATTCATGTTGTTGATCCCCATACATCTTTAATGATTATACAAAATATGGTAAGGATAGTAGGGCGTACCAACAACACGAAGTTGTAATAATGACTTTAGCATAATCATTGATGTGGTTTAATTACGTATTCGTTTAGTTATGACAACACCCCCCCCCCTACAAATTAAAAGTAGCCGTCCACAGCATGAATGTCTTATTCATGGAATATTTAATTAAATCCATAAGAGTCAAATGGAGTTGGCGGCCTACCTGGAGGAAATGATAGTTGGTAAAATAACGGCGTAGTAATGATGTGGACGTAATAACAGCATCGAGGAGTACCAGCATTTGGAGTAACAAAATTACAAGTAGCAGCATCCATAGTAACAACATTGAGTAGCAGCATCAAAGGAGTAACAACGTCTGGAGTAACATCATCGAGTAGCAGCATCACGAGTAGAAGTAGCCAGAGTAACAACATCGAGTAGCAGTATCACGAGTAGCAGCATCCAAGGAGCAACAACACCAGGAGCAACATCCAAGGTGTTACACCATTGTTTGGTCATCTAAGCTGTTACTATTAGATGGACCTAACTACACCATGTAGGACCAATTTTACCCTAAGTAAAATTGCTTTCACTATGAAAAATAACTTAGTAAACCACATTTATTAAGTTGTTTATGGTCTAAACAGGAAACCCCATGAGGAAATATTAAATAAATCCACATTTGTTTGTTTTTTCTCAATGAATAATTAGTTAAACATCAGTTTAATTAATATTCCTGGTCATATTTAACCCAAAACAGGAAAATTAATTAGATAAATTATTATTTATCTTATTATTTTTAGGAATAATTATTTAAACCTTATTTAAATAATATTCCTTGTTAAATTTGACTAAATCATTCATAAATAATTAAATAAATCATTATTTGTTTGATTATTACTTAACCACATCCTTAAAATAATAAATAAATCATTTATTTATTTATTATTTACAAATAAAGGGATTTGACCCAAGTCAAATTCTTTTTCCCTCCAACAAATATAATAAAATATTCCATAAAAGTTGGATCTAGAATTGGTTAATAATATTTTAATTATGCACCAATATCTAGACTAACAAAATATTTTGTTATAAATAGAATGTTTTTTCCATTCATTCACTACCTTTTTTTGCCTGAATATCACTCTGGATCTATACTTTTGGTCTGACTTTGATCACGGCATCAATGTCTTATTCATGGAATATTTAATTAAATCCATAAGAGTCAAATGGAGACATACCTAGCAGCGTACCTGGAGGAAATGAAAGTTGGTCAAATAATGGTGTAGTAATGATACTGATGAAATAACAACATCGAGGAGTATCAGCATCTGGAGTAACAAAATTACGAGTAGCAACATCCAGATTAACAGCATCAAGTAGCAGTATCAAAGGAGTAACAACGTCTTGAGTAATAACATCGAGTAGCTGCAGCCAAATTAACAATATCGAGTAGTAGTATCCAAGGAGTTAAAACATCCAAGGAGTGACAGCATCACGAGCAACATCCAAGGAGTAACATCATATGGATTAACAATATCCAAGGAGTAACATCATCACGAGTAGCGTCATCCAAGGAGTAACAACATCACGAGTACCAGCATTGAAGGAGTAACAACACCACGAGCAACATCCAAGGTGTTACACCATTGTTTGGTCATCTAAGCTGTTACTATTAGATGGACCTAAGTACACCATGTAAGACCAATTTTACCCTAAGTAAAATTGCTTTCACTATGAAAAATAACTTAGTAAACCACATTTATTAAGTTGTTTATGGTCTAAACAATAAACCCCATGAGGAAATATTAAATAAATCAACATATGTTTGATTTTTCTCAAGGAATAATTAGTTAAACAGCAGTTTAATTAATATTCCTGGTCATATTTAACCCAAAACAGGAAAATTAATTGGATAAATTATTATTTATCTTATTATTTTCTAGGAATAATTATTTGAACTTTATTTAAATAATATTCCTTGTTAAATTTGACTAAATCATTCATAAATAATTAAATAAATCATTATTTATTTGATTTTTACTTAACCACATCCTTAAAATAATAAATAAATCATTTATTTATTTATTATTTACAAATAAATGGATTTGACCCAAGTCAAATTCTTTTTCCCTCCAACAAATATAATAAAATATTCCATAAAAGTTGGATTTAGAATTGGTTAATAATATTTTAATTATGCACCAATATCTAGACTAACTCAATATTTTGTTATAAATAGAAGGGTTTTTACATTCACTCAGTACCTTTTGTTGCATAAAGATCACTTTGGATCTATACTTTTGGTCTGACTTTGATCCACCATCATTGTCATATTTTTCTACCATATTTCTTAGGAGCTCCCTTTGAGTTCCATTTTTGTCTGGGTTTTCTACACCATTAAGAGAGAGAGAGATTTTAGATCTGAAGTGCTGAGGACTTCCAAGAACCCATGCCATTGAGGGGGATTGGTAACATCTTTCTATGTTCCCTTCCCAGGTGTCAAAAAATACAAAAAATCTTTAAAACAATCTTGTCTTGTCTATTGGATGCATGGAGAAAATATTGCTTTTATTTACTACTTAATGACTTTTAATCCATAGATCTAGATTTTTGCAGCATTTATCTTGGTCAACTAATTACAGATCTGAAGATATTGGCAGCCATCTTTGATGTTCGGGCTGTTTGTTATGCACGGCCAAAGTGAACATTTTTCGTACGCTTGTGATTAAGATTCATACTACAACTGGCGACTCTACAAGGGTTTACGATTACAACCTCTGTCATTTTTTAGATCCCTACATATCCAACCGCTTCAAACCCTAGGATTTCTCTTCATCTTCTTTTTTGCATTTCTTCATGTTTTTTTAAACCTATAAAACCCTAAAACATTGAAAATTCAAACTTCTGTGTGTTTTCGAACCTTTTGCGCAGGTGACAGGCATTAGTCGCAGCTGAGACGAAAAACTGTTTTGAAACCCGCTCCCGAGGGTGACGGAAGTGCAGGTCGCATATTTTGGGCCAAAACCTATGACCTTAACCTCTAGGACATAGAAAACAGGCCAAAACCTGCGACCTCTGCAGAAAACAGGTCAGAAACAGTGACCTGGACTTATTGCAGGAATTTTTCTGAGATTTTTCTAGGTTTGTCTTGGACTCTGTTCAAGGTTGTATAACCTCCATCTCTGCCCATTTTGGACCTGTACTTATTATGTTTTTCTCCTCAAAGTGGGAACCTAGCCCCCTAGGGCTTCAGTACCCTCCACCTTTTGTGGAAGAGTTTTAGCAGCTGCAGGTTGTCTGAAATTTCAGAGTGTTCAGCCATTCTTCAGATCTGATCCCTTACCTTCTGATCCACTTCATATTGGTTATTTATCCATCCAAAACACCTCCTTTTAGTTTTGTTTGGGTTTTCCTCTAGGGTCCCCTCCGCTTCCCTCCAGGTTATGGCCTTTCACCACCTCATTCACAACAATTTCTCCTCTAATTTTTTGTTGTTTTTCTGCACCTATTTCCAGTAGATCTGACCTTTAGATTATTGTCCCTCTTCAATTTAGATCTATTGGCTATTTTGGTGTGTTTTGACTAGAATTTTTCCCACCTGCAGACTAGTTGTTGAGATGCCCACCTCCTTGGGTTTAGATTAATGAATAATTAGCTGTTTATTTTATGTTATTTCAGTCTCATATACTGTTATTTACAGGTTTATTTACAATTATACATCACGCTTTTTCTTTTTCTCTAAAAACATTTGGGTTTAAAAATTAAAATTTACACACTTAACACACACACCCTAAGTGAAGAAGAGCCTGGTAAACACCACCTGACAAAGACTTTAACATTGTAATCAATTAATCCTGCACCTCTCTGCCCTTGTTTCAACATTGTAATAAGTTGATCCTACACCTCTTTGCCCTTGTTGGTCTCTCTTCCCTTTTTTTCATGTTTTTTCCTTCATCATTGCGCCACTAAGGCATTTATCCCAGAGACTTCTTGGCCTTCATCCTAAGTTTCCGATTGGAAGACTTACTCGTCCGTGTAGGATATGAGTTAATTGTCCACCAAGTCTACACTCCGAATCCTCTTCTAGTTAATTGGGTTTCCCTTTTGGTTCCGCCCCCATTTCTTCCCCTATCACCTTCACCATGTCTGGTTCAGGACCTAACGCTAGTGGTAGCCCTGACACTAATTATGGGAATACTACCAGTGGGACCACAATAGGGACTACCCCGGTTTCTCCCTTGCTCCCCTATATGGCAGGCCTCAGTCTTCCCGATTTTAACCAGTTGATCAATGACCCTCTACGTCGTGACGCTGGTTGGCCTGCTATGCCAACCAACCTCCCTTTTAACATCCCCAAGTTTGAAGGTCTTGCTAGAGAATATCCTACAAATCATGTTCGATCTTTCCACATGTGGTGTTCATGTAACTCCATTACCAATGACTTTGTCCGTCTTTGATTGTTCCAGCATACGCTTACTGGCGAAGCTTCTAAGTAGTATGTTGATCAGGCCTCATCCTCTCATACCACCTTTGCAACTCTTTCCCGGGATTTTATGTCTTATTTCCAACTTCCCCTCTATTATGACACTAGTACCGAAATTTTTACTTCTTTCCTTCAATCTTCTGCGACCCGCCTATCCAATCATGTCCAGGAATGGCGGAGAAGAAAGAGCCTATGTCGAGCCCCAACCTTCAAAGACCATGTCTACATGGAATGGTTCCTTAGATCCCTTTTTCCTGCTATAGGCAAAGATGTCGCATCGCATTTCCCTCATACCCAAGAAGCTACTCTCCAATCTACGCTCAGTCTGGTTATGTTTATACCATCCTACCGGCTCTCCCTAGAAGCGATGGTGCCAACGCACCGGGGAAATCCCATGCCACCGATGGTATCTTTGGAGTCGTTTCTCACCCATATTCCCAGCCTCCCATGGGCTATGGTTTCCCTCAGGGAGGGGCCAGCACCTCCAACACTTTTCCCCCTTCCAGTAGCATGTATCGAGGATATGGCATGCCTCTCCTTTTTTCCAAACCTATTTACCACAATGTTACTCAACATCCTTATTATCTGTATCCGCAGCCTGGTGCTCCAGCTTCTCAAGAATTAGCACATTCTCCTCCCTTGCCTTCTCAACCCCCGCAACAGTAGCCACCACCCCCTCAGGGACAGGTCTATGCACAACAGGGCGCGATTGATCCTCCTCCTTCCAAAAAGAAGAGGAAAGGCACTCAAAATCAATCTGCCCCCAGTAATCCTGGACCTAATCCTCAAAATAATGCACTTAACACTGCTAACCAGCAACAACACACTCAGCCCAAGCAGGACAGGCCTGTTTGCACAAATAAGCCTTGTTCTTGTTATGGTGTTTACGGTAATTACACACACGATTGTCCTCTTTTACCACAAATGCATAAAATGTGGGAGAATCAAGTAGCATCGCGAGTACAACAAGCCTCCCCTTCTATCCCTCCCAATTTTATGCCTAGTCAGCCGCCTATGGTTACTAATCCTTTCCCTCAGTAAGGATTCGTGGCTACCCAACCACCTAAAGGTCAGGCGGCCACTCAACCTCCTCCATCTAGTACCTCCGATTAATAGATTCTCATGATGAACTCTGACAAACCTATAACCGTAGACCTCAACCTTTAGACTCGGTCTCGTTAGTACAACAAGCCTCCCGCTACGTTTTCCCCCAAGCCCCCTTCTTTAGGTTCTATAGAGCCTCTTTCGACAACTAATCGTTCTTTGTAGATCCCTCATCCTAGGGCAGAGGTTCATACCAAGATCCCTAAGGGACCACTATGCCGAAACGTTGCTTCTAGAAAAGCTGCCCATTCATATAGTATAGTAGATGATTTGGCACAATCTCCTGATGCCATCTCAATGCTGGAACTCCTCCAGTTGTGCCCTTCACAACGGAAAGCTCTACTATCTGCCATGGGCGTTGTAGATCCTTCATATGATCACTTGATCTTCTTTGATGTTGACATGTCAGAACATCCTCCTCTTCCTGCTTCCATCGCCTTCCAAATCCCAGTCAAGATCTAGAATGCCAACTTTTCTCGTTGTATCATTAATGAGGGGGCATCCACCTCTGTCATGTCCTCTTCTGTTTGGAAGCAACTCGGACCACCTGAGCTACCCCCTTTCGCGATCACCTTTCGAGCGTGGGATTCCCATGCTTCCCAGCCCATTGCCATGTTCCTCAATTGTCGTTTTACTCTTACGAGAAAAACTGTTTGTGTTGACATAGAAGTCATTGATTCCCCCTTAGATTACAACATTATATTAGGTCGTAGCTACACCTACGTGATGTTTGTTGTACCATCTACGGTCAACCGCAATATATCCTTTCCCCATAATGGAAAGATAGTCACCATTGACCAATTCACATATTACGAACCAAAGTCTCAGACCTCCCTTGAGTCCATCATCTCTTCGGTGGCCAATAATAAAATCGTCGATCCATTGACTAGTGTCTCACCTAGAGTCTAAAAAGACTCCTCTTTTCTTGGTACATTCCCTTGTCTTCCTCCTCCAGTCTCTGATCCCATCTCATCGAATATTTGCATGATGAAATCGTCTTAGGCTTCCCTCAAGCGGACCACTTCGGCTAGTCAGTGGCCTCACCCTCCAAAACCTACTCCTAGCCCTTAGATTTAGCCTTCTAGACCCCCCACTACTGGCCCTTCACCTGTAGCTGGCATCCATGAGCCTCTCTACCCTCCTAGAAAAGTTCCTCCAGGCCTTAAACATCTTGGAGTCATCCCGCCTAGCCATTACTCCTCCAGTCAGATATTGTTCCTAGCTCCTCCTCCTGGAGTGTTATCGATACCTGTCATGGATACCCTATCTCTTCCTAACTTGACCCTGGGGATTCCGTTCTAGTACCTTGATCTCCCAGCTACTACCCCGCCTATTCAACCCAAACCTTATCTTGGTTTGAACTTGGTTCAATCGGTCCCTATGACCCCTCACGTTGCTACTGTGTCTTAGCCACCTCAAGAGGAACCTCCTCTTATTGTGACAGCTTCGGGTAATTGGGGCAAAGCCAACAAGAATGCATATAAAGACAAGTCTGCCCTAATAAACCCTGCCCCTCCTCGGCTGCCAATGCGTACTATCCAGTGTGCTTTGTGTGATGTTGTCGGACATGCCACCCACACCTATCTCAAGTTACCTCACCTCAAGCCCATGTTCAATGAGACGTTTACGGAGCCTTAAATCCTTGAGGACTATGTCACTATACCCGATTCGATCCTGAAACTCAAATCCTTGCACAAAAATCACCCTTGTGTTTTGTGTGATTTCCATGGCCACTACACTCACCTGTGCCCCTGCCTTGAAGAGTATCATTCCTCTTTGGAAGTGTTCCTCCAATTCGAGGCCAAGCATAACAAGTTCACCTCCCCCTTGTTTACGAGTTCTTATTTAGTAGAATTGGAGTATCTGCCTACTCCCATTGAAATTCCCCCTCACGATGTCAAAATGATAGAGTCTTTGGCCACCATTTTCTACCTATCATCATCCATGAGACCCCCGGAGGAATTCCCCCTCGAGACTTCCCCTGATGTTTTGCCTTTCTTCACATGATGATGAGTTAGGTATCTCTACCTCTTCAGGTGGTCTCCCTTCCTCTAGTCAACCCATCTTCCATTCCGATGAAGACATTATGGAAGCAATGACCGACCCTGACTTTTCGTGGGATGATATGCACCACCGTATTTACTTCCTACTGGAGCAGTCCCATGACCAATATGCTGTGGAAACTAAAGACTTCATTCCTGATGAAGTCGATTGGTTTAGAAATCCCATCCCTGCACCTGATGCTTTCGAAGAAGGAAATATGGCCAATATCTCTCCTACCATTAAAATTGACATTTCTGACAAACCAGGGGTAGAAGAAAATATCACCTTGGGTGCCCAATGCACCCCAGAAGAAATTGAGGCTTACACCAAGTTATTCAAGGAATTCCACAATGTTTTCGCATGGTCCTATTTAGAAATTCATGAAATTGATCCTGCCATTGTCAAACACCATATCGATACATGGCCCAATGCCAATTCTGTCCATCAAAAGTTGAGACCCATTAATCCATCAAGACGAGAGGCTGTCAAAGCTGAAATCAATAAGCTCAAGCAAGCTGGTTTTATCTATCCTATAAAATAAACCACTTGGGTGTCAAACCCGGTTCCCGTTATCAAGAAACAAGGCACCATCTGTGTCTGCACTAAATTTCGTGACCTGAAGAAAGCTTGTACCAAAGACAACTTCCCCACACCATTCATTGAACAAAGCATTGATGAGTGTGCAGGGGACTGTTGGGTAGCGAAATGGGTATGTATTTTCTAGTAAGTTCGTCATTTTTATCCTTAATTCTTATCCTTTTTCATGTCTTAATGAGCTAATATATCAAGGAACTATGATAAGAAATGAGGAATTATTGCACTTATGAATTAACTAATGTTTACCCTTCTTCATGTAGGAAATTGGACAAGGAACGATTGTTGTTCCCTGCAGTCGGTACAGCCAAATCTGACAAGCTAAGAAGAGAAGGAGCCAGTTGTGGACACAGCTAAGGATAATCAAAGGGATCAACGTAGATGTCTTAAAATTAGCAATTGGTTGTGAATCCCTCGGGATCGAAGATCCTGAGGGATCACATTTAGTATTTACTTTCTCCTCTTTCTGGTTATAAAAGGAAACATTTGTAAAATAAAGGGGAATGGTGGTTACTTTTCGAATTGTAAACTTCATCACAAACTGTGTTATTGAAAAACATGATTACATTGTAATGCTCCACTAGTTTAATGATTAATTTAAGCACCTTCTATCACTCAACATTTTGGCGCCGTTTCCGAGGAGAGTGTAGCCATTTACAAAGGGTAAACTGATGTTTTTTCTCTATTGGGGAAGAATTGGGTATTAAAAATGGAAGGTAAGAATATGTGTAACGAACGAGTAACATGCTCACTCATCTTCCCGCTTTCTAGCAGAATTGCGTAGGAATTTAAGATAGGAATGAATGTTCGTATTTTTGCATGAATGACTAGGAAAACTCATCAAGACAAAATTATTCCTTCTAAACCTGAAAAACCTAAGGGACCAGTGACCCTTGGGAGATCAACTTTTATCAATGAAATCATAAGAAAAGCTGAGTCTCAGTCATCAGTAGGACCGCGAGTTTTTTTTTCCAAATGTTCTATTGACTTCCTTCAAACTACAGAATCACCATCTGTAGCTAATGCTGAGATTCATAGTGAAACTGAAGGGACTGAGCAGAGTTTTCAAGATACTGAGAACATACAAGCCTACCCTTCACAAGAAGGAAACTCTTGCAACCTCCTTGAAGGAGAAGAAGAAACAAGTAAGCCCAAAATCAAATCACCAGAACCTAGATCTCCTGAAATAGTGACTGAACAAAGAACACCCAGTCTTCTAGATCAGGGTAGTGCTGTTAAAACTTTTCCAACTTCTGGTGGGCATCCTAAGAAAAACTCTCCACGTCCAGAGATCCCTGAAGGATATTTGAATATTTTTGACCAAATGGCTCATAAGCAGCCACATAACTAGCCAGCTCAAACCTCTACATTGCAATATCTCATCGTTGACACAACTGCCAATGCTCCCATGAAAGCTATCCCATTACAAAACATTCCGACCTTTCATGGGCTAACTTCAAAAGATCCCGATGCATTTCTTTTTGAATTTTATGTTTTATGCAGAGGTTATGATTACACTACTGATCACCAAAAACTGAAGCTATTCCCCTTTACTTTGAAGGGAGCAGCTTTGTGTTGGTTCATGGGACTTGGTGGAGGCACCATTAATGATTGGGACCAGATGAAAACATCTTTCCTTAAAAAAAAGCAAGATTATTTCCAAACTACAGAAATAAAATATGAAATATTTCAAATGGTAGCTAAACCTAGTGAGACTTTGGAAGAATATGTAGAACATTTTCAATATAATCTGCAAAGATCTCCTTACACAAATCTTCCTGATAATGTTCTAAAAACCACAATGCTCAAAGGTATGAAGGACCAATGGGTAGAAACACTAAATATAATGGGCAAAGGTAATATTTTTCAAGAGAGTTATAATGATAATGTGGATTTGTGCATTAAGTGTTCCAGGGGAATTTCAAGGCTGAAACTAGTTGGACGAGATACAAACCTCAGAGAGAACAAAGCTGCAGGAGAAGGCATTACATGAAGCGAAATTGGCAACCTGTTAGAAGTTTTCAAGACTGATATTCTAGGGACTCTAACAACACAATTGGATGTCATGCAAGCTAAGAAAAAGCAAGTTATAGAAGAACAGGCCTTATCCATATTTTTCCCTCGTTGCAGAAAAATTCACAAGCATAAAGAATGCCCTCTAGGTGCGATACGAACATGCGCCATATGCACTAAAGAACATGCCACGGAAAGCTGCCCATCGCTTCGAAGATTAAAATCAGTTTCAAAGAAGCAGAAGAAGAAGTGGAACCAGTGTATCATTTGAATCAACGTCGTCAATGGCAAGCACGCCAGATAAGTATGCCCACTGATCCATCTTCATTTTTTCCTCTCTCGCAATATAATTCTCAATAATATTCAAGGGCATCATGGCAAAATCAACCACCCTTTTTACCACCTCAAGCATTTTTTATGCCACCTTGGCCTAATCAGTCAAACTCAAATAATAATAATTGGAAAAATTTTCCATACCCACCACAATTCTAGCAGAACAACCCTTATTCTTCCCAATGGTATCCTTCCACTTCTCAAAATCAGAATTGGCAATCAAATTGGCAAAGAGATACAAATCAGCCCATGGGAACAGTCCCTCTGCCTCAACCAACTTTACCAGCACCTTATACATTGCAGCAAAATCCTCAATATAATATGCGACTGCAACTCCCAGCTCAACCCAATCCAAACCCAAATAATAGACCAGTTCAGTCAATACAAATCATTGAAGGTCTGGACCCAGAAAATGAGCTGAAAGAATGTAATGAACTTAAGTTGAGATCTAGCCATATAATCACTCTAGATAAGGATAAAGACTTGCAACCTAAATAACCTCACACAAATGAGCCTCTGACTGTAAATGATCAACAAATAAAACAAGGGGAAGATACATTCAAACAACAAAATTCTAAACCAATCATATCCACTTCCCCCCCATTCCCAGAAATATTGTTGATACTGCGCCCAATATAATCTCCAAAATTTGATCTTTTGGGAGAATTGAAAAACATTTTTATAAAAATCCCTCTCCTCCAGGATATCCAAGACATTCTGATATATGCCAAAACTATCAAAGAATTGTGTATAAAGAAGCCTGTGAGGAAAACAAAAATAAACCCTACAGTCCATGATGTTGGAACTTTGTCTAATTTGTTATTAGGCAAAGAAGCTCCTGTAAAATATGAAGATCCTGGAAACCCCATTATCATAGTTCAAATAAATGGATGTTCTTTTCCTAATTCTTTAGTTGACTTAGGGGTAGCAATTAACATTCTCACAACTACAACTTGCAACATTCTTGGCATCACAACCTTGGAACCAACAACTACCTTACTGGAACTAGCTGATCGATCAGTCATCAGACCTGAGGGAACATTACAAGATGTGATGGTCTCTGTAGACACTTGGTAATATCGGACAATTTTTTTGATTATTAATCCTAGGAACAAGCTAGATGGACACCCTTTAATATTAGGAAGCCCTTGGCTAGCGACTATTGATGCTTATATCAGCTACCGAATAGGAAACATGACTATAACTAGGGGGAATGATGTGAAAATTTTAGCTTTATACCCTCTTGCTTAGCCAAGCTTGACTATTATCAAAACCAGGAAATAACTTGCAACATATTTCACAGAAAACATTCACTCACCAATAACTGTGGTAGATGCTCTTGAATTTAAAAACCAAACAGAAGATGATGTTATTAATACTTTTATCAATCATCCTACCACAACATGAAGTTTGAAATGCCACATGATTGAAGCAGTCCTTGACAACGAAATTGAAGAAGATCCCCTGAAAGAAATCAATGACCAAAAAATGCCAAAAACCGCTGTATATAATAGCAAACCTATCGAAATCGAGCTAGGAAAGACTCTAAAAATTAACAGTAATCTGAGTGATGACCAACAGCAAAAAATTACTCAAGTTCTTAGGAAAAACAAAGAAGCTTTTGCATGGGACTACTCAGATATGAAGGGGATTGATCCTTAGCTATGCATGCATCATACTTACATTGAAAAGGATGAAAAGACTATTCGACGACCTCAACGTAGATTAAACCCTAACTTCAAAGACATTGTTAAAGAAGAACTTCAGAAACTGTTAGATGTCAATTTTATCTATCCTATATCTGACAGTAAGTGGGTTTCTCCATTAGTTGTGGTTCCCAAAAAGAATGGGAAATGGCGAATATGCGTTGACTACAGAGAAATTAACAAAGCCACGCAAAAAGACCACTTAGCCATTCCATTTATTGATCAAGTCCTAGATACAGTAGCAGGGAATAAATTTTTCTCTTTCCTAAATGGCTTTAGTGAATACAATCAAATCCAAATTTCTCCTGAGGACCGGGATAAGACCACCTTAACCTGTCCACATTCCAAAGAGCCATACTCAGTATTTTTTCAGACTTGATAAATGAAGGATTGGAAGTATATATGGATGATTTCACACCTTATGGAGATGATTTTGAACAAGCATTGCAGACATTGGAAAAAGTTCTCGAATGGTGTATTGCCACAAGCCTATGTTTAAGTCACGAAAATTGCCATATGATGATGACAGAAGGCCTGATATTGGGTCATTACATTTCAGCAACTGGAATCCAGGTAGATCTGACAAAGATATAGGACCAAACTGGGATATACCATTCCAAATTTCATCAGATAAATCAAACACAGCCATTGGGGCAGTTCTTTGTCAAGAAGAAGAAAAGAAACCCTATTCTATATATTAAATTAGCAAAAACTTAACCCCTGCTGAGTTGAATTACACAGTAACAGAGAAGGAGTTTTTAGCTGTTATTTATGCTGTTAACAAATTCAGACACTATATAACCGGATACCCTGTAATTCTGTATACGGATCACTCTGCTATTAAATATTTAGCTATGTTGTAGCCGCTACAACAGCACCCAAAATTTTGAGGTATATTTAAAATTTTGGGTTCCCCCTCTGCTCACTTAGGCGTTAAATTCTTTCACCCAACCAGCAGTCAGTGACATACCACCGACCTATCCCCAGCCCCTCATGAGCTTTCTCACCATCATGATCAGATGTTGTTGCTGCAATCACACCATGTTTGGGAGGGATCATCCAGCATATGCTCGAATAGGAACTTTTCTGTGCATGGAGGATGTACATTAGCAGCCTTCTCGCCATGGGTCATTAAGCATGTTTTTTGAATACTTCTCTTAAGCTCGTTAGTCTTATATGTTTTATCTTGGGACACCATTATCAAAGAGTAAACTAATTAATGTTATAATGTTTCATACAGGTCAAACCCACGGATGATGCACCCAAAATGTCATCACCACACCGATGAGAAGGATAAGAGTAGTGCGAGCTAAAACATGAGAAGTGGAGGACATCTATCGCATGTACGCAAGAAATAAGGCTGCGCCAGTCAGGGGAACTTGCGGTCACATTGGGACTTGGGAAAACAATGCAGGCTATAATTTTGTTGGCTTACTTGAAAGATCAACGGAAATGCTCATGCCCCTTTTGGTGTTGTGTCCATTAAAGCTGCGACCTTGACTCAAGTACTAGCTCCATCGGTCCCACTTCAGAAGAAAATTTACGTATCTGTATTGCATCAAGAGTGGCCCAGCTTCAAACAAGTGGTTCAGGCACTTAGCATCAATCTTTACAAAATATTGTGGTACAACTACGAAATACATGTAACCATTCTTATCTTTTCAATGGTGTGGAGCCGAGCCACTTGAAGAAGGTGAACACTTAGTTCAGGCGAGTGGAAAGTTCATCATCTTGGACATTTTGCTTGAGAAGCTGCATAGTCAAGGACATCTTGTCTTGATTTATTCTCAACGACGCAGACAATAGACATTCTTCAGGATTACTTAGAGCTGCGAAGGTATTCTTATGAGTGTCTTGATGAATCAGTAAGAGCAGAAGAGCATTTTGCAGTTGTGCAAAGCTTTGGTGGCAAAGAGTCAATACTACCAGAGTCAAGTGACATCAGAAAAGCCAATGATGATACACGTGAAGCATTTGTATTTTAATATCTACCCGAGCTGGTGGTGCGTGTTTGAATCTTGCAGGAGCTAATATTATCATTTTCTGTGAGCAGGACTGGAATCCACAAGTTGACAAGCAAGCATTACAACGTGCTCATCGCATTGGTCAGCTGCATCATGTTTTGGCAATAAGAATTAAACATAGTTGAGGAGGTGATTATGCAAAGGGCCCACAGAAAATTGCAGCTTAGTCACAATGTGATTGGCCATGATGATGTCGATCCAAAAGCACATAGATCGAACAATATAGCAGGTGGTAATTTGAGGTCCATAATAATTTATGGCTTGCATAAATTTGACCCATCATGACAACATAGAAGGAAGCTCTTGGTTATAAGTCTTTAGCTGTTCAAGGTACGTATGATAATGGCGAAGTTAATTTTGTCTTTGGAGATTGTACAAATTCTATAAAAGGCCATTCTTCTGAACCGACAATAATCTTGAGTTGTGTTGACAACTCTGGAAAATTGGGAAGGGGAAGCAATGTTTGTTAGACCTAAGCTACATGGCAGGCACATTTTCGATGGACCAAGGTTATGATTTTTAAATATTATGTAATTAAACCAAGGCGCAAAACAATGTAGTTTCCAAACCATATAAAATGGCGGATCAGAACTATACGAAAACACATTACAAATGGACACAAGTGTTTCGATGGTGGTGTTTCGAACTATGGTAAAACTTTGGAGTGGATATATGAAAGCGAAATATTACAACTAACCCACCACGGCATTGTGCAATTTATGGTCAAAGGAAAGTAGAGTTGACAATCCAACAACTTACGTTAAAGCACACGGATTCAAAAACCATGTGAGATGGCATAGCAGAACCATATTAAAACGTTGCAAAGGGGTTGAAATGACTACATGAAACATTTAGAGTGTATATATATACGTGGTGGTCGAAAACTACGATGCAGAACTAATGAAGACATCACAAATGAGTGCAGTTTTAAACCTTTGGTAAAATGTTTGGAATAGATATATATATATATATATATATATATATATATATATATATATATATATATATATATATATATATATGGTGGTCAAAAGGTTGTGTTTAAACGTGTATCGAGATATTATAACAAACCTAAAGTGAAACTGATAACTATGGTGTTGTTTATGGTCAAAGCAGAGCGAAGTTTTAAAATTTTGACGATCTATAACCATATGTTGTCAGCGGTGCAGAATTACGGCCCTGGTGGAGGAAGTTGCGATATGAACGTTTGCAAAATCATAGAATGAATATTTTATGGTGATTTTTATGGCATGGGCTACTTAAATAATGTGGCCATCAGCGCCATTGAAGCAACATATCATTTGTTACTTCCAGCAATTTAAACAACGTATCAAATGCGTTGAGGTAATGCATACTATTCTCCGTTCGGAAATCGTGGGCTCTGACAGGTCGTTGGATATTAGCTGTGTAGCTTTCTGTTCACTTTCTCACACTGCAGAAGATGTTCATCGAATGCATGGTAGCTGCGCGGTCTGCATGGAGGGCACACAGGTATCCAAATCACAACAGAGGCATTATCAGTGCCGGTGGCTCAAATATCATTGTAACCAACGTTTAAAACGAAGCATGAGCTGATCTTCGCAGATTTTCTCATTTAGAGCATGGTATGGCCAATGCGATATGCACCTTAGGAAGGAGTATGTTTTTCTTTTGCGAACTTTTTATGAACTCACACGATGAAATCTTGGTTCACGCCACCATTGTGTCCTTCATGGGCCTTGTTTGGCTGCATATCGAAGGAGCATGAATTGCATTGCACGAGAGCAAAGGCTACCTGAATCGAGCTATCAGACATGGATCCTCAAACAGGTCACCGTCCAAGTCCTCTTTTCATCGTCCAAAATAAAATAACTCAACTCCATCAAAGTCACAAGACCCCTTTGAGTCGCAGATCCGTGGAGCCAAGAAAGGATGCGACTTGGTGATAGTAGCGACCTGCGACTTGTGTATAATGAAGTCGTGCGACCCTTTGAGTCGTTGAGTTGTAGATCCATGGAGCCAAGAAAGGATGCAACTTGGTGATAATAGCGACCTGCGACTTGTGTAGAATGAATTCGCGCGACCCTTTGAGTCGTTGAGTCGCAGATCCATGGAGCCAAGAAAGGATGCGACTTGGTGATAGTAGCGACCTACAACTAGTGTAGAATGAAGTTGCGCGACCCTTTGAGTCATTGAGTCACAGATCCATGGAGCCTATAAAATATGCGACTTGGTGATAGTGGCGACCCTATGACCTATAAATCTCATGCTGTGTACGTGCACATCGAGAGAGCCTCCCTATGGTGTCTGGGGGAGGAGCATGATGGGTGGCATCAACAAGCTTCAAAGAACACCAAAAGGGTCAACTGGCTAGCTCATGGGAAGATTTCACAAGCATCTTACTTCTCTTGCCGAAGGTCCCTAATGCGAGATCAAGAAGCCAAGGTGTTGATGCCCAGTTTCAATACAGGGTCACGAGAAGGGGCTGCACTAAAACCTTTTCTCCTTAATCCCCAAGGAAGATTTAGAGAATAATTTTATTTCTGATAATAAGAACAAGGGCACCAGCAACTTCATATATGGTGAGTCAAGAACTCCAGGTGGCACCTGCGTTGGCCAAATAAACCACAGTTTGAAGTACGTTGCATTATAATGGGAATTGAGTGCAATGTTAACCCTAAACCACTGTGGTCATGGAAGAAGCGGTGTTCCATAAAATGGTAAAAACTACCAAAACAATTTAAACTATAGATCTGCATTTGGCACTCAGACCATAGTCATACCAACGGAAATTATAGTGATTGAAGAGGCGCAGAGACGGCCTACACATGCCATTCTCTCTAATGACAAAGTCTTGACCACACAGGGGTCTAAATTCATTTTTTTTACTTTTGAAAAATTAATTAAAATTCCCTTAGCATTATTATTATTATTCAATCATGAAGACACGTGACCTATGTTATTTTATTGCAAGAAAAACCTTTTGGTTTGCACAAAGAGCCAAGGTTTTCCCCAACAAACAAGGGGACTTTTTCAAAACAAGTAGATTCTCACGAATCTCCAAAGAACCTGGCCACGTCCACTGAAATAAGGCCACAAGTCTCTGACCTACCCAAGGTCGTAGGTCGCATATCTGCCGAGGTTGCAAAATTCAATAAGGTCGCAAGTCGCAAATTGATCAAGGTCACAAGTCGCGGGTTGCTGAGGGTCGCAAGTCGCAAGATCCAGTCAAGTCGCAAGGTCGCATCAGTGGCTCAAGGCGCAAGTCGCAGAATAGACTGGGTCGCAAGGCAGCCCAACGGTCAGGAAGATGAAAAGTCAAGGAAGCCCAAAAGACAAGCTTTGCTCTAGAAATATCTCATTCGAGAACTTGTAAAGGGCTTTTTTGTTTGGGACTCGAGCTGAGTGCATTGTATTACCAGAGGATTATACATTTGAGCATGAATACAAGCATTTTGAAAAATCCCTTTGTGTATTTGGCGTTGTCATATGTATGAGCGCTATTAAGTATTATATTTTCAGTTTCTGAACATCTTTATATCAAGGGAACGGTATCTTTAATTCATATCACAATTGCATAACAGTTTGCTAAGTATGTTAATGGTGGTTGAGTTCATTTCACTTTCTTAACAAACGTTGATGACTTTGTTTATTAGCATTTGTGATACAATTTAAAAATTTTAGGAAGTGAAGGGTGTTCTTTCCATGAGGAAATGTTTCCTTTGTGGCCAGAACAATTTACAAGCATGACCCTAACGAAGTGTTGTTAACAACATTTACTTTGGTCTTCATGCTTTATTATTTCCTCTTGCTACTCATAGTGTTGTGTGTACATTTAATGCATCAATCATATGTCTTGTATCATTTGATTAGGTGTGTATCCACTGTTTTATAGAGTTTAAGCGAGACCCAAAGAAAGGAGAAATCAGCGGTAACTGTACCCACACCCCGGATGGGATCCCTATTCCAAACGGTTAGAGGTCTAATTGGGACTTTTTACCAGGGAGATCCCCTGCTGTTGGCCAGACAAATTTTCCCGTCAACAAGCTAATAAACCTATTACAAATGGAAGAGTGACACGTTGGTTGCTACTTTTGCAGGAATTCGACATAACTATCAAGGACCGGGTAGGGAAGGAGTACCTTGTGGCTAATTTCCTCACCCGAGTGCCAAGAAAAGATGATGCAATAACAGTAGAGGATCAGTTTCCAGACGAGCACCTCTTTGCTGTCACTGTGAAAATACCATGGTATGCAGATGTGGAAAATTTTTTAGCAGTGGATAAACTACCTAAACATTTGACACCCAGAGGAAGGAAATCTATAGTACAACGCAGCACTCAATTCTCATGGATTGGAGGATATGTTTTTCATACAGGGACTGATATGCACATCCGTAGGTATATCAGGGAGGATGAAATTTATGACATCTTAAAAGCCTTCCACAATGGACCATGTGGTGGACATTTTGCAAACCGCAGAACTGGACACAAGATTCTACAAATGGGCTACTATTGGCCCGTGATCTTTAAAGATGCTAAGAAATTTGTTCAAGCCTGTGATAGCTGCAACCGGATGGGCCGCCCTGGCCAGATGCCCCTGCATCCACAGCTGGTTATAGAACCTTTTGAGCGTTGGGCTCTAGATTTTGTTGGGCCAATTAACCCCCCATCCAACCAGAAATCATATATACCGGTTGCAATAGAATATGTAACTAAATGGGTGGAGGTGGTAGAATTACCTAGAGCCATAGAAGACACCATGATACATTTTCTTTTTGAACTCTTTGTATGATACAAATTACCTAGAGAAGTAATCACTGATGGAGGACCATAATTTGTGGGCCACAATATTGCTGCCACACTCAAAAATCATCATGTTATTCACAGGGTTACCTCTCCATATCACCCGCAAGCAAACGGGCAGGTAGAAAGCACCAACAAAGTAATTGAAGCTATCCTAACAAAGACAGTCTCCTCACACAGAAAATATTGGGCTACTCGACTGCCAGAAGCCTTGTGGGCATATCGTACCACTTGGAGGAATACAACTGGATACTCCCCATATCAACTGGTATTTGGTAAGGAACCTATATTTCCTATAGAATTTGAGATACAAATTTTAAGGACATCCCAAGAAGTGGGACTAGATTTAACTAAGGCCCAGATGAACAGATTACGACAAATAAATGAATTATATGAGATTCAGCTATCAGCGCTTCAGCATACTGCACTGATCCAACAACAAAGAGTGAAATGGCACAATGCCCTCATCAAGAAGAAGACCTTCCATGAAGGTGATTGGTCACTTTTATATGATTCCAGGTTCCAGGACTTCCCAGGCAAACTCCAAACCAGATGGTTAGGCCCCTACAAGATCAAAGAGGTGCATGATAATGGAACCCTTACATTAACCACCATCGATGGGTCTGGCCATTCTTTTAAATCAAACAGACATCGAGTACATCTCTATCAAAAACTACTTACAAGGGAATCCTTTTGCCAGCAGAGACGGGAAGATTCCACAATACAAATTCTTGTTGAGGAGGGAAATCCTTCCACAGCACCACTTCAATGAAGAAATCTATGTTTGAAACCTGTACATAAGTTCGCCTTTCTATTTTTTATTGGAATTGATTGCATCATAGTTTTCATTCTTTCCTCTATTTTGCTTTGTTTTTCCCTACAGGGAACAGCTGCTATGCCCTCTACGGAACAACAATTTCTGCGTGTATTCTGCTTTGATGTTCCCTACAGGGGACGGCTACTGTTCCCCCTAAGGAACATCAATTTTTTTGTGATTATTTTGCTTCGCTGTTCCCTACAGGGAAAAATTGTTGTTCCCTCCAAGGAATAGCGATTTTTGTGTCTATTTTTCTTTGTTGTTCCCTACAGGGGACAACTGTTGTTCCCTCTAAGGAACGTCAATTTTTGTGTGTATTTTGCTTTGTTTTTTCCTACAAGGAACAACTGTTGTTCCCTCCAAGGAATAGTGATTTTTGTGTCTATTTTTCTTTGTTGTTCCCTACAGGGAACAACTGTTATTCCCTTTAAGGAACAACATTCGTGTGTGAATATTTCTTTTGCCATTTTCTTTCAAAGAACAACACTTTGTATATATTTTGAGAATATCTTTAATGGCATGAAAGATACAATACATATGGAGGTATAGTGGACCAGGAAAATATCGTGAATATTTTGATCTTTAACAATATTTCTTGTGATGATATTTAAAATAAAAATACGCAGTTATCTATCTTTCTTTACTGTCCTAATTTCCACTATAAATCAAACCGATTGATTATCTGTATCATGCTGGTTCTCCCTTGCCTGAATAACTCTCTCTATATATTATTAATAAGATTATGGGTATATTATTTTTATATTTTTATGTCAAACTTCTTCTGCCATCCTACTCTTAAGGAGTGATGAGCCACCCTCTATGTATAAAATGGGAACTAAAAAAAAAAAAAAATATATATATATATATATATATATATATATATAAGAAAAGAATATTTACTAATGATTTTATGATTTTTCCTTTCCACAGATGGAGGATAGGGGGTCTCATCATGAGCCAGCCTACCATGATCATAAGGAAGAAGTGAAGTGGCATTCCCACTATGGCCACCACACCATGGATATGATCCAATGGATGCATAAACAAATATAGTCCTTGGAAATAGGAGGTCTCATCACGAGCCGACCTGAACACTTTTGCTACTTCCCAGTGAATGGAAATGTGTTCACCTGGTCACCAAGCCAGCACATTGGTCTCTACTATGGATATCATAAGACATCTCCCCAGTTATACATAGAGGACCATGGTTCTCAATGGTTAAAAATAAACTCTGTCGAGGCTATGGACACCTACGGGCAACAGAAGCTCTGTTGATGGTATTGAAGCTTTATTTTACATCAATAATTATTATAATACCCTCTTCTTATCATCCTGTCCATGGAGATATTATAGCCCTTATACCCCATTGAACCTATAATGCATGAATATTTTCAAAAGTCAATCACAATGGTGTAAGTGGAATTATGGCACTAAAAGCATTATTTCATATGTTTTTGCATGTTGTTCCCTTTTTCTTTATTATATCACATCACGACAACTTCTTAATTATTTATAATTCATGGTACGAGCCTTGATTTCACTTCGCCAATTCTCTTTATGATCTTGTCATTAATGTGCATGCCTTACCAATCCATTACTCTTGTACCTTACCGCCTGCACCTTACCCTTTTCATTTCATTCGGTCGAGGACGACCTATCATTTTGAAGGGAGGCGGGGATCCCAATGTACTTATAAGTGCGATGTCACTCTCTCATTTGATGATGTCAAATAATATGACATTCCACGATTGCAGTGCATGCGGTACGATAATAGCCTCAATAATGGTATTTACATTTACAAATCATCACATAACCATTTGTTGTTCCATTACTCATCTCTTTGCATCGTTGTGTTTTTGCTGTCACAGTTATCGTTTGCAGAGAAACAACATTATCGGATTCTGGTTTTTTCTGATGCACCCAGGGCAATCTTAGCTCAGGCTAGGTGGATAACGTTCTTTACATGATTTCAACCACCCAGTGAGGAAATCACCATCGAATTCTTACAAAATTTTCAGAATGGACATTCTGTGGTAAGGGGAAGCCAAATCATAGTATCAGATGCGGTTATAGCAGAAGCATGCAAGTTACTAGTAGAGGGACCTGTGTGGTCTGGCAAGCGGTTGAAGCTGCATAAAGCTATAGAAGCTTTCAGAGATGAAGGACAAGAGCTGGTAAAAAAGGGCAAGGGAATTCGGCCATCCTCTCTCGGAGAACCATTGGCAGAGCTAGCGAAAATCGTACAGAACTACATTACATGCGACGGGCGAAAAGATGTGGTAAGGCCGCACCAGATGAAACTTTTAGCAGTTTTAAATCAAATTAATGTTTTGTTAATTTACCAGCATTGTTGAACTCTTTATTGCATGACACTGTCATAAGGGTAAGATAGTCCCAACATGTAAAAACCATGGTAAGTCACCACTGTTTTATTAGGCTGGTAGTTAGCCATAACCTTTCCCAACAGCAATTAAGCTGGGATGATTTACTATCATCTCCCAAAGGAGGTTTTGCCCCGCTTGCACCTAACCAAGTTCAAAAAAGGAAAATGACTCCCCTTTCAAGGGATATACCTCAAGAACACAGATAGTCCGCAAGGCTGAGGTCAAAGACAAAAATCGCCGAAAATTCTCAAGACAATATCATCCCTCGAAAGCATAGATGGTCTGCAAGGTTGAGGTCAGGAGTAGGAGTGGCCGAAATAGCTCAAGGCAGTACCAATCAACCTATCGAGTTATCTATCCCAATAAGAGAACAATGCTTGCAACCAGAATCGCAAGACCAGGGTATTCCCAAATCAAACCATGAAAAAGAATCAGAACATTCAGTCGATCAAACAAATAATTCAGGAATCCCCTCAACACCAAGTATGGACCCCCAAGGTGATTTATTGCATGATTTTGACCTTGCCCAGGTCTTGTCCAATATGAGTAACTACATGCAGGCCGAAATCCCACTCAATTTTAATGAAGAAGGAATCCAATCTCCCGAGAATGATGGTAATGCCAAATGTCCATCTTCCTTGAGAGGTGCAAGCCATGAAGCAGAAGCTGATGAAGAGACTATTCAGCAAGAAGAGCACCAATCTGGGGACACGCTTCCAGTGGAAAATATCCAGATAGGCCTAAGCACAGAAAACATAGGCCAAGGAGAAGAAGTAGAGACAAAAATTCTTCAAGAAGTCAATACTCAATCGGGAGACACGATTATATTAGGACAGAGCCAGGATGAGCAACTAGGCTCTTTAAAGGCAGAAAATATTAATGACACTGTCAGCCGAATAGTGGTTCCTCCAAACAACTATCAAGAAAAACTGAAAAATTTTAGGAAGGAACAACTGAAGCTGCGCAAAACAATAAATAGGTTCAGAAGGAAAATAAAGGAAATTATGGTGGGGAAGGTCCCAAATAAAGCCCTAAAAACATAAAATGCAGCTCAAGCAGAGCCCATACCCACTCAGCCAGTCATCATCAAAGAAGAACAGCATCAAACTGAGCCCATACAACCAGTCATCATTAAGGAAGAACAACACAAAATGTTTGGGGATACATCTACTCGGGCAGAGGAAGCACCCCTCCATAGTATGGGCACTCTGACAAGAACACCAGCTACAAACAATACCACACACAATGACCCCACTATTTTGAATCTCCAAGAAGAATTAACACAGTCTAGACTTGTGATAGAACGGCTTGAACAAGAAACTGTTCCACAACAAAAGTATCAAGCATTGCAGAAGCAGCTTCGAGAGATGAATGAGACAGAGAATGAGACCTTCGACAAATACAAAAGGCAGAAGAGAAAACAGAAAAAATCAAGCTCAGATTAGATAGGGTCCTCGCCCCAATAGACACCATCTGCTCCTTATACATAGACGTCTTGGCATGTAGGGCTCCCACCACTAATTACGCTTTGTTTCTGCTAGAACGATACTTGCTATTAAAAATTAAGGCCGTAAGAGCTGGAAAACCAATTTAGTTAAACACAGTTGAGGATTTTATACGTTGCTGCAAATCGTATAGTGTAAAGGTTCAAATATTGCTTTGCAAATTTTACTTGCACAATCTTGTATTAGCAGATGAAGTGGAAAAGAACCCCAACCCTTTTGTGGGAGACATTCAGTTCCAGGCCTTTATTTTGTTTGTATTTAATAAAATTAAATGGTCCAAATCTCATAACACCTTCCAGAAACAAGAGCATGGGTTGGACCTTATGGTGAGAAGTGAACCCAAGCATCCTTTTCATATGCTTGCTAACCAAAAGAGTCTGATGAAACGGGAAGGGGTAATTCAAGTCTTAGGACCTATCCATAAAGGGATTGTATAGAATGGAGTGTCATATTTTCAATCCATTCGAGAAAGTTCTATGATTGCACCCAAGCTTAGGTGGATGGTCTCTGCTGGTAATGTGCAGGATAGAGAGCCATTTCATTATAGAAATTTTAAAACAAATGCAACCCGTTTTATCACCTATAGCAACATCATTTTGAGAGAAGGGCCTTATTAGTTAGGCCGTCGATTTTTTAGTCCTATTATTTGGTTCCTCCCGAAGGTTACCGAGCCACTTATGAATTGCTTGAAGAAGAGGAAAGCACTGCTTTTGCACTACTAGCTCAACATCATGGTTTTATACCAATTTTTGATGTTCCTTCTCCAGCCTACTCTTTAACTCCACTCCATAAGAATTACTTATTTTCATGAGGACATGAAATAGAGTAAGTAGGGGAGTATGTTGTGTAGTGAAATGGGTATGTATTTGCTAGTAAGTTCGTCATTGTTATCCTTAATTCTTATCATTTTTCATATCTTAATGAGCTTATCTATCAAGGAACTATGATAATAAATGAGGAATTATTGTAGTTACGAATTAACTAATGTTTACCCTTCTTCATTTAGGAAATTGTGTAGAAAATGAAATTAACTCAAACAGATTACAGAAAGACACACATATCTTCCAGACATAAAGTAATGGTGGAAAAGAGGCTTCAGCCTCATGGTATTCTCATCATTCTCACTTATTAAAATAATTTAGTGTTACAATTTAAATGGATGAGATACAATGTTTTAAGATAGTGCATGCTATCTTAGACACCTTTGGCTGAGATAATTTCTCACCAAACACCCACCAATATAGGAGTTAGCTAAACTACCTCCTATGTTAGAGGAACAACCCAAGAGTTAGGAACAAATTCCTAACTTGTAATATTTAATTAATTTATTTATTATTTTGGATTTATTATTGTTTTGTAAGAGAGGCTAACATTCCCCCCTTCAATGACAAATCCAAAATAAGAACGAGGAACCATCTTCCAAGTTCTCATGTTGATCCTCAAAAATATTTCCTGAAAAACCTACCAAAGCTGGATGCTGAAAAGATGCAATCTGAAGAGACCATGAGTCAGCTGCATGTCTGATTCATTTATGAATTTTGCTTGAAAAATCCATCACGTCGCAAGTTGCAAAAGTAGCCATCTATCCTTTGCATGAAATCACCATTCTTTTTCCACTGATAAAATTTGTTCAAATCCCACTAGCTGATGATGTCAAAAACAACTCACTATTACTTTTGTTGTGCTGAAAAGTTACTCACTACTTCTTTGTTGTCGCCTACCCACTAGCGGCTTTGTTGATGCCCACTGGCTTATTTTGCTGGTTTTGTTGAGACTTTCAGTTTGACAACCATTGTTAATCTCATTGACATTTTCCCCCCTTTGTCAGCTGAAAGGAGAGACACTTCTATTGGAAAGTATTCCTAAAATCCCCCCCCCTTCAGGTGTAGGATTTTTACACTGGTGTACTCCCTTGTTCAACTGCATGAGAGTATCGTCATACTTTTGGCTGCACTATGTGTGATTGTATTCGATTGTAGAACTGAGACAATCTTTTGACTGTGGATGACCATTTCCAAGGGTCGATCCAGTCATAATGTATCTTCAATCTGGCTGATTATTGTTGGTTGCGACATTTTTCTGATGAATGATTTGGTTTGCCACAATGGTGACAAGGATGGAGATCAAAACACTGATCTTCCATATGACCGGTTCTTTGAAAATGAGAACATCTCGGTTGGATTTCAACTTCAGGTTGCGTGTATTTCTGTTTTTCTGCAACTTTGGGTTGTGTGCATTGCTGGTTGTCTGCAACTTTCTCAGAACTTGCTGAGGTGAGTTGTGCAAGAAATCCTGCACTGACGAACTTAATTGGCTTGGAATAATCTGGGATATGTAGGTTGGTGTCATTGTTGACATATCTTAAGCCTCTTTGATTCTTGTTATTTTGAATTTCTTCCCATGGCTTGATGAAGGGCTTGCAAGAAATTGGAACTGGAACAACTATGACACTTGAAGTTGTTTGGATGAATGACTTATCATCTAGATGGTTCAAAGACTTGGAAGTATCACTCTTTTCATGTAATTCATTCCTTTGAAGTTGCGACTCGAGTTGAAGAAACTCAATAGTTTCATGTGTTTGTTGTAGATGCTGTGAAAGATCTGCAAGAGTTTCTTTGCTAGTGTGCACCATATCTTCATCTCTGGAGATGATCAAAATGTGAAGAATGTTTAACAATTGAATATGTTGCACCATTTGAACTTTCTCAATTGAAATCAGGCTCTCTTGTCGAAGATTTCGTGCTTTGAACTGTTTCACTTGATTTCGGTACTTGAATGACAGGCTCGCTTGATGACGATCCCGTTTTCTTGAACTCTCACTTGACTTACTTGATGATTTCATGCTTACTTGAATTAATATCCATGCTCGCTTGATGTCGATATCAACTTGTTTGATTGGTGTTAGAGTTTAACTTGTTTGGTTGCTTTGATGGTTGTTGCAATGAACTTCACTCTGGCTCGCTTGAAGGTTTGAACTTTGTATTGTCTTGACGCAAATTGCTTGAATGAATACTCACGCTTGCTTGCAGGATATGTGAATTTTTTGTTTGCTTTAGAGTTAAAAATTTTTCTTTAAATAAATGGTGTCGAACATTGTTGAAAATGCACCCAAGAAAGCTTAAAATGATTTTAATGATTCACTTTAAAACAATGCAATCACTTGTCCTCTTAAAAATTCATTAGCAATGAATTTTTAATGATTCACTTAATGAATTTGATTACATGTTCTTAAATGTATTTGCAGGAACGTTGATGAAGACTTTGCTTTGAAACACATTAACTTGCCTAAGTGAATTTTCTTGTTGAGGTAGAATGCTGATGTTGAAAACTTTGATTATTTGTTGTAGGTGCGCAAATACATGTGTTGAGTTTAATTATCCTTCCTTGCAGCTTGTTCGTTAAATGTGTTGTGCTTTCTTGTATTGAACTTTTCTGTATGTGTTAAATGAGATCATTTATGTGTCAAAACTAGACACAAATCAAAAGAAACAACATGAAGCCATAAAAACACTCGCTATCACAAACACACACATGGTGTACCTAAGATCCCCTTATTCAATTTCAGGCGGATCTAGGACACTTGAACACCACAAATAATATGTCTTTATTGAGTATTAAGATCATCAACCTTTCATCTTTTTACAACATTGCCACTGAAGCTTTCTCAAACAATGAAAATCTGACGCTCGCAAATTTTGGAAGAAAATGCGTTCAAAAACTGTATGCACTAATCACTCACACCTTATCTCTCCAAATACTCCTTATGTCTTCAAAAACATTTTTTGTTTACAATTTTCAAATTTACACTTCACAAAATTACTTCAAAACCTTCCACATTTACTTTATCACTTCACACTTTAAAAAAAATAATCACACTCCTTATCTCTCCCAAAAAAAATTGCACTTATATTACAAAAAATGCAAACTTATCTTTCACCTCAACTTTTACAAATATTTTATTTGATGGCCATTCAATCCCCTTCAAATCAGCTGGCAGATATTGAACATTTTGGATGATAATGTTGAGTCATTTTTGTCACAAGATGATGGAGATATAAGGGATGGTCGTTTTGGAACAATAAAGCATAGTCCTACTGAGCACAACATGGATGTGTCAAATGGTTTTTTCTTTCAATGAATTTTCCTGCATTCGTGCAAATACTACTAAGGTAGTTTGCTGCCATTTTTCTTTAGATGGAAAGTTGCTAGCAAGTGATGGCCATGATAAAAGGTTGTTCTCTAGAATATGTACACTTTAAAAATGAAAAACACTCATCCCTTAATATATCACCTTATGTAAGGCTATGGTTCTGCCCATGTAAACATAAAAGCATTAAACCCCAAATATTGAAAAGGAAAAGGTAATCTTCAAACCTCTTTTATAAAGACCTTTTCATTCGCACGCTAATAGAGACAGCTTTCTCATCGCAATTCTAGCTGGTTCAACTTGATTCTTCCATTTCCTCATTTCAGTTTGGTCTGCATCCCTCTATCAGCGCTCCAATCTCTGCATAAGCTCTAGCTCTGTTCTGCAGAATCGATGTGTGAACAATACTGGCAATGTGTTTAACGCCTCTTGAATTCAATCTTTCTGAAAACTCAGTCTTTCAGCAAGATATCTGCAACAATGCAATTTACCACGATGCAATGGAAGTCGGAGGAAGATCTATCAACGTTGATCTACTCACCCTTATTCACGTAACAATCTGCAACTGCACCAATTTGATCATTCAATATGCTCGTGTCAACTTATAGACTTGCTCCTCGTCATGCAGATGGGATTCACAACGTCAGGGCAGCCACCTAAGATTTATGATTGCCACAACCACTTTAATATGTTGTATCTCTTTGCATAGAGTGAGTCTCGAACTTGAAGCGAAATCAACCAAAAGCAACCAATCCGTACGCAGATAGGCTCACAGCTCTAACAGATCGAGGATTAAACCTCCACTATTTACTTTGCGCGTAAGAAAGGAAAACACGTTGATCTACACAAAGAAGATTAGTTAAAAAAAACACTGCACACCATTCTCACATGACATGCAGAGAAACCAATACAACTCATTTCTTTTGCATTTCTCTCAAAATATGAGCTCAATTAGTACAACTGTTAATTGCAGTTGATTTCAGAAATATGCGTATGTCATGGATGAAGAAATACACTGCACATGCCCCCCAACAAGCCAATTTGATCCTCAACAAGAATATTTGAACCACATCAAGATAATTCAAGATCTCCACTTACTTTCTCCTCCGATTATTATTACATTTTAAAAATGCTAAAGGTCTCAACGCAGGTCTCCATAGGCGGCTTCACTTAATGCCAATCTTAGAGCAAGCAATATGCTACACTTAGAAGGTATCCAATTCACATCCCCAACACAATATTCACACACTCTACAACACAATCCTCACAGAATCCATAGTGCAAATACGAATTCACTCAAACACGGATTGATTCAACAAACATTCATCCAGATTGGATGACTTCACACAACACATAATTCAGTATTTAAAAACTTCACATATGCCAAACATCACCATATGCTCCCCTTGTGAATTGAAAACAAATATCACACATAACAACTCACAGATACGGCGAACAGATACTCCCGCTGGAATATTACTCAAAACACCAGAAACCACAATCCTGGACTTCAAATGAATCAACAAAAAACTCTGACCAGCTCCAAATCAACAAAAAAATTATTTTTTTCTCATCCGCTTCTCCTTCGATCTCACTGTCCTATGTTCCAGGCTTAAATGGCGGTTTCCACAGTGCATGAGTCTGCACAGCGCACCAGTCAAGCCCAAATTCATAATGCTCTGATACCACATGTAGAAAATGAAATTAACTCAAACACATTACAGAAAACACACATATCTTCCAGACACAAAGTAATGGCAGAAAAGGGGCTTCAGCCTCATATTATTCTCATCATTCTCACTTATTAAAAGAATTTAGTGTTACAATTTAATTAGATGAGATACAATGTCTTAAGATAGTGCGTGCTATCTTAGACACCTTTGGTTGAGATAATTTCTCACCAAACACCCACCAATATAGGAGTTAGCTAAACTAACTCCTATGTTAGAGGAACAACCCAAGACTTAGGAACAAATTCCTAACTTGTAATATTTAATTAATTTATTTATTATTTTGAATTTATTATTGTTTTGTGAGAGAGGCTAACAAATTGGACAAGGAACGATTGTTGTTCCCTGCAGTCAGTACAACCAAATCCGATAAGCTAAGAAGAGAAGGAGTCAGTTGCGGACATGACTAAGGAGAATCAAATGGATCAGCGTAGATGTCTTAAAATTTGAAATTTGTTGAGGATCTCATTTACCATTTAATTTCTCCCCTTTCTGGTTATAAAAGGAGACGTTTGTAAAAAAAAGGAGAATGGTGGTTACTTTTTGAATTGTAAACTTAATCACAAACTACATTGTTGAAAAACACGATTACATTGTAATGCTACTCTAGTTTAATGATTAATTGAAGTTATTGTTTCCATTCACTTCATCTGAAGTAGCTTAAGAAGTACCTGCTGGTGGTTAAGGGCCCAACCCCTGGTAACGTTAACTGCTCGTATGTCTTATATTTCCTATTCTTGAAAAGTGTGATCGATTTGATAAATGCGTGTTACCATGAGTTCATTTCATTAGTTGTTTATCATCTTAATGTATTTATGTATTACGTGTTCTGTTTATGATTTATTTCATTATCGTGTGATCTGAATCTTATTTGTTACAGCGTGGATTATTTGAGATAGCATATTTCATTACTTAGATCATCCGTAAGAGTATAATTATCACTATTGGATTCTCGGAAGTGATATTGGTTTTGTCTTAATTGCTTTATAGAAATTTAATATAATCTAGAATTAGATCAGCTAAGTAGGAGTGAGTTATTGCTACTGTGCTCCCAACTGATGATGTCATTCTTGGATTGGTGTGAGATTTGGATTTAATAACAGATTGCATTGTGCATTTCCTTTAATGATTGTAATTGAAACTTAGTAGATGCTTATATTTATTTCCTGTGATTTAGTTCTGTACTCCAATTTAGGAAATATTACGCTTTGCATTGATAGCAGCCACATACTGTGTACACTCTTGAAACAAAAGGACTTGCCCAGATTGATGATTAATGTGAGATAATTAGGAGTTTTAGAAGCACTTTCTATTACTCAACAGGGACGAAGTTCTATCCTTCATGGATTGTTTCTTCGAGTAAAACTAGATTGTTATCCATCGTGCTGATCAACTTAAGATTATGGTTATTAGTCTGTGTGGAACCTTTGCCTATCAGGTCATGACGTTCGGCCTCAAAAATGCCGGAGCTACTTTTCAATGGGCCATGACTTACGTTTTCCATGACCTGTTTCATATTATCCTTACTTATTTAGACGACCTTACTGCACGTTCTAAACATCGAGTGCAACACCTCCACGATCTACGTACCATCTTTCTCCGATGTCACAAGTATAATATCTACCTCAACCCACTGAAGTGTGTCTTTTGTGTTCCTGTCAGTCGTCTTTTAGGCTTCATCGTGTCTAAATATAGTATAACACTTGACCCATAGAAATTTCAAGCCATCCTTGAGCTTCTTATTCCTCGTACCTTACGCCAGTTACAAAGCCTCCAAGGAAAAGCTAATTTCCTTCGTCGGGGTTGTACCTAACTATGCCACCACTGTGCATGGGTTTCTTAGACTCCTCTGATCTAACATTCCATTTGTGTGGGATGACTATGCTCAAGAGTCTTTTGATGCCCTCAAACATGCTCTGACATCCGCTCCCTTGATCCATCCCCCGACTTTGATAGGGATTTAATCCTGTACATCTTCGCTTCCACCTATTCAGTCACTCAAGTCTTATTCAGGAAGATGCCAACATAATTGAACATGTTATCTATTATGTCAGTAACAACCTTGTTGACCCTCCTGTATCCTACTCATATGAAGAGAAATTAGCACTCGTTGTCATGTTCTCGGTCCAAAAACTTTGTCATTACATCCTTATTCGTTCAACCAATGTTGTAACTAATTCCAACACTATGGTCTTCCTCTTGAGTTGCTGAATCATCAATGGGAAGTACGCTCTTTGGATCGTTATCCTCTAGGAATTCGATCTTGAATTTGTCACACCCAAAAGTAAGAAAGGTTCAGCCCTCGCTAAACTCATTTCTGAATTACCTACTGGTACGCAGGATCCTACAATTAATGATGATTTTCCCAATGAACATTTGTTTTCCATTACCACTGATGATCCTTGGTATGGTGACATCCTTACTTATTTTTGAACCCAAAATTTTTCCCTCCATCTTAACCATGATGCTCGACGACGTATCTGATACCAGGCCCCCCGCTACCTTCTTATCGGTGATGAACTTTATCATCGTAGTGTAGATTTTTTCCTTCGTCGTTGCCTCACGCGCGTTGAAGTGGAGCAATTCCTGAACGCCTGTCATAGTGGCGCTTGTGGTGGCCACCTTTCCGGTCTTTCCACTACCAAGAAAATCATGCGCGATGGGTATTTTTGGCCTTCTCTCTTCGATGATTGCATTGAAGAGTAAAACATTGTTCCAATTGCCAACATTTCGTCCCTAAGGTGCAAGTTCCTCCGGCTCCCCTCCATCCTATCATCTCAGCTGGTCCCTTTTGTAAGTGGGCCATAGACTTTATGGAGTGTCGACCTTCATTTGTTGGTAACCACAAGTATATAATTGTGGTGGTTGACTATTTCACAAAATGGGTTGAGGCCATGCCAACGTTTAACAACACGGCAACTACCATAGCCTTTTTTTTCTTTAACCATGTTATCTCTCAATTTGGAGTTCCGAAACAATTGGTCTTCGACCATAGCTGACATTTTGAAGATGAGATCTAGCATGAGATATCCTCACTATTGGGTTTTGAGCACCAATATTCATCCTCCTATTACCCCCAAGGTAATGGCCAAGTTGAAGCAGTCGATAAAATCCTTAAAAGCATGCTTCAATGGATAGTGGATAGGCACAAAACCAACTGGCACCTTATGCTCTTCCCTACTTTGTGGGCCTATAGAACTTCTATTAAAACCGCCATCTGGTTTACTCCTTTCCACCTTGTTTTCAGAGAGGAGGTAGTTTTACCAATCGAGTGTGAAATCCCTTCCCTTCATCTAGCCTTCAAACTTTTCCATGACACCCAACCTCTAGAACAAAGACTCATCATGCTTGAGCGCACTTATGAAGACCATCGTGCTGCATTGAAAACCATCAAAATGGCTAACAAATGCACCAAAGCTCAGTATGACCAAAAATTCCACCCTCTTACTTTTCACAAAGGTAATCTTGTTCTCCTGTATGACCAGGCCAATGATGTCCTCAGTCATGGGAAGTTTGAGTCATTATGGCTAGGCCCTTACATCATTAGTAAGGATTTAGGTAAGGGGGCATAACTCTTAAAGGATTTCGAAGGGCATCCTCTTCCTACGCTTGCAATTAAGATTCATACTAACAATTGGCGACTCTACAAGGGTTTACTATTACGACCTCTATCATTTTTCAGATCCCTGCATATCCAGCTACCTCAAACCCTATGATTTCTCTTCAGCTTATCTTTTTTCTTTTCTTGAAGTTGTTTTTAACCTATAAAACCCTAAAACATTGAAAATTCTAACATTCGTGTGTTTTCGGACCTATTGCGCAGGTGACAGGCATCACAGGCAGCTAAGAAGACAAATTTTTTTGAAACCTATGCCCGAAAGTGTTGGAAGTGCAGGTTGCATTTTTTTGGCCAAAACTTGCTACCTCTGCAGAAAACAAGTCAGAAACTATGAGTTAGACTTTTTGCGGGATTTTTTTCTGAGATTTTTCTTGGTTTGTCTGGGCCTATGTTCAGAGTTGTCTGACCTCCATCTCCACTCGTTTTGGACTTGTAATTGTTCTATTTTTGTCATCAAAGTGGAAACCTATCCCCCTAGGGCTTCAGTACCCTCCACTTTTCATGGAAGAGTTTTAGTTGTTGCAGGTTGTCTAAAATTTCAGAGTGTTTAGCCATTTGTTTTTCAGATCTGATCCCTTACCTTCAAATCCACTTCAAATTGGTTATTTATCCATCCAAAACACCTCATTTTAGTTTTTTTTGGGTTTTCCTGTAGGGTCCCCTTCATTTCCCTCCAGGATATAGCCTTTTGCCACCTTATTTATAGCAAATTTTTCTCTGATTTTTTGTTGTTTTTATGCACCTGTTTCCAGCAAATCTGACCTTTATATCTCTATCCCACCCGACCTTAGATCTATTGGCTATTTTGGTGTGTTTTGACTAGATTTTTGGCCCACCTACAGAGTACTTGTTGAGAGGCCTACCTCCTTGGGTTTAGATTAATGCATAATTATCTATTTATTTTCTGTTATTTCAGTTTCATATACTGTTATCTGCAGTTTTATTTACAGTTATACATCACACTTTTTCTTTTTCTCTACAAACTTCTAGGTTTGAAAATTAAAATCTACACACTTAACACACAGACCCTAAGTGAAGAAGAGCTTGGTTAACACCGCCAAGAAAAGACTTTAAAAATTGAAATCAATTGATCCTGCATCTCTCTGCCCTTGTTTCGACATTTTAATCAATTGATCCTACAAATCATGTTTGATATTTCCACATGTGGTGTTCATCTAACTCCATTACCGATGACTCTGTCCATGTTTAGTTGTTCCAACATATGCTTACTAGCGAAGCTTCTAAGTGGTGTGTTGATCAGGCCTCATCCTCTCATACCACCTTTGTAACTCTTGCCTGTGATTTTCAGTCTTATCTCCAGCTTCCCCTTCGTTATGACACTGGTACCAAACTTTTGAATTCTTTCCGTCAATCGTCTGCCACCCTCCATTTTGATCATGTCCAGGAATTCCAAAGAAGAAAGATCCTATGTTGATCCCCTACCTTTGAATACCATTTCTACATGGACTGGTTCCTTAGATCCATTTTTCTTGCTATAGGAAAAGATGTCGCATTGCATTTCCCTCAAACCAAAGAAGCCGCTCTCCACATTAGGGGAATTTTGAGGTCTAAAATAGGCCTCCTAAGAAAAATGTACAACCAAAATAAACTTTATCAGAACCATTAGAATTCAAGATGATGATGTCAACCATGGGGGGTGATTCACCATTTTTTAAGTAAAAGGGTAAAATATTAAAAAATAATAAAGTAATAAAACTACTTTTTCAACTCGTATTTTCAACTTATCTCCCAAATTTTTTACTCAAATTTCGAGCAAGAATACTCATTGGATGAAAAATTTAATTCCTCATCCAAGGAGTACCCATGTTGCATACTTTCGACGGAATCTGCTATGTGAAAAAATATAAATACATGAAAAAATGTGATTGCAATCACGTTTTTCATGCATTTCTGATTT
This sequence comes from Pinus albicaulis, assembly GCA_034641835.2. Classification (NCBI taxonomy): domain Eukaryota; kingdom Viridiplantae; phylum Streptophyta; class Pinopsida; order Pinales; family Pinaceae; genus Pinus; species Pinus albicaulis. The sequence goes on along the minus strand of CM076570.1, from coordinate 1,526,653,423 downwards.
TTCATGTAGCAGCATCCATACAAAGCATGCAACATGGGTACTCCTTGGATGAGGAATTAAATTTTGCATCCAACGAGTACTCCCGCTAAAAATTTGAGTAAAAAATTTGGAAGATAAGTTGAAAATACAAGTTGAAAAAGTAGTTTTCTCCTTTTTCCCTCTAAAATTTGATGATGTCATCAAATATTATTTTATTATTTCCACTATTATTTTATAATTTCCTTAGGAGGCCCATTTTGGACCTCAAAATTCCCCTAATGAATTGCATTAAAATATGACCTGATCTACGCTCAGTCTGGTTATGTTTATACCATTCTACCTGATCTCCCAAGACCCGGTGGTGACAATGCATCGGGGAAATCTCATGCCACCAAAAATATCATTGCAGCTCTTTCTCATCCATACGCTCAGCTTCCAATGGGATATGGTTTCCCTCAGGGAGGGGCAAACACCTCCAGCACTTTTCCCCCTCCCGGTAGCATGCATCTAGGATACGACATGCCTCCTCCTTTTGCCCAACTTGTTTACCACAATGTTACTCACCATCCTTATTATCCGTATCCACAGCCTGGTGCTCTATCTCCTCAAGTATTAGCACCTCCGCCTCCCTTGCCTTCTCAACCCCCGCACAGTAGCCACCGCACCCTCATGGTCAGGTGTATGCACAACAGGGCGCGACTAATCCTCCTCCTTCCAAAAAGAAGAGGAAAAGCACTCAAAATCAATCTGCCCCCTGTAATCCTGGACCTAATCCTCAAAATAATGCACCTAAAACTGCTAACCAGCAATAGGGCACTCAACCCTAGTAGGACAAGCATGTTTGCACAAATAAGCCTTGTTCTTGTTGTGGTGTTTATGGTCATTACATGCACGATTTTCCTCTTTTGCCACAAATGCGGTAGATGTGGGATACTCAAGTAGCATAGCGAGGACAACAAGCCTCCCCTTTCGTCCCTCCCAATGCTGCACCTATTTAGCCGACTGTGTTTACTAATCCTTTCCCTCAACAAGGATTTGTGGCTACCCAACCCCCTGAAGGTTAGGTGGCCACTCAACCTCCTCCATCTGGTACATCCGATTACTAGATTCTCATGATGAACCCTGACTAACCCATTACAGTTAACCTCAACCTTCAGACTCGGTCCCGTGAGTACAAAAAGCCTCCCGTTATGTCTACCCGCGAGACCCCTTCTTCAGGTTCTACAAAGCCTCTTTCGACAACCAATGGTCCTTTGCATATCCCTCAGCCTAAGGTAGAGGTTCATACCAAGATCCCTAAAGGACCATTACACCGAAATTCTACTTCTGGAAAAGATGTCCATTCGTATAATATAGTAGATGGTTTGGCTCAATCTCCTGCTTCCATCTCAACGCTAGAACTACTGAAGTCGTGCCCTTCACAATGAAAAGATCTACTATCTGCCATGGGAACTGTAGATCCTTCAGATGATCAAATGATCACCTTCGATGTTGACCAATCAGAACATCCTCCTGTTCCTGCTTCCATCTCCTTCCAAATCCCCATCAAGATCTGGAACACCAAAGTTTCACGTTGTATCATCGATGAGGGGGCACTCACCTGTGTGATGTCCAATTCGGTTTGGAAGAAACTCGGATCACCTGAGTTGGACCCTTCCGCTATCACTCTCTAAGCGTGGGTTGCCCACTCCTCCAAGCCCATTTTCATGTTCCGCAACTCTCTTGTTACTCTTGTGAGAAATACTATTTGCGTTAGCATAGAAGTCATTGACGCCCCCTTAGATTACAAAATTCTATTGGGTCGCAGCTAAACCTATGCGATGTCTGCTTTACAATCTGTGTTTCACCACAAGATGTCATTCCACATAATGGAAAGATAGTCATCATTGACCAGTTGACATATTACGAACCGAAGTCTCAGACCTCCCCTGACTCCACCATATCTTCGGTGGCCAATAAGAAATCTGTCGATCCCTTGACCAGTGTCTCACCCAGACTCTACAAAGAGTCCTCTTTGCTTGGTACATTCTATCGTCTTCTTCCTCCTATCTCTGATCCCAACTCATCGAATGTTTGCATGATGCAATCGTCTCGGGCTTCCCTCAAGCGGCCCGCTTCGGCTAGTCAGTAGCCTCGCCCTCCGCAGCCTACTCCTAGCCCTTCAATTCAGCCTTCTGGACCCCCTCATACTGGCCCTTCACCTACAGCTAGTATCCATGAGCCTCTCTACCCTCCTGGAATGGTTCCTCCAAGCCTTAACCATATCGGAGCCGTCTCGCCTGGCCATTACCCCTCCGGTCAAATACTGTTCCTAGCTCCCCCTCCTGGAGTGTTCTCGGTACCTGTCATGGCTACCCTATCTCTTCCTAACCTAATCTTGGGGATTCCTGTCTAGTACCTTAATCGCCCAGCCGCTACCCCGCCTGCTCAACCCAAACCTTATCCTGCTTTGACCCTGGTTCAACCAGTCCCCATGACTCCTCCCGCTGCTACAGTGCCTCAACAACTTCAATAGGAACCTTCTCTTGATGCGACAGCTTCCGGTAAAAAGGGAAAATCTCGAAAGAGGGCATCAAAAGATAAGGCAGCCCCGACTGACCTTGCTCTTCCTCCACCTCCAAAGCCTTGTGCTTTGTTTGATGTCGTTGGTCATGCCACCCAAACATGTCCTCAGTTGCCCCGTATCAAGCCCATGGTTAATGTTTCTTTCCCTGAATCTATGGTCCCTGAAGCCTCTGTTTCTTCTTCGTCTGCAGCCAAGAACCCTAAAACTATTCACACCAACCAACCTTGTGCTTTGTGTGATCTCCATGGGCATTATTCCCACCATTGTCCCTACCTTATGCATTACCGCGCCTCTTTGGAGGTAGTTCGGGAGTACGAAATTGAACAGAACCAGTCTGCCTCTCCCGTCCTTGTGCAGTATGCTTCGGGCCAGCTTGAGGATTTACTCACTCCCATTAACATTCCCTCTCTTGATGTCGTGATGAAAGAACCTGTGACCACCATCCTAGACCTATCATCATCAATGAGACCCTTAATGGAAGCTCCCTCTGAGACTTCCCCTTCTGTTTCGCTCAACCTCCTTTAAGCGATCACCCTGGGCTCAACATCAGTGGATCCCTTATCAGCCTTTTCTTCCTTCATCCCCCATGACAATGTGCATGTGAACCTTTCTTCTCATGATGATGAGTCAGGTAGCTTCGCCGCGTCATATGGTCTCCCTTCCTCAAGTCACTCCATCTTCTATTATGATGCTGACATCATGGAACACTTGTCTACCCATGACTTCATCATTCTCGCCCATAAGCGGGATGGAACCATCCGTGCCTATGGTGACTTTCACAGACTGACCAAAAGCTACACCTCTAGTAGCTCCCACACACCACCTAACCATCAGCATGTGAGTAGTAGACATCTTACCCAGATCACTCCCTCTCGCCGTGTTTGTTCAATTTCTACTTTGCACTCAGGTTGCGAGCATTGTTCATCATCCTCCCATTTATTATCTTATGGCACCTTTCAAATGGACCTCCCGTCCACACCTTATATCGGTTATGTCGATGGTACAAGTCACTACTCCCAGAATCTAGCCTCGACAGGTTGGGCTATTTTTACCCCCTTACATTCGCTTGTTCTCTCGAACGGTGTAGGCATTTGTACTGCCACCAATAATGAGGCCGAATATGATGCAATGCAAGGTTTATTAGCCGATGCCCTTTCCCATCGCATCCTCCACCTTCATGTTCATTTTTATTCTCTGTTTCTTGTCATGCAACTGAATGGTGTATATCGTGTGCATAATCCTATCCTTTTTAGAAGATATTTAACAGTGAAGCTTTTGATTCATGAATTTGAAATCATTACATTCAGTCATGTACCTAGAGCACAAAATCACTATGTAGATAGCATTGCAAACACTATTCTAGACTGGCATTTAGCACATGCATTTAACACGATACAATAACATAAAACCATCAAAATGATGCATATCCATAATATGTGTTGTATAACATGTTTTAGAGTCCATCCACTCTGATACATATGGCATGCCCATAGCATGTTACAAAATCTCAAAACTAAGGGCACCACCTGCCCCTACACACTAATCACTATCTAGAGGATCCTGAGCCAATGGCTCTATTCCTGTGACTCGTAGATCACGCATCCCCTGTCCAGCCATCGCCATGCGCCGCATGACCCCTTGCCACTCTGAGGGTATACCAATACATGGCTCTATGTACTGGTCATCCAAGTCTTGCCAGCCGCGCTTTGAAACAATGGTCAGAAGCCTCTCACATCTACAATGGATGTGCTCCAAGAGGGCTACTGCATCCTCATTTTGTGGTGCTCTCAATCCACTAGGTCTGAGAGTTCCTGATACTGCAGGCCGTCCCATACACCCGGTCATTTTTACCTGTGCTATCTCTTCATACCACAAGTGGAAGAATCAGTACCATATACAATATTCTAAAACTTTACAATGCACATAAAAGATTAGAATTTTTTCACTTACCATCGGGTCCCCATACTCGACTAGGCAGCAGTGGAAAATCCAGGTCCCCACGATAACTCATCCCCCTATAGGGATAGTCATCTATGTACAAAGGCATCTAATCTCAATGAGAAAAATACTCAGGTCGAAACACCTTTCCGACCGACCCACCTCCTCCTCTACCCAGTATTCACCCACACCGACGCATCCTGGGCTCCCTCGGGCCCCCATCCTGGAGCTGTATACAAGGTCGACATGTGAAGATCTTCTCAAAGAAGTGCGAGCATAACACTTCACCATATGCACAATAATGGTTCACTTGCCGCTTGCATAGCGACAACTATCGTTTCAACGATGATAGTATCATCTGGGCCCACCCATAGTAGGTCCCACTCAACACACTCTCCACAAGCATCATCTGACTTCCAGTGATGTGGTGGAGTTCTTGGTTTCCCAGGATCCGCAGCACCACTACAGCCACAACATGGGTCTCTAACCTCTCTAGATCCTTGATGGGTATCTGTATCCCTTTGACATGGGGACCTAGTCGACAATGGCGCTCTACAAACTCCATGATGTTCTGCCCACGTGGTAACAATGGATGAGTATTCCCTGCCATCCCAAGAGGTGGGAGACTATTAGGAAATATATATCCTGGACTGTCAACTCGATTCGGTGCCCCTGCAATATAAAGACCTCATGGTATGAATCCCAATAACTGAAAATTCAGGTCAACAAGGGCTCTCCACCTCTTATCAGAGGGTTCTCCACAAACTTTAGAACCCCAAACCTAACCAATGCACTTGGGACACCATGATCCTCTCAGATCTCCTATCGTAATGTGTCCAGGTCTCTCTCCCTGTCCAGTTGATCCATACTTCTCCCATATCTACACAAAACCATCGTATTTTTCAGTGTACAAATAGGAAATACTGTATCCAAACATCAAACCCATCTGTCAACAGAAAAACCCCTCTCTATTAGGTTGCACTTTTCAGGCCCAATCCTGGGACAGGGCACAGTTTTCTACCCAAAACCTGCGGACCAGTGGTCTGTTCCTGAGCTCTGGGAACCTAAACTGAACTTTCAATCCAGTGAAATGAGAGAGTAGTGTTAGGCCTCTTACCTTCAATTGACAGATCTATATTCCAACAGTCAGTTTGTTTGCTACGATCACCACAAGATTTACGCAATTCTCTCCTCTCTACATTCACCACAGCTCCACTTGCAAATGAGTGAATTTGGAGAGAAAATGCCTTATTGAAAGAGAAACCCCTAATTTTTCTTTCGCCCGCTGCGGACAAACCGTAGCCTAGTTTGAAAAACCATCTATAGGATTGGAAAGCTCTCACCGAGCCCTCAAATGGGTATTTATTAGTTTTTCACGATTTGATACTTCACCACGACACATTTTGTCCAAGAAGGGTCACTTCACCACTCCTCAAAATAGAATTTCTTCACTTTCAAGACTTATACTTAGGGCACCACTTTGCCTCCATACTCATCCTTGCTTCTGTCAATCTTCGTCGTGAGTAACCATTATGTACTCATGTTTTTATGGTCCCCATTGGACCTATTCTGTGTGGCAGCATCATCGAGTCGCCCTTGTTTAGAGCATCCGAGTTGAGTCATCACCGCATCCATGAAGTCTATACCGAGTCCCTTTGTATCTCGCTATAGTCCTCCATCCTTCATTGCTTGGTCCCTCTCTCTTGTCGCACATTATGGCCTTCAATCCTACTATCCCCTATCCCTTTCGATATTGTGTCAGCTGCTGCCAGGTCATCCATGCCCTTTATGCTCTAACAAGGGAAGTCGTCCGTCTACTACTCAGTACCCCCCATTTCATCATCATCCCTGGTGTTAGTTTGTCATTCTCTCTACTATTTTCTCTCGTGCCTTCATTTAGGATCCCTTATTGCCTCACCTATGGCGGAACTCCTTCTATCAGCATCCAATCATTCATTCCAGAATACAGGTCTAGAGGGCGGTGTACCTTGGTTCCAGCTTCCACTCTTGCTCGGTGCCTCAGATCAGGCAAAGGGACTACTTATCGCACTTTGACTTGATTTTTTCTCAGCTCCAGCTCCTTACAACATGATCGAGATCCATATACTTGATGGTTTAGTGATGCAACATATTGTACCAGTGATGCCCGGGTGTGTGTGAGATGTTTCAGACCTCATGAGGGGGTGGCCCTTAAAGTAGCCCCCCACATGCCTAGATGACCTCTTAATTACAGCCTTCGATGCAACTCCATATATTTGATGATGTCGGCCTCAGCCGCTTGCAGCACCTTTTAGTTTCCACGTATCAGTCAGATTTTCAGAGCCCTTTCCTGTTTACAGGGGCACTTTGGTTGTATTTATATCTATCTCATGTAATCAGATATTATTGTATAAGTCCTGGCTGTTATCCTAGGCATAATATGTATGTGGGATTCATTATCATGTTTTTATCTGGCTCATGTTTATGCTAGCATGTACTATATTGTTCAGTCCCTTGTTTACTGGACGCATTATTCTTTGTAATTTGTCTCGGCGGGCATAGGTATGCCTCCCCACCACCTATAGCACAGATACTCACTCATAAAGAGACCTCTCGCACCTCTAAGTCTCAACTCCTTAGGTTCTAGTCCTCTAGCACTTTGGTCTACCTTATATTTCTCTCTCTCTAATTTCCCCTTTGGTGTCTACTGATTGAGTTCTTACAATGTACTTCGGTCATATGATTAGCTCATAACGCTCGCACGCTGGTGGGAAATATGTTACACCATTTTTTGGTCATCTAACCTGTTACTATTAGATGGACCTAAGTACACCATGTAAGACAAATTTTAACCTAAGTAAAATTGCTTTCACTATGAAAAATAAATTAGTAAACCACATTTATTAAGTTTTTAATGGTCTAAACAGGAACCCTATGAGGAAATATTAAATAAATCAACATTTGTTTGATTTTCCTCAAGGAATAATTAGTTAAACAACAGTGTAATTAATATTCCTGGTCATATTTAACTCAAAACAGGAAAATTAATTAGATAAATCATTATTTATCTCATTATTTTCTTGGAATAATTATTTAAACCTTATTTAAATAATATTCATTGTTAAATTTGACTAAATCATTCATAAATAATTAAATAAATCATTATTTCTTTAATTATTACTCAACCACATCCTTAAAATAATAAATAAATCATTTATTTATTTATTATTTACAAATAAAGTAATTTGACCCAAGTCAAATTATATTTCCCTCCAACAAATATAATAATATATTCCATAAAGGTTGGATCTAGATTTGGTTAATAATATTTTAATTATACACCAATATCTAGACTAACTCAATATTTTGTTATAAATAGAAGGGTTTTTCCATTCACTCACTGCCTTTTGTTGCCTAAATATCACTTTGGATCTATACTTTTGGTTTGACTTTGATCCACCATCATTGTCGTATTTTTCTACCATTTTTCTTAAGAGCTGCCTTTGAGTTCCATTTTTGTCTAGGTTTTCTACACCATCAAGAGAGAGGGATTTTAGATCTAAAGTGTTGAGTACTTACAAGAACCCACCCATTGAGGGGGACTGGTAACATCTTTCTATGTTCCCTTCCCATGTGTCAAAAAATACAAAAATTCTTTAAAACAATGTTGTCTTGTCTATTGGATGCATGGAGCAACTCTTTCTTTTATTTACTACTTAATGTATTTTAATGCATAGATCTATATTTTTGCATCATTTATCTTGTTCAACTAATTGCAGATCTAAAGATATTGGTAGTCATCTTTGCTGTTACGGTTGTTTGTTATGCATGGATAAAGTGAGCCTTTTTCGTACGCTTGTGATTAAGGCTCATACTAACACAAAGAGTAACAACATCACGAGTAGCAACATCTAAGGAGTAACAACATCAATACTTAGGAAATTTTCAAGCTCTGCAACATTACTCCTCAGTAGTAACTCCTACAAAAAGACAACAAATAAATAGTAACAGTATTTATTATTATTATTATTATTATTATTATATATTCTTAAGAGCGAGGATGCAAAGGAAGAGTTCTCTGCGTTGATAACCTTCAGACTAGATTTCTCAGAGAAATTTTTAATGAAAGCATCCTTAGAGGCTGGGCGGTGGTATAGTCTCAGGCGATGTCCATTTTCTATAAAAGAAGCACATGTATCATCAATTGTGATTAGCCTGACTATTCCATCATCAAATACAGTTTTCACCTAGTAAGGTCCCATCCAGCGAGTGCAAAGCTTTCCCTTAAAATCCTTAAAATGAGAGTCAGAAAGTAATGCCCAATCTCCTCTATGAAACACCTTGTTTTTATAAACTTATCATGCCATTTCATCCTCTACTTCTGAATAGCAGTAGTCCTTTGGACAACCATTGAACGGATTTCAAATTCTATTGGAAACAATGGGGATTCCCCATAAACCAACTCGAATGGTTAAAACCTAGTTGTATTCTACCATGTTGTTCTATATGCCCAGAGAGCTTCAGGTAGTTTTCGAGCCCAATCTCAACGATGGTATGCCACAGTTTTTGTCAAGATATTTTCCAATATCTTATTTGTGCTTTCCACTTTTCCATTCGCTTTGGGGTTGTATGGAGATGTCACCATGTGCTTGACCCCATATTTTTGCATAAACCTTGCTATAATGTGTGATGTAAACTGTGCTCCTCCATCTGAAAAATCTCCCTCAGAGTACCGTAACGAGCAAAAATTTCTTCAAATAGAAAATCTGAAACCACATGTTCTGTTGCTTTCGTAATAGCTTTGGCTTCTACCCACTTGGTCACGTAATCGATGCAAACCAAAATGTGAACCTTTTGCTGGGAGGGTGGGTTGAAGGGCCCAAAGAAATCGATAGCCCATTTCTCAAGAGGTTCGAGGACTACATGTTGTTGCAAAGGCATTTCATCAAATTGACCGGGCTGCCCCATGCGCTAGCAACTATCACACCTTCGGACATAATTTCGCGCATCCTGAAAGATAGAAGGACAGTAATATCCCATTTGTAACACCTTATGGCATGTTCTTTTATCTGCAAAATTCCCCCCACAAGGGCCATCATGGGGAGCCTTCAGCACTTCATAAATATCATCCTCAGATACAAAGCGCCGAATCTTCTTATCGGCTCCTGTATGAAAGAGGTACCCTGCCATCTAGGAATATCGGGCACTGTGATGAATAATTTTTCATTGTTCCCTGTATGAAAAATGATGGGGCAGCTTTCCTATAGGAATATAGTTAGCAATATCTGTGTACCACGGAGGGTTAGTAGAAATTACAAAAATATGCTCATCGGGAAAACTATCTTCTATAGGTGTGCATTGATCATTATTATCCATTCTCGACAGAAAATCAACAACTACATTATCTTTTCCTATTTTGACTACTATTGTGATATCAAATTCTTGAAGCAATAGCAGCCATCTTGTAATGCGACTAGGAGTGATAGGTTTACTCATCAAATACATTATTTTTGCATGATAAGTATGTAAGAAAGTAGGATACCCAGTGATGTTTTGTCAGAACTTGTTGATAGCATATATGACAGCTACGAATTCTTTTTCAGTCATAGTGTAATTCAACTCAGCAGGAGTTAAATTCTTGCTGATGTAGTAAACTACATATAGTGTCTTGTCTACATGATGTCCTCAAACTACTCCTACTACTGTCTGAGAGGCATCATAATGAATGTGAAATGGTAATGCCCAATTAGGTCCTCGAAGGATCAGAGCTTCATAAACCAGTCCCTTGATTTTCACAAAAGCTGCTTCACAGTCCTCTATCGACAAAAAATTTTCATCTTTTGTTAGAAATTGAAAAAGTGGATGTACTATTTTAGCAAAATTTTGTATAGAACGTCTGTAATAACCAGCATTGCCAATAAAGCCACGTACCTGTGTGGGTGTCTTAGGTACGGGAAAGTGCATTATTACCACTACCTTTGTCGGATCAACTCGAATTCCAACAGCTGAGAGAAAATGTCCCAATAATATTCCTTCTTCCCTCATTATATGGCATTTGACTATACTCAGAGATACATGGGTCTGCTTAAATATTTCGAGTACTTTTTCCAGATTATCCAATCCTTCTTCAAATGAGTTCCCATATGGAGTAAAATCATCCATATAGATTTCAACACTGTCATCGAATAAATCAGAAAAAAATTCCCAGAATCTCCCTCTAGAAAGTTGTAGGTGCATTACACAAACCAAATGGGAGGACCCTGTATGAAAAGGTCCCCCATGGCCATGTGAAAGTTGTTTTATCTTGGTCTTTCAGAGCTATCTGGATCTAATTATACCCGCTAAACCTGTCTAGGAAGGAGAAGAAATTCTTCCCAGCCAGGGTGTCTAGGACTTGGTCAATGAATGGCAAAGGGAAATGATCTTTTCGAGTTGCTTTGTTTAACTCCCTATAGTCTATGCATATCCTCCATTTACCATTCGTTTTGGGAACGATAACCAGCGGAGACACCCATTGGCTATTCGAGATGGGGTAAATAAAACCTACATCCAGTAATTTTTGTAGTTTGTCCTTGACAATGTTCTTTAGAGCAGGATTCATTCTCCCTTGGGGTTGTCTCACAGGACAAAAATCTTCCTTAATATAAATACAATGAGTACATAAACTAGCAGGGATCCCCTTTATTTAAGTATAATCCCAGGTGAAAGCTTCCTGGTGTTCTTGAAGGACTTTTAATAGCTTCTTTGCATGGGATTCTGACAGATTCGGGTTGATATTGAGTGTCTTCCCTGGTTCAATTTCAATCTGAATACTATCATGGGATGAATTTATAGGAATATCTTCAATTTCATCTTCTATCTCGATAATCTCCTGCATCTCACAGCTCCTGGCAGACTCTAAAATTTGATGAGTTGAATCGAAAACAGAACAAGGATCATTAATAAAAGTGTTAATATTGTCATCCTCAATTTCTGTTTTAAATTGAAGGGCCTACCCAATGATAAGGATTGGTCTAACTTCTTCAATTTTAGGTTCAGACTCTTCTATTGGCAGAGGTTTTCTACTGACTAATAGTTTCTCTAATGGGCTAGGTTCTGCAGGAGGGTAGAGAGTGAGGTTCTTTGTAACCGTCCCATTTGATATGATCATATGTCCAGATTGACACCCAATATAAGCATTTGTGGTTGCAAGCCAAGGTCTTCCTAAGATTAATGGATGACCACCGACTGAGGATCGTCTATAATACAAGGGGGTCCATGGGATAGTTCCATGAGTCCACCGAAATAGTAACGTCTTCCAACTTCCCTACTGGTTTAATTGGAGACCTATCTGCCAATTCCAAGACAATAGGGGTTGGCTTAATTTTTCGAGACCTAATGCATTCATTGTCGGAGGTAATAATATTTATGGCAGCACCCAAATATACCAGTACATTTTGGATTTCAACCCCATTGATTTGTACCATTAGAATTGGGTTCCCTATGTCCCCATATTTTACAGGTATATTTTTTCCTAGCATAATTTCAAACAGTCTACCCATCACATGAATGGTTAACAGATCCCTTGGTTTCTTCCCAGGTTCCTTAGAAAAATACTCCTTGAGATTTTTTGCATATATAGGTACATCCCTCATAGCTTGGAGTAGGTGTATTTTAATGAAAATATTTTGTAATTCTCCAAGCAAGTCAAACTCTGCTTCAAGGCTTTGTTTACTCAAGGTCAATCTTTAAGGATACGATGGAGTAATTGGACAACCCTAGTTAAGAACAGGTTGGGGAGGTGTTTGAGTTATCATTTCTGGTTTATCCCCAACTATTTCTGGTTCTGGTTCCATAACCTCTTTGTCAATTTATTCTATGATAATAGGTGAAGTTGGAGCATTCACTACCCGCCCAGATCATAAGTTTATCTCATTAAGTGTTGTGGTAGAAATGATATATGATGGAAGCTTAAGAGTGTCAGTTTTTTGGACCCCTTTATTATTAGGATTCAGATTGGGTTGGATAGGAAGCTGGGGTCAAAGGGATGGGCTTCCTGGACGTACATTGGAGGCCAAATGAGGTTGACGTTGTTGTGGCATAGATTGGGGAAACTGTCTAGTAGGAGAGGATCCACGCCAGTTCTGAGCCCATGAAGGATTCACAGTAGTCTGGGGAACCCATTGTTTCTAGGGGGAATATTGGTACTGAGACCACATTGGTGAAAAAGGCATAGACTGGGGACCCATATTTAAATTATTAAAATATTGAGATGGGTCCTGGGGCATACCTAGATTCATAATTGGTGGTCGTGGTTGCCATGGTTTCTTTGGTCCCATGAAGTACAGTTGATCTATCGCATTTCCTTCACATGCCCCTTGAAAAAATGCCTTCAATCCTGGCAAGGAAGGGCACGAGCTGGTCACATGGGTCTGTTTGCAAATTGTGCAGGCTTCAATTGTGTTTAATGGGCATTATTTTAGCAGATGCTTCTTTCTACACTGTGGGCAGAATATAGCCATAGTCTTCTCCAACTCCATTTTTTTTGTTTTGCTTTCAAAGTTTCCATCAGGGTGGATAATTTACTTAGGATATCAGTCCTTAGGTTATCCAGTAGGTTTCTGATTTCTTCCTTTGCAACCTCTCCACCAAAAGTTTTTGATGACCAAATTCGTTGTCCATTTCTCGCAGCCCCAGGTGAACACTAAATGCACAGCCCACAAATAGTGTTGAAGTCTTCCTTCGAAACATCCCCATTTCCTACTGTTAGCCCCCTATAAATTTTTTGACAAGCAAACAGGGGGCTAAAATGTGTTTGAGCCTTCAAGGAATGCATTTCCCTCTGAAAACACATCATCCTTGAAGCCTCCTTATGCCCTTGTCCTTTGATAAATCCCCACTGTTGTTTCCAGTTTTAAAGCCTCTCTGTTTGTGAAGAAATTCCCAAAGGGCCTCCTTTTTCCCTTTATATCATTCCTTCTAAACCTTTGTTTCCATTCCCTTTCCTCCCCTTCTAATTCCCTTCTTACCCTTCGAAATCCTCCCAAAATCCCCTATAAGTCCTACACATACCCCTTGTTTGGCCTATTTTCCCCTTTTTCCCCTTACCGTTATCCTTTCCCAATCTAAAAATGCATTAAAATGGGCCAAAAACCCACTTTCCATCTTATATTAAGGCCAAGCCCCTTTCGGCCCAGCCCGTAAACCGCTTCCCCACATGACCCAGCGCCAGAACCAGGCGTAAAGACTCAAGGCGCTTATCGCAATCGCACTGTTGGGCGAGCGCTTCTATCTGTTAACTCAAATTTTCCGATGTGATTGGGTTTAGGTCTATAAGACCTCCACCACAATCTCCACCGTTGATCTATCACTTGGATCCGATGGCCCAGCACTAATCGCACTCCCGCTCTAATCACAATCGGAAATTTCGCCGTGCCACTCCTTTGTCCCTGCGATTGCGATCTCTCGATCAAATCCTAGCCGTCCATCCATTCAGAATCAACGGCCCAGATCCCATCGCTCCTCTCGTTTCTCCCCGCCGATTTCTTCTCCACTGTTGATCTATCACCCGGATCCGACGACTGGCGCTCAATCGCATCCCCTGCTCCAATCACAATCGCAATTGTCAATAGCTGCCACTTTCCACCCTTTGCGATTGCGATCTCCCGATTACAATCTCTGCTGTCGATCCATATTTTGATCTGACGGTTCATATCTCATCGCCCTCCGCTCACGCCGGGTCCCACATCATAAGCCTCGTTTCATTATTTTTCCAAGTTTTCCTTTGTAATTCGCCCAAGCATTAATCTTTGGGCTTTGCACTAATTATCACTTCTTCCGCCCGTTTTAATCCTAACACCTTATTGTGAGCTTCAAAGATATATCATTCTTTGCTCTATTTGGAGAGATCCCTCTCCGGGTCTAGGAGGGCTAGATCCTAGGGCCCCAAAGTGGTTCTCATGTTGTCTCATCTTTTGGTCTTGCCAATCTAGCCAAAACATGGGAACCCCAACATAATGGCGACTCCGCTGGGGAAGAGACCACTTTGCCTTTAGATTGGCTCTAATTACTAATGGTGGGCAGCGTCCTGCTTCAAACATTCATATACATCCACCTGGCGACTCCACAATCCCTATGATCCAAACACCTGATGACTCCACTGGTGGAGGACTCTAAACTGGTTGAGAAGAAGCAATATCCTTCTTTGCAAAAACATGGATCCGAACATGGACAGAGATACAAAGCTAGATGCTTTGTATGATCAATTAAATGGAATAGCAGAAACATTTTCTAAAGTGCTGGAGATGTATATGGCTAATCTGAATGCAAATGATGATTATTTAGAATGGCCCATGCATTCCCCAGAACAAGAACAAACTCAAGACCTAGAAGATGAGCAAAACATGTATGATGCTCAAGAATCTGTAGAAGACGAAGAGGAAAGTGATCAGGAACTGCCTGATTGCTTACCTATGTCTTGTGTTACGCTGACAAGAGAATATCAGGACCTAATAGCAAAGGATAATAGGGAACGTTGCTCGAAGAAAAAAAGAGACCACATAGAAGAGGCAGAATCTGATGTGGAAGAAGAGGCTCAAGAAAAAATCCCGCCTCCAAATCAACTAACACAAGAGAAAGAGGACTGTTGTTTTTTCTGTCCGTGATGAGAGGGAAACCCCTCTTTGGACAAAAGAAGAGATTGATCAGATATTAAATCAGCAGTCCACCTTAGAAATCTTTTACAGAACACACATGCTTGCCCATTCATCTTATGAGTTTGATGATTCAGATCCAGAAGACTCCTCTGTGGATCACGAAGAAGAAAGACCTACTGAAAATCCAGAAGGTTTGGTGGGTGACATTACTTACAGTTATGATTTTCCTATTTACAATCTGTTTGATGATGATTGTTTTCAAAGGGAAGTTGAGCTTGCAGGACCATCATCCTTAGATTCTTGGGAGCAAGATCAGAGCCAGCGACTTCAGATAAGTAATGAACCCAGTCAGCCTATCTACGATACTGATGGGGAGAGTTTTGAAAGCATAGTGATAAATGCAGATTCATTGAATCTTCACTCTGTTACACTTCAGATCATCAGTGGTGAATGCCATAAAGATGGAGATCATCAGCCTTTCATCTTAAAAGAGGAGGAAGAAAGAAAAGAAGAGATTCTTGAGCATGATGAGAGTAAGGAGCCTTCTTTTGAAAAATAGGAAGTAATGGTAAATACCTCTGCTCAAGAATACTCAGATCTTTTCACAGAGCTCAGCCCAGCAGAGCAGAATATATCAAAGCTCCAAGAGGACTCATCTCCAATATATTATGAGTCCTCCAGTTCAGAAAATGAAGAAGATGAGGGAGATTCTCTTTCTCAAGAGATTCTTCTTCTTGATCCAGTGGAAGAAGAAGAAATCCTGGCTAAAGCCTGCCTACCACATATTCATCACCAGGTATCATATCATGATCCTTATGCACATTTCCTGTAAACATTTGAAGAAGGATAAAAGGTCTTTTTGAGTAGCATGTTGCAGACAGCGAGAAAATTTTTAAAGGCTGCCGTTAAAGAACAAAAAGAGTGGGATCAGCCCTGCCTATCCAGCGTGCTCAAAGAGTTGAGCAAGAAAAACTAGCCATGGGATCACTTGATGGACTGGTTGCATTGGAAGACAATGTTTGTAAGTTAGACTTGTAAATAGTCCAGTTAGAGTAGGGTAGGTAGGAAAGCCCAATAAAGCTCAGCTATGAGCATGTAGCTAGTTGTTTTTAATTTCTGCAAATCCCAGCAACCCAGAAAGTCTAATCCTAGCTTGATTGTTTTTCAATTTTTGTCTTAGAATGTAGAGAAGAAATCTGCTAGACAGTTTAATCCTAGCAGATATTAGATTAGGTAGAGAAGCTATGAGGCCAACAGTCTAATCTGGTCTCAGGGAGTAATAAGGGTAGAAGTAGAATAGTTTTATTTTCCTGTTTGTAAAAATTGATGATGTAAAGGGTTTGCAAGTCCAAATGCACCCAAAAGAAAAAATGTTAGGACTATAGTGTGGGTAGGTAGTTTTTTGGGAGAATTTTACTGCTGATGTAATGTCTTCATGATTTGTGGCAGTTGATCCAAGAAAGAAAATGGATGGGTCAAGTACCAGGCATCTGGCCTACACCAAAGATTATCCTCTGAATTCTTGACTCCTTCAAGAAGAAGCCATCCCTATGTGGAGCCACTGTTAGCCCCCTATAAATTTTTTGATAAGCAAACAGGAAGCTAAAAAAATTTTGAGCCTTCAAGGAATGAATTTCCCTCTAAAAACACATCATCCTTGAAGCCTCCTTATGCCCTTGTCCTTTGATAAATCCCCACTGTTGTTTCGAGTTTTAAAGCCTCTCTGTTTGTGAAGAAATGCCCAAAGGGCCTCCTTATTCCCTTTATATCATCCCTTCTAACCCTTTTTTTCCATTCCCCTACCTCCCCTTCTAATTCCCTTCTTACCCTTCGAAATCATCCCAAAATCCCCTATAAGTCCTACACATATCCCTTGTTTGGCCTATTTTCCCCTTTTTCCCCTTACCGTTACCCTTTCCCAATCTCAAAATGCATTAAAATGGGCCAAAACCCCACTTTCCATCTTATATTAAGGCCAAGCCACTTTTGGCCCAGCCCGTAAACCACTTCCCCACGTGACCCAGCACTACAACCAGGCGCAAAGACTCAAGGCGCTTATCGCAATCGCACTGTCGGGCGAGCGGTTCTATGTGTTAACTCAAATTTTCCGATGCGATTGGGTTTTGGTCTATAAGACCTCTGCCACGATCTCCACCATTGATCTATCACTTGGATCTGACGGCCCAGCGCTAATCACACTCCTGCTCCAATCGCAATCGGAAATTTCGCTGTGCCACTACTTTGTCCCCCCAGTTGCGATCTCCCGATCGAATCCTAGCCGTCCATCCATTCGGAATCAACGGCCCAGATCACATCGCTCCTCTCGTTTCTCCCTGTCGATTGCTTCTCCAACGTTGATCTATCACCCGGATCTGACAGCTAGCGCTCAATCACATCCCCCGCTCCGATCGCAATCACAATTGTCAATCGTTGCCACTTTCTTCCCTTTGATATTGCGATCTCCCAATTACAATCTTCGCCGTCTATCCATATTTTGATCCAACGGTTCATATCTCATCACCTTCCGCTCACGTTGGGTCCCACATCATAAGCCTCGCTTCATTATTTGTCCGGGTTTTCCTTTGTAATTCACCCAAGCAATAATCTTTGGGCTTTGCACTAATTATCACTTCTTATGCCCATTTTAATCCTAACACCTTATTGTGAGCTTCAAAGATATATCATTCTTTGCTCTATTTGGAGAGATCCCTCTTCGGGTCTAGGAGGGCTAGAGCCTAGTGCCCCAAAGTGGTTCTGATGTTGTCTCATCTTTTGGTCTTTCCAATCTGGCCAAAACATGGGAACCCCAACACCTACTATGTTCAAGAGTTGTGGGGAATCTTCCCTAAGTGCCCGAAGAAGGATGATATTCAGAATATCTTTGTCCAGACCACTATTGCTCGATCTCTGTTGTATGTATTTAAATCGTTCCACGCAATCTTCCATATTCTCATCCTCTTTCCGTACAAACTTGAAAATATCCTCTTTCATGTCACCGGATTTACAGCAATCTTGATATTTCTCCAAAAAGACTTCCTTCATCATATCCCATGAGGAGATAGTCTATCCCCATAAACCCATGAACCATTGCAGGGTTGTCCCTTTTAAAGTAGTAGGAAATATTTTTAATTTCTGAGCATAGGTGATATAATCATACCCTCAAGAGACAATTTCAAATTCGAAGAGGAATGTATCGGGGTCTTCAGATGAAATCCCATGAAAATGAGGCAGAGTCGTTAAAGGAATGGGCTTCATCGGTTCATCACCTATAATTTTTCCAATTGAGAAATCAATAGAGGAACTTGTAGGTTCCATGAATATCCTCCAATACTCACCCAAGATTTCAGTTGGTTCTGCAATTGATAATTGGGGTGATGTGATTGCAGGAGGTTTCATAGCACTCCCTTTGTCTCATGGTGATGCAAACTCCTTCAAGAGTTCTTCTTCCCAATCGGAATTGCTCAATTCTTCTGACCCCCTACTTGCTATTTCTTCCCCCTCTACTAGAAGCAGGGGTATCTCTTCCACTGATAGCTTATTTATTCCTCCTTCTAATGTTGAAAGAATTTCCTCTGGTACCATGGATGGCACTAGCTGCTCAACCCACTGTCATTCGGACTTCGTCTAAACCCTTACCCGGACAGCAGGACGAGAATATGCTTCTAATTCATCCTTTGCGATGATCTCCTAGATATATGTGTTCCTTCCCAAATCCCTTCCCTTATTTAGGGGTATTCCTCTGCCCCTCTTATTTAGATCTTTGTTCATGCAATTGGTGGGAAGAAATCATTAAAATAACAAAAATTCTCAAGACCTGGAGAAGGACATATATTTTTCTCCCCAGGACGAGAGTGTGGGTTCAAAAAGAAAATCAAATAAACTAAAAAAAAATCAAAGTTCAGGACCTGAAGTAGGGGGATTGAATACCCTCCCCGTGATGAGAAATTGGCCCTTAGGAAAAATAATAAAAAAGCAGAAAAACATAACACTATGCTCAGGACTCAAAGCAATGTAACAAATTCCCTCCCCAAGACGAGAGATTGGTTCTAAAAGAAACAACGAAAAAAAAATAAAAAACACAAAACTATGCTCGGGGCTTAGATCAGGGTAATGAATTCCCTCCCCAAGACGAGAGATTGAACCCTTGATCAATTGCAAATCGTGTTCTTGCACCTTGTTAGCCTTCCCCGACAACAACACCAAAATGTTGGTGTCCAAGTGTGAAAAAATATTCAAACCCCTTCCCACATTAATTATCGATCTAGGTTGATTGGTTATTGTAAGACTAACGCGCACAGTATCTGCAAGAGAAATAACATAATCCACTTTTGAACACAGATTTAATAATTAAAACAAGCAAAAATACTGTAATGGAAATTACAGATAAATCACGGAATTATAAAAGAATTCAAAACAATTACAAAATCATACTGGAACAAAAGTTACAATAACAAACAGAAATGCAAAATCAACAAAGGGAAATAATGCAACACCTCATCAGAAGAGTGGGCCCAACTCTCTAGTCAGGGATGCGGTAAACTAATAGCTCACAGATACTTCTGTAACATATACATGTCCGTTCAATCGATTAAAGATACTTCTGTTATGATACTCGTCTCTTTATTCTTAACCCCGATTCACAGCCCTGAGGCCCTTCTTATACAAATGTTCAGGAAAACCATCTTTCCCCATCTGACAACTAAATATCTACAACTGTACAATTGTTACAATATCCAACTAGTTGCCGAGAGAAAACAACGAAAGGCCTGAAATAGATCTGGGGTAAGTTTTAATCTGTTGTGTTGTTACAACATATCAAGATAATGCTGAGAATTCGAAGTTGCTTCATGACTTACAGATGTGATCCCTTTACTTGCCGAATCTGTAGAAATAATGGAGTTAATACTTGCATAGGTAAAATCTCCACGACTATTATATCATTAATCAAACATTCCATATAAGACAGTGGGAAGGGATTTACCTCGTGTGTTTAGAACAATTAATGATACAAAGAGGTAGAAAGGTGGGTGAAAACAGAAGAGAAAAGTATACAGATTTTGTACCCAACAAATTACTTAGTAGGTGATGGATGTGAAACTAATGATATTCTGACCTAAATCAAAATCTCTAATGAAGTCTAAAATGAAATTTTAATAATTTCTTTTAGTGATTTCCTATTTGTGGGAGAGTAAGAGTTTTTATTTTCAAATAAAATGAAAAAACTCAAATTCAAATAACATTCTTTTCCACAAAATGCCAATTTCACTTTGAAACAATTCAATTTCATAAATTAAATCAAAATTTCAGTTCACTCAACAAGTCAAATAACCATGAAATGTCCTTTTACAAGCAATCACTCATAATTATTCAAAATGCATGGATAAATGAACGAAAACTTCGAAATGATTTTGTACTAATGAATTTCACTAGATCAAAGATATCTTCATTATATCTATGAACAACTTCAATACTGAAAAAAAATAAATAAATAAAAATTAAAAAAATAAATAAATCAAATCAAATCAAATAATTAATAAATAAATAAATAATTAATAAATAAAATTAATAATTAGATTTCGTTTTGAATTCAACAAAGGAAGCAAATGTCACAAAAACACTAAACTTTAAGAAACCCTACTTCCATTAAACCGAAATATTTTTCACAATTGAGAAAATTAATCACTGAACCTAGTGTGTTTGCAAGAAAAAAAACAGGGAAACAACCAATCTCTTTTTTGATAAATCCACAATAAATTAGACAA
The DNA here is from genome assembly GCA_034641835.2 of Pinus albicaulis. NCBI lineage: Eukaryota > Viridiplantae > Streptophyta > Pinopsida > Pinales > Pinaceae > Pinus > Pinus albicaulis. Next base: position 1,526,632,565 of record CM076570.1, on the reverse strand, counting down.
AACCGTACCCAAATTTGTGAAAACAAGAAATTCTTCAAAAATACTTGTTTATGACACCCAAAAAAACCCAAAAACATTAATTGATGGTCAAGACAAGTGTAAAAATACTTTTAAAAACAAAAATTCAGACTTTGATCGAAGGAAAAACTAATTTTTCAAAAATTCCCAGGATGTGCACAGGTGAACAGATAAGTTCAATGCGCATGTGCTCTATTGCTAAAGAAAAAAATTAGAAATATACTCTCTGTTGCTGAAAAAACCGCACAGAACGAGAAAACTAAAGTGAAAAATAAAATTCATGAAAACAAATTAAAAAATCTAAAAGGTGACCATCTTATCAAGACTTAGATCATGCTATCAAATAGGGATCGAAAATAAAAAACAAGGAGAAGGAAGAGAATAGGATGTTCACTAGTGTAGTCCCCAATTTGTTATATTAGACTAATCCCTCCTGTAAATAAGAGTGATCTCCATAGATTTCAAATGAAACCTAGTAACAAGAATACAATCAAACTACTCTTTCCCTGAGTCTATCCTTGCTTTAATCATAAAGCTAGAAAGGAGAGGAAATGAAAGCCATACCTTATTATGACTCGCTTGATGAAGATCCTTGCTATGCTTCGATGCAGCTCTTCAATGCTTGAAACAAAACTTCACAAATAGATATCAAAGTGATCAAAGGCATATACAACATACATGATTCAATAACTCAAACTAATGATCAATGAGATTAGTAACCAGCATCGTTTCAATGGATTAAATAGCAAGAACACAAACCATTCATTGGATCCATAAAACAATGTAGTGAGAAAAGGAGAGCAATTGTATTAATTAATAAATATATAATATTCTCACAACATTTTCCATGATGAGGTGAATCTCCTCCCATAAGTATACAATCATTTCCTTGGATGATAAGCTCTCCAACCTAATTTTATCAACATAATTCTATCTTCAACAACCTCCCTCAACCCTCTAGCTTGTAGTTGATTTATAAGCCAAGAGGAGGAAGTTTCAGATCCATATAAAAAGGAGGAGATCCAATAAGGGTGGGATTAGGGTTCCTTCAAGAATGGGATTTAGCTCCATGATGGGAGGGGATAGGCTTGAATAAGCATGACCTTGAAGCTTTCAATTGGCATATATTCTCCCAACAAGGCTTCTATAATTAACTTTTTATTTTTACTTTTTGTTGAGTCATATGTGCGATCTATAATTGAAGACAAAGAATAGTTTTGTGTGGGTACCAATGGTAGGAGCTGCGCATTCATAGAAACTAGATAAGAAAGTGTGAAAGTGACTAGAAAGAAGGTTTTTGGCCTTATAACCCAAAATTATTTGTTTCTTCAAGGCGATTAAGTTGTTGAATTTCAAGGGAGTACTTTGGAATACCTGAATTGGATGGCCAAAGATCCATTTTAACAGTCAATTTTCATGGTGACGAAATTATGTGTAACACTTTCTAGCACCACCAAGTCATAGAAGGCATTGATAATTCTTTGGGGTGATTTATAACCATATAACGAGAAATAATGGGCAAAGGTATCTTTACCTTTTCACACATATGTGTATATATGGAATTAAGTAAATACCTTCTAGATGTTTTCCATCTGACTCGCCAAGACTTCAAGTAGAGATAATGGTTAGATTTTGAAAATAATGCTTTCAGGTGTTGGATCTTCCATTAGATGGGACACTTGCATAATACATTCCCACAGGAAAATAAAAGGACAAATAAAAGGCCTAAAAAACCAAAATGATGGCAATTCCTATATCCACACTCTTCTAATGATGAAGACAAAGAAATGTACGAGATCCAACCACATCAAGATCCACAAGATGAACAAGGTTCCCAAAAGGAGGAGGGAGAGGAGAAGCAGAAGGATCTGGCTAAACATATATAGAAACCCAATGACTTAGCGACGATCTAGACTACTGGAAATTGGCATGAGGAAAAGAGATGCATAGCCAAGGACATGTTGGAATAAATTCAACATACATTTCTGAGAGTTTAGACTCAAGTAAGGAAGTTCTAGTGATTATAGAAGGTGAAGAGTTGGAAATTGTTATGGCTACTCCATCTTCTGGGATATGGAAAAAATTTCAAAAGAAAAAAGGAAAAAAAGAGAAAATCAGTTTATCTCGGTAAATTTTATTTTTGGTAGCTTGGTTACAATGAATGATTGAAGCACATACAAATGGTCTTTAGGGACAATATATGAATTTACTAGTGCATCTACTTATGTAACTTTTTGTTTTTATTAATAGAAAGTTGTAACTTTTTCCTCGAATATATATATAATTTAAATATAGAATATATTAATTTTAAAACATAATAATAATAATAATAATTGTAGTATCCTATTTAATTTATAATTTTCTAACCTATTATCAATAACTTAAATATATTTTAGCTAATAAATCGTACTCTAATTTCACTCAAGATTAAAAATAATATAAATTTTATTTTAAATAAAGCAAGTTCTAATTTGAAATGAAATTGAAAATGATACGAAATTTTAACATAAAATGAACCTTGTACACATGTGCTCACACTCTCCCCTTAGTATAGGACTTCTATATAATGCAACCAGATTCATATTTTTATGTAATGCAAATTCCGGCGATGGAAAACTCATCAATTTTCCTTCTATTACCAAGATAATAATAGATATTCTAGTATAAATTTTATGATTTCCCATCGTAGAGAGGCTTACCGATTGGGTACCTACCTTACCAAAGATGTTGTAAATTATAATTAGAACCATGTTTCCTCTCCAATGATATAGTGAAAATCACATATTATGATGGGTTTTATTTTAATTTTGACAAAATTGCTCAATATACAATAAAACCCTAAAAACTTTATGACAAATGACCAAGTGGATGCCAAAAATGAGAAATGAACCCTAAATTTTATTAACAATAACTACTAGGAAAAAATAAAATTTAAAACTTTTTGAATTATACCCTGATAAATAATTAAATGACAGATTTATTCACTCCTTCTTAATGAGGTGATAAATTTCTATTACACAGGGTCGAACATCTCGGAGGAAACCTTCCTGGAGAAAAGTCGCGGGGCACATCCATACATAAGTTCCGAGGAGACTTATATCCAGGTTTGCAAGACTTATTCTATCATGGAATCACGCAACAATTACATTTGTAGTCTAACATGTTGAGCATTTGGACCTATGTAAAATACACCAACAATAGTAATTTGTTCCCATTAACCGATCTATGAGTGAATTCCATTTCGTTTGAACAGTTTGCAACCCACGTCATTTGCATAACAATAGATGGAGGAAAGTCTTCAATATTGGTCCTTGAAATTCTCTCTTCATAACTCAAATATCGATAGAGTTTGACATCACTAGATTCTACATATAAATTTATTGTCCAAATGCGGTCAAACTTGTCTTGAGGATGCCTACGTAAATAGCCATACAAAACTATTTAGGGAAATCATTGACAACGTTGCTACATTGAAATTGTCTCTCATATATCAATATTATGTAACCTTTGTGTGTATATAAATGTATTTCTCTATTACAGTGGAAAGGTAAAAATTTATAACTTATAGAAAAAAATATTACAATTTTTATCTACATTGATAACTCATTAATTATGAATCTTGATTTCCATAAACAAACATAGGAAGTTAAAAATGTTCATCTAACCAGGAAATTTCCACCAAAATCAATTGTAGATCCTAGAGTTAGCCATGTTCCTGGCTTAGCCTATGCATACATGTCATTTTGGAGGGTCCTCAACTCGATATCACTGATAAAGTGATCATCTATGTTGTAGGTTATGATCAAAAAAACGTATATCACCGTGCATGAAATAAAAAAGATAACAAGCATGATGCTTAGAAGGATAGGGACAATAACCCTCTTCAACAAATCGCCAAATGTACATATTATCACTTGATGAACGTAATCCAAGGAAAAGAAATGGGAAACTCACCAACTGAAAATTTCATTTCGACAAAAACTGGTGAACCTTAGTTCTCCCAGGGCAATGAAAAATAACAAGATCCTCACTAGACTATGTACCTTTACCATCCCAATTTATGAGTCTATATAAGATGTTCTTTCTATGATTTGGAAAAAGTTACTATGACCACTGAACTTATGCAACACTATTACCAAAAATTCAATTCAAGAAAATAGTAATGCATGCTAACAAAATCAAGGGAATTTAGAGTACCATTTCGGTTCGAACTAGGATTTGGGCATATGTTAATAGCTGTAAATAGAACCACATTCATCATCACAAATGGAATTGTGAATCCATCTCTGTCAATTTTTCTCTTTTTCAACACACCACTTGTTTGTTCATCATCAACCCCTTTGAACTCTCGTCGATGTTTTCAATAATGGGAGTAACAGAACAACCAACAAAATTGTATCTTCCAAATCTTTGGTGACCTCAATTTTAGGTTTTTTCAAAGCACAATAAACCTATGAATGCCACAAAAACAAAATAGATACCCAAAAAACAAATTGTTTTCCTTTAGGATATCAAGCCTCCAATCCTCTCAAATACACATGCACGGTATCACCTTCAGTAAAACAATTTTCCTCTTATAATTGGACTACTTGTGGGTAACCCTTTGTTAGAAGATTCCCCACCTAAATGGAGCAGAGATTCGTTCTTCCATTATGGCATATATGAAGTATCAATTATATACACTAAAAAATTACAATAAAAAGCATGCTCAAAGAACATGCAATATATTATCAAGCTTGTTAGTGTTTTAAAACCTCTAAAGGAACTCCCAGTGCACAATTAAAATAGGTATTGAAAAGGTTGACAATGATATAAATCTTACGATCTAGACATGCATGCCTTAGCATAACCCAATTTGGAAAATGAAAATCCAAACTATGCCACAAAATCCTACTCAAAAAACAATATTAATTCCAATTGTTTAAAAAAACAAAAATTGCATATATAACAACTACGAAAGGTAGAACTCTTACCAGCATTCCTTCCACCCTTAAAATGTCTTCTGTGGCTTGGAAGATACTTGTGTGCTTGGATAATCCATAAACGCCTACAAGGGACAAAAGCTGAATGATCAGTTCAAGATGGACCTATAAATTCATTCATGACTCGAATCTCTTCCACTTTCCCATAAGATGGAAAAAAAATGAATATTCTACGCATTTAAACTCACTTCTAGCACTTCCATTACAATATTTGTCCTCCACACTGAAAATTGAAATTATCCAACACAAGTGTGATAGTACAAGGCTTCAAACACGGTAATATAATGAGACTTGTGCCTCTATTCATATCCTCTGGTCATATCTTAAAACTAGATATATTATTCACAAAGACGACCAAAAGTAGGCGAAAATTTAGGGCTCAAATCGGTCAACGGCCTGCATCTATCAGTGTCAGCAGTTATAGGTTAAAAAAAATTTGTTAATAACTTAAAATTCAAACTTTGAAAACCTCAAATGTTAATACAAAGCTTGAAAATAATGACACATGTATTTTTATTGATGGCCAATAAATATACCTTTGAACTATTTATATCAAAGACATTCAAACAATAAACTACACATAAATGGAGAAACCCGGGGGGTGATGTGACCATACATGAAATGATTCCAACTATGGCTTCGGACGCGGTGTCCACCAACGCTCCCCTCCATTTCTTGTTTTCCTACATGGATTATTCAAACCAGAATGACCGTTTTTAAGAAACACTTTAGAAATCCATCCATTGCCTTGAGACTGTCATGTCTCCAAGAAAAATTTAATACCCCTCCACATGTTAATGTTGATTATTATTATCTCAAAACTAAGTATGTAATGTGAATGATAGAAAATCCATAAAGTACATTAAGATATTTTGTGGATGAATAAATTTTATAATAAATAATAGAAATGGCCATATTTTGGGAATGGCACACATAGAATTGAGATGTTTGCCTAAAATAATTCTTCCATGAAGAAAGTAACGAATAATATTCTAGATATGATATAATGGAGGGAGAGAAAATTCATTAAATCGCTTAGTTGGGGAAAGATGCAAAGCTTGGAAAAAATTAAATCATCGTGGGAGAGAAAAACGAGATTTTTGAAAAAAACAAAAAAATAACCTAGGCCAGTGGTTGTAGAGGACCACAAATGAGAGACGTCGCTAATAGAAACATCTAGTATGGAAGGAAGGTATGAAATACCTGGGAAGGAAATAAAAAGAGGTTTTTGATCTCTAGGTAAGTATTTTTTGCTCGAGGGGAACTCGAGGTACAATTCAAGGTTGGGTGGCAGTGTATTCCCTAAGTTGGCATGTTATTGTGTTACTGGCTAGATAGATCTGAATGTGAATAATTCTTGAAATCTATAAGTGTTGTGGTTAATTCTCTGTTTCTTTGACCTATGCAAGTTATTAAATATTTATGAGTTATGTTAATCGTCAAATATACTCGAATACTGTGAGATTTGTTGGATGTATATGATTATGTGAGAAGATATTAAGTTGAGTATCACAAAAATTCACTCTATATTTTTATTTCATCGTTTACCTATCATTCAACATAAATTACATATTGAACCTTTTCAATCCTCGTTGAACTTGTTAGTTCCCATTACATTTTCCACTTTAATTATTCTACTGTTTGTAAAAGTTATTAAAGGAAGTCAATGAAATTAGGTACCCATGGCCTGTACAATCCCATTGCATCCAGTTATCCTATCTAATTATTAAACCCTTCTTTAACGAGATTAATTGTAACTGTGCCAATTTACTATTGAGTTGTATAAATTATGTTAAATAATTACAGAATTAATTACGGTTAATTAATTTAGTTCTCAATAATCAAGTTTCCTTCCCTATGAATATAGGTATTACATCCTCATATAGATATAGTTTATCATGGCCTTTGCAAGGATTCCTACATGAATATCTCCACTCAGATGTGGTTTTGATGTACTTTCTCTGTTGATTCTATTATTCTTAAGCCTCCTATCGATTGCATTCTATGTCCTACTTTCTTATGGTATTTATATATCCTTACACACTACATAACTGTGTAATTTTCAATAAACTCGTTAATCTAGGATGAACTAAGAATGATGATGCCCCAACTGAGTAAAAGGTTAACCCATAATTCCCTAACTTCGAATATCATACTCTAATATTTTCCTAGATAGAACCGAAAATATATCATTCCACCATATACCCTCAATTTCCTATTACGAGTTCCATAGCTATATGCAATGTCATAGCACATGCATGGGAAATAGTATAATAAGATTAAATAACAACATTTAGGAAATAATTTGTACCACCTGCAAATTATATATTCCATTTTTCTTCAATTGGGTTGAATTTTCAAAGGAATTGTTTTTGGGTGAATTTAGAAAGAAACTTTTTTGTGCTGAATTTGTAAAGGAAATTTTTTGGGCTAAGGTTTCAAAGGTTTTTTGGGCTTAATTTTCAAATGACATTTTTTGGAGGTATTTTTTAAAGTGGCATTTTTTTAGAGTAAGTATTTTGGATTGAGTTAAATCTTTTATCATGATTTATTTAAAGTGACTTTTAGCCTAATTTTTAAAGTGATTTTTTTTTGGAGGACTTGGAAGGAAATATTTTGAGCTTCATATTTAAAAAGACATTTTTTTGACCGAATTTTTAAAGTAAATGTTTTGGGGGTTAAGTATGTCTTTTATGTAAAATTTTTAAAGTGAGTTTTTTTAAATTAAATATTTTTTGATGATTTGTTGAATTGAGTTTTTGTCTAAATTTTGATAGTGAGTTTTTTTTGCAGGATTTTGAAGGAAATTTTTTGAGCTTCATACTCAATTACCATAGGAAATCAAAGAGATTACAAGAGAAAATATGATCGAACAAGAGACCCTGAGGCTCGTAGAGAGCAAGGGAGAGAATATTTTTAAAAAAAAAGGCTCAAATATTGAAAGGGAAAATCAATCTCAACTAGAAGTTGAAGCAGATATGTAAATGTAAATATTGTAAATGATATTTAAAATTTAACTAGTGTATTGTGAAACTTAATTTTTATTTGATAAACTAATTTGAAAAATATTTTGCAATGTAAATAGAGAGAGATATTCCTCATAACATTTATGATGAGATATAAAATTTTAAAAGAGAAAGTGAGAGAGATATTGAACCAACGATTGAAGATTTGAAAATGTTGAAAGAAATTCAATTGAAGAAATTGAATGACTAGGTATGTATATATGTTGAATTGTATTATTGAAATTATACATATTTATTAATTTAATTATTTATTGAATATGTAGACTCATTTTGTACATTTAATTCTAATATGTACAGATGAAATCAATATCGATGATGAGATGTTATAAAATGTTGGCACTTGCACATATGTAGATAAAAACGTTGAACATGTTATACGATATCGTGTTAAGCATGTTATTGGTATGTTATTCAAAGATGAAAATGTGGCAGTTCAATCCCAAAATTTGAGAAGTATCTTAACATCAAATAAATGAAAGGAAGATGTGACTTTATTGGGTATTTGAAAATCAACAAAATATTTTTAAAAAAATGAAGGAAAACGTGATACAAAATATAAATAGTGCTCTAAATTCAATTGGAAGATCTACAAAGAAAATTTATTTAGATGCACGTAGAGAAATACAAATGGGACTGGTTTCATCAAGTACTAAAGAGAATCATTTGGTAAAATCTATGGCACAAGCGTTAGGGACCTCAGAAAAAACTTTGCACAAACATCGGAAATTTCGATTGAAAATAGTTGTAAATGATGAAATTTCTTGTTGGATAATTATTTGTAGGAAACCATACAAAGATATACATGGATAAGATGTTAAAAAAACAATATATGGATATTGGATGAAAATTCACGTGTTTCACCAAAAGCAAGGGATGTGATGTGACTAAGAATAGCATGAAATCAGTACGAAGAACATGCAAAACATATCTTGGACACCACTCAGATAGAGTTGTTCAACAAGTTCATAGAAGAGAATCGTGAAATTAATGTCTCAATCAGTTCTTTTGTGCAACAAAAACCATGGTATGTTAAACCTATCATTGTACACAACACTTGTTGTTGTCATTATCATGTGTAATTTCAGTTATATTATCACACATTCATTAAGTTTGGTAAAACATTTTGGAAAAAATCACTTACTTATTCCACTATCCATGATTTGATATCTCAAATTCTATGTGAACGAGAAACCCATGAATTATTTTACCAAAAGAAATGTGTTAGTGGTGAAAAATGCGATGATTGTGGAAATTTCACTTTATTTCTCAAAAAATATCTTATTTATAGAAATGATCAATCAATGTCCAAGATAGAAGTGAAATGGAAGAGATATGAATATATTCATACATGGATTGGTTCAAGTAGTACTGCAAGTGCTAAGAGAATTGATTTACAAGAAGAAGAATTTTTTGTGATAGACTTTTTGAGAAAGTTTGAGGCCAAAATTCATAAATACACCAAGCATTCCCATAGAGCTCGATGGCATGACTTGCAATTAAAAAAATCCCATGAAGTTAATAAAAAAAAAACACCAGGGAACATTTTGTCAATAGTTTATTTTGCAGAGAATTACACATTTGTTCCACAAAAATAAATACAGAGTGAATACTATCATTCTATCGAAGTCTCCATGTTTGTCCATATTCTATACAGATACTCTAAACAAAACGTTGATCATAGAGAAATCACCAATGAAAATTGACAGGTTATTAAACAATATCACTTTATATCAGTGACGATCATACACATGATACATACTTTGTACAAAATTGTTTTGATAATATTTATGACTCATTGAAAAGTCGTGAAATAAAATTCAATGAACATTGAATATGGTCAAATGGATGCCCAAGTCAATTCAAATCTTCATGATCATTATTTTGGTTGTGTCTTCTTCATATGAAAACCCACATTAAACATTGTTGGAATTTCTTTGAGACTGGTCATGGAAAATGATAACAGGTTGGTGTAGGGGCATGTATAAAACGAGCACTTCGAAGATATTAAATGTACAACTCTGTACACCAACTTGTCTGAGCTGAACAAGTTGTTCAATGGTGGATCATTGCACTAAGCCATGATACTAACCGGTCAAGGGAAGTACGAAGGTACATGTACATATATATACAAATTAACTTGCATATATATATATATGTCAAACTTTAATATGCATGATCTAATTTTTGTTAATTTACTAATTTTAAACATTATTTATCACAATGATTACGTTTGATTGTATTTTGAATTTAGCATATTTATATTCTTGTTTGAATTTTCCATATAGGTCTTTTTGGCATATTGGGGTCCAAGATGTAGATATATTGATTGGAAATGAAGTTGAAACAATAAAAGGGACTCGAAAATTGCATTCAATTAAAACAAAAGAGTACCAAAATGTGTTTTCATTTGATAAAAGAAAATATTCTTGTTTTTTCAGGTTTGCATAGATGACACAGAATCCAATGATGTTTGTGAAAACAAAATGTATGTAAAATATTGGCAACATACAAATCTAAATACAAAGGGGAAAATGTATGTTGCAAATTTTGAAGAAATGCAATCAGAGGAGACTATAGTATCATCTGAAGGTGATCAAGTTTCTGATCTTGTTAGATAAGGTAACATTTCAATTGCTTTCAAATGATAGAGAACTAGAAATAGATAATAAAATCAAGTACACACGTTAATTTTAAAGTTAATTTTTCATGTTAATTATGATCTAAATTTATGTAAGTTTGATTTATTGTGTAGTAGATGTTTTTGTTGTAGTTGCACCTACTAACAACGTAGAAAATGTGAAGTATTATTTGATGTGTTGCACTGTACGAAAGATGAAAATATTGGAAAACTATGATGAGAATGGGTTTATATATCACAGACGGTCTATTATACTGAAATGTTATTTTTTCCAACAAACTCATCAAAGTTGGGATTTTTTTTACTTTCAAGGCTATGAACCTAATGTCATAAGTTGTCAATATAGTCACTTGGTGTGTGTAGCACGCATAAAGTTGATAAAAGCTCAATCAAAGAAAAAATTGAAAATTAAGAAATGGAAAATGTAAAAATTTGATTATGAACGGATCATTGAAGATGGCATTCCATTAGAATCTTTTTTATTGAATTGCCCAATAATTTCTTCTCCTTGGATTCATTTTTTAGAACTTACAAAACTGAAATAGAATTTTTTAGCAATTTTTTGTGCATTCTTAAGTTTTACATTATTATAATATGTATATTCTATGTTATGTACAAGTGTTTGCACATGTACATTGTTTTGGCACATTCTTGTACAACAAGTAGTTTCTAAACATGTACACATACATGTAGATTCTCTAGTCTTAAATGATTCCATACATTCTCTGGTATGAGCTAGTTAATTTTATGTCATTATTGCAAAATGTATGTATCTAGCATATTTGATATAATGCCAATTTTAAACTATGATTTTGTTTTATACATCTAAAGAAAATTGTAATTTTCATTCTTGAATGCAAAATGTGTGGTACGTGTTTTTTAATTTCCAGTTTACAATCACCTGGCATCCATAGTAGCCTCTGTATGTACATTATTGAAAAATGTTGTGTACAGGATATTTTTTAATGCAATTTTAAAATTTTATGAAATTGTTTGACACATCTATGTACACCTAGAATTTTATGATTGTTTTCAGATGTACATCTATATTTATTGTATATTAAAACATTATAAGAATAATTTCAAATGCAAAATGTATAAATTAAATGCAATTTTTCTTTCATTGCTACATATTCATGAACTTAAATATCTAAGTGTTTGACCCAAGTAATATGTAAACCATATATGATTGTTTTAAATGACACGTGATCATGTGCAAAATGTACCTAAATATCACTTTTAATAGATTTATGTCCTAATTATATAACATTCATAAATGTTCAAATGCATTTAATATGTAGCACATGTGCTTTATAATCTGCAATTGAACAATCTAGATTCATTTTATAGTAACAAATCACAAAAAAAACTTGAGCTTTAAAAACAAAATATTTAATCTGAGATTGACTCTAAGTTGACATTATAACAAGAAGTAATCATGTATTCCAAATGTAATGTAACTAATAGCATTTATGTACTTCAACAATTGCTACATATTCATGAACTTATGTTAGCCTCTCTCATAAAACAATAATAAATCCAAAAATAAAATAAATAAATTAAATATTAAAAGTTAGGAATTTATGTCTAACTCTTTAGTTTGGGTTGTTCCTCTAAGATAGGAGTTAGTTTAGGTAGCTCCTATATTGGTGTGTGTTTGGTTGAGAAAGTATCTCAACCAAGGTGTCCAATATAGCATGTACTATCTTGAGACATTATCTCCTCATCTATTTAATTGTAACACTACATTCTTTTAATAATGAGAAAATATGTGAGGAAGCCGTGAGGATGAAGCCTTTTCTGCCATTATTTGGTGTTTGGTTTATTATGGGTGTTTTCTGTATTTTATGAGTTGATTTTATTTTCTATATGTGGTATCAAAGCACCAGAGAAGAGCAAAGAGACACCTCTCTATGTTAGTCGTAGAGTAGCCAAATCAAGTTTTATCACAGCGAAAAGACCAAAATGAAGATACGCTCTACGCTGGAGAAAGAGTATGGTTATGGCTGTAGCAGGAGCCATAGGCCAACGTGAATGCGTTAGCTTGCTGTATGATTGAAGGAGTGTCGTGATCGATACAGCTGGAGCCACCAACAAACATATATCGGTTATCGTCAACGTTGAATGAGATCGCATGATTTGATATGCGAGTTCAAAGAGCCACAACATTGAAGTTTTGTCATATTTTATTTACAAAACCGTGACAGAAAAGGATTTGAAGGCCATACTTAACGTTGCCTTTTGGTTGGGGTCGGTTCCAACGTGGGAGGCATTGTTTTCTTTGCAATGTTATGTATCCAATGCCACAGTGACCATGCCGTGGGCATCACATATGGTATGGCTTGAGATATGTTTGCGTAGGCATTACATTGTATGGTTTGAGATGTGTTTGCGTATGGTGTAGTTTGGATTATGTTTGCGTAGGAGGCATCACCATTTTTTCTCTGTCATATGTTTAATGCAACAATGACAATGCGGTGTCAACAAACTCGCATGACATTTGCGTGGGGTATTACATATATCATATGGGTTATAACATTAATGTTGAAATCTTAACGTTGAACCTTGAGGTAATTACAATGAAGTTTATACAATGATTTGTAATGGTGATAAGGTATGAGGTATGGTGCAGCCCATACAACATTCCGTTAAGTTTCTGTCATTCAATAAATTCAATGAATTTCACTTATTCATGGCATATTTATAGAGGGATATTAAAAGACCATTTGGGTTGAATAAATTGTATGTTGTTTTTATGACACTTATATAATTTGTGTTTGGAAAATAAGTGGCATTCTATATTGGTTGACATAGTGGTAATCTGGCATATTTAGACCAACAAGAGGCAAAATAATTTCTTCAAGGAGAAAAGTTTGGGCCTTGGTAAAATTCCACATTTTACTACAAAGATTTGATTGGTAGGAATTGGGTTGGAGGCTTTGCTGTGTGCATAGATCATAGCAAAAATGATTGAAGTCTTTGTAACGGAAAGGGATAATGCGCTAATTCTGGGTGATATAGAGAGGAACATGCATTTTATGTGAGACGATGTTTATGCATAATATGTGGGTTTTGACATTTGTGTGAAATCAACATCCTTTGTCCACTGACAAAATTTGTTCAACGCCCACTGGTTGATGATGTCAAAAAAAAACTCTATGTTGCTTTTGTTGCATTGAAACTTCTCACTGCTTCTTTTTTGTCGACTACCCACTGGCGAATTTTTTGATGCCCACTGGCTGTTGAAGATGCCCACTGGCTACTAAAGCTGCCCACTAGCTGCTTTTGCTGGTTTTGTTGAGACTTTCAGTCTGACAACCACCGTCAATTTCATTGACATTTTCCCCCCTTTTTCAGCTGGGAGAGACAATTCTCTGTCAATTATTCCTAAACTCCCCCCCTTCAGGTGTAAGAGTGTTGCACTGGTGTATTCCCCCGTTCAACTACATGAGAGTACCATCTTCTTTTCACTGTCAGTTGCACTATGTGTGATTGTATTCGGTTTTAGAACTGAGACAATATTTTGACTGTGGATGACCATTTCCAAGGAGCGATCCATTCATAATTTATCTTCAATCTGTCTTATTGTTGTTGGTTGCGACATTTCTCTGAGGAATAATCGGGTTTGCCACAATGGCAACAAGGATGGAGATCAAAACACTGATCTTCCATATGATCGGTTCTTTTACAATGAGAACATGTCGGTTTGACTGCAACTTCGGGTTGCGTGCATTTCTGTTTGTCTGCAACTTTCTCAGAACTTGGTGAGGTGATTTGTGTAAGAAATCCTGCATTGACGAACTTAATTGTCTTGGAATAATCTAGGACACAATCACCACAAAAAATATATGCTTTATTAAAATTTGGAGTACATAATCTTGCAGCTTCATAACATCTTCATGGAATCAAAGTTCCAGAACTTCTTGGAAGAAAAATGACATCAAAAAAAAAACTGACTCAACCTCCTACAACAATGAGCTTTCCTTTGAAAAACCGATCACTCAAAATTTACAAAAAAATCAATCCTTATCACTCCACAAAATTCCTTCAACATTCAGCTTATCACTCCAAGAATTACAAAAATTTTAATGCAAAACTTACCTTGGCACGCACTTCCTTTTTCTTGCTTAGAATTTTTGGAGGCTTACATTTATATCCATTTCATAAAGTCATCTCCAATCTCAAAACATATCTCCATGAAAATCATGAAAAACATATAATATGAGCACTGTATTTTCAATTTGCTTATGTCACTTAAAAAAAAGTGAAATAATGTTTTGAAATCAGCATCAAGTGAGCACTGGTTTTCTAGACTTGGTCTTTGGCAAGCACTGGTTCTCTATTCTTTGGAACCTCTTTGAGCATACTCTTTGCTCCCCCTAGGCCTCAACTCATCTGCACTTTTTAAGAACACAACTGTCCCTTTTATCCAATATCCATTGGAATTCTTCAAGGTTCTGCTCCACACTTTGCTTTCATTCAGAAACTATTACTAGTCTCTTTCATCTGTACTTTTAAATTTGTGATCTTTGTTTGCTGAGATTTCCTTCAACTGTCTGTAACCTGTATTTTGCAAAAATCATCTTCAAAACCAGAGTTAAAATAAAGCATATCAGCTCACCTTCAATATCTCTGTGTGATCTTGTTCCATCTCTCACCTGTACTTTCATGCACCATACAACTGCATAGTATAAATGGTACATCATTCATCAGCATCCAGCTTTGGCAGCTTTTCAAGCAATGTTTTCGAGGATCAACATGAGAACTTCGAAGATGGTTCCTCGTTCTTATTTTGGATTTATCATTGAAGGGGGGAATGTTAGCCTCTCTCATAAAACAATAATAAATCCAAAAATAAAATAAATAAATTAAATATTAAAAGCTATGAATTTATGCCTAACTCTTTAGTTTGGGTTGTTCCTCTAAGATAGGAGTTAGTTTAGGTAGCTCATATATTGGTGTGTGTTTGGTTGAGAAATTATCTCAACCAAGTTTTCCAAGATAGCACGTACTATCTTGAGACACTATCTCCTCATCTATTTAATTGTAACACTACATTCTTTTAATAATGATAAAATATGTGAGCAAGCCGTGAGGTTGAAGCCTTTTCTGCCATTATTTGGTGTCTGGTTTATTATGTGTGTTTTCTGTATTTTCTAAGTTGATTTGATTTTCAATACTTAAATATGTTTTGAACCATCTATAATTTTGTTTTAAATGGCACATAATCATGTGCAAAATGTACACCTAAATATCACTTTTAATAGATGTATATCCTAATTATATAACATCCATACATGTTCAAATGCATTTAACATGTACCACATGTATTTTGTAATTACAATTTCAATCTATATTCATTTTAAAAAACAAATGATAAAACAACTTGAGCTTTAAAAAAAAAATTTAATTTAATATTGAATCTTAGAAGTTAACATTATAACAACAAGTCATCATATATTCAAAATGTAATGTAATTAAATGCATTTATGTACTTCAATCATTGTTATATATACATGAACTTAAATATGTAAAAAAATAGATATGATTGTGTTCACGGGAAAATATGTCCGGCCAACAGTAGGGGATCTCCCCGGTAGAAAGTCCCAATTAGGCTTTGAACCGTTTGGAGTAGGGATCCCGTCCGGGGTGTGGGTCCGGCTACCGCTTAAATGACTTTCTCTTCGGTCTCAAACAACCTGATTGAATCTGCAAACATACACTTATTCACATGATACAGAATACATGACTGATGTATCAAACCAATATATGACACTGTGCGTAGCAAGGTGATAAACAACATGCATACGCCCAGGAAGTGTCGTTAACAACACATATATGGGGTACTGCATGCAAGATAATCTGACCACCAAAGAAACAGTTCTTTATGGCGAGAATATCCCTTAACTTTCCAAAAGATATAACGAAATGCTAATAAAACAGTTCATTAACATTCATCATAAGAGTAAACAATAAACTTGAGCATCATCAACACAATCACAGATAGCTATGGTGCATGAATGACACTATTAATAACACAGATTCATTAATCAAACAATATTCTGAAACTGTACGCAGAATACACACAGTGTTGTCACAGCTAAACACATCATCCAATCAAAGGGGTTTTAACAAGTATTTGTATTACATATGTCAAGAGTATGATTCTTCAATTACAATTCAATATTGCTCTTCAGTCCACCAAAGAGAAGCCCCTAACTATGTGCCCAACAGGGGTATTTATAGATCCAAGAAACGCCCTTTGGGGCTTTCTGACGCTTCGACTTCCCGACGGTTCAGCTGCCTTGCGACCTTGACGGACAGTGTAACCTGCGACCCAGAAGATTGCGACCTGCGACTTAGGCGCCGATGCGACTTGCGACCTGGGGGACAAATGCGACCTGCGACCCAGCAGTTAAGCTATGGAGGTGGGCGCGTAACCGAGAGGTCTGGAGCGTCGATCTTCTTCTCCTTGAGGAAGACTTGCCAGGCCTGGTAATCCGCTGATATAGGGGAGACTAGAGGGATTTCTTCTTTTAACCGATGCGTACATTCCAAAGCATTCGGTATCAGAGTCTCCTTCTTCTGGGAAATCTGGATTGAGAGGGAGGCAAGCTTGGTATAAATTTGTACTGGAGTGACAAGAAGCCGGTTTAGGTTCTCTTGTGATGCCTCAAATTCTGGTGCTGCAGCAGCTTGTCTCACGGGTTGCAGAAAAGACTGAATTTCCTGATCTACCTGCTCCCAGTCTTTAGTTTCGTCCAGTGCGCCTAACGACGGAATGTGATGTAGAGCGTTCATGGAGTCTATACCACTGATCAGGTGACTATATGCAGACACCACTTTGTCCAAGTCTTTTGCCGCTGGCTTGTCTTTGACTGCATCTTCATCCGGATTTGTACTTCTGAGCGTCTTGTGTGTGACCCCAATCCTTCCTAGTGCACATCGGGAGTTTGATGGTACTCACGACGTCCCAGCTTTATCATTTTTTCCAAAGCTACCGAGGCTTCCCGAGCGCTCATGCTGCGATCGTTGTTTCTTCGCGCTCTCCGCCAATCTGGCCACGTGTTTGTTTTAGGGTGAGCATTTCTCTATATACTTGCCTCATGGTCATTTCCAATACGATCGACATTCTTTAATGACCGCCAGCTTTGACAGCTCATCGACTTGGGAAGGCTTACTTTGGAGTCATCGCACTTCACTCTCCGAAAGACCGATTTCTCCCGTTCCAGCTTTTTTAGCCCGTGTTTTGTAGGGAAATAATCTCTGCTCAGTTCTAGTGACATTCTCCTCCATGGCACCGGTAAAGCGGTGCCCGCCGTGATGCTATCATTACAGGGTTACGTTCTTGTATCATCGGGACTATGTCCTTCTTTCAAGTGGCGACCGTAGATATGGCGGGATGGCCTCGCGCTGCGGCTTTTCTTCTCTCTTGGCCGTATTTTGAAAGAGAATTGGTCAAATGTCAATCCAGTCGTGTCGAAGACCTCTTCCTCTTGTTCTGAAAACGTCATCGTAGAGGATACTTTTCTTTGCCACTCGTGAGGAATGTCTCCAGAGAGATATGTCGATATCATCTATCAGCTCATCCTCTTTATCCCGTGTTTGTCCTTTTCCTTTCTCCTTTGCTGAAGCCAGCCTGCAAACTTCTGCCTTGTCATGTTCCTCCTTCTTCCTCGCAGTTATGTCTCTCGCTCTCTCGCTTCTTTTTCAGCTTTTCTCTTTCGCTCTTACTTGCGCGCGCTTGGTCTTCATCCCTATCATGTCGACTGTTTGCTCAAGTTCTTTCTTAAGTGCTTGTTACCTCACTTCATGTGCTTCCTTTTTCTGGTCTTTTCCTTTTCCTCACTGCTATTTCTCTTCCGCTCTGTCTTTTGCATCTTTTCTACGTTTCTCTTCTTCATCCTCCTTCATTTTTCTTTTATTCTTCCTTCTTGGCTTGGGCCTCTACTCCTCTTAGCTGATCACAGAGGTGTCGGTCGTCATGTGGTCCGGGTTTTCTTATCCCGAGAGGAAGAAGAGACACTCACTAGTTTCATGGCTCTTGTCTTCTACATTTTGGTGATCCTCTTCTTCTCTCGGTCAAAGAGTCAACTCGTGAGCTAGTTGCTCGTCCGCGTTGTGACACGCGTTTCTTTTTTTCGTCTCTACTCGTGCGGCGTTCCGCATGCTTTGATAACTCCATTTAAAATTGGCCCTTTTACAATGCTTAGGAACCATCCCGACCGGGTCATAAGTTCGGCAATCCAAATTCCAGTGATAACCTTTATCTCTTCCCCCTTCATGCCCTACTTCTCTACGGAGTCGTTTGATCGTCATAAGCACCAATGGTGCAGAGGGTAGAAGCGGGCCAAGGTTTCCTTTCTTCCCTTTGGAAAGGACATAGGAGAAGCCACGAGGTCATCTCGGGAAACATACTCTCCCGCATGAGCACCTTATCGGTAATAAACTTGAGCGAGTAGCATGTGGTGCTTTGAATGTGCCAAATACTCGAATGATTGTATATTCACATGAATGGAAACCGCTGCGCCACCCTAACCTAGTGTCTCCATTGCATACACAAGACATGCGGGTGTCTTTGAGCTAAATAGTTTCCCGTAAAGGGGCGGGAATGAATATCTCGAGAGATTTGCTCAATATCTCGACTTGTACCGGATTCCCGTAGTGCGCTAGTGCGCAGAAATGGATTGCACTAGGACACGTTCGGAGTCCCGGTTATGTGGCCATCCCACTCAACATGCGGCTCGACACGGACGAAACATCCAATAAATAGGAAGCCATATAGTACTCCGATCGGCGTTCCCTCATCTGGCTAAAGCCGAGCCAAATTTGTTTGCATTGAGCCCAGTAATATACCACCCAATTGAATCGAGTGACGTGGCACTGTTACGTGTTCCATTATAGTTGCCCACGCAGCGGCGTTGAAAGTGGTGGCATCCGACTGATCCGTGCACTTTGCAGCATGGCGGCCACTAATTTATACGCTTTCCTCGGGCATCGGCCACCGGTACTCCTCGGTCTTTCTTGATTTTAAGTATTTATCTCGGGTTCCGCCCACCATTTCCTCGATTGTATCAACCACCGGTACTTCATTTGCGTGAAAACCATCTCTGAGGTAAAATTTTCCTCTCAGTTGGGGCAGCGAGTAGTAGACCCCGGGCTTTTCTGGGCCTCGAAAGTGTTGCAAAGCTTTTCACTCACCTGTTCTCGGATCACGAACCTTTTGGGATCCATCTTCTCGTATGATCCATCTCACATGTGTTTGAAGCACGAAAGATGGCTGGGTGTGCCTTCGCTAGATGCAATTTGGATCTCTTGACCTTTAGGGGAGTATACTTCCAGCCCGGGAGATCTTCTCGGTATGGACTGAACTCGTGGTATATCTCTCATACGCACCCATGGTTGTCCTCCTTTGCGAGAAGGTGCAAAGAGTGTCTCGTATATTGGTGGAGGAGATGTTTGTATGTCCGTGCTCTGACTCTAGCTTCCACCACCTCGCCTACCTTTCTTTCGGACACCCGGGTGCCATGTTGCTAGAGTGCTGAGAGTGACCGTATCGTGGTCCATGCCTGAATTCACTCCGTTGACATTCAGGAAAGAATCCCGTGGATGAGAAAGACATGATGATAACGAAGCTAAATGCACCATACATGCTACATCTTAATTAATCGCTGCTCTCGGGGTCGTCGATTAACAAAAGGACTCACATGCGACCTCGCGACCTCGAGACTGATCGGTCGCAGTGGTCGCAGAGCCGCTAACGTAAGATCAGCGCGACTTTCGCGACCTTGACGACAGGTCGCGGGTCGTAGTGTACAGACTTGGGCCCGCTCGTTTTCGAGCGCGCGCGGTTTTGCCCCGGATAATCTCTCCCTAGACGCGGAAACATACTGCTACTCGGGAAAAGGGTCTAAACTGGAGATAGGGCATGCCCATGAGGACTTGGGCAAGACAAAGGTAGACACTGGGGTTTATGAGAATCAAACACAACAATAAAACTCAAATGAAAACCCTACATCATCACCCGACCAGCAATTAAGACCATGGGGAGGCCCACAATTTGGCAAGAAATGCTCGTGAAGGGAACACAGGGGAGGAATGGCAACTTACCCCTACACGGAAAGACGCGCTTGTAGACCGACCCGTCGAGCAATTCCACGATTTTCGCCGCGAGTCACAAATGCGACCTAGCGACCTCGCCCTTATAAAAAGGAGGTCGCACGTGCGAGCACTACATCATGAGAGTCGCAAGTTGAGCCCTAGGTTCTAACGCCTCGTGACCTCGCGACCTTAAGGTCGCCGAGTCGTAGGTCGGCGAGTCGACACAATTCCTACTAATTACTTAATTTTTTCCACCTCTGCAACCCTCGCGACCTTAAGGCCTAGTAGCAAGGTCACTAAATCATCAGTCCTACGACTCTTGCGACTCGTGCGACACGGCGACACTTAGGGATCGCAGATGCGAGGAATACATAGGTCGCATGGGTCGCGAAATCATGGATTCGCGACTTCAGCGACTCTGTTAAACTTAAATACTTACAGCTACTGCTTGGTTTCCAAAGGGGCTCCAAAAAAAATTTAGAAGTGTGTCTTATTATCTTTTTTTGTATTTTTGTGAGGGTGTTGTAGGGGTTGACAACAAATGGCGATTCACCGGATGAATACTGAGTCTCTGCGATGAAAGGTCGAATGAGGGAGGAGGGAGGGGCCTATTACTACAGCTTGTTCCTTTTTACCTCGCAGTTTACACCTTCCTTCCTTTGTCACCTCGCATCGTTACCCGCCTTTTGGCTTATTTGGTGCAGATCAAACCCCGAATTTCTTTACTTTTGCGTGCCCGTGATCGGAAGGGTTGGAGAAACCTTGGAGAACTGGCAGTGGTCCGGTACAATTATTTTTGATCCTCATGGTGTTGCTCGTGCTCTGACGCGAACCTCGCCTCGGCTCCGGCGTGAGTCACCGCGCCTAAAGAGTCATGAACGCGTTGCTCCGCCGCGCCGAGACTCTGTGGTCGCACTCCCAGACGGAGTCGTTACACATCACCTCTCTCGCGTAGGAAGCCTTTCTCAATCCTTTACCCTTTATTTGTGTGTGATTGCACTTATTTGAGAACGGTGCTCGTGGCACTCCTATTTAGATGGGCATGATTTTGCCCGGGCGGATGAGGATCCCGACTTATTTTTCTTCTGCAGAGAGGTTGCTCCTGGTCTTATATGAGGACTTGGGCTTTTTCCCCCGATGACCTGAAATTCCCCCGAGTTAGCTCAGTTCCCTCTGCGATCCGGTTGTCGCTATGTGAGACCTTTTACTCCGCCGCACCTTTCAAAGCCGCATGGTGGTTCCTTATGCTTGAAAGACTCCAGTAAAGTCCCGTGTTAGCCCTTGGTGCCCATTACAAGCGAGTTTTTCGATCGCTCCGTGTTTTGCGGGAGGGCCCTTCATCGACATAGAACTTTCGTCGGGAGTGAGCCAGGCAGTCGTAGGTAGACAAGGCCTTAGGAAAATTTTATTTTATTTTATTTTTATTTTATTTTATTTATTTTTTTTAAATGACAAGTAGAATCAAAAACACGACTCTTATAATACATGGCGTAAACATCCCTTTGAGGGTTGTTCAAGTAAAATATGAGTTTGAGGTCATGCCCGTTACCGCAGGGAGGGACCTCGACTCTTCCCTCCAGCGTTTGCAATGTCGGAATGTATGGGGACCCACCTTTTCTTTTAACCCTGATAGGGACCTATCCATAGTGCTTGAAACTTGGCATGCTTTCCTTTTTTCTTCAGTGAGCTTTATCCCACTTTTAGGACAAGATCTTCTACTTCAAATTTTTTATCTCCTCGAGTACTTTTTGTCGAACCATTTCTTGATCCAGACTCACGGTGGATGTCGTAATTTCTCACTGCGTTTTCGCCTTTCTCTTCTAGTTCTCAGCAGGGTGTCAATGCGGGTTTGCAAGGCTGTGGGCAAGGGGTACCATGACACTCTTGAGATAATCGCGCAGAGCGGGAAGAGACAAATTGGGCGGGAGGATGCACTTTTCTTTTCCCATACACGAGAAAATATGGGGAGGTGCCTATTGAGGACTTAGGTGTGACGCGATCACCCCGTGAGTGCACATTTTGGAGGCATTGTGCCGCTTGCGTTGGTGAGACGAAGGGTCTTTTAATGATGCGAATCAGATTTTTAGTTTGTTGACTCCGCTATAGACCATTTCCTTGGGGATAGTACTTTGTAGAGTGTTTAAGAACAATGCCATTTTCCAAAAGCAAAATCGTATAATTTAAAATATGAAAAATCACGTTGCATTATCAAAAACCAAGGAAGTTGGAACGCCAAACCTCGGTAATGATGGAATGAGTGACAAATTTCATTACCTCCCGATCGTTGATTTGGCGATAACGATATCGCTTTCAACCCACCCGGTGAAATAATCGTGATCGCCGTTAGAATGCAACGGTGTTGCTTAGACGAGTGGGGTAAAATCTCACCAATGACGATCCGGACCCCATTGTTGAAAAGGTTCTTCTACCGCTAACACAACAAAGGGGGCGACGGGGACAGCTTCTACCGTACTTGCGAATTTCTCGGGCATTGAATGCACTTCCAACATATGTGTGGTATCATCTCGAAAAAGAGTTTGGCCAATAATAACTCGCTCGCATTGATTTTATGGAGCGTAGTATCCCCAGCAAAATGACCTCCCGCCGGTCCATCATGCAAAGCTTTCGATTAATGATTTTCTACAAGCTTCATCATACTTCTAAGCAAACGTAACATGACCCCATCGTAATGTTTCTGCGAAGAGCTTCCCTTGGATTAACTGTAAGACGCAGCTTTGTGTCCGATGCACGTTCTGCGGCATTTAGAGCGGGGTCCAATATACCGCGTGTGCTACACATCTCACGAAATATCCGAGTACCAAGAAGGGTTCCCTAATCTGAGGTACGACATCGGTTTGGTACATATCAATTTCTCTTTGCTCCCACTATCTTCTTCAACTCGTGGGAACTTGCGGCCTCTATGCACCCATTTGGCATAGACCTTGCCCTTTAACTCGTGTGCGTG
Source organism: Pinus albicaulis (assembly GCA_034641835.2). NCBI lineage: Eukaryota > Viridiplantae > Streptophyta > Pinopsida > Pinales > Pinaceae > Pinus > Pinus albicaulis. The sequence continues at coordinate 1,526,608,835 of CM076570.1, read as the reverse complement.
CCGGGCTTAAACTCTAAGTCATACTCTTGCATACATGCTAACCCGAGTTCCTCGTCTCTCGCCCGCCTCTCGCTCGCATGAATAGTGATCGAACAATTTGGGTGGGGGAGACGTAAGCCGTGACATGGCTTTTTAAGATGTATGGTGCTGAGAATGTTTGACAAAGCTTTATATACCGCATAGGCCCGTTTTTCGATTTCGTGGATAATTCTTAATTTAGCTCCCTGCAAACCAAGGTGCTCATGAATGAAATGGGGCGCTCGTCATTATTCCCGATCGCTTTTGCGTGAGTACAATTTCGCCTACAGAGACGAATCCAGCGTGAAAGTATACAAGCTAAAATCTCTGCACGAAACCGGGCTTTAGAGAAGGTGCTTCGACTACTAGCTTTTCTTGATCCTGTTCGAAAAGCTTCCTTTTCGGGACTGATTCCATTTGAAGGTAGCATTTTCTTTATCATTCCCCCTCGTAGTGGTTTAACTATCGCAGTGAAATCTAATATAAACTTACGTACAAAATTGATCTTTCCCAAAAAAGGACCGAATTGAGTTTTCTTCACTCGCGGGAGGAATGCGAGCAATGGCTTTCGCATGTTCGGATCAACGATGCAACTGCCTTGTTTAGTTATGATATGACCCTACAGATTTCCTTCGACTACGGCGAAAATGCTCTTCTTCTGTTGAGCGAGATACCGTATTTTCTCGCACCTTTCAAAGATCCTGTCCGAGGTGACGCAAATGATCCCCCCGACGTTGTAGAAAACACTGCGAACATCATCCAAGTAGACCACCACACTTTGGCCTATCGGGACTTCGAATGCTATATCCATAGCTCTTTTGGAAAGTTGCTCCCTCGCGATTGATTAATCCAAAGGGCATACGCCCGAAAAGCGAAGGTTCCCCACTTAGTCCGGGAAGGTAGTCTTTAACCTATCGAGGTTCAGCCACCAAGCACTTGATTGTAGACAGAGAATCCATTCAACAAAGAGAACATTTCGACCCTCACATCGTTTGTAATATTTGCTCCATAGGGGGTACCGGGTAATTATCTTTATTCAGAGGCCCGGGTTTAAGTTTCGAAGTCCACACATAAGCGGATTTCACCCGACTTCTTCGTACAGAACTAAATTGGATACCCATGTGGAATGGCGAACTTTGAAGATAATGCGTGCATCCAAAATTTTTTTGAGTTCTTTTAGAATCAATGGCTCCATCGTAGGAGCTGTACTTTCCCGAGCTTACTTTGTTGGAATGGTTTTACATTTTCTTTAATGGGTATCACATGTTGTATGATTCGAGTATCGTATGTGCATAAGTCCTCATATGTCCAAGCGAATACGTCACGATACTTGTGGAAATAGCCCGAGATGAAATCTTGAGCTCCCCTCTGGGGGGTGCAATCTTTACCAGTGTTGACAAATTTAGGATTATCTTCTCGATCCCAAGTTCACTTGTCGATGGGCCAAGATAGAGCCTCGTACTTTGGCGTTTGGGGGCCCTCTGGAAACGATTTTGCGACATCAAAAAAGCTTCTCAAGTGATACCACCCTTTAGGCATGGGGTTTCCCTTTGACTTGTTCGTTCCTCTTTGCATAGCTGTCGTGCTCATCTTCATGTATAGCAATGTCTTTTGAATATCTCCGAGTTACACACATGAAATCCGAAGCCACTCGTTGATCATCATCGAAGACGCGCAAGTTAGTGACGTGATGTCCTGGGACGGAGGGTTTATATATAACTTCAATAGAAAACCATCCCTCAAAGGGAGTAAATCCGACAGCGGCATTAGCTGTGAGTATCTCGTCGTCGCGTTATGCAGTACAGCTAAGAACGTATTTAATTCCAAAAGCGTCAAAAGCAAGTAAATTAATCGCCATACCTCTTGGTCGATACGCCTTTAAATGTGGAGACAAACAAAAGTGGAATAGTATTGCATACGTAGTGATAATCTCGGAGTCTCCAATGACCCGTAAGCATTTTAACTTCAAATCCAGACACTTTTTAAGCCCAAGGATCAAAGCTTCATACTCGGAAGTGTTGTTGGTGCATTGAAACTCCAGCCGACAGAGATTAAGAGTATTTATTCCTATAGGGATCAAGCAAAACGCAGCCAGTGCACAACCATCGAGATTTTTGGAACCGTCAGTAATACACAGGTCCATATGTCGCTTTCGACCTCTGGAAAGCGGTGGATTGCGGAGGAATTTCTCGGCTTGGTGTGAGACATGATTTGGGCTTGTTCCTCTCGCGACGCAGTGTCATTTCCCAGATTGGACCCTTCAGGGCCCTATCGAAAGACCGAGGAAGTTTCGGTAAAATCCAAAAATGGAATCTAGAAAACACATACCAAGTTCCTCTGGGCAAAGCCGATGGGTCTCTATTTGTGGCATCCCAAACTCAGTCTAGTGTGTGTTTCATGTATGGTTCACTTTCGACTCCCGATTTGGATTTGTTTCTCCCCTTGTAAGGTAGCCATAAGTGGGACCAATCTCGTGGCAAAAGTATCCCTGCTAACTTTCTAGACCAATCCATCGCTAAGCGAGTACACCATAGGCTTCAGGATGTCAACAACCACAATATCAGAATGCATTGATGGACTCTAGAGCCTGATGAGAGGGCGGATGATGACATTGTTTAATTCTCCAACAGTACTGGTACTTGTCGGATCTCATCAAGTTGAATGATTTTTACGTCGCTTTCTCTCGAGCGGATGTTGAGTTTCTTGCACACAGCATAGAGGCATAACACTTCGTGGATGCACACGCGGAGTTGAAAGAAGACAATTGTGCACGTTCAAGTTAAACATCTCAAAAGACAAGAGGAAGGGAGGGGTGGATCCCTCTCGAATTCGTGTTGACAGGCGTTCACTATAGACCGGATATCCGGACCGGTTTGTGCGCATGTGTTGCTTTGTCAAACGGTTTCGTATTTTGGTTGTTGGCGAAAGCTTTTAGAATAAGTTCCTTTTGATTCGTGATGCGGGGCCAACTCGTAGAGTGAGATATTAGCTGCGGTATTTTTCATGTCCTCCACTATGTTGTAGCTAGTATCAGCTTTGGGGACTAGGTCTCGGTAGTGGTTTTCGAGGGAGTTCCACGGGGGCTTGCTCTTGTGACTTGCTTTGCTATTACTATTTGTGGGCTTCTCCCACAGTAGCTTGTCCTTTGTTTCCAGTGGGAAAGAATTTTCCTCAGAAATCCCTTTTTCTTGTCTTCATATGATTGTTCGGGGATAGATCCCTTTGCTTCTAAGACTATAATTTCGAGTGGGCTGAGCCTTGGGACTACCCGCCATGTTGATATCAATGGGAACAAGACTCTCCCCCGCATTATATCAAAAGTTAGAACAGAGGCTCCCGGTTCCCCCATCTAGGGAGCGAGAGCCTTCATCTCGATCGAAACATCATCCTCCGTCCTAGTTTCCTGGGGTTTGGTCATCCAAAAAGTTGGTTGAAAACCACCGCGGGTCATCTTTGTCAATCCATTGCGGGCACGTTTTTTCGTAGTGGGCGGCTTGGTGAAAAGAGAAAAATTATCTTTTCCCTATCTCTTCCCACGTTGAGAGCGCGAGCGTGAGTTTGAGCGGAGGTCCCGCCGGGTGTTGGGATTACTTTTCTTGAAAAAGGGTTTTTGGAGAGTTTTAGTAGAAGTTGATGTTTCAATTCCTTTTCTCTTCAAGTCGGAGACCTCATTCGTTAGTAGTTTGAGGGTCTTGGCCATACTCTCGAAATCAAGTTTCTTTTCTCTCTATTTGGGGTGGAAGAGTGACCTTTTTAGCAATTGGTTTGTGATCATCCTTTCCTTACGTGGTCCATGACTCCTACTCGACAACATGTCTTTTTCTTCACCGCGAGAGCAAGCAGACATAATTTCGTCCGTAAGGGTGGCGCGGGCTTCACGTTTGACGAAAACGGCAATGTCCCTAGGGAGAGCTTTAGTATAGTAGTCAGATGGTGATAGAAGATCGTCCAATGCTAAGTTTGGAGGAAATTTTTGCAATATTGTGGCGAAGCGTTGGTTAAAGTCTTTTAACTTTCTCTTTTCTATGACACTTGATAGTGCTTAACTCGTGAGGAGCATATAGATGTTTTATCTTACGCAAACTTTGCAGGAACACTGCAGCACTGAACCCGGTCCCGTGAGTGCTACATGAAGCAACGGTAGGGAACGATACTTCAGGTGGTCGCATGGTTTACAAGAGTGTGTGGGAATAGTCTACATGCGACATCATCGAATCGAACTCTCATGATTTGTAGAGATAGATAGAAACTACTAATATGGTCTTCCGTCGATGTGCTCCTTTCATCGTGATCGAACTTAGGAAGATGCTTCTTTGGGTGTCTAGGCATATCATGGAGAGGACTAAAAGAGCCAATGGGGATTGAGCCATCCAGAGCTAGAGGCCGCACCTCCCCGTGGTGCTCGATGACACTCAGTTTACGCCTCGGGACTCACTTCCCCGTCCCCGACACCGATGCTCCTTCATGCAGTGGCGAGAGTGTTCATCTCGGTGTCTTTCACGGTTATTCACGTTTCTAAAATACTCCCAGCCATTGTGGGGAGGGGGCCTATTTTGGTTTTGGTGGTGATGATGGTTGGGTTGGTGTCTCCGGCCGCGAACTATATCTCCTCTACCTCCCCGTCTCGTACTTTTCGTTGACCCCACCCTCATTTCTTTCGAGGCCTCTTTCCTTCCCCCGCATTTCTTGAGTGCCGTGTTACCTTCTCTTTCATTTCTTCGACCCCCTTCTCCTTCCTTCTCCGGTGGGGAATACACTTGGTTGTTGTTCCACTAATGTAAGTCAGTGGCGGAGGTTCGGGGGAAAGGTTCATCATCGAGGAAACCTTCACTATCTTGGAGAATGGGGTCATTTTCCGGACAGCACGTCCCGCCCGAGGTCTTCAATCATGGAGTTCACACGTTCGGGTATGGTGGCTGACTAGCACTCCATTACGAGTGACGTTCTCGACTGGGGTCCTAGTGGGGGCTAGGAATTCCATGATTGGAGCATACGCGTAAATCCTAGTAGCGAGATTGCGGGCGACCCGGGCGTAAGTGATCTCAACCGCTTCGTTTGTGATTTCAAAATATCGAGCCTCCTCCCTTGGAATATCTTCCAAGGGGGGGGAAGATTTTCTCGAGGTTCGATTATTTATGATCTCCGATGGGAGTTTGTGACTCCGAATGTCGGTGCCAGGCGTCGGGGAGGATGCCATGGCCCTCCTTCTAGCGCCCAAATTTGTTGACGGGAAAACTATGTCCCAGGCCACCGTAGGGGATCTCCCCAGAGAAAGTCCCAATTAGACATTGAACCGTTTGGAGTAGGGATCCCGTCCGGTGTGGGTCCGAGCTACCGCTAAATGACTTTCTCTTCGGTCTCGAACAACTCGATTGAATGCACGCAAACATACACTTATTCACATGATACGTAATACATGATCGATGTATCAAACCAATATATGACACCGTGACGTAGCAAGGTAATAAACAACTTATGCATACGCCTCGGTGAAGTGTCGTTAACAACACATCTATGGGGTACTGCATGCAAGATATCTCGACCACCAAAGAAACAGCTCTTTATGGCGAGAATATCCCTTAACTTTTCTCGAATAGATATATATCTAATCGCTAATAAAGCAATCCCATTAACATTCATCATAAGAGTAAATAGTAAACTTTAGACATCATCAACACAATCTGAATAGCTATGGAGCATAGAATGATACTATTAATAACACGAGATTCATTAATCAAACGATATTCGAAACTCGTACGCGTAATACACACAAGTGTTGTCACGACTAAACACATCATCCAATCAAAGGGGTTTTAACAAGTATTTGTATTACATATGTCAAGAGTATGATTCTTCAATTACAATTCAATATTGCTCTTCAGGTCCACCAAAGAGAAGCCCCTAACTATGTGCCCAAATGTGGGTATTTATAGATCCAAGAAACGCCCCTTTGGGGCGTTCCGACGACTCGACTTCCCGACGGTTCGTGCGCTCTACGACCTTGACGGACAATGCGACTCCGCGATCCGTAAGATTGCGACCACGAAACTTTAGATGACGTCGGTGCGACACTGTGAACTGGGGACAAATGTGACCTCGGCGACCCTGCACAGCTAAGCTATGGAGGTGGTCAGCGTAATCGAGAGGATCCGGAGCGTCAATCTTCTTCTCCTTGAGGAAGTCTTGCCGGGCACTGGTAATCCGCCGTTATAGGGGAGACTAGAGGGATTTCTTCTTTTTAACCGATGCGTACATTCCAAAGCATTCGGTATCGTAGTCTCCCTTCTTCGGGAAATATGGACAGGAGAGGGAGGCTGAAAGCTTGGTATAAATTTGTACTCTGAGTGACAAGCAGATTCGGTTTAGGTTCTCTTAGTGATGCCTCAAATTACGAAGATGCCGCAGCTGACTCTGTCTCACGGGTTGCGTAAAAGAGCCGAATTTCCTGATCTACCTCGCTCGCGACCTTTAGTTTCATCCAGGTTCCCTAACGACGAAATGTGATGTCGAGCGTTCATGATGTCTATACCACTGATCGAGTGACTATATCTGCGTACACCACTTTGTCCAAGTCTCTTGGCCGCCTTTGTCTTTGGACTACATCTTCATCCTGATTTGTACTTTGGCGTCTTGTGTGTGACCCCAATCATTCCTAGGCACATTTTTCGGGAGTTTGATGGTACCAGCATTTAGTCCGTGCTTATCATTTTGTCCAAAAGCTACCGAGGCTTCCCTGAGCCGCTCATGCTTCTCGTTTGGTTTCCGCTCAGCGCTTCCGCCAACGGGGCCACCGTTTGTTTTAGGGTGAGCATTTCTCTATATACTTGCCTCATGGTCATTTCCAATACATCACATTCTTTAATGACTTTGCCCGATTGGGACCTCATTGACTTGGGAAGGCTTATACTTTGAGCTGATCAGCACTTCATTCTCCAAAGACCGATTTCTCCCCGTTCCGAAACTTTTTTAGCCTCCGTTTTGTGGAAATAATCTCCCCGCTCATTCTAGTGAACATTCTCCTCCTTGTGCCGCAGAGCAAAGTCACCGCGATGCTATCATTACAGGGGTTAGTTCTTGTATCCAGGACTAAGTGTCCTTTTTAGTGGCGCACCGTAGATATGGCGGGATGGCCTTGCGCCAAGGATTTTCTTCTCTTGCCGTATTTTGAAAGAGAATTGGTCAAATGTCAATCTAGTCGCCGAAGACCTCTTCCTCTTGTTCCCCGGGAAAAAACGTCATCGTGGGAGGACACTTCTTTCTTGCCACTCGGAGGAATCTCCAGTGGGAGATATGTCGATATCATCTATCGCTTCATCCTCTTTATCCCGTGTTTGTCCTTTTTCCTTTTCTCCTTGTTTGCCGGCTCGGCTTTCCGCCCTTGCTCATGTTCCTCCTTCTTCCCGTGTTTTGTCTCTCTCGCCTTGCTTCTTTTTCAGCTTTTCTCTTTCGCTCTTTCGTCACGGCGGCTTGGTCTGCCTTCTTTTGACGATCGACTTTGTCAAGTTCTTCCTTAAGTGCTTGTTGCCGCACTCGTAGCTTCCTTTTCCGTCTTTCACTTTTCCCTCAGCTTTCGTTTCCTCTTCCGCTCTATCTTTGCATCTTTCTCTACGTTTCTCTTCATCCTCCTTCATTTTCTTTTCTTCTTCCTTCTTGGCTTGGGCCTGCAGCTCCTCTTATCCGATCCGAGGTGTCGGTCTTCGTATTGGTCCTGGATTTCTAGTATCCCGAGAGGAAGAAGAGCCTCCTAGTTTATGGCTCTTGTCTTCTACATTTTGGTGATCCTCTTCTTCTCAGTCAGTGAGTCAATCCCCTGGAGCTAGTTGCCAGCCTAGACGTTGTACCGACTTTCTTTCTGTCCTCTGCCGGCGTGACTCCGCATGCTGATAACTCCATTTAAAATTGGCCCCTTTTTACAATGCTCAGAACCATCCCGATCGGGTCATAAGTTCGGCAATCCCAAATTCCTAAAGTGATAACCTTTTATCTCTTCCCCTTCACGCCCTACTTCTCCGGAGTCCTTGACTGGGTATAAAGCACCAATGGTGAGGGGTAGAGCGGGCCAAGGTTTCTTCTTCCCTTATGGAAAGGACACATTGGAGAAGCCCGAGGTCATCGCGGGAAACATACCTCCTGCCATGAGCACCTTATCGGTAATAAACTTGGCAGTAGAGCATGTGGTGCTTTGAATGTGCCAAATACTCGGATGATTATATATTCAGCGAATGAAAACCGAGTGCGCCACCCGACCTAGTGTCTCCATTGCTCGCGAAGACATGCAGGGTGTCTTCGACTCAAATAGTTTTCCCGTAAAGGGTGGGAATGAATATCCCCAGAGATTTGCTCAATATCCGACTTATACACGGATTCCCCGTGAATCACCTTGGTCCGCAAATTGATTGCTCGGGTCCGTTTCGGAGTCCCGCGTTATGTGGCCATCCCTCAACATGCGGTCATGGGCCTGATGTACGACACATCCAATAAATACGAAGCCATATAAAATTCTAACGGCGTTCCCTCATCCGGGGCTAAAGCCGAAGCCAAATTTGTTTGCATTGAGCCCATTAATATACCAGCCTCAATTGAATCGAGATGTGTGCACCGTTACGTGTTCCATTATAGTTTCCCACTTGCGCGCGGATTGAAAGTGGTGGCGTCCGGACGTCCGTACACTCTGCAAAGCATGGCGGCCACTAATTTATGTACACTTTCCCTCAACCGCCACTTACGAGTACTCCTCGGGTCTTTCTTGATTTTAAATTTATCCGGTTCCCGCCCCACCATTTCCTCGATTGTATCAACCATCTGCACTTCATTTGCAGTAACCATCTCGGGGTAAAATTTTCCTCACGGTTGGGGCAGCGAAGTAGTAGACCCGCGGCTTTTGGGGCCCTCCGCCGTTGCAAAAGCTTTACCTCCACTGCCTCGAATCACGAACCTTTGGGATCCGTCTTTTGTATGATCGAGCCTAACATTTACGGGCATGGAAAGATGGCGGGGTGTGCCCCTGCGTAGATGCAATTTGGATCTCTTGACCTTTAGGTATACTTCCCTGATCTCTGGGAGATCTTCTCGAAACTCATCTTCCGGGTATGGCGAACTTCCGTGGTATACTTCTATACCACCTAAGGCCGTCTCCTTTGCTTGAAGGTGTAAAGAGTGTCTCGTATATTGGTGGGAGGGAGATGTTTGTATGTATGTGTCCCGACTCTACTTCCACCACCTCGCCTACACTTTCTTCTTTCGGGACACAGTCGGTGCCATGTTGCTCAGAGTCGGAGAGGGACCGGAGTATCGTGTCTGCACTCCAAATTCACCCGTTGCATTCGTGGAAAGAATCCTGTGATGAGAAAGACATGATGATAACGGCTAAATACGAGCCTACACATGCGAAATTTAATTAACTTCTCTCTTGGAGGTCGCCCGATTAACAAAAGGACTCACATGCGACCTCAGCGACCTTGCGACTAGGTCGCGTGGTCGCCATGAGCTGCTAACAGAAGATCAAGCGCGACTTTGCGACTCGCCGACGTCGTCGGGGTCGCGAGTCGCACTTGGGCCTACCGTAGGGGGTTTCGAGCGCGACGCGGTTTTGCGGATAATCTCTCCCACTAACAGGGAAACATACCGGCCAGCAAAGGGTCTAAAGCCGGAGATAGGGGGCACAGCCATGAGGGGATCTCGGGCAAGACAAAGGTGACCTTGGGGTTTATGAGAATCAAAAACAACAATAAAAACTCACCGTACAACCCCTACATCATCACCAGCCCAAAGCAATTAAGACCATGGGGAGGCCCACAATTTGGCAAGAAATGCTCGTGAAGGGAACACAGGAGGAAATGGCAACTTACCCAGGAAGAAACACGCCGCGCCGACCCGTCGAGCAATTCCACGATTTCGCCGCGAGTCACAAATACAACACTAGCGACTCTGCCCTTATAAAAAGGAGTCGCACGTGCGAGCATTTCTAAATGAGGTTGCAAGTTGACGCTCACGACCCTCTGCGACCTTAAGGTCGCGAGAATCGCAAGGTCGCCGAGTCAGCCAATTCCTCTAATTACTTAATTTTTGCGACCTCAGTGACCTCGCGACCTTAAGGTCGCACAAGGTCGCTATTTCACGATCTCCGACTCTTGCGACATGGCGATTTCGGCGACCTTGAGGGTCGCAGAAACGCATAGGTCGCATGGGTCGCAAATCATGGATTCGCGACTTAGCGACTGTTCTTAAAAATTTACTTAGCTTCTTCTTGCTGGTTTCAAAAAGGCTCCAAAAAATTTAGAAGCGTGTGTGTTATTATCTTTTTTTGTATTTTTTTGGAGGGTGTTGTAGGGGCTACTAACAGATTGTTTTAAATAACTACCATGATGATGCAAAATGTACCTAGAAATATCACCTTTAATAGACATTTACACCTAATTATATAAAATTCATACATGTTCAAATGCATTAAACATGTACCACATGTGTTTTGTAATTGCAATTTCAATCTACATTCATTTTAAATAAAAAATGACAAAACAACTTGAGCTTTCAAAACAAAACATTTAATCTAGAAGATTGAATCTAAGTTAAAATTATAACAACAAGTCATCATATATTCAAAATATAATGTAACTAAATGCATTTATGTACTTCAATCATTGTTATATATTCATGAACTTGAATATGTAAAACCATAGTTATGATTGTTTTAAATGACACATGATCATGCAAAATGTACCTAAATATCACCTTTAATAGACATTTACACCTAATTATATAACATTCACACATGTTCAAATGCGTAACATGTACCACATGTGTTTTGTGATTTGCAATTTCAATCTAAATTAGTTTTAAATAACAAATTTGACAAAACAACTTGAGCTTTAAAAACAAAACATTTAACCTAAGTTAACATTATAACAACATGTCATCATGTATGCAAAATGTAACAACTAAATGAAAATGTACTTCAATCATTACATTACATATATTCATGAACTTAAATATGTAAAACCATGGATATGATTGTTTTAAATGACACATGATCATGAAAAATGTACCTAAATATCACCTCTAATAGAGATTTGTACCTAATTATATTTAACATTCACACATGTTCAAATGCATAGCATGTACCACATGTGTTTTGTAAAATTTGCAATTTTAGTCTAGATTCATTTTAAATAAAAAATGACAAAACGACTTGAGCTTTAAAAACAAAACATTTAATCTAATATTGAATCTACATTGACATTATAATAACATTTCATCATGTATGCAAAATGTAACAACTAAATGCAAATGTACTTCAATCATTGTTACATATATTCATGAACATAAATATGTAAAGCCATAGATATGATTGTTTTAAATGACACATGATCATACAAAATGTACCTAAATTTATCATCTTTAATAGACATTTACACCTAATTATATAACATTATCAAATGTTCAAATGCATAACATGTACCACACGTGTTTTGTAATTTGAAATTTCAACCTAGATTCATTTTAAATAACAAGTGACAAAACAACAAGTTTTAAAAACAAAACATAATCTAAGATCATCTATTTTAAAATTATATAACAACATGTGATCACATGCCAAATGTAACAACTATCCAAAATTTAAGACCATTTAATAAAAGTAAATGTAGTTTAACTATCCAAAATGTAAAATATGTCCAAAAGTTATATCATGAACAATAAAAGTAAATACAACAACGTATAGTGTTACAAGTATCAAGTTATATATAATGTAAATATGACACATCTTTAAGATATAAAAATATTATATCAAATAAAATGTTGTGAGTGCATGAATCAAATAGTGAATTTGGCTGCAATGTATTTTCCAGCAGCTTCCCAACCCTCCTCCCTGTGCTATCATCTGAAGAATGAGGAACCTACAGAACGTGTAAACATTAAAATTTAATGTTTTAAAATTGAATGAGAATGTATAAATTCATAAATAAATAAATAAATGAAAAAAAAAAAATCAATACCTCCTGTAGTTCCCCCTCCATTATCTCATGCTGGCCCTAATTGCATGTATACATATACATATACACATGTATAAGAAATTTATATTACATGTATTAAAACTTTAAAATTTAATGTTTTAAAATTGAGTGAGAATGTAGCACTTCAATAAAACAAAAAAATGAATTTTTCATGCAATATCTCATGTAGTTCCCCCTCAATTGTCTTGTGTTGTCCCTAATTGCCTATGCATATATATTTACACATGTATAAGAAACTTATATTACATGAATTAAAATTAAAATTTAATGTTTTAAAATTGAATGAGAATGTAGAACTTCAATAAAAGAAACTAATTGAAAAAAAAAAATTATGCAATGCTTCATGTCGTTCCCCCTCCATTGTCGTGTGTTGGCCATGCATCAATGCATCCTCCATGATAAACTGTACAATATACATGTACAAGTATATATATATATATATATATATATATTAAAAAATTCAAATTAAAATGCATAAACTAATGCAATAATATTAAAAGAAAAGATAGACAACTCTCTGTTCAAATCATTTGGATGTTCCTATGTCCATCATACACTCCATCGCTAAATTCCTTGGAGAACTAAAATCATCTCCACAAACCTAAAATTAAAAAAATTTAAACTGTAAAATAACTCAAGATCTAGATCTCATTTTTTAATGAAACTTTCACTTCAATTTATAACTTACAACATATAAGTGAAAAATTGAATACTTGTGACGGTGGATTTGGCACATCTCCTACTAGGGAAGAAGATTGTGGCTCCATTGCAAAAACATCAGACGAAATCATAATATGTTAAAATTTAACTATATATGTGTGTGTCCACAATTATTTATTTTAAATATATGTTATCATGATATCGATTTAATAATAGAATAATAATTTTACATCAACATCATGAACACTTAAAAAACACTAACATTTCTAAACATATCATCTTGATTGCAAGAACCTGAACCTTCGACCGTGATATTATCAAAATTTTCGTTCATGAAGCGTGTTAACTTAAAATGGTGAACATATGCTACATTTTTTTATATTAACATATACAAATAAACATGTATATGTAAATTACAAATTACCTTAAAATATTCACCCTAACCATTCACACATACCAATCCCATGCCCTCTTCCTCATGAAGAAATAATCACTGCCAACCATTACGAAAATGCTTTTCATATGTTATAAGCACTTAAATACTCATGTTTTCTATCTCATCATCTATATTATAAACAAAATTAGCACATGAATTCTCTCGTGCTTTTTGTCGATTCAGACGAATATCAATTCGACCAAGTCAAGTCTGAACATTGTCTATAATGGCATCCCTTCCTTCTCGACTAATTTGAGAAGTGGCATCCATCTCTAACCGTAAAGGTTCTAAATGAAGAGGTCAGCTTACCAATGGTGGCTCAAGGCAAGGCAACTCAGCATCACTCTTAGCGCCCCTGCGTTCACACAATCAACCTTTCCTAAGACCAAAACATTCAGAAGGAATGTCATTATAATTGGGTTTCATTCCCAAAAAGAATTATGCATAAAATAATTTTTCAAAATAAACAGGAACCTTGTCATTCCATGGTAGTCTTCCATAGGCTGTGTTAGGAATCTGTAATTAGCAAGATCAGCAAAGTCGAATCACAGAAACAACATCGTTTCAACCACTTTTGGATTCTAGGATCTAGCCCTCCTGAATCCATAGAGGGATCTCTCCAATAAGTGCAAAGATGGATTTGTCTTTGAAGTTTGGGGTTATGATATTAGGCTAGTTACGAAGGCCAAGGGTTTTTTTTTTTTTTGGATGGTTGAGCATGATTACTGTTTGAGGTAGAAACTCCCAAAGTGCAAAGAGTTTCAAAGGTGAGAAGTTGCAAGCAATCAGAGTAAGATTCGACCAAAAATATAGATAATTGCATGTTTTAGTCCATTGGGCTATGGAGTCATAATAGGGTTTAATTGCAACAGCAAGAGGCAAGAGTGGTCCATGGGGAAAGTCATCTATGTCTAAGGATCTCTTTGAAGTTTGATTTATGGAATGAAATGATACAATAAGAAGGAGAAATTAACAAATGCAGAACAAAGAGCAGCCTAGGATATGGTAAGTACTTTTAAACTAGCCAGCCTTTGACATAGACTCAAGAAAAACATAAAAGTAAACTAGGATCTGGTAAGTACTTTTAAACTAGCCATCCTTTGATACACTTTCAATAGAAAACACTTTAAAACAAAGGGAAACTTGAAGGCAACTTTTGGAGAAGAAACTAGTGGGCTGGGCTCACCACAAATCCTCTCCTAGCTCTACTTTACTTGGTTACTTTCAAGACAAACAAAAAGGTAACACAGAATGGCCTAAGATCTGGTAAGTACTTTTAAACTAGCCATCTTTTAACACATTCCAATGGAAACATTCAGACAGTTGTGGGGATAAAACTGGGACCAGGGCTCACCATATATTCCTCAGTTCATCTTCACTAAACATATACTGAAAATAGCATTTAAGAATAATCATTCAGCTAAGACAATAAGACGAGGGAACGCCAACATTCCTATGCTTGAATAGAATTAAATCATTCCTAAATAACACAGTTTAGAAGAAAACATTCAGATAAAGATTTTCAGTCAGAGAAGGTTACTGATGTACAATAGGTCCTAACTCTATGCATGTTGTTCTTTATAAGAGAATATGAAACACAGTGAAAACATAAACAAAATAAAAAGTTACAATTAGAGAAACATCACCGTCAACATAGGCCAGGATCCCATAAATCAGCTTGTATTGATGCTCCAAACCAATTACAGCTTTAAGTCCAATGCTTTAGTTTAGCAACCATCTACTCATCTCAGCCTAACTTATCTATTACAAGCAGAGCTCCAAGAGCCAGTGAACACTATTTACAATCAGAAATTTAAGCTCAAGTGTATATCAAAGTTCTGCAACCAACCCCTCACTCATCTTCTGCAGAAGTATATATAGAAGAATGAGGAGATGAGATCTAATAAAAGATCTCCAATTACAATTAATACAGACTTAATGTCTTCTTGGCCTTTGAGGGGTTCAATGAAGAAACTTACATGGGTGCACTCTGTATTAAATGTTTTACATAAAATTTAAGCTCGGTGGGAACGTTTGTTGACCTTAGAGGCTCTGTGTGGCGTCGAAGTAACTCTGCAGATGTTTTGTCATTAATTTCCTTGGTAGAGTTTCCTCTTTGGCTGTGTTTTGAGACAAATATCTCATCCTAATCAATAAATTCGGCCTTTGATTGAATATTTTGAGGCACAGGTGGCATTGTGGTAGCTAAAGGGATCAATTTGCCTCATTTGTGGCGGTGGAGGTTTTCCTATCGATAAAACCCTTTAGATTTTCTTTAAACTATGTTTTACTTGGGGATTAGGCTTTTGATAATTGTTCTTAGCCGTGATCCCCGCAAAATTTGTCTTTAATCTTCTGCTCTAATAAATTTTTGTCTTCGTCACTGATAATTGTTCTTAGCCGTGATCCCCACAAAATTTGTCTTTAATCTTCTGCTCTAATAAATTTTGGTCTTCGTCACTGTGCCCGATTCATGGTTTTTCTGATATACAGAGCTGTGCAGGGTTATGTGGCATCAATGCTTCATGAACGTTTGATGAAAATGTGTTTTTAACACCCTGTGATGATTTTCTTTGGCGAATCGAAGGCAGGAATATCATCATCCTCTGCCTCCGAATTTTCTTCAAAAATGGTGAGAAAACCATTTAAACCCTCCAAAATACAAACAACTATTAAAAAATCCTGAATATATAGGTTTATTGTTGTGGATGACGTGTGGGGGAAGCATGGCCGTTGGATGGCATCATCCAATGATCAGGATTGATCGGGAGAAGTGATAGAGAAGGCGGAATTTTTTTTTAAATCATAGTCATTGATCGCGCAGAGAACGACGGTCGGGAGCAGAAACGGAGAGTCAAAGCGGAAAATGTTTGACTGGGCGATGAATCAGGGCGATGGAATATTGGTCGTCGATCTGCAGATCAGATCGACGACGGAGATCTATTGAATGTCGCGTCGTAGCCTGGTTAACTGTCAGGCATCTTCGGTGAGCAATGGCCGTCAGATAGCCCGCCCCAGGTCAGACGGCGTATAGCGATATCGCGTGGGGTCCACGTCAGAACGTTAACGCGTGATGGACGACGGTTTTATGAACAGTACCCCAGACGCGTGTCGGCCAGCGTATGGAATCACTGCCGATCAGAAAAAACCACCCTCACCCCAAAGGCGGTGCGATAGATACCACACGGTTTTTGGACAGGTGAGTGGAATGCGGGGACCACCAGGGAGACAGACTCTGCTCCGTCGATCTGTAGATCAGATCGACGGTGGGGGTTGACTAATATTTTACACTGGCAGAAAGTTCAAAATATAATAAAAAATCGGAAAATTAATATAAACAGAGGTTTTTATTAATTTATAATGCGGCTTGGCGCCCGACTGCGGGGCCTTTGGGTGCATGGAAGATAAAACGACCGGGGTTTATGGAGGAAGGGGCTTCAGACTTATCCAAAGGAGGCTTAAGTCCACACCATAAAAAATGTGATTTTAATGGTTTTCAAATGATTTTGAAAGGGTTAGAGGGGTTCCGATAAGGCAAAGAAGGAATTTTCAGCCTTGTCAAGGGGATTCTGAAGAAGGGGAAAAAGGGAAAAGTATGAAAATGAGGGTTTTCATGGGAAATGGAGGGATAAAAACTGAGGTTATTTTTGGCAAAAGGGGAAAAGGAAAAAGGTGTTTGTAGCAGTATTCTTCCTTAGGAATCAGTAGGTTTTCTAAGTGTAAGATGGGAACAGCAGTGAAGATTTGAGGACAGAGGCAGGAGGCCTTCAAGAGTCTTCAAGAGCCAACACTTTTTAGTAATAAAATTTGTTCCTTGAAGGCTCAAAAAAGTTTTTAGCCAGCATTTGGTATAACAAATTTTATAGCTGGCTAATAGGCTGCATCGTTCCTATCATAAAAATGGCAAGATGTATTACGATGCTTGAAATATTGCACCTTTAACATCTTTCTTTTCGGCCCTTCTATGAAATTAAACATAGATTTTGCCATTTCTTTTGTAACTATGTTTAACATCGTCCCATTTATCGGGACCCATTACTATTTCCTTTATTTTCCTCATCACTACTACAAAATTATTAGTGGTTGGCTCAAGCATTTTTTAAACATCTACACATGAGCTTAAATAATGTGTAACTATTTCTAAGCTTTCTTGACTCTCAATAGGGAGTTTCAAAGACAAATGATCTTTCTTCAAATTTGAATAAATCTGTTCACACCTTTGTAATGTACATTGTTGGATTTTTGTTTCCCAAGGTAAATCTAGAATTTCAGAAGGATAAGTCGTGGTTGGTGTACAACATTCTTCTTGAATAAAGAAGTTTGGCCTATGTATTTTTCAAGTGACATTTTTACCATCTGCGTCAATATATAAAATTATGTATAAATAAAAAAACATTTGAAAAAATTTGTACAAATTTGATTTTTAACCACAAAAAAATTATATAAAAAATTTCAAAAATTAATAATTGAATGACAATAATATTCAGATTGATGGCCAACTCGAAATGGCAGAGCAGCATCATGCCCACCCTGAGATGGTTGAGAATCAGCATGACCACCTATTGATTAGCCACTACCCATTGGTTGAGAACCAACATTACCACCCATTGATTGGCCACCGGGGGATGCGTACCACCACCTTCATGTGATTGGCCACCACCTATTGATTCGCCACCAGGGGAATTTGTACCACCACCACCCTCACGCGACAAGAGGGAAGCTTCATAAAAAATTATGAATTTATAACCAATTTAAAACACATACATACATATAAATACATACATATGATTGAGTAGATTACGTGAACCATACCATGATTGTGTGAACCATGGCCAGGCTCCATTGATTGAGTAGATACTATTTTCCTTCGAACTCCAAAAAAAAGAAATTTACTAAAAATTAATTTAACTCACTAAAATGATAAAAAATCAATTCCATATGTATACATGTATGTACATGGGGATAAAATTATATATTCAATGAAAAAATCAATTCTATATATATATATATATATATATATATATATATATATATATATATATATATATATATGGGGATAAGATTATATATTCAAATGTCATTTAAAAACATGCACATTTAATATAAATGCCATGAACATCCCCTAATCTATGATCCCCCTCTCTCGTAGAGGCATGGGATGCTATTGATGTTCGCCTCGAATAATCACGTGCCAAATGATCATCCTCCATGATATATATGGATATCTACAGTGGACATTTACAATTATTTTTAAAATCACTATTTAAAAAAAATCAAAAAAATTCAAAAAATTGTACACAAATGTTGAGCGCAAACACAAATTATGTAAAACAAAAAACTTTCAAAGCACAAATTGATGTGTAAAACTCACTTTAAAATCAAATTTATAGAAGTCCTACACATTTTAATCTTATAAAAAAGGAAATTCACCAAGTTAATTTTATAAAACGTGAAGTTAACCAAGTTGTGCTTACATGGTGGGATCGCACTTGGTATATAATTGAAAAAAAAAATGGTCATTAAAAACGACACATTTATAAGTAAAATCACACACATATCAAATATATGTTACAATGCCCATCAATAAATATTTTAAGGAGAATGTCTCAATACTAGTTCATCTTTGAGAGATGAATCATAAATAAATTTTGAATGAGAGTGTCTCAACACTAATTCATCTTTCAGAGATGAATCTTGAATCGCCATTGCCCCATATAATACTAATTCATATTTGACACATGAATATTGAATTTAAATTTCTCCATACGATAGATCACGATACACCTTATTAACATTTGCACAATGTCTTATATTAAATCATTGAAATTGTCTAACAATATTGTTTTCTTTTCCATGCTGTTGTTTTAGCCTCTCCTTCTTAACTTGGTACACACCTTCCATCTGGTTGCACACAAGTTTAGAATTGGTTAAAACTACAACTCCATTTGATCTATAGTCTCTAGCTGTTCCTAAGCCTTCTATAAATGCAATATAATATGCTTCATTGTTTATTATCCTTCCACGTATATTCATTTTAGTCGCAATATTACATAGCAGATATGTAATCACTACTTTCCCTGGATTGCGATAACAAGAAACATTTATGCATAATGTCCATTTTTCAACCATGTTTAGTAGGATTTTTTACCCTTAAAAAAAACAAATTCAATAAAATATATTAAATAAACATTTATTGCAAATGCCATAAAGTTTATGGGAGAAATGACATGTACATGGTTTCCAAAAACATTAGGACCCTACCTGCATTTAGCTATAATTTTTATAATTTACTTCCAATGAAAATTAGTAACACCACATCCTAGCCAGTATGGTCGGGTAAGTGGTAGACATGCGATTTTGAAAGCATTCTTTTTGTATTTTCTAATTTCTGGGTTTCTGAGAAATGACATGTGCATGGATTCCAAAAACAGGAGCAAATGTATTTGCAAGGGGGTTTCAAGGGGGAGTCCTTTTAGGGAAAAAGAGGGTTGAAAAACTCTAAATTCATTCCTATGTATTTTATTTTATTTAATGAAGTAATTGAAGGCTTGTGGCGTTTTTAGATGAACTATCATAGTTTAACACATCATATTATCTCTCTTACATTTTTTCTCACTTGGTATGATTTAATTATTCATTTCATTTCATAGCTACACATCATGGGGATATCATTGAGATAGAAATAATCAATACTATATAAAGTATATGAAAATGAAATAATCAAAGTGCTTATCAGTCAATTGCCTAGGTAGTTGAAGGGTTGGAACATGCATTCAAAGGTCATAGAGGGGGGTCTAAAAGGGGGAGTCCTTTTAGGGAAAAAATGGTTGGAAAACTCTAAATTCATTCCTATATATTTTTATTTGTTTTAATGAAATAATTGAAGGCTTGTGGCATTTTTAGATGAACTATAATAATTGAACACATCATATTATCCCTCTTATATTTTTTCTCACTTGGTATGATTTGATTATTAATTTAATCTCATAGCTACATATCATGGGGATATCATTGAAATATAAATAATCAATTATACTATATAGAGTAGATGAAAATGAAATAATCAAAGTGCTTCTCGATCAACTCCCTACGTAGTTGAAGGGTTGGAACATGCATTCAAAGGTGATAGGAGGGGGAGTCCTTTCAGGGAAAAAGAGCGTTGGAAAACTCTAAATTCATTCATATATATTTTTATTTGTTTTAATGAAATAATTGAAAGCTTTTGGAATTTTTAGATGAACTATCATAGTTGAACACGTCATATTATCTCTCTTACATTTTGTCTCACTTGGTATGATTTGATTATTCATTTCATTTCATAGCTACACATCATGGGGATATAATTGAAATAGAAATAATCAGTACTATATAGAGTAGATGAAAATCAAATAATCAAAGTGCTTCTCAGTCAACTTCCTACGTAATTAAAGGGATAGAAAATGCATTCAAAGGTCATAGGAGTGGGTTTTAAAAGGGGGAGTCCTTTACGGGAAAAAGAGTGCTGGAAAACTCTAAATTAATTCCTATATATTTTTATTTGTTTTAATGAAATAATTGAAGGCTTGTTGCATTTTTATATGAACTATCATAGTTGAACAAATCATATTATCTTTCTTACATTTTTTCCCACTTCGTATGACTTGATTATTCGTTTCATTTCATTGCTACAAATCATGGGGATACCATTGAAATATAAATAATAAATACTATATAGAGTAGATGAAAATTAAATAATAAAAGTGCTTCTCAGAAAACTTCCTATGTATTTGAAAGGTTAGAACATGCATTCAAAGGTCATAGGAGGGGGGGGTTTAAAAGGGGGAGACCTTTTAGGGAAAAAGAGAGTTGGAAAACTCTAAATTCATTCTTATATATTTGTATTTGTTTTAATGAAATAATTAAAGGCTTGTGGCATTTTTAGATGAAATTCCATAGTTGAACACATCATATTATCTCTCTTAATATGATTTGATTATTAATTTCATTTCATAGCTACAAATGATGGGGATATCATTGAAATAGAAATAATAAATACTATATAGAGTATATGAAAATGAAATAATCAAAGTGATTCTCGGTCAACTACCTACATTGTTGAAGGGTTGGAACATCCATTCAAAGGTCATAGGAGGGACCTAGATAAGGGAATTTCTCTCAAGCTTCCCTCTGAGGGAAAATAACAAATAAAGGAATATCATACGATGCAGGGTATTTCATCCGTTGAGTACAGGTGACCCTTTTTATTTCAAGAGCATTTCCTCTAGATGGATAATGAGTCTATAGAAGCCATCATTATAGTCAAGAGTCACAGACAGTGTTATAAAGTCATTGATAGAAAAAGTAGCAAACATAATTTTTAAATAAAATGAAACCATGCTTAAACATCTAAGGATAGGATTTTACCAACACAATGAATAACATAACAATGCATCATAATTAGAAATAAACATGTATTTTTTTCAATAATACAAGGATATATAATCAGGTAACAACTAGAAGAGTAATCCAACCTTAAAATTTTACTTACAAACCTGGACTGAAAAGGATGTGCTTTAAGGCTCAACTGATAAGGAGAGGGTGGAGATTTAAGGCTCAACTCATAAGGAGAGGGACGGAGTCATGCCTATTACTTGAATACATAAGGGTTAGTATTTCTTGTATTACACTTTCTAACTGTATCATCTCTATTATGTATTTTAGGGCAAGAAAGAGAGGAATTCCATGACAAAATAATATGCAAATGTTTCAACAAAATTAAACAAAACAAAAGAATACCATGGGAATCCTTGCTTAAGTAAGGATACAAAATCATTTGGTTGTTACATTTATAGGTAAGGTAACACCAATATAGATCTATTCACCTCTAACTGCTTGTGTTTGAAGCAAGTCTAACATCCTTGGTCGCTTATGATATGTTAATAACAATGAGCAACATAGAATATTCATAGGAGAAGCTTCCATGACAATCCAAACAATCAATGGAGGAAGACAATGTCCAATTAATGAAAAAAATAATTCAATTGGTATGAGGTTACCCATTAAATTATCGTCAAAATTCCATGAGTAATACAGTTTGATTTATGTGAATGTGCTCATTAAAAGGAACTGACATTTTGCAAGCTACTTCTCATAAGTATTATGTCAACAATTGCATTGGTATATTTGTACTGGCAACAATTACCATGTCCACATCCACAACCAGAATTTTTGGATAATCACTAATGGCATTACCTATCATCACAATTTTCATCTCAAATTTATGTTCAACCAAAAAAATGAGGAAATAATTTCTCTTCATACGAAACTTAATAATAATACAAAATGAAATGTTTAGAACTCAATAAAAGTTTCTAACCTTTTTTCAATAGTAATACCAAAAATACACATGACAAGGAAAAAATTAGAGGGAGGAACAAATGCTTGGTTGAGAGCCAAAAACAAACATGACAAGGAAAAAAATAGAGACAGGAACAAATGCTTGGCTGAGAGGCTTAGGGGTGAAAATAAACTCAAATGTACTCACCTCTAACACTTTCATTTTAATTACCTCTAACTCCTTCATTTTCTCACTATAACATTTATTCCATGACAATGTCAATTCCACAATATTTTAAACTCTAATTGATTTCGAAAGGGACATTTCCCTTAGGCTCATTTGAGTCTGACATACAAATATTCATACCAACTCTCCATTAGTATAGATAAATTCCATAATATTTAGAAAATGTTTTCCATGAAAATGTCAATTCCATAATATTTTAAACTCTAATTGACTTATGAATTAATATATATTTCAAGTCGATGAATAGCAGTGATGAATAACAGGGAATAACAGTGTGAGCAAAATTGTTCTAAAAATGTTAGAAACCAATGTTAGTACTCTATGGCAGCAAACATCAGAGGTTTCCTCCTTAATAAAATTGGATATATTTATAGTTAATAAACTTTCCTCTCCAACAGCAGTGAACAACTGTGAATAGCATTAAACAATAGCGAACATAAGTGAACAACAGTGAACAGCGGTGAATAGCAGTGAATAAAAGTGAATACCAAATAGTTCTAACAATGTTAGAAACCAATGTTAGTTCTCTATGGCAGCAAACATCAGAGGTTTCATCCTTAATAGAATTGGATATATTTATAGTTAATAAACTTCCCTCTCAAACAATAGTGAACAGGAGTGAACAATAATGAATAACAAACAGTCTCACCTTACAAAAAATTAAATCAACACAAACACAAAAGAAAATAGGAGAGTAGTCCAACTTGGAAAAAGAAGGACAATTATAGAGAAGTTTGTACATAGGTTATATGGGTAAGGTAAGCTCTATAAGGGTGTAAGTAAGCTTCATATCATGGGTCATTACTTATAATTTGCCTTGTATCCTAGCTAGTCTAATGCTTCCTCTTATTCACATGGTCATGTTAATCGATCAATCAAGCTCTAGCTCCTCGGGAAAGGCGTATTGGGTAGACAATGGGATTAGAACTTGTATTAGTGCCAAAAATGTGATCTGTTACTAATACTGGAAAGTGGTTATCCATGTACCAATTTAGCCTTCCATACTAACATATACGTATAATCTATGTGCTTCTATACATCTATTCCCTATCCATGGAGTGTATATTATGGAAAAATAACACTAAAACTAGTACTACTTACCCGCGCCCACCACAAGCATGGCCCGCCCCTACGTAGACAAGCGGAGAAAAAAAAAAGTGAACACCTGGGAACAAAGAGACTTGGGATGGAAAGGAAAGGAATGAGAGAAGCGGGGAACAGGGGAAGGAAACAAGGAGAGGAGCGAGATCAGACTTGTACATCCAGTAGATTAAGCCACAATTACCTTTTATGAGATAGAAAGTAATAGTGACTTCAAAGGGTAAATCAGTGTCCTTTTCACATGCTCTAGCCAGGGCAAAGAACAAAGATTTATGACACTTGGATGGATAGATTTTCACTGCGGGCTTGAGGTGAACTATGAGTTGGTGACAGGTGAGTTGTTTTACGTGTCCAGGGTGAGATGGAAAGTGAGGTGAATGTGTATGGTGTTTCCAGTGCTCTTGATTTAGGAAGCATACATCAATCAATCTATCGCCATTGGGGAATACCCTAATTCCTGTTATCTAGGTGGAACAGTTATATAGCACTCATGGAGGGGGTCCACCCATATACTCGTATATAGAGGTGTTGTGGGAATACCGTTATTCCTGCTATGTGGATGGTACAATGATATAACAATTCTAGAGGGTGATTCATGTAACCGATAGATCGAGCTTAGCATAGGCACAAGCATTTGACCGAGTTCCCCCCGCAGTTATAATTTAGAAGCCAAATACAGATGAAGACTACCATCATTAATAATCATCAGTTGATCTCGTTGAAAAAGCAGCACAGGTAGAGGTAGCAGCAGTGAATGTACCATCATTTCAATGGGGTTACCAGTCACATGATTTATTTTCATCACCTTTGGTTTTATCACCAATCTATACCTGGAATTGTTGAAATATGGTAGATAGGAGTACTAATTCCATATAAGTTATATGCTTGGTGTATTATATATGCCTATTTTTTATAGTTTTTTTTAAAGATTCCTATATGGAATTAAGGGAAGCGATTAGAATGATACTAAAAAGGGCATTGAATAGGATAATAACCATACCTCAGGGAAGAGGGGTTAGAGAGAGACATGCACGGAGGGGAGGCACTAGATAAGAGCTTCACGGAAATGGGCTAGGTAGAGATTTAGGGAGATGGGCTATAAAGCCACCATAAGCTTAGAAATAAAAGCCAATGACACCAAGGGATGCCACACTAGATTTAAAATAACCTATGCCAGGGAATACACAAACCATAACACCAAGTTCTTAGGACGATGTTAGGAATTACACAGAATTAAATACAAAAAAAAAAAAACTAGGAGAGTAGTCCAACGTGACAAAAGAAGGACAAGCACGTTGGGCCGAGGCCAAGGAAGCTGAGCCGAGTTGCAGACAAATGCAGAGTCGAGGATGAGTAGAAGAGGACCCATAGTCGAGATGAGGACGAAGTCACCGAGACAAGTTTCAGACGAAAATGTAGGACTGAGCAAGAGCAGATAAGCTTGCAAAATCACTTCAAAATTAAATTGAAACAAAAACACACAAAAAAAAACAAAAATTTCCTCTAAAACAGTCTTACCTTACCTCTCCAACACTCACGACGATAAGAAGAGGCTGTAGAGATAAACCAAGGATGAAGAGGCCGAGACAAGTTGCAGAAACGCAAGGCTGAGCACGAGGAGAAAATATTGCAAAGAAACACAAATAGTTTGAGAACTAGACTTAAATAAATAAATAAAACAAAAATAACATGTTTTTCCTTACCTCTCCAATAGTCACGACGAGCACAAGAGGACGCAAAGTTGAGCCAAGGACAAAAACGCAAAGCTGATCACCTACCAAAAGCCTCACCTTACCTCTCTAACGGTCAGAACAGTTGCATAATGGTTGCAAAACTGCTGAAAATATTCTGAGACTCTTATGGCTGCTATATTTAGAAGAAAAAGTTTGGTCGAACTTTTTTTAAAATTTCATCCGAACTGATAGTTTGGACGAACTAATAGTTCGTCCAAACTTGTATTGCCAATTTTTCTATCTCCGACCAAAAATCTAGTTAGCGACGCCGTCAATGGTAACAGTAGAATAAGCTCGACAAACAGAAAACACAGTTCGACCGAACTAATTTCAAAAGTTCGGGCGAATTGTTGGGAGAGTGAAATTTTTGGAAGCGTTTCTCACGAAAGTGTAACCGAGCTTTGCGATTTTAAACTAGTTTTTCTCTACTAATTAAAAATGAGGAAAAAAAAACTTTAGACGATCCAGTCATTCAACTACGAATCTATCTGAGAAAACAGAATATGAATAAAGATAATACAACATTGTAATTGAAGAAAAACACATTATGGCAATTATATAACACATTAGTGTCTAGTAGAAAAATTAGGTACTATCGATACATAATTTAGTATTTGTGTTCCATCATGGCACGAAAACCTTAGTTTTTAGAAGACTAGTGAAACAAAGGATAAACCTCCCACCATATACCATCATAGATAAATCAAATATACACAGTATGAAGTTCGTCCAATTACTCTTAGCCATACATAACGATATAAAAAATGTAAGGTGATGGGTAGAACACCTAGGCCATTATCAAGTTCTAAACTAGAATCAACTACCATGGCATAACAACATTCATGCTAGCCAATGACTCCATGATACTCAGAAGATAAGGAAATGACCTGTTAAGGAGAGTGTGGACATGAAGAGATGCAAAGGGTTACACAACGTTAGTGTAGATGCCAAGGTGGATGACACTCCACCTACGAGTAAACCAAGAAAAATGTCAGAAGTAAAAGGTATAAATTGAGAAAGAGCCTACTCAAGAAAAACACAAAGAAGAATAGAGTTAAAATCATTACCTTTGCGAAAATATGAAGGCAAAATAAACCATTGTAAGGCAACAAATCATATGTCGTACCAAATTTAGAGACTTAGTGGGGACTAGTCAAACCACAGCAAGGCTAGGGCATTAACGTTCCATTGAGCAGGAGGAATATTTCAAATAGATAGGAAAAATAATAACAAAGAAAAAAATGAAGCACAACTTACCATAGTAAATAACTAAACCAATAGTCGTGAATTTGGGAGACTATGGTGATGTACGTGGCAAGGGAGACTTCGAGTGTTTAAGGAAATTTTGCCTCTCCTCGTCCACCAAGGGTTGCAAATTCCCTTGCACCAGAGACCAAAGACCCACAAAATTTTAATAGGTTATAAAAGATACAAAAAATATTTAATCATGGTATTCCAATCTTTTTTGCACCCATACCTTAAAATGTGAAGCTTCATGTTCACATGTTGAAGCATTCTCTCCCAGGAGATCGTGGAAGTATTTCTCTCGAAACACAAATACTTACATACCAAAATCCTCTTTGGAGGAACTGAAGACTTATGTTCCCATTAGTTAACCAAATTACCTAGAACACATAATCTATGATAGAAACAAATCTAATAAATAGTCACAGAGAAAAATATAAAGTTGCAATGCTTCCAAACAAGGGAGTTTAGCTGATGGCTGTGAGGTAGGCGTGAGGCCACGAACTTAGAGGGGTTCTAATGGCTAAAATCCAAAAGAACGTGAAACCATTCCAGTTGTAGAGAACAGAACCTTCCCTGGCACAATGTCGTAGCCAAATGCGGAAATGACTGAGTGAAACAAGCAAGGGAAAGGAATTGAGGTTCGGGTTGGAGAGGCATCGCCTCCTCCATCGATAAACTAAATCCTCCATCCACTATTGATCTCAGATACTTTTGCAAGCATGTAGGAGTATCACATGGGAGGTACCGATGCCGCCCAATGTATTGGGCCACTATCCCCAAACCCACACACCCTCATAACTTGTCATAGCATAGAATACGGATAGTAGTTATTAACTAGGAAAGGACCCATCTAGGTTATGGAGCCACCATAACCATGAAATTTAGTAGGTTTGAACACATTTGGATAATGCGCGCAATATCCAATATGATAAGGTATCATTATGTTTCAATTAACAACCAAAATAACATGTATACATATATGTTTGTAGAGTAAGGGTACTACTAAAACTGAAAACACTAAGGTCAACAATATTATACATAATGGGTAAACCCCGCAATGAGACCTCAATGCCTACCGCTTCTTATGCTACTACCCTAACCATATTAATGATGGTAAACAAATGGTCAAGGAACATAATTAAAGCTAGAAATTTTGAACAATTACATGGATAATCTAATAGGGAAGGAGGGAGATGAACTAGGAAATAACAAAAGGAAAAAATAAAAAATTGTCACCAAACATGGGTGTTTCACAAAAAAGATCAAGATGATAACTCATCGGCAAAAACTTGTTGTCAAAGTGAGGTTGTTTAGGTGCAACATTGTCATCATGAATAAAGGTGTCCCAAGTCGACGTTGTGAGAAGAGTAAAACTAGGCACAGTATAGCAACCCTATGAAATCATAAACGAGGATCTGTCATCTGGAAAATGAAAAACACACAAAATTAACTCACTTTTCCGTTCTAGAATGTCGAAAACATGACCCTAAAGAAAATATGTTGTCGATCACACGCCCTTCTTGGAACAGCGAGGGTGGAGTGAAATTCACGGCTCCCAGTGTAATGACAGTGCTAGCCGCAACAATTTGGCCATTAGATTCATCCACTCAGCCATTTAATCCACTCAGTCACCACAGTACATTTGAGAAAAGAATGCATTCCACAGAGAAACCTCGAACCAACATTGTGGCCAAAGTTGTCAGTTTTCCCTGCATTGAACTTGTAAGTTTACCTTGCATTGAAGATTAGACATGATCATACATTAAACAATATGTGCAGGTTGTTGATGTCGATACAACAGTGTAGGAATCAATTATATAAACTCCCAACACATAAGCCCTTGGAAAATGGTTTGGGCATGCGGCAGAATGATGATTTCATTACATCAAAAAACCCAAATTTAGCCACAGAACTGTAACGCCTCCAGTTAAGGAATTTTTTTTATTTATTTTTTTTCTTTCCATATATACTGAAGTTTCCTTGTATTTACCTGGTTACTTGAATATTAAGTTCAGAAGTGGCATTTGTTTTATCCATGCTTACCGTAACCCCATGGATATAAAAAGGCAGACCTACTTGGTATTAACCTGGGACACTTCCCTTACTCTGGAGTAGGTATATACCCTATACCCCACATATACCATGTATGTCTAACCCATACCCCCTCTAAATATATCTTATATATTATATATGCCATTGGTATATGAAATCCACCTATATATATATATATATATATATATATATATATCTATACTCTAACAAAGGGGTTTGACTGAGCGCAGATATATATATATATAACCGATATATAAATATATCCCATATATATATATATACACTTTGACAAGAGTATTGGCGCGCCCCTCTAGACATATAGGTAGCGCATATATATAACACCTATGCATATATTTACCCTTTTTGAAAGGTTATCGAACCTATCAATATATATATATTCAACACATAGTTTTACAACTCCTCGAGACGTGGATACTATTATAATTCATAGTGCACTGTTCGACCAATTTCAACGATATTTGTAGGGTGCTATAACTGCGTGACTCCACCATAATAAATGTTTATGGCATTCAAACGGTTTATATGATTTCAGGTCCGCGCCAATTCTACTCATTTTATACGGGTCGACCTGCCAAGTCCGACGTGTACACCATTGTTGCAGTGATTACTTCCGCTTGCGGTGACCCTATCGTAATTAGTTTATAGTTACACCACTAGCCAATCCTGTGATAATAATAACCAGACTTGCGTCTTGACGTGGTTGAAATTCCAACCCACCCGAATTCATTTAACTGGGGCGCGGTTTTATTATTATTTGGATTTCGATCACTGCCTGCCTACTATGATTTCATACGAGGAGGGTATAACCGGCGTATTAAATTTGTTTTTTTTTTTTTGTTTATATTATTCATGTGGCACCGCGCTCTATATGACAGAGTTTAACTTCTGGTTTTGGGTTTACTACTTTGATGGTTTTGCAGGCCGAAACGACGTCGTTCCACTGATAGGAAGGTACCTCCAGCCGGCGTAACTCGCTCTATACTCAGCAGAAATTGACGGGTGGCTGGATCACTGTCATTTTGGGCTGGTACTAGTACTGTAGGTCGAGTGCTGTCATCGGAGAGGGATTATTTCTGGGTTAGCTCCTTACATTCACGCATGCGATGCGTAACATCTTCCATCCTTCTCTGCGCACCTTACTATAGCCGAGTACTTCGCCATCGACGTGGCTGAGTTATTTCACAGTTGCCTCAAGATTCGCAGATTTTATGGGGCCGGGAGTTAGGGTTGCGAGGGCTTCTTCCTCTTGTTAAATTGGGGTTTTTCGTGCCCAGTTATTTCTATGATTTGGAACGGTCGCTACTCACCTATCTCCCGGCTTCTGTTCTACGTTACCCTGGTTCAGGGTTCTCAGTTCTCGCGAGGGTTGGACTATTGGTCAAGGTAAGGCTTCTTGTTCTTTCTGTGTTTCCTCAGTTGTATGGTTTCTGGCTTTCATTAGACAGTGTCTCATCCATGTATTGGTTGCTCTTGCAGAGAGATCGTTTCAGCCAGTTCGCGGGTGCTTATAAATCCTTGATTTATCTACCGGCTACGCTCTTTTTACCCTTCTACCTTCGCTGCATTATTTCTCTTTGTATAGTGGTTCTAAACTGTGTTGTGGTAACCCTATATTTTTTTTTTTTGTCTCATCAGGGTTTGCTTCTCTACGCTATCCCGGTTGCTGTCAATAAGCATTCCCGCGTAGCAACAATTCGCAGGCGATTCAGTTGTTTACATACCGCCGATGTAGTTAACATATTTTTAGGTATATATATATTTTTCTGAATCCAGGAGCAGCTCTTAAGTTTCCCTACCTTCCGTTTGCTTGATCGATCTTCAACCAGCGTTCTTGTCTGTGAAACCAGCGTGCGAAGCAAGAGGGAACTCAACCCCAAACGCAGGTGAATCCTAAGTAGTTCGTTCAGTTGCAGGGGTTAAGGCCTCCCATTTGTTAATCTGTGTTTGCATACAACTGATATCTTTTGCGCCTAACCGTTAACTGTTTAGAACCTAGGGCATGATTTCATTTGTGTATTTTACTCTGGCTTCTCAGTTGAACTGGATAATCATTCAGATTTACACTACTCCAACGCAAGCCTCGTTTAACCTAATGTATCTAGTGTTTCCAGATCAGGTTTCGAGTTCTAAATCATTTATATTCGCCGCGTACTAAAATTGTTAACTCTGTATGCCGGATGTATTTAATGGTGGTAGCGCTACTCCGAATCATAGCTATGATGCGCAGTCTGTGGTCTATTCATGTCATAATTTTTTTATAACAGTGTGATCATAGTTCATTACCGAAAAGTAACACCCGACGTAAGTCCCTTGCCATCGTCTCGGATATTCCATGCATAGTTTCATCATTTTTAATTATTGAAAGTAGGGTTTATGCCGTATAATTATCGTTTGTTCTCACCTCAAGTCGTTTCCCATAATGATTACACAGATCAAATGTTCGGGCCAATGTAATATTTACCTTTCAATATTTTTGTTCGCCTTAGGTCGGATGGTTTAGTATAACGACTAGCGACCATGAGTTTGGGTAGCTGCCCACTTATATAATCGAATAGGGATACGGATAGTGTCAAAGATTTCTTTTTGCCATAAATGACTCGCGTCGATGTCTCATTTTAGCATATCAAATTTATATGTATCCTACATGTTAACATATATGTTTCGTTCCCATATATACACATAGGATTCATATATCCATGTTCCATTTGAAATCAATGTATTATGAGTTTAACACTACGCACTTACTTAGAAATTTGGAGGTATGTTTATATATTCGATAGTTGCTTGGTATTAGGCTTTAGACATAGAGTAAATCCTTTGTCATAATATTAAATTCAAGGGTTAAAGATGAATCAAGATACTCTATATTTGCTATAAATACTGTAACATTGTTATAGTGTGGCTTTACTCCTTAGTTTAATGCGAAT
Source organism: Pinus albicaulis (assembly GCA_034641835.2). Classification (NCBI taxonomy): domain Eukaryota; kingdom Viridiplantae; phylum Streptophyta; class Pinopsida; order Pinales; family Pinaceae; genus Pinus; species Pinus albicaulis. The sequence goes on along the minus strand of CM076570.1, from coordinate 1,526,577,066 downwards.
ACATATACTAACTCATTGCTCTTATTTTCTATTTTTCTTTTGCTGTATACCTGTATGCGTTTAAGGGTGATTGAATAGAGGACCTTAAATTATAATTTAAATCTTTTGCTATCGTACTTGTTTCCAAGGATTAAGGGTAGATTTAGGAATGTAATATATATATTTATAACTGTTGTAATGATCATATAGAGTAGAATTACAATATCTTTCCAGCATACATATGAGCAAAAATATCACCTTTGTATCTACAGGAGACAGGATTATATTTAATATTTAACCAACTATGGAGACTAAGTACTTCAGATTTAAACCAACCTTGGTTTAGAGTTTCTGTGGTTTCTACTCTATGGATTTCTGGTTTACAACCAAACAGAACCTGAAAGGGGAATGCCCTAGGCTGGACTCTGTTAAATGTACTACCAAAATTAATCATACAATTTTCCTTAAGTTTTATGTGTAGCCAATTCATACCATAATATAAAATAAACAAAATTTCAGGAACATACCACTACTGCACTTGACCAACCTCCCAACCTTAGAGTCCTCTTTGTCTCCCAGAACTCACCCCCGAGCTGAGATCACTTCCATCACAGATCAACCTCTGATCTGTTTAGGAGCAGCTTATTTAAGCTCATATTTCCCCAAAGCATGTTTCTAATTCTGCGTCCAGAATAGCAAGATGCTTTCTTTCCTGTTTAGCCTAGGCTTCCCATTTTGGGATTCTTTAAAGCTGCTTTAATTTTTTCCTCAGCTTTTCCAGCTTTTCTTTACCTCTTCCCAACTACTCCTCTTCATTGGGGAAATTTAGATTCCTCCTCAAATCTAAATTAATTTCTTTCAAGGATTTTTGAAAGATCTTGGGGATTTGTTTCCTTATCCATCCTCATGGATTTGGCAAGTGATCTCTAATTCTCATCTTGGTCAAAATGCACAATCATTTTATTTATTTCCTCAAATAAAGTATGCAATTACATTCACACCATACTTATCCCCTGGGGTCCACCCCCTTAGGATTAAAGTTCAACTGTCTAACTTTAAAAATTCAACACACAAATTGGGGGTATTACATATTACCCCTCTGAAAATAAACACCGTCCTCGGTGTTGCTATTCAACTACTAGAGTTCATTTAAACAAAAATGGATATTTCTCCATCATTTCAGCTTCCCTTTCCCAGGTGGCTTCTTCAGCAGTAAAGTGCTTCCACTGCACTTTTACTCTGGCCACTGTTCTGTTTCTCAATTCAATTTCTTTCCGCTCCAATATTTGAAGCGGTTCTGGCAGAAACTCCCCTTCTGGTTCCACCTGTACAACATTCCAATCAACTATGTGAGAAGCATCATGCACATATCTTTTTAGTAATGAAATATGAAATACATCATGCACTCTAACATGGGGTGGTAAGGCCAGCTTGTAAGCCACTGGTCCCACCCTTTCTAAAATTTCAAAAGGCCCACAATATCTAGGTGCAAGTTTTGCACAACTTCCAGCATAAAGTGTGCTCTTTTTGGGTTTGATGCGTAAATACACATGATCCCCTTCTTTAAATTCTCGGTGCACTCTTTTCTCATCAGCATAGCTTTTCTGGCGATCTTGTGCTATTTTAATGTTTCTTTGTATCTGTTTGACAATTCTTTCCATCTCTTGTAGTGCATCTGGTCCCAATACCAGCTTATCCTCTGGTTGACTCCAGCTCAAGGGAGTACGGCACTTTCTCCCATAGAGTGCTTCAAACAAACTCATCTTAATAGAAGATTGGTAACTGTTATTATAGGCAAATTCAGCTAAATGCAGATATTCCTCCCACTTTGATGGTCTATCCATCACATATATTCTCAGCATATCCTCTAAAATTTGATTCGTTCTTTCTGTTTTCCCGTCAGTTTGAGGGTGATAGGCAGTACTAAAATTCAGCTTAGTACCCATCCCTCCAAACAATCCTTTCCAGAATGCTGCTGTAAACTTAGCATCTCGATCTGAAACAATTACTTTGGGAACTCCATGAAGCCTTACTATCTCCTTCAGAAAAACATTTGCTACTTGAGTTGTTCCGAAAGTAGATTTCACTGGTATAAAGTGAGCAGCCTTGGTTAAAGTGTCTACTACCACCATTACTGAATCATGTTGATATTTAGTTTTGGGTAATCCTGTTATAAAATCCATGGAAACTGTGTCCCATTTCCATTCTGCAATTGGCAAAGGGTTTAGAAGACCTGCTGGATGTTGATGCTCAACTTTGACCAGTTGACATTCCATGCCCCTACTTAGATACTCTGCCACATCTCTCTTCATTCCTGGCCAGAACAGCTTCTTTTTCAAGGTTGTTAACAGCTTCTGGTATCCTGGATGTCCTGCATAAGGCTGTTTGTGATATTCATCCAAGATTTCCCTTTTTAATGACTCTACATTAGGAACATACAACCTGTTTTTGAAATATAGTAGCCCTTTTTGATTTTGTGTAAAGTCAGTTTTATCCCTTTTTTGTAGTTTCACCAAGAGTGTTTCATAGTTTGGGTCTTGGCTGGCTGCTTTTCTCACCAACTCTTCCATCTCAATCTGGCCACTACTCCCCATACTGTTTAAATTTTGACAAGCATTTCTACTTAAAGCATCAGCAACTTTATTTTCTTTCCCCTTGATATGTTTTATGTCCATATCAAATTCACTTAAAAAGGACAGCCATCTGGCTTGCCTTGCATTCAGATCAGTTCGGGAAAAGAAATATTTAAGACTAATATGATCAGTCATCAATGTGAATTTCTTCCCCAGAAGATAGTGCCTCCACATCTTTAAAGCATGGATAACAGCTGCAAATTCCAAATCATATGCACTATAATTCTGTTCATGCATTTTCAGTTTCCTAGATTCATATGCAATAACTGAATTTTCCTGCAACAGGACTCCTCCCAACCCTTCTCTGCAAGCATCTGTACATACAACAAACTCTTTATCAGGATCAGCAATTTTTAATATAGGGGCTGAAATAAGTTTTTGTTTTAACTGCTCGAAACTATGTTGACATTTTTCAGTCCACATAAACTTGACACCCTTTCTTTGCAATGAAGTGATGGGGTGTGCTATGGCAGAAAATCTCTCCACAAATCTGTGATAGTAACCTGCCATCCCCATGAATGACCTTACTGCTGAAACATCAATTGGAACTGGCCATTCCTTAATTGCTTTTATCTTTTCAGGGTCAACTGCAAGTCCTTTTTCAAAAATAATATGACCCAAATATTGAATCTTATCTTTGTAAAATTCACATTTACTGAACTTGGCATATAGCTGATTTTCTTTCAGAGTTTGCAATACTATCCGCAGATGTTCCTTGTGCTCCTCTTTGTTTTTAGAGTAAACTAAAATATCATCTATGAACACCAAAACAAATTTATCCAAATATTTGTTCAACACACTATTCATCAGGCACATAAAGGTGGCAGGGGCATTCGTCAGTCCAAAAGGTAGGACTACAAATTCGTAGTGTCCATACCTGGTTCGAAAGGTTGTTTTACTGATGTCTTCTTCCTTGATTCTGAGCTGGTGATAACCAGTCCTTAAGTCAATCTTTGAAAAGACTGAGGCCCCTCTCACTTGATCAAAAAGATCATCAATTCTAGGAAGTGGATATCTATTTTTAATGGTTAACTTGTTCAGTTGACGATAGTCAATGCACATCCTAAAAGTTCCATCCTTTTTTTTAACAAATAAAACAGGTGCTCCCCATGGAGACACACTTGGTCTAATATAACCCTTATCCAGTAATTCTTGCAGCTGCATCTTCAGCTCCATAAGTTCTGGCGGACTCATTCGATAGGGGGCTCGGGAAACTGGTGTAGCTCATGGTACCAGATCTATGGAAAAATAAATTTCTCTTTTAGGAGGGAGATGAGGAATCTCATCTGGGAAAACCTCTTTAAATTCTCTTACCACCGGTAACTCATTCAGCAGATTTTCTTCCGGCCTCTGTTTTACTTCTTCCACATGTACTGCATAAACTTGGTATCCTTTTCTAGCTGTTCTTTTTAATTGCAAGGTTGATATTTGTCTTATTGAAATGGATTTTGGTTTCCCTTTTAGTGTAAAAGGTTTTCCTTCTTCATCCACACAATACAGGGTTTTATCCCAGCAGTTCATCAGAGCTTTCTTCTTTTCCAGCCAATCCATTCCTATCAGCAGATCATAGGATCCTAATGGCAATATGTTCAGATTTACTTCTGTTATAAAGCCATTTAATTGTATTGTTGTTTTGGGCAACTTATGTGTGACTTTTCTCTTAGTTCCAGTGGCCAGCTGTACCAACCATGACTGCTGGAACTTTTCAGGTTTAATTTTACATTTTTCTACAATTCCAGGACTAATGTAACTCAAAGAAGCACCTGGATCAATCAAAACAGTAATAGGTAGGTCAGAAATCTTACCCTCCATTTCCACCATGGTTGCTTGATGTTCTGCTTGTCGATTTTCCAATGCTGCACTGATATTTGGTATATTTCTGGCTATGTCATTTACTATTGTTGCCTCTCGCTCTCTGCTGATCATGTGTACATTTCGATGGGGACAGTCCCTCATCATATGGGGTTCTCCACAGCCCCAACATTTCAAAGGTTCCTTCATTCTGACTGTCCCTTCCTTTTTATTGTTCCCTTCCACTGGTTTTGAAGCCACTTGGGACTGAGCAGTTTGACTTTCTTTTGGTTTATTGAATTTTTTCCGCTGATAATCTCTACCAAAGTTTCTTAAATATGCTGGTTTTGGTCTTTTACCTTTGAACTCCCCCTTGTTCAGCCAGCTCCTCCCTTGTTCAGCTTTACCTTTAAACTGCTGATAGCATAATCTTGCTTTTCTAACAGCCTCATCCATGGTTTTTGGATTGTCAAACTCAATTTTCTCCTTGTACACAGTAGGCAAACAATTTAAAAACCTTTGCACTTTTGCCTTTTCTTCCCTAATGTAAGGGACATACCTCGGTAAATTAGTAAACTTAGTGACAAACTCATCGATAGTGAGTTGTCCTAGTCTGAGTTCATGGAATTCTTTTGCTTTATCATCATAATAACGTTCGTTCAAATAACGATTCTTGAACTTAGTCTGAAAATCTTCCCAAGTAACTGTCTTTTCGTCAATGGCATGCACCATTTTTGTCTCTTCCCACCACAATGTAGCCTTTCCTGGTAGCTGATACACAGCTAATCTGGCCTTCAGGTTACTCTCATATTCATATACTTGAAAATACTTGATCATGTTCAACAACCAAGCTTCTGCATCTTCTTCCTTCTCCCCATCATAGGAGGGAGGTTTGATCTTTCTAAATTCTCCCTGCAATTCTCTTTTCTTCTTATGTTGATGTCTAGCTGCATCCTCATCCTCAGACTCATCCATCTTTCTTTTTCCAGAACCTTCGCCTTCCTGGCTGTTCCGGGAAGTTAGCTCTCTGATGAGCTTTTCCTGCTCCTTACTGGCTGATGACAGCATGTCATTCTGGCTTCTTATTTCAGCCAATTCTCGTTGCAACCTGTGCAACATGGCCAGTACTGGGGCATTGGGATCTGGAGTCGCAAACTCATCATGCAGATCCACATAAATTCCTCCCTCTTCAGCCATTTTAGCACCACTGTACACACTCATACATTTGATTAGTAAGACAACAAAATCAATCTCTACAATGTTCAATAATATTCAAAATTCAGTGAGCACAATCAACAACCCAATTTTTTTCACTTGAGCTCCGATACCATTGTAACGCCTCCAGTTAAGGAAATTTTTTTTTTTTTTTTTTCTTTCCATATATACTGATGTTTCCTTATATTTACCTGATGACTTGAATATTAAGTTCAGAAGTGGCATTTGTTTTCTCCATGCTTACCGTAACCCCATGGATATAAAAAGGCAGACCTACTTGGTATTAACCTGGGACACTTCCCTTACTCTGGAGTAGGTATATACCCTATACCCCACATATACCATGTATGTCTAACCCATACCCCCTCTAAATATATCTTATATATTATATATGCCATTGGTATATGAAATCCACCTATATATATATATATATATATATATATATATATCTATACTCTAACAAAGGGGTTTGACTGAGCGCAGATATATATATATATAACCGATATATAAATATATCCCATATATATATATATATACACTTTGACAAGAGTATTGGCGCGCCCCTCTAGACATATAGGTAGCGCATATATATAACACCTATGCATATATTTACCCTTTTTGAAAGGTTATCGAACCTATCAATATATATATATTCAACACATAGTTTTACAACTCCTCGAGACGTGGATACTATTATAATTCATAGTGCACTGTTCGACCAATTTCAACGATATTTGTAGGGTGCTATAACTGCGTGACTCCACCATAATAAATGTTTATGGCATTCAAACGGTTTATATGATTTCAGGTCCGCGCCAATTCTACTCATTTTATACGGGTCGACCTGCCAAGTCCGACGTGTACACCATTGTTGCAGTGATTACTTCCGCTTGCGGTGACCCTATCGTAATTAGTTTATAGTTACACCACTAGCCAATCCTGTGATAATAATAACCAGACTTGCGTCTTGACGTGGTTGAAATTCCAACCCACCCGAATTCATTTAACTGGGGCGCGGTTTTATTATTATTTGGATTTCGATCACTGCCTGCCTACTATGATTTCATACGAGGAGGGTATAACCGGCGTATTAAATTTGTTTTTTTTTTTTTGTTTATATTATTCATGTGGCACCGCGCTCTATATGACAGAGTTTAACTTCTGGTTTTGGGTTTACTACTTTGATGGTTTTGCAGGCCGAAACGACGTCGTTCCACTGATAGGAAGGTACCTCCAGCCGGCGTAACTCGCTCTATACTCAGCAGAAATTGACGGGTGGCTGGATCACTGTCATTTTGGGCTGGTACTAGTACTGTAGGTCGAGTGCTGTCATCGGAGAGGGATTATTTCTGGGTTAGCTCCTTACATTCACGCATGCGATGCGTAACATCTTCCATCCTTCTCTGCGCACCTTACTATAGCCGAGTACTTCGCCATCGACGTGGTTGAGTTATTTCACAGTTGCCTCAAGATTCGCAGATTTTATGGGGCCGGGAGTTAGGGTTGCGAGGGCTTCTTCCTCTTGTTAAATTGGGGTTTTTCGTGCCCAGTTATTTCTATGATTTGGAACGGTCGCTACTCACCTATCTCCCGGCTTCTGTTCTACGTTACCCTGGTTCAGGGTTCTCAGTTCTCGCGAGGGTTGGACTATTGGTCAAGGTAAGGCTTCTTGTTCTTTCTGTGTTTCCTCAGTTGTATGGTTTCTGGCTTTCATTAGACAGTGTCTCATCCATGTATTGGTTGCTCTTGCAGAGAGATCGTTTCAGCCAGTTCGCGGGTGCTTATAAATCCTTGATTTATCTACCGGCTACGCTCTTTTTACCCTTCTACCTTCGCTGCATTATTTCTCTTTGTATAGTGGTTCTAAACTGTGTTGTGGTAACCCTATATTTTTTTTTTTTGTCTCATCAGGGTTTGCTTCTCTACGCTATCCCGGTTGCTGTCAATAAGCATTCCCGCGTAGCAACAATTCGCAGGCGATTCAGTTGTTTACATACCGCCGATGTAGTTAACATATTTTTAGGTATATATATATTTTTCTGAATCCAGGAGCAGCTCTTAAGTTTCCCTACCTTCCGTTTGCTTGATCGATCTTCAACCAGCGTTCTTGTCTGTGAAACCAGCGTGCGAAGCAAGAGGGAACTCAACCCCAAACGCAGGTGAATCCTAAGTAGTTCGTTCAGTTGCAGGGGTTAAGGCCTCCCATTTGTTAATCTGTGTTTGCATACAACTGATATCTTTTGCGCCTAACCGTTAACTGTTTAGAACCTAGGGCATGATTTCATTTGTGTATTTTACTCTGGCTTCTCAGTTGAACTGGATAATCATTCAGATTTACACTACTCCAACGCAAGCCTCGTTTAACCTAATGTATCTAGTGTTTCCAGATCAGGTTTCGAGTTCTAAATCATTTATATTCGCCGCGTACTAAAATTGTTAACTCTGTATGCCGGATGTATTTAATGGTGGTAGCGCTACTCCGAATCATAGCTATGATGCGCAGTCTGTGGTCTATTCATGTCATAATTTTTTTATAACAGTGTGATCATAGTTCATTACCGAAAAGTAACACCCGACGTAAGTCCCTTGCCATCGTCTCGGATATTCCATGCATAGTTTCATCATTTTTAATTATTGAAAGTAGGGTTTATGCCGTATAATTATCGTTTGTTCTCACCTCAAGTCGTTTCCCATAATGATTACACAGATCAAATGTTCGGGCCAATGTAATATTTACCTTTCAATATTTTTGTTCGCCTTAGGTCGGATGGTTTAGTATAACGACTAGCGACCATGAGTTTGGGTAGCTGCCCACTTATATAATCGAATAGGGATACGGATAGTGTCAAAGATTTCTTTTTGCCATAAATGACTCGCGTCGATGTCTCATTTTAGCATATCAAATTTATATGTATCCTACATGTTAACATATATGTTTCGTTCCCATATATACACATAGGATTCATATATCCATGTTCCATTTGAAATCAATGTATTATGAGTTTAACACTACGCACTTACTTAGAAATTTGGAGGTATGTTTATATATTCGATAGTTGCTTGGTATTAGGCTTTAGACATAGAGTAAATCCTTTGTCATAATATTAAATTCAAGGGTTAAAGATGAATCAAGATACTCTATATTTGCTATAAATACTGTAACATTGTTATAGTGTGGCTTTACTCCTTAGTTTAATGCGAATACATATACTAACTCATTGCTCTTATTTTCTATTTTTCTTTTGCTGTATACCTGTATGCGTTTAAGGGTGATTGAATAGAGGACCTTAAATTATAATTTAAATCTTTTGCTATCGTACTTGTTTCCAAGGATTAAGGGTAGATTTAGGAATGTAATATATATATTTATAACTGTTGTAATGATCATATAGAGTAGAATTACAATATCTTTCCAGCATACATATGAGCAAAAATATCACCTTTGTATCTACAGGAGACAGGATTATATTTAATATTTAACCAACTATGGAGACTAAGTACTTCAGATTTAAACCAACCTTGGTTTAGAGTTTCTGTGGTTTCTACTCTATGGATTTCTGGTTTACAACCAAACAGAACCTGAAAGGGGAATGCCCTAGGCTGGACTCTGTTAAATGTACTACCAAAATTAATCATACAATTTTCCTTAAGTTTTATGTGTAGCCAATTCATACCATAATATAAAATAAACAAAATTTCAGGAACATACCACTACTGCACTTGACCAACCTCCCAACCTTAGAGTCCTCTTTGTCTCCCAGAACTCACCCCCGAGCTGAGATCACTTCCATCACAGATCAACCTCTGATCTGTTTAGGAGCAGCTTATTTAAGCTCATATTTCCCCAAAGCATGTTTCTAATTCTGCGTCCAGAATAGCAAGATGCTTTCTTTCCTGTTTAGCCTAGGCTTCCCATTTTGGGATTCTTTAAAGCTGCTTTAATTTTTTCCTCAGCTTTTCCAGCTTTTCTTTACCTCTTCCCAACTACTCCTCTTCATTGGGGAAATTTAGATTCCTCCTCAAATCTAAATTAATTTCTTTCAAGGATTTTTGAAAGATCTTGGGGATTTGTTTCCTTATCCATCCTCATGGATTTGGCAAGTGATCTCTAATTCTCATCTTGGTCAAAATGCACAATCATTTTATTTATTTCCTCAAATAAAGTATGCAATTACATTCACACCATACTTATCCCTTGGGGTCCACCCCCTTAGGATTAAAGTTCAAGTGTCTAACTTTAAAAATTCAACACACAAATTGGGGGTATTACAAGAACAAAAAATTCCTTAAATTTTTGTATAAGCTTGAATTAATACCTCCAACCCATCCTTATATGTCACAAAGTGACATAATAATTAGTTGAGGAATTATCACATGGAAATTACTTACTTCTTGGCGTCATGGAATTTATTTATTTGTCGGCGCCATAGTCTAATGAGGACCTAGGGGTTTTTGATGGCGTTGAATCCATTTCCACCATAAAAAACAATTCAAAAACACAAGTTCTTGGCCTCATTAGACAACCCCATGTTGATTCCAGCAAAATAAATTTTGATTGTCATTGCATTTGGTACGGTGGGACATAATTCATTTCTATTTATATCTTTCAAATTATAATTGTTTATATTTGTCAAATTATAACTGTACAAAGCCCACAGAACGAGATGCAACAACAATCATAACCTATTTGATGGGAACCAACATGTAAATTAATTTCGTGTAGTAATTGTTCAACTAATTAATTAATTCAGTGTGGTAAATATGTAATTATTTAACATAATTCATCCAGAACCACTCAACAGTAAAATAGTACAGTTACAATTCATCACATTAAATATGTGGGCTTAGCAATCAGATATGCCAGATAACTTGATGCAATGGGATTGTACAAGTCGTGGGTACCCAGGTTCGTTGATTTACTTTAATAAATTTTACAAACAATAGAACAATTAAAGTGGAACAAGTCACGGGAACTAATTAGTTCAACGAGGATTGTAAAGGTTCAATATGTAATCTACGTTGAATGCTAGGTAAACGATGAAATCAAAATATAAAGTGAGATTTATATGCTACTCAACTCAGTATCATCTCACTGAGAAAAATAGAGCGTGCATTCTGTGTGTAGGAATATTAGTTATTTATAGATCAATAAATTTACTACCAAGTTGGGACACACACAGACACACAATTATATATATTGTAACATTGTTTATATATATATATATAGATATATAGATATATCATGTTCAAGACAGCAAAGATAATCCTTCTATAGCTCACAAAAAAATCAATAGAACAACTACTCCTAGTTGTAACATCGAACCTAAGACATATTCCATCAATACTTAATTAAGAACGATTATGGAAGTAACTAGTTAGAAAGACCAATCTTATGAAATTAGCATATAAATGATGAAACAAGTGGTTCAATAGTCCAAGAAGAGCCTTTCATTAATATTAACAACATATTTCAATAGTTCAAGAAGAGCCTTTCATTAATATTAACATTAGCTCTGAAGAAGGGAAGTGGATGATAGCACCGTCATTTAACCAAACAGTTTATATCGATCCATGTTAATTTAAAACACAAGTACACTCGGTTTTTCTCTACTAATTAAAAAGGAGGAAAAAAGAACTTCCGACTATCCCAGTTATTAAGCTACGAATCTATCTCAGCAAAGAGACTATGACTAAAGTTAATGCAACATTTTAATGCAATAAAAACACATTATGGCAATTATATAACACATTAGTGTCTAGAAGAAAAATTAGGCATTGTCGATACACAATTTAGTATTTGTGCGCCTTCATGGCACGAAAAAATTAGTTTTTAGAAGATTGGTGAAACAAAGGATAAACCACCCATTCGGTATACCATCATAGATAAATCAAATATACACGTCCAATTACTCTTAGCCATACATAACAATATAAAAAAATTAAGGTGATAGGTACAACACCTAGGCTAGTATCAAGTTCTAAACTAGAATCTATTACCATGGCACAACAATGTTCATGCTAGCTAATGAATCCATGATACTCAGAAGATAAGGAACTAACATGTTAAGGAGAGTGTGTACATGAAGAGATGCAAAGGGTTCCAGAACGTGAGTGCCTCGCAGATACCAAGGTGGCTGAGACTCCACCTATGAGTCAACCAATAAAAACGTCAAAAGTAAAAGTTATAAATTGAGAAGGAGCCTACTGAAGAAAACCCAAAGAAGAATAGAGTTAAAACCATTACCTATGTGAAAAGGTGAAGGCAGAATAAACCATTGTAAGGTGACAAATCGTATGTCATGCCAAATTCAGAGACTGTAGTGGGGACTAGTCGAACCACATCAAGCCCAGGGCATTAACATTCCATTGAGAAATTGAAGAACAAATTACCACACTAAATAACTAAACCAGTAGTCCTGTATCCGGGAGACTATGGTGATGTACGTGGCAGGGGAGACCTCAGATTTTTAAGGAAATTCCGCCTCTCTTCGTCCACCGAGGGTTTCAAATTCCCATGCACCACAGACCAAAACCCAAAAAAATTTAATAGGTTATAAAAGATACAAGAAATATTTAATCATGGTGGTTCAATATTTGTTTCACCCATACCTTAAAATGTGAAGCTTCATGGTCACACATCGAAGAAGGATCTCCCTGGAAATCATGGAAGTATTTCCCTCGAAACGCACAAACCTCCATACCAAAACCCTCTTTGGAGGAACTGAACACTTATCTATCAATTAGTTAACCAAATCACCTCGAACACATAATCTAGGATAGAAACAAATGTAATAAATAGTCACACAGAAAACTAGCAAGTTGCAACGCTTCTGAACGAGGGTGTTTAGGTGATGGCTATGAGGTAGGCATGAGGCCATGAAGCCAAAGGGGTTCCAATGTCTAAACTCTAGCAAAACGTGACACTGTTCCAGCTGCAGAGAGCAGAACCTTCCCTCGGACAACGTCATAGCCAAATGCGGAAATGACAGAGCGAAACAAGAAAGGGAAAGGAATTGAGGTTAGGGTTGGAGAGGCATCGCCTCCACCATCGATCAACCAAAGCCTCCATCCAATGTTGATATGAGAAGCTTTTACAAGCATGTAGGAGTATGACATGGGCAGTACCAATGTGGCTATAATGTATTGGGCTACTGTCCCCAAACCTACATGCCCTCATAACTTGTCATAGCATCCAATACGAATAGTAGTTATTCACTAGGAAAGGATCCATGCCACCATAACCATGTAAGTTAGTGGAGTTGAACAAAGTTACATAATGCGTGCAATATGATAAGGTATCATTCTCTTTCAATTAACAACCAAAATAACATGTATGCATATATGTTTTTAGAGTAAGCGTATAACCAAAATTGAAAACAACAAGGCTACAAGGTAACCTGCCGCTTAGTTTAAATATAGTAATGTTGCAATGTGATGTTGGAAATGTCTATGGATAGCTATTACGGCTATTACACGCAGCTTAATGTAATTATAGAGATGTTGCAATTTGTCACAGCAAAGTTCATTTTAAAAGGTTTAATTTCTTTTGTTTTATAAAGCGCCACGATGGACTTTATTCCAAAGTCTTTTGACTTTTTAAATGTATATGTATGGTAAATGCATATATATATATATATATATATATATATATATATATATATATATATATATATATATATATATATATATATATTATAAATTTTTTTTAAGTTTATAATATATACAATATGTTATTTTGTTTTATTTTTTTTAAATAATTTTGTTATGAAAAGTTTTAAAAGGCTCGAAAGCCAAAAACGAAAAGACGGTATGTCATTTTTTTTTACTGTTTATTTTTTTAAAACAAAAAAAACACATAGTGTGTATTGTTTTTTTCATTATTTTGTAGTGAGCCCGACGGCAAAATACGGTCATGATCAAGCGTGGTCAAATGTTTTGCTCAGTGTTACTGATCATTTTCATTAAAAAATAATTTTGATGTATAAGTTTTAAAAAAAAACTAAAATTTAAAAAATTTAAAAATATATATTATATTTAAATAATAATTCGATTCAAAAATCCCTCTAAGGTTATAATTAATATTTTTTTAAATGTGAATTGTATTAAAATGACTTTCAAAGTTCGGTACTGCATATGTTACAAGTTCTTTAGTGTAGTAATAAGTCAATTAGTTAGTCACTTATTGTAAGAGTAGATGTAAAAATAACTCGATTAGTCAGTGAATGTCAGAGCAGATTTCAGAAATAACTGAATTGGCTAGTTATTATAAAGAGAAGATTTCAAAAATTCCATAACATAAAGTGACTATTGGAAATAGCCAAAAATGCAAAGAAAGTAGCAGTGTCGTCAGTAGAGACTCAAAATAAAAAATTCATAACAAACAGCAAAGTGGAAATATGGCAAAAGTGGTACAGTGGCACTACGTATATTTTGATCTACAATCAGAAAATAATGCCCTGTCGGATTGGATAAAGGTGACATATTAAGAAGATTTTTAACAAAAAAATTCTGGGTGAAACAAAAGGTAAATTATGCCGTCCCGTACCATCTAATTTTACATTTCTCACATGTTTCGCCATTGAATTCGAAAACAATCACAACAAACAACACTGTAAAATCTCAACTATTTACCAAATCAAAGAGTCACCACATGCCTGAGCACTAATTTTGACATAACGTACCAGACCAGGAAATTAATCATATATATATATATATATATATATATATAGAAATATTCTATATCAACATAAGCTGCATACATGCAGAGATATACCCAAAAAAACAGAAGGAACCCATCCCATACACAAAAAGAAACTAATACTGTTCAGAAAGGCATATGTGCGTGCAAGCACACAAAGTACCAGAGTCATAGTGAAATCTCAATATAAGTAGAGCACCAGCGATCAGAAAGTATAAAAAGAGCAAAAAAAAGTGAAGCACTAGTATACCAGAATGGCCCAATAACAGAGACCAGAAGTATGATGTAAACCAAAGTCATATTCAGTGAAGTAGAACAGAACCCTGTGCCTGTGGTAGTACATGATACCAAAATATTTCTCAACTCCTAGCTTTGACAGTCGATCAGCCACCGATTTTTTCTTCCTGTAGACATGAAAATGTCAGTCTGGCTAAAAGAGTCACCCAAATGTCTAATCCTGTTCATCCAATGTATCAGATGTGGAAAAGCCAGCCAATATGTTTTATCAAGAGCTCAAATGATACGAGTAGTTGATTGTTGGATATGTTTGAACCTGCGTTGAACCCTCTGGTTATTGGAGAAATATCGGTTGAGACAGAAACCTTGCTCACTAAGCGATATCTGTGAAGTGTCATCGCGGCCATCTAGGCGGAGAAGACAAGATCGGAGGCTCGACCTTGTGTATGAGCCGCTAAGACTTGAGTATTTGAATATTAAAGTAGAAAAAGAACTTAACAAAGTAAATATCAATGACCCAATAATGTTAATATATAAGCTTTCAGTCGTAAAGTTCAGGTGAAGAAGAATCATATTGTAAAGCAAATTGTAAAAAAGGCGAAGAGCAGGGAAGATAAGACTAACTTTAGTCTTAGTACAGTGTTTAGACATAGAATTTGGTGCATTACTATTAACAGTGAATATAGGAATCTGCAAAAAAAAAAATATATGAACTTATAAGCTAAGGAAGCATAAACTTAGAAATGGTGATTTACTATTTTTGTTACCATAACAATATTGCCCAAATTGAGAGATGTTGTTCAAAGTTGATACATAAGAATATATGAAAAATTAATGTCCTTGCTTCGTTTGCAGAGGCGGCTACTTGTAGTGCACATCGTATGGACAAATAATCTTAGTTCCTCACCCTCTTTTACAAAGATGAATTAATGTTCCAGATGTCAATTACGATTTTTGCAAAACCAATAAACAACAAGACAAAAGACTGGAAGTAGCCCAGGGATCATGTCTGCACAAATATTTTTTTCAAGAAATTTTTAAATAGATTTATAACATTTATATATATAATGCCAAATTGTAAAGACAGGTTCTATTCATTGAACATATATGTATGAAATGTGAAAACATTTGTAAATGTCAAATGGAAAAGCTATATTTTTTCTCCAAGAACTTGAACCTTGGAGCGATCCAATTGTACAATATGAAAAACAGACTTCTGAGGTTCGATATTCAACTTAGCACAAACAGAAGAAGGCATTATATTGGAATATTCTCCCGAATCAATCAAACAATTAAGCAAATTCTTATTGTAGATTTCATAGGTTAGAAGAAATGGAGGTGTCTGGGAACCTGATCTTTCTCCAATAAGAACAGTGTCGGATGCATCTACTTTTTCTGGTGGCTTACCAGTTCCTTTAGCTGCTTTAGCTACTACACCACTTGGTAAAGGAACAATAGGTGTAGCATTTAACTCTTTTAACAACAAATTTTGTTGTCTATGAAAACATTCTTGTTCTGGAAAAATGTTGCAGAGATACTGCACTTTGAGAAAGGTAGATTTGAGCAGTAAAATCTTGTAAAAAAATTGAGAAGAACTTTGCACTGATTTCTGGATTACTATGTGTTTCTGTTGTAGCCAATGTTTGTAGAAGCGCTGGTGCTGCAAAGAAAAGGGAAAAATTAGTACAAATCTTGCTATTTTGGATAGCATAATTTAAATTGCATATATCTGATTTTTTGTTGAAAGATGAAGAATAATTATAAGTATACCTAGCCTTGGTAGGGCTTTCGTTTTTGTCAACAAATTGGATCTCGTTGTCTTCGTTGATTTTAAATGTACCATTTATTTTGAAATCGCGTAGCATAGACATTGTTTCTTGTTTCCCTTTAACATAGTCTTGAAAAGACATATGCGCTAGGTTGGGAAGTAACTGTTTCAAGAGGAATTTGCTTCGGATGCAACATTGCAAATTGGTGTTGTTGGACTTGATTATGCAATTAAGACACTGTGAATAGGGAAAGGACGAATTTTTATTGCACTTTAGGCAATCAACTGTATTATCCTCTATCATTGTAGAGGCTGGTATTGGTGAATTGCATTCAACACAAACTGGTTCAAATGGCATAGAGTAAACGCTTGCAATTGTCAATGTTTCTTTTATCTGTTCATAGAGGAGGACAAGTAGTATATGTCAAAATAGAAACAGATGAAGAAACAATTGCATATTGAGTAGTAGAGGTATTGTTTCATTTGTACTTACAGAGAATGTTGGAGGGTTCAATTTTTTGAGTTCTTCTGTTGCTTCTGCGTTCAATTTTGTGATGAATGTAGCTTGCATTGTTCGAAGTGTTCTTTCCTGTTTGTTATGTTTTTGAATAACATAATTGGAAGATGGCCTATTTGCAATTCTTTCTCAATTTCATCATAGAGCGGTGCAAATGTTTCAAATAACTGCAACTACAAAAGAACACAGAAAGTTTTTTTTTTTTTGAAACTGAATTGAAATGTAGGATGGAACTAGCAATATAAAAACATTGCAAAGTAATTTATGTTACCGTTGCTCTATTTTCATTGAAATTTCCATCTTTAATTTGCAATGTATATTGGAAACCAACTTTCCGTGCAGCTGTGACAACTGCTGCAATTGTTCCAATTGGGTATGTTTCTGTATTTGTTGTAAGATGTTTTACTGTTGTATCTGGAATGAATTTGTATTCTTTGCAAATTGTTGGTATGTTCTGTACGGTGCTTAGCTCAGTTAGCAGCAGAATCCAATCACAATCACCGCGGTCATAATTTGTTTTGGGAAGAAATTTAAAATTTGTAATAGATATTGCTTTTCCTGGTGATATTTTTTGTCCATGTTGTTCAATAAGCTCAGTTGGTACGGACAATGTGATTGTCATGATTCCTTCGGCATCTGTCAAATCTACACGTAGTATTTGTCGTGCTTTGTGGACTTTATCAAGATATGTGCTATAGATAACCATAACATCTCCATTGAACATTTTTCCATTTTTGCAAATGTTTAGTTCTTCAATGGTAACTGGAACTAAATATGTTGCTTTCGATCTGTGTATTGATGATGTTGATGTGGCAAAAGAAACAATTAGAAGTAAAATATATTGGTGATAAATATGAATGCTATGTGAATGGTACGTATAAGAATTTGTTTCAAATTTACTTACTTGTCTGATTCAGTTGCACTTGATATTTGTTGTTCTTTGTCTATTCTAGCTTGTTGTCCAGAACTGCGAGATGAAAAGGATGCAACGTCACTGAATGGTGCGCTTGAATGCAACCACGAAGTGTTTGGTAAATTTTAATAACTAAAAATAAAAATAAAATTATAAGCTTATTGTATATTGTACTGGAAACTGAATATTAGTTATTGAAAGAAATATTAATTGCATTTAAAAACTTCGATAATGGAATACTTATAAACTATACAATATTAAATTCAGAAAATTATATTGGTGCAATAGAGATATACTAATCTGAGTTGCAAATATTAAAAGTTTTTTTGGCTGAGAGAAAAAAGGATTCAATTCTAGTACTATAGAAACGTGTAAACGCATCTAGTACAGATGTATGAAAGTTCAGGTACTGCTGATTGGCATGAAAACATTTACATATGCATCAAAGACTAAGTAAGTTGGGCGTAATAAGCAAATATGGATGTGTTTCTTGATCAAGCTCAGTTTCCAATGTTGTTACTTATTATGGGTGATTGGAAGTTTACACAATAAATATGTTGATCAAGATATATGTCATTTAAGCTTTTTGTGCTACCCAACGAAAAATAACATAGAAACACCATAGGACAAAAGAAACCAAAAAAAAAAACTATAGATAAAATTTCAAAGATAATAGGGATATTAAGAGAAATAATGATGAGATTGGAAACATTTTGTTCAAATTGCACAATGTGAATTAAGATGCATATGGATTATGAAATAATTTAGTTTGATGTAACTGAAATAGAGTAATAATTTTGGAAGCAATTTAATTTGTATTTGATATTATCTTTATTGGAATTTAGAGGTTGACAAGAAGCAACATGGGAAATTGGAGGAGATTTTAGTGAAAAAGGGTTCAAATGTAAAGTGAACAGGAAGCTTGACAAGTTTCTAGAGGAAGGGTGAGGAAAAGGAATTAAAGGTTGACAAGAAAAGAAGAATAAAAAGTCTGGGATTCATAAAATTATGCATGTAACAGTTCTGATGTAAATGAGCAATTGGTGATGATTGTCAAGTTTAAGCACGAAACATTATTGAGATGATGAAAAGGGAAACAAATTGTGTCGTAGTGCTAAAATACTATAGAGAATAATATTCAGTATTCTGTGGTGTTTATTGTTAGATAACTCCAAAGTGGTTATATATAGTTTGCAATTTGCAATGGGGCGTGTCTCATTTGTGCATGAAAATGTTATAATGGGTTGAAAGACAAATTCAAGAATTAAAATGAATTATGTTATGCTTGAGAAATAAATCATTGATGCATAGTATAATTCTATATGAAGAACAGTGCTATAGAAGTTAGCGCTAGTAATATAAGAATAGGTCTTGTAACAGTTTTGTAGAAAGAAATAAACAGTTAAACATAGAGATATCTCTATACATATGCATTGAAGGGTAAGTAAGTTTAGTGTAGTAAGCAAACATGGATGTGTTTATTTCTTTTTGTGACTCGTCTTTGCCTATTTGACTCATTGTACAAAGCTATAGTAATCTGTAAGACATACAATTAGAAGTCAAAGTCATAGTAGTTAAAAGGCTATTATGCAACTTTCAAAGAATTTTTTTAGAAACAAATTAAAGGTATGTTTGGTAATAATGCTCACTATTGATTTCATTTGTATAATAAGGACATGAGTATGAAAGTCTAATTCTATTGACTAGAAAAAAGCATTAGACTACTTTCCTTTGCACTATGTTTGTGTTGCATTTTGGTCTTCAATGATGAGACAAATAGTATCATGGTCGCTCCAATATGTATCTAACCTGAAAGTCTTATAGCTACAAGTTATGTTTGACCATATGTGATCAATGATTGATAATTGTTTATTGTTATTTGTCTCTAAAATAAAATGAAGGTTTTAATTGTGCATATACGATCTTAGTTTGTTTGTTTTGTTGTTGCTTTCAAGCATATTGATGTTGAAATCGCTGACAATTTCTATTGTTTGATTTGAATGTATTTTGCATGATGCTTTTGAAATAAGATCCAATGTATTGTTCAATGTTGCATATGGCGCAACATAGACATTCACGACTATAATATCCATGTCATGGAGAAGCATATTTGCTAGTGTAGTTTCAATGTTTTTTTCTTCAAGATGAATATGTTTCAAGATCTTTATATGCTTTTTAATTCAAATTAGAAAACCATGTTTACTATGATTTGATATGCAATTGAATGTTTCAAGTCTTTTTAGTAGCATTGAATTATTCAAATGTGTTTCTTGTAAACATAGGATGTCAGATTGCATTAGATCACAGTCATTTAACAAATCATCAATATGTATTTGTAAACTGCGAGTGTTTAGAGAAAGAATTGAAATGTATGATTTTGTTTCTAATAACGAATAGTTGTAGTCTAGTTGCCACTTTGCGTTCTGTGTAAACATTCCATTTCAATAGAAATTTTGTGTTGAATTCGGAAGTTTTGTTTCTTAAGTGGACTAAGAAAATACAATGATTCTATGTTTCTCACACGAGAAAGACCTATATATACTAATCCATGGCGTCATATTTCTAAAGGATCAAATGCAATATTGTCTAGTGTCAAGCCTTGTGATCTATGTATTGTACGTGCACATGCTAGTTGGATTGGGAATTGTTTTCTGATTTTCAAGTTGTCTGGTTTTGTTAATATAGAAATTGGCTTTGTTGTGCGCAGTATGGGAGTCCAATCACTAGAAATTTCTCCGCTATATAGAAAATCAAATTTATGTGCTTGTTGACTGCCAACACGTTCATCATAGAATTTGATCCATATTACATCAAAGTTGTCTAATTTTACATATGATTTAATGATACCATCTGCACCGTTGACTAGACCCTCTTGTAAGTCATAGTTTCATGCATATATTTCAACTAGCATGTTAAGTTTTAGGACAATTTGTGAAGGCAATGTTGTTATTTGTGCATGAGATGGTATGTGTCCATGGTTTTCTTCTTCGTAATCAATTGCATTAATTACAATTTCATCACCAGGAACAATAGACAACATTTTCTTGTTATGTAATGCTACATCTTTATTCCTAAAAGATATATAGGGGAAAGTACAATCATTAGGAGCATTTCAAATACAATGTCTATTTAGGTAATTCAAATCATCTTCTGTTTTATTATTTAAACGCATCCTATTCAAAATTCTAATGAATTTTTTATTTGTTTGATGCATTGCAATGTGCAATTCATAGTACTTTACATGTTCTTTCCAAAATTCATATGTTATTGGTTGCCTTCTTATTGTAGGTTGTTCAAATATTAGTGAATATTGTATAGGTTGTGCTTGGTACAAGTTGCCACAAAATATGATATCGATGTTTCCAAAGTATTTTGTTTGATTGTGCTTAATGTTTCTTATTCGATCATCAATTTGATATAGAAAAAAACTTCCAATTAGAGATACTTCATCAATGAGAACAACCCTTAATTCTTCATACAGTTGTGTTAAGTTGTCTAATACATCGTTGCTAAGTGGAATAAAACTAGATTTGTTGAAAGGCATTAGTAATGCAAAATTAATTGTAACTCCACCTGCATTATATGCAGCTTTACCTGTATATGCTAATATCAAACCTTTTGGTTTCAAAGGGTATGTATTGTAATGTTCATTGTAGATGCGCATAAGCATTTGGAATATTGCTTTTGCTGTGAATGTTTTTCCAGTACCAGCTCCTCCAGTCAAAAATAAGTAGAATGGTTTGTCTATGTTCTTTCTTTTTTTCATTGCAATGTCTTTGAGTATTGCTTATTGTTCTTTATCAAGCATTCTCCTAATCTTGCGGTATTCTTCGTTGCTAAGCATAAATAGATGTTTTGTAAATTGAAAACCAATGTTAAGATGTCTTTTTTTCTCATTGCATTGGGGAAATTGCAAATATTTAGCCAAGTCATACTTCTCAGTAACATCATTAGATGTTTCAGGTTTTTTTATTGTATGATTAGAAGTTGCAGTGCTGCTATCAATTTTTTGAATTGCTTCTTCCAAATCACCCCATTTCTTGTTCATGTTATATGTGAACTTAGTTTCGTTGTTCTTTATTGTGTTCTTATACAACATGTATGCACTCTTCCATGTAGAGGAGTCTTTCTTTAGTGCATTTTCATTGTTTTCGAATGGAACATATAGCAAAAGTTTTTCTCTGTAATACTTTTCATAGTCAATGTGTTTTTTGTATTTAATGAATCGAATTACTTTTTCCTTTTTTCTTTTTGATATTGTTCTTCCATCTTTCCTATAATTTGATACAAATTCGGCTAAACATATATGCTTAATAGCATTAGGCCTATTGATATACTAATCAATTATAGAACTGCACATAACATCTTCAGAGTTATCAAAAATTTGTTTCATAAGAGTGGTTGTTTTAAGTATAAATGTGTGTTCATCTCGTTGGTGTTGTGTTTATAAAGTTGCATTCTCTTGAACTATGATTCAATGGTAGGGAGAGAGCTATGTGGATTACTTGTTGAGCTGAAATTTGTTGAAGGGTAAGCAAAGAATTGCCTAGAGATCGTATCATTTGAATAGCATCAATTTTTTCTCTTTTCATGCTCTTTTTGTATCCTTTTGAATGCATTTGTCATAGATCTCGTCAACTTTGGTCATATATGAATTGCAATATGAAGCTGTAGCATATGCATTTAGAACATATTGAGCATATGTATTTGCATTCCATAGGTGTGGCATATTGTATGCAAAGATATTATTCCATATTTCGATGGTTTTCGTTGAAAGAATACCATTGGTTGTGTTAATGTACTTTGTATTAATTTGATCTAATCGCTTTTCTATTAACTTCAATTCATCTAAGAAATTTTCATGACTAGTTGATTTGTCATAGTGCTTTTTTGTTCTAAGGTTCTTTGCAAGGACAAAAATTTTTCATTTATCGAGTCATGTAGCGAAGTAATTGGTTCAAGAATCCTTGTTCTTTTCATTGATAGCATTGGAAATTTGTATCTACACCTGTGATGATTTTCTTGTTTTATAGCTTTTGGTATGATGATGTTCATGTATATTTGCGAGTTCTGGATCAAGGTGATTTTGTGCTACAAGTTATATAGTTGTACAAGAAGTTTTTCAATTTCTAAGTTTCATTTATTAATTCCATATATTGGAGCATTTTCTATCCATATAAGAGCATGTTCATGTGCACTACCTCTATTTTGGAACTCGAGTCACAAAGTAGTAATATAATATTTTTGCCAAAAAAATGCATTATCTTGACAGATCAATTGCTACAACGCATTTGTCTTATGTCTATAGTAACGTGTACATGTTATTGGGTCCTTTACGACAAGATAATAAATGTTGTATTCCTCAATTGTTTCAATGTGTTTATTTTTATTTATATTGCTATGCAATTTAGTAAGAGTTTCTACTAGTGGTCTCCAACTGATGCTCGCGACTTGTAAATGTAATAAAGAAATTTGGAGGACCTAATTGTCAGTATCATTGCAAATATATGTTTTTTCATTTGTTGGTGGTAATTAGGAGAAATTCTTATGTGTTTGAAATCTATGTATCCAATGTGACTTTTTTAGTAACTTTTCTAAGTTGGGCTTGTACTTAACATCTTTTGCTAACAACTTTCTTCCTTATAATTTTCCTTTCCTTATTCATATCTGAAATGCATGACATGACCTTTTCAATGATTATTTGCATTGTCTTGAAGAAAAAAATTTGTGACGTGATAGGAAAAGTGACCACCGCAATGCGTTAGTTCCCATTTTACTATTTCTTGGTAACGAAATCTTTGGAACTATATCATCGTCACGTGGATCTCCAAATAATAGTGTTGGGAAACTCATTTCTTCGAATTTTTGTCTTTTAATATCCCTAGTGGTCATCGTCCCTCGATCGGTGCTATTTCAATAATATTGTCTTGTAAATCATGAATTGATCTGGGAAGCTATGAATCCATGTACTAAGGTTTCGGCTTGGTCTTTCACTTTTTGAAATGTTATCCGTTTCACTTTTGCTATCAATGTTCTCATCCTCGGATGTATTATCTTTATTGTTCATTTCAAGTATATGATTCCAATTTTTATTAATGGAAAATTTTTTTAGCTTTATATAAATTTCGAGAACATAGTTCTTTAAGTGCTCTCATGACAGTATGCACACGCACTTTTCCTATTTGATATGCATTCTTGTATTCTAGTCGTTGTTTTAATGAAATAGCAATTGTCATTGTCTTATTTTATGAATTGTGGCAATGATTTTTGGACAATGTCCATCCGGACAGGTACATTGATTGATTGAAACCAGTTAAGCCCATTTGTGATCACTTGTTTTTCCACATTGTCTTATTTTTGCAAAAGGAATTCTTAATGCGACAAGTATTTCCTCGGGCTTTGAAAGTGTTGTTATAGTTTGCAATGGCTTATTACGTTTTTGTGTAACCATTTAAAAATAGAATAAAAAGAGATATCAACACCTTATAAATAAACCACTTGAGAGAAACCTCAATACATTACATAAATGAACAATTCTTGGATTCTACTATTTACAAAACCTCTTTCTATATATAGGGAGTCCATGGGGCCATAATGTAATCCTAGTAGGCCTAATGTAATCCTAGCCAACCTAACAATAATAATTTAGGGGCACAATAATCACAAAATGGAATTTACAGAATTTTGTATTAACAATAAAATTGCTAACAACAATAAGGGACAATGTTTTTAGTAATATAGGGACCTAACATACACTACCTTCAAAAAAGTGTTGTCCTCAATGCTTGAGTAGCTGCGGGAGTTAGCACGTATAAAATTCTCATCCTTCCATGTAGAATATTCGGTGGGTAAGTTCTTCCACTTCGTTGAATACTTTAAAATTAGTCAGATTTGTGTTATAGAGTTCTTGTTTCCATGCAATAGAGGTTTCAATATGATTTTCCTTCCCTCATCAAAGTTCTAGCAATATTGTTTTAATTTGGAATATTTTCACCAACCTTCTTTAAGCATTAAACATGGAAAATTTGGATGTACTCATGTGAAGAAGCGAGAGCTCCAATTTTTATGCCATAGTAACAATCTTTTGCAACACCTTGTAAGGACCATAGTACTTTGGCGATAATTTATTATCTTCTGGGTGCTTGAAGGAAATTTGTTTGTATGGTTGTAGCCGTAAATACCCAATCTCCTACATCAAAAACTTCTCTCATTGTGATGTTGATACATTCTGTTTCATTAGATTTTTGTGCAAATTTAGGTTATCATTTTAGAGTTAGAACTTCTTCTTGATGCTGATGTGATCTTCCTTGCTTGAACCTTGAATTTTCCTTAAATATGATGTGATGGATGGTGGTGTCTATCCATAAAGTACCATAAATAGGGTCACTGGCACGTAGTATGGAAGGAAGTGTTGCTCCTACCATTGACTAGAGGTAACCTTGTCCATTATTGTTTTTCATATAAAAAACAACAAATATATACTTCAAACATTTATTCACTATCTCAGTTTGACCATTAGATTGAGGATGATAAGATGAGCTATGAGCTAATTGAGTACCAAACAAAGAAAATAACTCCATCCATAAATTTCACAGTAAAAATGGGATCTCGTAAATACAATAACCCTTGAGCTTCCATGTAGCTTTTGGTCTGTCCATAAATGTAGTAGAAATTGTACTTGCTTTAAATGGATGAATGTGCACAACATTATTGCATACTTGCTAAATCCATCAACTACCACCATGATGACACTCTTTCCTTGGACTTAGGTAAACCTATGATAAAATCTGTGAAATCTCCTCCCAAAGTTGACTTGGAATGGATAAAGGTTGTAGAAGTCTTGGGGTCTTAATTGTCTCAACTTTATTATTTTGGGAAACCAAACATTCCACCACAAACTTTTGAATATCAGATTCAGGAGCCATCCCAAAAAGATTCTTTCTTCACCCTGTGGTAAGCTTTAAAAATCACGAGTGTCCTCCTAAAGGAGAAGTGTGAAATTCTAGAAGAATATTTTGTTTTAGTTGGGAATTCTTACAAAGATATAAGCGATCTTTGTACCATAAAGAATCATTTTCCAAATAAATATGTGCATATGTACTAGGATATTGTGCAACTTTTGAATGAGTGTCCATACATATTTTTTCCTTCTTCCATTCATCTCTTTCTTTGGTTATCCAATACGGTTGGATAATAGAAATAATACAAAGCAATGCTTCCACCTCTTTAAATTTCTTTTTCATGAGAGTACATCTACAACAACATTAAGCTTTCCTTTTTTGTAGATTATTTCAAAGTCATAACCCAACTTCTTTGTGACCCATTTTTACTACTCTTCTAAAAGATATTCTTTGTTCCAAAAGTTTTTAAAACTATCATGGTGTTTGCCACACGCTTAGTGTCTTCCCATTAGGTAAGTTCTCCATTTATTTGGTGCATCAGTATTTTAACACTTCCTTCTCATAATGGGTTTAACCATCTTTCCTTTGATTGGATGACTTTCAAAATCAATGGGTCTTCCTTCCTACATTAAAACAACACCAATTCCATTTCCTAATGCATCCCATTCCACAATAAAGGTTTTTGTGAAGTACGGCATAGCTAAGATCGGTGCCTAGGCATTGCCTCTTTAAGATGTTCAAAGGCCTTAGTTGCTTTAGGAATCCATGAAAATGCACATTTCTTCAATAATGTTGTTAAGTGCTGCTATTCTCCCATAATCCTTAACAAACTTGCGATGATACTGTTAACCCAGAAATCCTTGCAACTTCTTTATGGTTGTGGGGACTTTCCATTCCTTAATGGATTTAATTTTTTAGGGTCTACTTTAACACCCTCGTGAGATACAATATAGACCATATATTCCACCTCTTATGTAAAACATTTGGATGTTTCATATAATTTTTCTCTGCAATAGTTTGAGCACCACAATCAACATGTTCAGCATGATCCTTCCAAGACCCTCTTGTAGATTAGTATATCATCCAAAATACTAGCACAAATTTTCTAGGAAAGGGTTTGAAGAAAATGGAATTCATCAACCCTTGAAATGTAGAAGGTGCATTGGTAAGGCCAAAAGGCATGATAAAAATTCATAATGACCCTCATGAGTTCCAAATGCGTTTTTGGAATATCTTCGGTCTTCATCAAATTTGATGATATCTTGGTGAGAATCTGCTTGGTAAAATAAATTTCTCCATGTAATTCATCCAATAATTTATCAATCCTGAGAGATAGGAAATTTATATTTAATGGTGAGCTTATTTAGCTCCCTATAATCAGACTTGTCTCGCCATGATCCATCCTTCCAACATGTACCAATACTACGGGAGTAGAAGAACGGCTAAGGTTGAATTATACCCACCTCTAACATTTCTACAATCATACGTTCAATTTCGCTCTTTTGGGCTAAGGATATCTATAAAAGGCCTTATGAGGAGAACACTTCACGGAATCAAATGAATGCTTGCCAGTCATGATCACGAATAGTGGAGTCCTTTGGGGAGTTTCAAACACCTTGGAATGATTGTCAAGACTTGTTTTATATCACAGAAATAGATGATTTTTGATTTTGGAACTTCTAGTGAGCATAATTGTGCAATTACGATTTTCTTTCTTTAGAAGCTTTGTCATGACATTAGAGCTTATTATCAACTCGGATTCCCGCAATACCCCGTAATTCGACTTCCTTTCCTTGAAAAAATCTCAAGAAAATTTCTTGAAAATTAAAGCCCTACGAGTCCCCCAGTTGTAACCATTGTACTCATTTCTTATATTTTCCTCCATAGGAATGGAAAGCATTGGAATGATCATTACATATTCCCCATGGTTAGCTTGATGTATGGCATTTTCGGCGATTTATAGTTCCTCCATTTGCAACCATCACCCAAACCATTGGTGTTGGGTATAGGAAACAATTTAATTCCTTGGCTACCTTACAATGAATAAAATTATTGGTGCTACGAATCAATCAACACTATTACCTTTTTCTTTTTGATATGTCCTTCTATCTTGAGAGTTTGGGAGTGGTAATTCCTGCCAGGTGCATTACGATATGGTCAGATTCATTTCTTCCTCTTCTAGGGCTAGTTCCTGGTGTATATCCCTCTTCTTGTTAATTTCTTCTTCCTCTTCATAATCTATGTAAAATAGTTTCTTACTCTGACACCACTTATGACCTTTAGTGTATTTACTATCTGGCCCTTGAAAAGCCCTTTTGCTCTTTCTTCAATTTTTGTGGTGTGTCAACCTTGTAGGTTGTGGAGATATAGGGCAGTAGCAACACTTCCTTCTTTATAGAATTGAAGCGGTGGGCTTCCTTGTCATACATAATTTACCATTCAACTTTCTTTTAACTTGAATACCTTCTCCAATAGATCAAGTTCCAAAATGCAAAATTCATGTTGGATGTTATCCTTTAAAGTGCCTATGAAGAGATCAATCCACCTGTTCCTCTGGAGATATAAGTTACCCTTATATTCAATTTTTGAAAGTCCTCAATGTTGCCCCACTAAACCCTTTTGTTGTTTTTGAATTTATCAATTAGCTAAAGAAGGTGTTTCTCTTTGCATCTTCATAATGTGCTATCATTTCCTCAGTAAAAATTGACCAAGTGACAGATTTTTACGGAATCAACCATCGTCCATACAAATGTATTTTTTCTAAATGTAAAGAGTTGCAATGCGTACCTTTTGTGTGTTTTTCTCATTGTGGAGATCAAAATATTGCTCCATACGCTTAGTATCCATCATGCAAGGATCCTTTCCATCAAACTTCCTCATATCCATTTTTGGAATATGGTGGTTCTTCCGCCAACATTAGAGTTTGTAAAATCCACGATTAACATTTATTTTGTTCTCATCATGAGGTTCTTCTCTTGTATTTTTACCATTAAAAGGCATTTCTTACCGCAGCTTTGTCGAACCTTCCCATGTCTGCTTTTAGATCATTCTTCATGTTTTCCATGTTGTCCTTCATTTCATCCATCTTAGCTTCCATGCTGCTTCCATGCCATCCATCTTGGCTTCCACGCCTTTCTTCCGCTTCAATCCCATCTTCACTTCCATGCCTTTCTTCAAAACTTCCATTTCATTTTTTTGTTGCTCTTTGCGAGCGAAAATTTGAATGCACGCTCTTGTAATTTTGATAGATCATGTTGCAATTCTTCATCTTCATGAGTCATTGTAAGAACCTTCGAAGGCTTAATGGGTGTTAGATGACACATGCAGGCATCTTTAGAACCCAATGCGATATCTATTCTACAATATGCCTTGGAATCAATTCAAATTGATTCTTGAAACAAGACATGCAATTCGGGAAAAAAAAATGCCACCTTTTCTTGCTTTTGAAGAGCTTGACATTGAAATTGGATTATCTCTATGATTGCAGCACTTCAATATTTGAATTTCAGCACCAACGTAGCTATGAATTCTCTTTCAAATGACATAGGTCTGACCTGATTTGGATTCTCCAAGGCAAAGTTGTATCCCAATCTCACAATGACCTAATTATGGGTAGTTGATAGAGAGCGAACTATGCAGGCTGCCACTGATAAATTTTCATCCTTCGGCTCTGAAATTGATAGCCAAGAAACAAAAAGTTTGTCTACTTGCTACCAATTTTCACGGCCACTCCAATTTGATGCTGGAGAGAGTTATGAATCTTTTCCCCGATCACCTCTTTGATAAAAAAAATTGAGCCGAAAAAAAGCACTACCTTCATATCATATCTCCGAAACTATTTGAACCAAGCCCTGGGGGGGGGGGGGTATTTTGGCCAGCGTTTCCTCAGGATTCAAATTCCCACCCTAAAAATTTCATATTCCGAACCTTAGTGGAAACAAAGTTGCAAATTCCCATTATTTTGTTTAGAGCAACGTCCACACAGAATCTGACTCAAGTACCAAATGTTGTGTAACTTGACTCCAAATATAGAATAAAGATATCAACGCCTTAGAAATAAGCCACTTCAAAACCTCAATACATTACGTGAAACGATTCTTGGATGCTACCAATTTACAAAACCTCCTTTCTATATATAGGAGTCATGGGGCCGTAATGTAATCTAGTGGGCATAATGTAATCGCCATTCTAAAAATAATCATTTAAAGGGCACAATAATAACAAAATGGGGGTTACAAGGGTACAATAATAACAATAAGGGTTACACTAACTGTAATAGGGGACTATACTAGTAATATAGGGACCTTATTTGTTCAGTGTTGTTACCAAAGCGAGAAATTTTCATTGTAAATGTTGTTTTGCAAGATCTACAAATGATATTTAAACACAATGTCTTCTGTTTTCCAGATATGTTTATGTACATTTTTTCCAATTCAAGTCCAATGCTTGAGATGTTCCTTCGAAATTGCAACGTCTTACATATTGGACATTTGGTTTTTGGTGTGTCTTCAATTTGTTGGTTGTAAATTTCTATGGGAGTACTTTTTCATGACAAACAATTTCTATTTGCTATTTTGTTTCTATTTTCTCCAATTTTATTTGGGTTATTTGTACGTATCATTTGTTTCAATTTGCGTAAGTTTATCCTATTCTTGGTGTTTCCATGCATTTGTACTATTCTATGTTGCAGATTGCACTAGTTTGTATTTTGATTTGATAATAGTGGTTCATAATTAATGTGTGATGTACTTGTTTCAAATGATAATATGTTGTATGTTTGATTGAAATTTGTTTTTTATGGGTAGTAATTGACAATTATTTTACTGGTAAATGACCATATTTGTATTTTTACATTGAATATGATCGTTGTCCATTGGAAGAAAAATGATGTTCCCTCAACTCCTCCTTTTTCATATGGCATTGTCATATTAATTAGGTATTATTGCCAGCCTGCAGCCATTGTTTGACTTTGTATAGTTTCATTTGTTAAGTGTTTTTCTATACAATTTAATGTGTCTTCGTTCCTAGCCATTAGTGCATTGAAAAAATATTGGACAATGTAGAGTCTGAAAGTCTGTTCATCAAATTCAAGTGCCATTAAATGACAAATTGCACTAAAAATGCTATTGGCACATTTCTACACAGTTGTTTTTGCTATGTGCAATCCATGAATTTGCATTTCATGAAGAATGGATTCATAATGGTTTTCAAGATATTTGCAAAGAGGTGACAAGGAATAATTTTGGTACAAAGTTGCATCTAGGTAATCCTTTGTGTAATAGGGGTTCAAAATGTCCACTAATAGGATATGTATCATGAAACAAAATTTTTAGTGGAATTGTATCTAGATCATCGTTGAAGAACAAATACCTTGTTTTCATTGTTAGTGACCAGAATCTAATTGATATGTTCCAATTGGTATGTTCAACCACTTTTATAGCCATCGTATGCAAAATTTGTCTCCCCATAGGCCTCTTTCAGATTGGAAATCGCTATTAGATGCAGAAAAACACATTTTATGAAGGTATGTATCAACATCGTGAATTCCATGGAGTTGATATAACATGACAGGATCTAGTTCATATTGGTATGATTCTTTTGCCTCTGTGTCATTGCGTTGTAGACAATTGAGAAAATTCCATTACTCAGTTCAATGGACGAGTAACTAAACTGCAAAAGAACTTCAAATGCATTAAACAAACAATGTCCGGGAGTATATGAAAATTGTTGTAGTCTGAAGAGACTATGGTTCATTAAAACGAAATCAATATTAGCATCTATGCGATGTTTTTTTGCTGGATGGTAGTTTTCAATGTCTATGATTTCAACCATTTTTTGTATGTATTTATTCTTTAGATTCGTATGGTAATTTGTTTACTAGCTACTATGTATGTTAGATTTTTTTTTTCTCAAAGATGAGAGGAGGTTCTATAATATTTTTTGCTTTATTGAATATATGTCTATGATAATGTTTACTAGCACAAAACACTAATTTTACTTTTATATTGTATGTTTGATTTCAAAATAGTAAAATAAGCGAAGCAAAGTTGCAAGTAACTAGCTCCTATTTTGCATCTCTCTGTATTTTAAAAGTATCACTACAAAGAAAACAACATGCAACGTTAATTATTGTCTCTGAAGACATGAGTCTCACATAGAAACTATGTATTCTAGAAATGATTTACTTTTGTATACAATAGAAAGCATGAAATACAAATTGTATGTGTCTTGATTAGTAAAATTAATCTTGCTAGTTGTAAACAACATACTTGTAATTACGAATATGTATGTACAAATCACATATGGATCATAGCATAATAGCATTTGCAAGGGAACAACATGCTCCATACAAAAAAAGCTAAATGTGAGAATCGACTTAGTTATAACAAAGCATTCATCCCTTATGCAAGCCCCAACTTTATTGCACAAAAGCATGTACTTGCAAGTCAATGTAGCAAAGGATTGGGC
The DNA here is from genome assembly GCA_034641835.2 of Pinus albicaulis. Lineage (NCBI taxonomy): Eukaryota > Viridiplantae > Streptophyta > Pinopsida > Pinales > Pinaceae > Pinus > Pinus albicaulis. The sequence goes on along the minus strand of CM076570.1, from coordinate 1,526,544,946 downwards.
AAGATAGGTCAACATAATATGTACTAATTTTAGCATATGTATTTTGCAAATTTGGTGGTTACATCACCTTTCGTGATAAGACAAAATATTCATTTCGATGATGAATAAGTGTATTGTATGATGATTGCTAACAACCAAAGTCATTGTTCTATGTACATTAACAATGATGGTGTATACAACAACAACATTTGGACCATCCGAAAAGTCGTATCTATACAACACAGTACGACCTCTACATTTAAAGTATTCACTATTTGTTTTTTTCTTTTCTTTCCTTCATGTTGATCTTTGACAACCACTTATTATTTTACGTATATTAACAAATGTGCATGCATATAACAACAACATTTGCACCATTTGAAGCTCAGCGGCTAAACCACTTCTTAGAAGGTCTACATGCGAAGTATCCAAACACTTGTTTTCTCTATTTCTTTGTTTCTACAATCTATTTTGGTATTAGCGGCATCTTCTTCGCTATTAGTTATTGTAGCATCCTTGAAAGTTGCATGGCACTACATTCCATCGTTCCAAATTCATAGATTCCACTCAATGCAGAAGTGGCGCCTAACTTTGTTAAAACATCAACAAAAAACAACAATGTAACTATCCAAATAAATCAATCTGGTTGAAGAATAAGAGAAATACCGTAAGTTGAAAATTTGAATATATAGATCAAATTTAAGTTTAAAAAATTAGTAAAAAATAAATAAATTAGTATGGATTAATTTATTAAATATATAATTTATAAACTTTGGATCTACTTTAAATTGTAAATATGTAAACTATATTTAAATTAAGTGGCAGGGATGGTAGCTACCTTGTAGGCTTGTTATTCATGCAACATTGCCTAACTATTATGCCATGAATGAAAGTATTAATTAAAATTAATTTTTCCTAGTGTTTTTTTATCCAAATTGTTTAGATACTTTTGAATAATTTAAATATTAATCTTAATTATAATAAAAGTAATTAAACTAATTATATAAAATATAAATCTATGAAAAACAAATTCTTAAATATACAATATACAAAGTTTTAAAAAAAATTTAAAAACAATGATTAAATATAAATTTAAAGCTATATATTTTTAATTTGCATAGTTAAAAATAAAATAATAAATCGCAATTATGTTGTTTAAAAAATAACTATAAAATATACAAAATTTTAAAAAAATTTGAAAAAAAAATAATTAAATATAAATTTAAAGTTATATTTTTTTAAATTAACATAGTTAAAAATAAAATATTAAATCTATAGTGATTTTGTTCAAACAATAAAGTAGATTGAAATGTGTATTTTTTAAAGTATACATAATAAAACAGTAAAAACTATCCGAGACTTACCATTGCAATCAAGCAGAACTTGTGATTCATTACAATGTTGCTGCGTGGTGTGTGGGACCACTCCTCCCGCGGACCTTGGCTTAAGCGTGAGGGCGATTAAAATGTTTGTGATTGCGATTGCGTCAATCGCATCGCATCATTCAACGTGGAAAAAAAAACATATGCGGTTGTATCATATAACTTGCGATTGTGATTGTGATCGCATTGCAATCTCCCACATCAACAAGACACTTAATCTTAATACAATTTGCGATTTCAATTCCAAAGTATATCAAATATTTTATTGATTCATTGCTTTTTTAACTTTATATTTGCAATTTATTGAAAAATGAAATAGTATTCTTTAATTCATATCTTATAAATATTTAATAAATTCATTTTTATTTTTTATTTATTTTATATGAAAATTATTTTAATTTCAATATTTTTTTGATATAAAATATTTGTTAAAAAATTTCAAATACTTTAAATACATTTAAAATGCAAAGTTTAAGTGCACAAAGACTTTACGTAAAACACTTTAGTCAGTCAAAATATTTAAAGCTCTGTGTGAAAAAAAGGAACCAAGAGACTTCTCGATTCGATCGATGAATTTATTGGGGTGCCTTGTGTTCTGCAAGCAATTGTTTAAAGAGTAATTTTGACCAACTTTCAACTCAGGCAGCTTGCATTTTCTTGCCTTCATATTATGCACTACCACCTAATAATTTCTTGGAGGATACCAATAACCACAAAAGAACTCATTGGGTGCCTTGTCTTCCAGTAAGCAATTTCTTTAAAGATTAATTCTAGGTAACTTTCAACTCGAGTGCTTGCATTTTCTTGCCTTCATAATATGCACATGACCTAATAATTTCTTGGAAGATACTAATAACTAGAAAACAACTCTAAAACTTTAATTTATTTCATAGAGTTTTGTTTCCCGCCCCTGTCTTGTGAGCAACGACCATAATCAAATTAGTCACAAATGACTTCATCTCATGAGCTCCTGAGCAGTCTAGTCGGGAGGAAATTTTGTTCGCTACTTGATAGCTTTTGATCCGGTAACGTCGAAACTAAAATGAAGTGTGATTTGATTCGAGAAAATGATCATGATAATAATCTACATTTTTTCAATGAACGGGGCTTTAGTAAAGATAGTCGTTCCAAGGAAAATGATTTTGAATCCCTGAAGCTCGATACAAATGGTATTCTCATGCTAGGGACCCAACAAAAATTATGCTTTCTATGTTTTCTCTCGAAACTGATCATAATCTTGAGAAGTACTTCTAGAAACTTCATGAATTTGTTAGAAAAGAAATGAGAATTTGTAGAACGCAACAAATTTATGAAATTCGAATAGAATTTGCCATTCAAGGGCAAAATCACCCAAATCAGGGAGTCCATGAGTTCCATTATCAATGTTTCATAAGCTATCATTTAAAAAACAGAGTCCATAATATGTAAATTGCATGTGAATGTCATCCATTTTTCACTCACAATCAAAGCAAGAAAGGCAATTTAGTATGTAGAATTACCCGAAAGAGTAAGAGAAATTATCCTTGGCAAACCTTCGGACCCGAGTGCACAAGTTCCAACCTCGACTTGCAAAATCTCGCTTGCATACTGTCAGAGTCACACCATGAATCCACTTGCATATGTCTTGAGTGAGAATACAACAATTTCGATGGTCAACAACGGAAAATATAAAGAGAAGAAATAAAATTGATAGAGGTTCACGAAAAATAACAATCGCAAAGTAGAAACTACTTATAGTCCCATAATTTTATGCCATTTAATTTTGAATTAATGGTTATTAATACCAAGAGATCTACATGGGGTGTCTCGCGAGCATCGACTAGATCCTCCAACTCGATTCTGTACTTGCATAATTAATATTATAAATTTCATATTCGATGGAGAAAACCTTATTTTTTGATAATGATTCTATGTATAATTAATAAAATTAAAAATATAAACTAATTTATTTGTTGAAATAGACGAGAGACGATGATATAATCCATAAAATCTTCATGCATCACAATTTTTATTTATAACGTTCTTATTAGCACGTGGTTGATGTGTACTTGCTAATGCTATATATGATTGCGGGCTAGTCTAGAGAAGTTTACCACTGATGTCAAGTACCTCGGGGGTCGGGTTCCTTCGTGGTTTGTAAAATATATGGTACAAACAAAAATTAATTTATTTTTTAATCTTTGAACAATATATGTTTTAACATATACATATGTTATAACATATATGTGCTATTCTCGCAGTGGGTCATGCTCTCATTGCTCGAAAGAGCTTTGAAGTGTTGTGGAAGGTTTGGAAACCACTTGTCGTTGAAGGAATTAATCAGAGTTCTTGTTAATTGAATGATATTATTTGAGGCTTGACCCCTGAAGTTAACAAGCCGTGAGTTATTTCGAATAATGACATTAACCATGGTGAAAGTCTAGTTGAACAACGTTGAAAACATGGGAGTGGTTTTATGAACCCAAAATAGCTCACGTCGTGCCGCTTTTGAAAATGAAGGTGAAACCAGCGTGATGCGATCTGATTTTGCCACGTCGTTGAGGTAATACCACCATCATTTCATTTTTTTTGAACTCTTAAAGGTAGAAGAGTAGAAAAAGCAGTGATTTCGTTGTACGCCGTCCGATACGGAGGCCAAGGGATCCGATGCATATCGCGCATTCGGTTGCACGGCGATTAACTTGAGCTAGGAAAGCAGTCAATTTTTATTGATTTAACACGATGGACGGGTGGGAGCCCGTGAACCACTATACAATATAATCTGTTTTGTTAACGTTATAACCATGGCGAATGTTATAAGTGTTAGTGCATATTTTTAAGTTGTTGAACCATTGGGTTAATGTTAAGTGATAGGGGACGGGTAGACGAATGGGTCTCTATTATATTATGACCATTGTATCGTGTGTTAAACCTTTGAAGAGTTAATTAAAAAAGACTGAGCTGAATCATTAACTTGTACATACAACCTCGTAAGGGCGGCTTTCAATTATAAGTAAAGCGATCCATTTTTAGGGACAAACTTATAATAGAAGGTATATATATATATATATATATATATATATATATATATATATATATATATATATATATATATATATATATATATATATATGTATGGCAATGTGCACTAAATTTCATTTACCAAAGGACAAATACATATTAGTGCTACATTAAAGTTTCACTAAAGTAATTATTTACCAATTCCATATATATATATATATATATATATATATATATATAATTAATGTGGAATATTGTACATTGGAGTTTATTAATGGAACCCATGAAACAGAACAAAAAAACATAAGAAAAAGCTGGGATAGCAAGTAGAAAAATAAATTAATATTACCTATTTGGACTTTTGGATTCATGAAACAAAAGCTCGTGTTTGAGAGACAAATCAGAAATTTGGTTTAGAGATGCAAGCAATAATTATCCATGGCAAAGTGATTAAGATAGGACCATAAATCGAATTAAATTACGAGCCTCTGTCTAAAAAGGTTAAATGGTGAAATCCCGCACATTATTTGGGTTAATGGTGGTTATGCACGGCTTTGATAGGCAAGGGAAACTGCGGTTGAATATTGTGAAATTGGGCCTCGTGTGGTGAATTTCATAATAGACTGGAAAGATATTTCATCGTGTCGGGGAAGAACTCTATAATAGAGTCTAAGATGGAAGATTCAAAGCTATAATATCGACATGGTAGCTTGAATTAGAGGCACGAGGCCAATAATGAAGGAGTAATTTGACTTGTATAATGAGGAATCGAATGAAATGAACGACAAAAGCGTAATCACACACGACAAAGAAAGGCGGAACCTTGAGAAAGGAGAAGTGGAACCGTGAGCAAGAAGGCGGTTTCGAGCTTAAATCCGAGTGGGTATCACGCGGCGCCTAAGGTGGTAAGTAGAATTGGCAAAAAAAAACGTGATCTCATAAACTAATTGATGTGTGTCCACAAGCATTTTAGGAAAATCACTCTCATCACGTGACTTTTTAAGAATTAGCCTCCGCCGCATTTTCATAGTGCGATATTTGTTTATGAGCATCGATCAATCGAATTCGATCCGACGACGGCTCAACTGGGTTTGATGAGAAGGGTAACTTAACATTGGGTCCCCGATCCCATCGCGTGATTCTGGATGATAAGAAAATGTGCACTTTAGCTACGCGATGATCGTCGGATCATCGAACCAAAGGAAATAAAGATAGTAACCATTGGATGCAAAGGTATGGTAAGTTGATTTAGATATGCGGACACGAAATGCTATATGGTGGAATGGAAAAACCTTTTTCGCGTTACAATTTGTGTTCACGTCGACAAGCCCTTGGCGGACCCGATATGGAGTTATAAGTTGGATTGTATAATTGATCATGCGTCCAAAACCTTATGTGACATCGTGAGCAAGTTTTTTAACGCGAAAACCTCCAATTCAATTCGGTTAAATTTATTTTGAAGTCACGGGGCCGAGGTTTGGTTGAAGGTTTTTTAAATGTTTTTTTATATGTTTTTGTAACCGCGTGATGCATGCATTTTAAGTTATATATGTGTTGTATTATATACATATGTGTTAACATATGTTATATAAACATATGTGAGCGTTTTTTATAAAGAGTGGGCCCCTTTGTAGTTTAGTGATGATATTGGACACCGTTGGAAAAAAACACCGCGTTCTCCTTCTATAGTGGTAGATTGTAAAATATATGAAACCATAACTGACTGCAAGGGCCGAATGAAATTGCGGAGTTATGAATTCATCTTCGTATGCCGAGATGAATCACTATGTAGTTGCCGAAGCTTGGTCCCTGCACCAAATGAGGAATGAAGTAAACAAAAAAGAGGTTATTTATGAATAAAATAAACCCTAATTTTAACATTACTCCAAGCTATCCACGTGTTGGTAGATTAGGATCATCCCTCGAATCAACGAATTTAGAAGCTGGATAAGAAGGGCCATGTGGTTTTGTACGAATATATTTAATGTGAGGATATCCCGAGAAATAAATAAGTTGAGCTTTGACGGATCGAAATATGAAATAGCCACTCACCATTAATGATGGACATCTATGAGCTACACAAATATCTATGCAATTTGCAATAACATGTTGAATTTTTCAACCAATAGAATCTTCGAAAAACAAATTAAAATAATTAAAAATAAACAAACAATAATAAATCTTATAGTTGAACCATGGCAAAAAATAAAAATATTTTGAAAACATATGTCTAATCAAGGTGAATTAATGTCACAACTGTGAAAAACCTGACAAGCGTAGCACTGCAGCGTGTGCACACAACAATGAGTAAATATGAAATGTGTTTTACAATATAAATGGAAACGCTGTGTTTATCGTACACAATTGAATTATAATTTTATCCTTTTCTTTTAAAAATATTAATTAATTTTCACATGTAAAATTATATGCGAGATACATTTTATTTAAATTATTTTAAGCATTCAAAATATTTAGGTAAGAAATAATAATTTTATGTTTTGAAATTAATATCGCTAAAATAAAAATAGACACTAACAAAGTGGTTTATAATTTTTTATCATTTTCCTTTAAAAAATATTAATTGATTTTTAGTGAATGTAAAATTATATGCAAGGATACATTTTATTTACATTATTTTGTAAATACTAAAAATATTTAGGTAAGAAATAATAATTTTGTGTTTTGACTAAAGTAAAAAAGGAAATTAATATTGCTAAAATAAGAATAGACACTAACAAAGTGGTTTATTGATTACTCCTTGCATTTGGGTTAGAAGAAGTATGGTGGTGTCCTTGTCTCTAAAAGTTTTAAATGCTTCAAGAATAACCCCATCAATGTTCGATGAATGCCTTCCACTTGTGTGACCCTCACTTTGTTTTCTCTCTCAAATCACATGTTTTTTTTTATGAATGTTTGTTGTATTTTGTTAGTGTGCCTTCCACTTATGTGACTTTGCTTTGTTTTTCTTTCCTCAAATCACATTGTTTTTACAGAAATGTTTTTCTAACATTTTGTTCTATCTTTAGTAGTTTGAAACATGACTGAGGGTCAGTTTGTTTCATGATAGGGTTAACCCTGGAAAGTCTTCTCAAGACTCTCTTAATAATGCTCAGTTTCCCAAGGTGGGCCTGTGGAATCGTTTTTCTTTTTATCTTTTCTAAATGTTGTTTAGAATGGATGTCAAAAAATCATATCTTTGATGGCTACTCTAGTCTTTCATGTACATTAGGCTTGACGCTAGCTTGCTTTTGTATACATGTACATCTCTAATTCCTTAGTAATGGGATAGTTAGCTTACAAAAAAATAAAAATAACCAAAAACACTAATGAGCTCCAGGCAAATGAAAGTTGGGGATTTCTAACATTTGTGGGTTAATAGAATTTGCCATCTTTATGACTAAAAGAAAGTTGAATATGAAAAATATGACACCCGCATTATATCTTAATTTCAAAATAATTGTTACAAAGATTATCTTCTTAACCTTTTAACTCATCAAATTATGGGGATTTAAGAAAGCTTCTCTTAAAATTTTTAAAAGATGAAAATAAAATTGTAAAACAAACCTAGTAATTCTTTAGCATTTTCTCAAGGTTAGAAAATCAAAATTATTCCCAATGTATTATCATCATCATCAATATTTTGCATTACACTTTTTAATAAATATTTTCCAATTAATTTTCATAGTTATTTCATTTTATACTTATTACTTCATTTTATACTCTTATCATCATAATTTTTTTTGTCCGTAGCCACAGACTACATCTTCATCATGTCCAATATATCGCCCTGACGAGGCGTGGAATTGAACCAATGACTTCCACATCAAGGAGTGCTTCAACAGAGTACCGATCACCATCTATCCAAGACCCGTGGAATTTATCATCATAATTTTGATTTCAACATGTGGCATTTATAAAATTCATATTTCCAATTAACTCATATATATTATGAATTTCATTTTATACCCCCCACATATTTATCATCATAGTCGATGTTGAACTAATATTGTTTGTATCTATCAGAAGGGGGATATAGAGATATAGTATATATACACCAATTTGGTGTCCATCACTCATAAACAAGGGGATTTTCTTATCTCAAAACAAGGAGTTTCATAAACCAATTAAAATTGAATTATTATTTAAATCAAATAGAGGCATGCATACGATTCTCTCTAGATTTTAATTTGTGACCTTAGGAGGAAATGCATGGTCTTAACTATTAGGGCCCACTCAAGTTTTAATTTTATGTAAAGGAGCACATAGGTGGGCTTTGATCCAATTTTGTGTGCATTGGTCACTAAACCATTTAATATAATATTTCATATGCAACCACACATTCAACCACTACCTGGTTCCTATAGAAATTTAGAGACAAAACCCTTAAATTTGAGTTTATCCTAGAACCATGTAGCACCTCAAGGTATAAATATATAAATAACATACTTAAATTCTCAGGGCTTAAAGATGGAGAAATGTGCATCTTAAGGTATAAATAATATAATTAAATTTGAGGGCGTAGCCTAGGAGCCATGGAAATCTTAAGATAATGGTCCAACATGTGCTTGAACCTAAAGAAATTTTATTAAATGGTTTAATTATTTTTGCACCAAAAAATTATAAATAAAAATTTAGAGATTAAATCGAGCATATTCATGTGTTTGGCTTCTATATGAATCAAATAAAAAATTAAATTGTATCTATTAAAGAAAATCAACTCCAATTTGCATGGAGTGTTTAAATTAGGATATATTATATATATGAATGATATAAGCGCTAAGAGTTAGATCAATTGGTTGAGTACTTGTCATTAAAGAATCCCTTGATATTGAGGGTCAAAATTTAGGTGGAAGTTGAGTCAAGTAAGAAGTGCAGAAATTATGGTGTAGAATTGTAACGCTCATGAAATTTTTGTCTAAACTACAAGACAAAATCCTACTCTAATGCTTTATGGAATTCAATTCACAATTTATAATGTCAATCACAAATATGCAATAATAAAGAAAACACATGTAATAATATTTTTCCAAAAGTAAAACTGGGCCAAAAAACCCTTTATGCTTGCTTGAATTAATTTGATGAATAGAGATGCATTACAATTGCTATTCAATCTTAGCTCAACGAAAGTGAATAACTTATCTCTCTTCACCGAGAATCTCCTCACCCATTAGTCAATTTATTCTTCTACTTGAGCCCTTATTTCTCACGAATTCCTAAAGAAATCAAAGCCCCTATTATTTAGGAATTTCCTAGAAAATGCTTAAATTCCCAAAAGTTGATCATCTGATCGCATGCAACACCTACACCAAGACTAGTTCTAGAAATAATGTTATAATCGCTTTTTGAATCTCTCCATCATAGGTAAAATCTGAATTCTCTCGCATGCACTAGTTATTTTGGGCCGATTGATCGCTGATCAGGATGCTCACCGAGTTAGATTGTCCCAATTAACTGATTTCTCTCCACTTAGTTCCTTCCAACTATTAGAACTAGTTTAATCAACTCAATCGGATATAAATCAAAATGATTACTAAAATTTAGAAATCACACATGCTTAAATAAAATCCAAGCCCTTAACTCCTAATTTACTAAGCTAATCGGTGACAAGATTCATGCTCACGCTAAACTTAACCGTGATCCAAAGCTGTTTGTTGATGTGAAATTTTCAAGTTTCTCAATTTGACCAGAAAATCTAAATTGAGAATTTTTTGCTAAATTTTTTCAACACTCCCTCAGACAAATTATGCAAACATATGTATATCAATAGAATCAATCCGATCAAGAAATTTACTAAAGCTAGATACCGAATCCTTCTACAAATCAATCAAAAATAAACACGACCGCCAATCACAACAAGTAACAAAGAAAAAATCAAACCATAACACAGATATTTTCCCTGGGAAAGCTATCGCCAAAACCCCTCATCTTCTATTGTATATTCACCATGGAATCAGTGAAATAATTACAATGTACCTCTTCTCACAAGAGTCTCCGTGACCGTCGTTGTAATCGGCCCCACACCGATCAGACAAAATCGACCAACACTTAGCCACTCCTACCAATCAGCTCTAGCCAGCTTGGCGTTATTCATGGAAAATGAAATCCTCATTATTTATGAATTTCAGCCTTCCAAAATTGCTAAGGATCATGGGAAATATAATGGATGTCTCGTTGTACGCACAACCTACTAATGATACAACTGAGAAGTTAACATCCCTTTAACCTTTGTCTCAACCGGTTCTCCATTGAACTGACATGCATGCAACTATAAATAGTAAATCATTAGTTGCATGGAAGACACTAATTGTGAATTAAATATGATTTAATTCACTTTATCTCTCACTAGTGCAACAAACCATTACAACTAGTTCAATTGTCTTTAAGTCACCTAACTCGAGTTAACTCCATTACTCATGCAATAAAACTAATGACCTAATTCGAAATTCGAACTCCATAACTAATATAATCACTCTACATGCCTCACCAACCACCTCAACTCAAATTCGATGGCTAACTGAAATATCACACCCGCCAACTAGTTACAAGTGATTATGAGATAATATTACATTTTATTGTCCAATTTAATTATGGATAATTAAATTAGATAACGCACTGGCCCTATTAAATTAAATTGGTTTTCACTAATGTATTGCTAGGACTCGTGGTCCCACACTAGTGTGTGTTGCAATTTCTTATTGAATTTCAACACCTTTAAAACAATAAAGGGATTATCAACCACCTCATCTCGCACCCGTGAACTCGAACTTCCTCTTGACAAAGCCTTATCAAGATGTCATAATCTTGTTCCTCTTTCGTAATTAATTGTAGCAACATTATCCGCCTCCGCACATAAGACTTCAGTGATGGTGATACCAGATATATATGCTTGGATCAATTGTGAAATACTCGTGATTTCATAGAGCCTTATGCAAATATGATTATCACAATAGATCACATTTGGATCCATCATTTGAACAAACAATTCCACAAGTATCTTTCTCATTCAAATTGCCTCACATGTTACTTGACTGCAAACATGTATTATTCTTCTCATTCAAATTGAGCACCATGTATCTATGCTTCATGTTGTACTTCAGAAACCGCGTGCACCTAACATTGAAAATTCCACCGATGTACTCTTTCATTCGTATGGGACTCGCCAATTTGTAATCAAGAAGTCACATAACTTCATTCTCGGTGTCCTGGTTCTGCATTTCATAGTCCAAACCGGTAGTTCCTCCGAGGTACCAGAAACATAAGTGATTCCTTTTCAACAGCAGTTTGCTGGCTCTAACCATAGCTTGCTTCAGTTGGTTTACTACTCCAGCACATATTTGGCCATGTGTTCAAAAGACACATCAAAGGTGTTAGGTTCTATAATTTATAGGATCTCAAGGGGTGATTGGAGTATTTTATCTTAGAAATTTGATATTGTAAATAATTTTTCAAATTACAAATGATTTGCAAAAACATATAAAAGAAAATGAAAAGAGGGTATTTAAAAAAATGAATAAAAGAGAAAAGAAAATGAAGAACATTGTAAGAATAAAAATGAACTTAACCCACAAAGTAAAAACAAAAGAAAGAACATTGAAGGTTCCTAAAATTTAAATGCCATCATCGATATATAGTTCACTCTGTTTAAAAATTCCATAATGACTGAAGTTATTTGCTTAATCATACAACTTAATCATGGTTAAACAAGTTTAAATTTTTGTAAATGAGATTAGAGAATAAATATTTTCCAAATAATTTAAATTTTGAATCAATAGTTAGGTAGAAAATGACATTGGTTCAACCATTTAAACCGAATCAATAGGAGAAATAAGTGATAGGATTGAATAGATTTTACCTCATTAAAAAAAGGGAAATATGTTTGTTAATTTGAATAATCAAGAAGAATAAAGAAATATTAGTTTAGAAAACACTGTGTTAAAGGTAGGTAAAGGAATACAAAAATATCAAAATTTGCACTATGCTAAGTTTCAAACAATATTTAAGAAACAACGCAAAGGATATGAACATTCTCAATATATAATTTCCCATCCAAACTTTGATCAAAATAAAAAAAAATGTCTTGGTAAATTTGTTTGGTCACATTATGGTTAAAGGGTACTCAAGTGTCAAATATATGGATCATCCCTCTCCTTAGATCGATGGCATGTACATTGACTTTCGCCCCCTCTCTATCATGTCTTTACCACTGTGTGGGTGGGTTCAATGGTGGTATTTCATCTGGTCCCACGCCATGGCCTCCCTCCACATTTCACACTTCCCTTGCCTAATATTGCTAACCACTTACCCTCCGAAAACCACTTCCACTTACTTCATTCCCATTGTCCCTACCCGATCCTTCCGCCACTACCCTTCCACCACGTCTCCTAACCATTGCCAATCAAATATTTCTCCGGGTTTACTCGAGCATTTATTCATCTCTGTGTAACCATTTAATCGAATCCACTCCATGCTAACCGCAACGAGTGTCCATGTTATGTTTTTAAAAACCTAAAATTATCCATTTTCAACCTTTTCCGTCATAAATTCCTCTGCTAATTTCTTTGATTTACAAGTTTCCAAAGTGCGCCATGACAAATGATCGACCTATGATCGAGTGTCAATGTTTTCATTTCTTTAATCAACTATACAATTCAAATATACTCTCCGTAAACCTTTCTTCCTAATTATGATTAATCATTTATGATAAAAATGCCTCCAAAGAAGAAGAACCGTGGAGGACCCCTGTTAATCCTTTAGTTCATCCTCCAATCGATTTATATCACATCCCATTACCGATAGAGACTACAAAATCACGAGACACTGTATAGTTCGAACTCTACTTCATTAGCTCCGAAGATAAATATGTTGATAAAACGGTTAAATTGACTCGAGAGTCTAATCTCGTGCACTATATTTTCCTCGACCTCCATGCTCCCGACCACCAGGAAATTTCTACATGCAATGTCTAATCGCTGAGCCATTATAGCTCCCACGGTAAAATCCTCTTCACCATTACCTCCGCCCAATCCATAGACTAGATGATACAAAAGCTCCTCCGTGGAAAACAATACACCATTTTCCTTAGAAGCCCCCTCACGTAACTCTACCAAAAGCTTTATTTTTCCAAGAGAGCTTGTGGATTTTTGACATATTCTTACTAGGAAAACACCCAATTCCCATACAAAAATCCACCATACCCTTCCTCAATCTTCCTCGATCAAGAAAACAAATTATAATTATAATTTACATGTTCTTGGTTATTCTAATCGTTGCGTATGAACCCATTATAGGCTTCCTCTCCATATTTTCCGCAGATATAAAACCTTCCATTATTTTTAATTTCAAATAATTTCGTCGATAACATCTATGAACAATTTATGCTTCAAATCAAGAAGTGTTCAAATACACTTCAATTTTGGTCTATATGTTTTGATACTATCAATATGACAAGTTTAAAATTTTCCATGCGTAAGCTAGATGAAGAAGGAACCAATAGCTATTTATATTTTGGACTTCTCCAATGATGAAGGAGCAACAAGAATTCTCCTATAGCGCTTATTGAACAATTTTTCAACCCAACCATTAGTTTGCTAAACAAATATAACCCAGATCAAGAAGAGGCTCGAGTAACTTTGCATCCTATTGCATCGTAGAAAATACTGTAGACTGGGCATTTTGTACCGTAATTACATGTAATCTTCGTAGTGTATGGATGTGAGTTAAGTACCATGAAAGCTCCCAAAATACCTCCCCATGAGGATTTTTTTCACCGAGTACATCAAAACGCTAAATTCCGATGAAATATATTTGTGTCGTCTAAAGAAATCACAATTCGAATCAACATAAATTGATCCTTCATTTGTAACAAAGAGTTGCTAGGAGAAAAGGCAAATAAGATTATTAAGTAGAGGAAATTAAACTTGAGTTTCACATGGTATTATGACCTCTACGTAAAATTTCCAAATTGAGAGTAGAAAATAAAACTACTCCATACATTCATACCCGTAGGCCCGAAATAGGGATATATGTAAACCACTAGCTTGGGCAGAGAATACTTACAGAAGCCGAGGAGCAGCTTGTCTCTACATCTACATCATGCATCCATGTTCCACGGTGAGAAAGCAAAGAAAATACAAAGGGAAGAAGAGCCACCTTCAAAGGAATGACAATGCAAGAAAATAATTCAAAATCATGTATAGTAAGAGAACCAAGTTGAATTCAAAGGTAGGCATGAGAGAGAGGAATCTTGAAACAAGAGGTGGCCATAGTAATAAAGGAAACAATCATATCCTCTCCAGGGAAAGTGGCCGCTCGCATCTCCCACATCATATTCGTATCCCACGGCAACAATAAAATTGTCTAAACTATCTTAGTTGTCCAAGGAGAGAAAGAGAAGACAATGTTTCGCGTATTCAGAGAAATAAAGCTTAAGAATGAAAATTTTTAAGAACAATACTTATGCTCAATTTGGAACCAGATTTATAGCTCCCCTAAAGCAAAGCATCACAATTTCTCGACTTAGAGAAGCGGGAAATATGCAAATGGCCTTCCTTGAGGCCCAAATTCCACAAAATCAAATCGACGCGATTATTAGAAAACAACATTTGACTTCGATACAAAAGATATTCATCCCACTAACCAAAATGTGGAGATGCGTAACAAATAAGTGAAATGATTTTTCCACTTTAACCAACACTATGAATTTTTCTATAATATAGGTTTCATTGCTATCACTCTCACCACAATTGAAGATGGAGAATATTTCTTCTCAAGGTAAAGGACACATGGATTAAATCCTTAGAGGATTTAGTAGTTAAGATGGGGTATGATCCCGCAAACATGAAAGCCGTAGAGGAATTGATCAAGAAAAAAGAATGTTTACATTGCAACATTGAGGAAGAAGTTTAAGTTACTAGCTACCGAAGATCCCCTCATTAAGGACACTCAAGAAACAAAAAACAAAAAAATGACATGATGAAGCGAATCATCGAACATGATGCTCGGGATAAGATAAATGAAACGGAGTCGGAGAAAGTGATAAGGAAAAGGAGAAAATGATGAGATAGCCATGATTCCTTTAGATGTTTTTACTTTTACATCCATTCCTAAGCAATAGTAGCTAAGATCCATCGCACCTACTACACAACTGGCCGATGGTGTCGAACAAGTAACCAAAGTTGTGGAGAATATATCAATTCGTACATAAGAAATTAAAAAGTTGCAAGACCAAGTCAAATAATTACAGGACTGTAAGATCAGAGTGAAGATTCACACTTATCAAAGTGCGCCTCGTGAGCCTGTTGATTGAGGCTGGTAAAAATCTAAATGGAATCAACAATTACGTACTATGGGCCAACCCAAGGAAATTATTTTGGACAGATATCATGACTTCAATGGCTGAAATCCGGCCATGCATTCGTACTATCTTTGAGAAAAAGATTTGATCAAAAAAGCAACAAGAGGCCATTACAAAATTAAATAACAAATTGGGAGAAATTCCCGCAACAATAACAAATATCATTAAATTCAAATTCTAAGAACAACTATGAATTAGATGATCTAGGAATGGATGATAGAATGTAATGAATGGAGGTAAAGAAGATTCTCACCAAAAGAATCAAGCTGTTCGGCTAGAGGAGAAAATGCCAGTTTGAGATAGGAGTAAATAGATTTACCAGATTGAACCTCTAACTCAAAATGGCCACTTGTTTTATTTGTACTAGCTAAAAAATGATTATCGTAAGTATTTAGCTAGAAATTGAAGTGAGACAGATACGCTCAAAATGTGCAAATATTAAAGGCAAACATAGACAGTTTAGATTTCATGGAAGCCATGGATAGTAATTTTTATCCAACATGAAGTAAATCATTGATTTGTAGTAAGGCCCACATTTGCCAAATATACTCGAGGTCGATGAAATTTACGGAAGGTATAAGTTAACCATTCCGTATGAAGATATATGGGACAAACTTTTGAATTATAGACCGAGTAGTAATTCGTATGTAGTAAGAAGACAAAGCAAATGCGATTAGACAACACATTAGATGTGACATCACCATCGTAACATAGAAACAAAGCAATTCAACAATCACTCCTCCAAAGCAGAGCTACCTTCCATGCAAGCTTGTCCTACTTTCCTATTACTCAGAGATCAATTTTATTGTTTAGAATAGTGTTAATTATACATTGTTGGTTGAAACTAGGACTTTGTAAAATGATTTTCATCTCTATTGTATAAATACTTCACATTTTGAAGTATTCTAGTTATTTGTCTATATAATTTTCTCTCGAGTTATTGTAATTTTCTCGTTGTTGCATGCATGTAAAATAAAAATAATATTCTTCTGTATTTATTCTATGTGGTGTACAAAATGGCGAATGTTTTCTCCGTAAATGTGTTTATTCATTGTTTCCTTTTCATCATTATTTTAAGAGCTAATTACATACGTAAAACTGTGATTTAATAAGATTTGTTATAAATATCACCCTATTCTAAATGCTTGTAATTTATATGTTTTTTTTTTTGAAGTCAAATTAAGGAATTTTCAAGTGGCTCTAGTTTTTACGAACTTTATTTATTTTGTTTCATATTCATTTAAAATTCGAAAGATTCAAATCAAAGGCAACCTAGCTTTCCCCGTGAAACTCCTTCAAAGTTTGATGCATATCTAGTTAAATTTTAGACTCCATATCCCAATGGAATTATAAGAATTCAATCAAGAAAACAATCCAATCAAATAATAAACAAACAAACACTTTGACAAGAATAACTAGCCTAAATAGAGATAAATTTTACAAAGATATCCCCTCTCAAGCTCGGCAGCCTAGATCCTGTGTTCCAAAGTGGTTTTTATTTTTTCCTCCTTACATTTCTCACAATCTCATAAATTACGTATCCGTAACACAATGAATCCACTAGTCGCCGATAAATGGTAGCATCCCATTTATTCACCCGAAGTGGCATCCTCCTTTCCTCTAGTTGGTCGCTAGAGGTGTTCCATGGGTTTACAACTCTCCTTATAGAATCTCTACAATATCTCATTTGCATACTTGACTTGAGACACAAACAATTCTCCATTGCTCTCGATACTTCCAACCCAAGGAAGTAGTGCATGAGAACCATGTCTCATATTTCAAATTCCCTTGCAAGATCCTCCTCATGTGGATCTAATCAACTTATCCACACTATTCAAAATTAAATCATCAACATATAAGACGATAATAAGAAATTTACCTTCTACCAAAATACAGCAGATGGTTTCTGCATCCCGTCACTTGGTGAAGCTTCAAATCGGTGAGATAGTTTCTATCTTGTGTATCTAAGCACAGGTGCTTGTTTGAGACCATACACGCCGCCATTTTATTCTAAGCACATATAGAGACTCCCTAATCAAATGTATCAAAACTCTATGGTTTCTCGACGTGGGAATCCTCCTCAATAACCCCATTGAAAATGTTGTTTTTACATCCATTTTCTAGATATTCCACCCCATCTCATCGAGTCCTAAAATTGATCTAATGGATGAATACCTTGCTATAGGAGAAAATGTTTCCTCAGTCATCTCAACTTGAGAGAATCCTTTGGCCACAACCGGCCTTATACTTCTCTATGCTTCGTTTTCGCATTCTTAACCTTGAAGATCCATCTCAAACCCACAACTAATTTATCTCACGTCTTGAGACCAATTCCATTTTTTACTGGATTCCATAATTTCCACCATTGTAGCCCAACTCCATACAAAGTTTCTCAATTTCCTTCCTCGAAAGAGGATGGCTCAAGATTCACAAGCTTGTTCTATTAGAGCCATGTAGCCAATGTACCTCCATGTGACCTCATTTTCCTATGCAAATTTGAAGGGCTTCCACATTCCCCCTTAGATCCCGCACTAATCTATCATCTTCCCTAAGTTATTTTCATACCTTCCTCCCCGGATGGTTCTACTTGAGTGGATGTCTCCGCACTCTCTTCTCCTAAATTTGTGTTTTCTTTGCAACATCCCAAGCAATTCTCCTTTCTTTGGAGTTAAACACGTACCTAGTGCGATCTAAAGCTCCCCTCTCAAGAGAGCACTACATCACTTTATCCTCATCAAAACTTTACATCCCTTCAATAATTAATACCTCAGGAAAGGTGGGCACACACATATTAGTTGTGTGGAGTTTCGTAACCCAAAAAATATTCCCAACTATGATGTCAACTTAAGCTTCTTCCTTGATTCTTCGGGAGACATGGCAAGAAATGAGGTTCCAAAACCCCTCGAAGTGCAACACATCCGACTTTCTCCCAAGAAGGCCTCCCCTTAGGTAATTATAACAAGAATATGATGAGGACTCGATTCTCATAAGTAGATTGTTGTGTTAGATCTCTACCCACAAATGCTGGTAGGGCCTTGGTCATGTAATATAGTCCGTAGGCTCCAACAATGCTACGTTTCTTTCTCAGCCACTCCGTCTTCACTGGGTTGGGTGAATAAATCTCTTCTTTGATACCTACTTTCACACATAGATTATTGAATTCATTCGAAACATACTCACCTCCATTATCACTCTTGAGACCCTTCACCTTATTGTCGGTTTCTTTTCTCAACCAAATGCCTTGAATTTACAACTTGAGTATGCCATCATCCTTCTTCCACATGAAGAAGATCCAACACTTCCTTGAGAATTCATCAATAAAAATGAAAAATATTTATGTTTGGAAGTGGAGGGATATCGAGAAAGGTCCGCGTAAATATGAGTGGACTATTTCCTAGGACCGCATGTGCTTTTCTATCCCGATCATGGAATGTGGATTTTGCATCCCTTCCTGCACAACCTCAAACGTCCCGTTGCTCAAGTGCTCCTTTTAGGGAGGCCAGTTGGTTATTTGCTACATAATATTTAAGGTGCCATGATGCAAATGGCCAAGCATTATTTTCCAAAGTTCATCGACATCTTTTCTCTCCGCACTCTCTCTACCTTTCTACTTAATGCAACACAATCTTCTACATCTAGTTTATATATAAGTTCTTCACACGAACCCCGATCTCGTTTCACTTGTCCCTGTCCATGTGTCTCGTGCATGCTTTCCTTTGCCGAATATCACATCATAACCATGTGGTATTATAAAAACTACAAGAGAGACGGTGATTTTCTTTAGGTTTGGAATTCAACATGACATCCTTGAGTCGAAGAGGATCTTAGACTCCTTTGAAAGGTGATCGTATCAATCCCAATCATGTTGTAATCTATGGTGTCTTCCCAACTCAATGTGAATCTATGGATATTTCTCCTCTAGGTCGCCGAAAATATCTCTACACCCCCTGTCTTTGTGGAACAATGCACCTACGTCCAAGTACCACATGCTCCCCATCGCGGATGGCCATGCATGCGATAATGGTGAAGTCAAGCCAGAACTATGAAGCCAAAACTTCACTTGCCCTCCCAAGTTCTTCTTGCTCATTTTTTTTTGTGGAACTTTGCCCAATGTCTCAATTCATTAATGCATTTGATTTGATTGTGTCTTTCTTTCTTGCCCTTTGGTTGGATTCTGCCTTGGTTTGAGATTTTTCCCTTCTTTCCTTTCCAACCAATGAAAACGATCTTCATTCCACCTTGGATGCAGTCCCATTTATGGTGTTCCACCTTATCTCCTATTGTACCAAGAACCATAAACGTTCCAAATTTGGTACTTTCCTTCCTAAGCCACCAGGGTCTTGGTAGTTATGCTATCTTTTGGGAAGGCCTAAGAACTAAGATTACCAAGTCATATTCTCATACCACACTCAACCCCACCAAGTTCATCACATACTTGTAAATACACCAACATCAGATAGTTTCATTCTTCTTCATCTTGATATTTCAAGTTTATCCTTGATCACCGTTTCCCCGTGGTCACTATTATTCTCAAACAATTTTGTCAAGATTTCAAATCTGTGAAAGGAGTTTCTTTCCAATGGATATTTGAGACAATGTGGTATTTCACTCCCTCCAAGATTATTCTCCTTGCCTTGGCTAAGCATATTTCTTCCATTGGGCTAGAGTTCTATCCAACACGTTTCCATGTGATACTTCCATGAAATGAAATTAGAGCTACCTTCCAGGGCACACGGTCTTAGCTCGTTGAAGGTCATATTCCCAACTCTAAAGAGGATCTTCAAGCACTGAATCGCAAATTTAATCCTCTCAGAACAACTTTGAAATTATTGTTCTAATGTGAACTCATTTATAATGTAGAAATTCATGGTAGAATTGGGAAGCCACAAAAATTTTAATCTAAACTATGACATAATCCACTTTACTCCTATGCATAATTCAACTAATTGAAATGTGATGGACTCACACATGCAAAGAAACACATATTATGCAATATTTTTTCCAAGGGCAAAGAAACTGCTAAAAACCTCAAAGGCAGTTGAATTAATCCGACAATAAAGAGATAAACTCTCATTTAAACCCAAGTGAATAACATCTCTACTCACTACTAAGTCTCCAATTAGACTTAATGGCTTTGCCTCTACTTGAGCTCCCTATTTCTTACAATTCCCGAGGAAATTAGGCCTTTATTATTTAGGAATTTCCTCCTGAAATACTACAGTAATTGTTGATCATTCATTACATGCAACACTTGTATACCTGTAATGACTCATAACTAATTTGAAACTACCTTGGAATTCCACCACAAATAGAACTCGAATTATTCCGCATGCACTAGTTGAGTTAATGATTCAATTAAATTAACTGATGATTTATAAGTGGGATTGATGTCCACCACACAATCGAATTTTCACTAGTTCCTTCAAACTGCAGTAAGAAATAGTTTAACGAAATCAACCGTGGAGAACTGAACTGATGAAGCAAAATTTTAGTGTCCATGCTGAACAAAACTCAAGCCTCGAATTGAATTCCTTGATTGGAGCTGCAATTGGGACAAGAGCCATGTCACACAAGAATCACAGATTTCAGTTACATTATTCGCCGATGTGGAGAAATTCAAAGTTAATGATCTAAGTTATTCCATTGATGAAATTTAAATTTATCAATTTTTTCTGACTTAAGAAAATCAATCGAGAATTTCTTAAGCGCATTTTTCAACAAGAAGTGATCCCTTCCGGTTAGATACATGGTACAATTATATTGTGGATGGTAAAGTTAAATGCATCAAAGTTGTCTCTGTTGATGTAGAAATTCAAATTTTATCACTAATTGGCTGGAAAATCAAATCAAAACTTTCTTAAGTTTTATTTTTCAAAAGAAGTGATCCTTCCATTAAATCTACATAATACTATTATTTTGTGAAAGTAGCTATAACTAATCATGGGGCCCAACTTACAAAACAATAATAATAGTAATTTGATATACTTAAATTTGAAAATGTTTAATCATTTTCAATACTCCAAAATATAATAAATTTA
Organism: Pinus albicaulis; assembly: GCA_034641835.2. Classification (NCBI taxonomy): domain Eukaryota; kingdom Viridiplantae; phylum Streptophyta; class Pinopsida; order Pinales; family Pinaceae; genus Pinus; species Pinus albicaulis. The sequence goes on along the minus strand of CM076570.1, from coordinate 1,526,523,194 downwards.
TAGTTATATTTGTAAATTTAATATTTTAAAATTTTAAAATTTAAATACGTTAAAAACAGATTTATATATCTAATTTATTTAATTTAAAAATTTTGAAATTGAATTTAGCAAAATTTACTTTTTAAAGTAATATAATTGAATAGAAGAAAATGAGTGAAATATTCATTGAAAACACATTGACAATAAAATCAAATTATACAATAATATATATATTTTTTAAATAAAAATTATAATTTATTTAATAAGTTAAAAATTTCTCATTAAAACAACTAAGTTGCGAAACATTTCTCGGAAGAAGGAAAGTTATTCCACCAAGAAGTGATATTTTTGGTTAGATATACTATATACCATTATTTTAAAAAGATATTCACCTGTGTTTAGAGATTTAAATGTAGATTGATGTCTATTTGGGGAGTTATTTCACCCAGATATTTTTGCTTAGATATTTTATACAATTATTTTGTGATGTTGTGGATGTTGCAATCATTTATTTATTTGAATGGTGAATCACATAGAAAAATAATGATTTAATATCATATTTAATGTTGAAAAAGTTTGATAGTTCTCAAGATTCAAAATTACAATAAATTTTATATTAATTATTAAATAAAGTTAAATTTATATACACTGATGAAACATATGTGTGTGTTTAAAATTTATAAAATTACATAATTTATTTAATTTTGAATTTTGAAATTAAATTTTACATTAGTATACTAAATTATTTATTTATGGGAAAATCATAATTTCATTAATGAAAACAAAATTACATGTTGCAGTTGCGCTAATGTGCATTTAAAAAAATAATTAGGTCCATCACAAAAGATAATAAATTTGGTTTAAATAGTTATAAAAATTTTCCAATTTTTCTCTTTTTTATTTCTTCCATCCTAGAATGTTGGATGATAGCTAGAACTAACTCACAAAGTTTTAAGAATGTCCTCATTTTTCTGATTCGCATCTCTCAAACACGTGATATCTTAGTTCCCTACATCTCTTCATTCTTTGTTGTTGTTGTTTCATTTCCTATAGGACAATGTTAAACTACCACATGCACATTTTGGTTGAGTTCGATGAATTTGGAGGTGGTTCGTAGACGTTGTTATTTCATTGCTTTTCCTTTTCTTTACCTGGTTCAGATCTACCTTCTGTTATTAAAAAGTGTTTGATTTATCTTCTTCCTTTTGATTCCGTAGGTCTTGTTTTGAATGTGTTGGACCCCAATTTTAACCCGGCAACAACGCGTCTGCGTATCACCTGTAGGTTTAGAGGGGATGGAAACAATGATTTTAGGTGCTCAGAGCTTAGAAATAGACCCGCTTCTTCACGGGGTCGGGTCGCACTTTTAGGGCAATATTTGCGACTTGAGTAGTTAGTGTTTGGGGCGTAAATTGTGACTCGTCCAGGATTTTGCCCGGTAAGTGCGACCCGACATAGAGGGGTTTTTCATGTTGTTTTTTGGCCGAGATTTGGGTTTTTATGTTTGAATAGAGTCCTTCTTTATGTACACTAACAAATATGATGGTTTTATGTGACAGGAAAATTGCAGATCAAATGGAGAAAATAGTGAGACTCTGGACACAGAAATAATCTAAGAGGATCATGTGTTCAGTGCATTGGCCAGGTCTGGGTCCCGAAGTTTGTGGAGAACCCTTCGATGAGAGTTGGGAGTTCTTTGTTGGCCCGAATTGCTAGTTATTAAGATTCGGACTATGAGTTATTTATAGTGCAGTGGGCAATCGAATCGAGTTGACTGGCTCAGGATATATATTTTCTAACCGGTATCCTACCGCATGGGATGGTGGGGAATATGCACGAGTGTTACCGCGAGGGTGGAACATCATGGAGTTTGTAACGCTATTGTTTCCATCAGGGTCTCCATGTCAGTGGGAGCTAATGATGGGACTGAATGGGGACTTAGAGAGGTTAGAGACCCGCATCGTGGGTCACAATGGTGTCACAGATCCTGGCAACCAAGCACACCACCACATCACTAGGGGTTAGATGATGCTTGAAGGAGAGTGTGTTGAGTGGGACCCTACTTTCATGGGGGCTCCAATGATGTTTTCGTCGTTGAAACGATACCGTCACTATGCAAGTGTTAGTGAACTATGACTATGCATATGGCACAATGTTGTGCTCGGCTCTTCTTTGATAAGATCCTGACACTTCGACCTCACATACCGATCCAGGATGGGAGGTCTAGGGAGCCTGTGGATGCGCCAAAGGGGGGTGGCTACCGTGTAGAGGGGGAGGTGGGGTGGCCGGGACGGAGTTCTGGAAATTTATTCTGCTCATTAGGATCGATGCCACCTATATAGATGAATATCCCTATAGTGGGATGAGTTATCATGGGGACCTGCATTTGCCACGCGCCCGGTCGAGTATAAATGGCGAAGTGAGAAGCTCATGAAGATGGTGGTTTTTAAAACTTTGTGGTTATCGCATTTGCAAAAACTGATTATCCATACTCATAAAACATTGTCATACTTCGACTCCAATGGGAATCCACTACCATGACTATAGAATGTAGAGGTATAACGAGCAGAAGGCCTTGTATGTCATTGCCATTCTTCCACTATTTATACTGAACTTTTGCGACCTTCTTTCATTCTTAATTCTCGTCCGGATAATGGATCTCGTTGGGATTCGAAACGTCAAACAATGTTTTATGATACCGTGATAATCCGTGCATTCGAAAGTTGCTAATCTTTTATGTGAATTTTAAAGTTTGCATTATTATATATGGTACTATTTTTTCACTTTTTCATATGCACATGACCGAGAAACCAACAAGGTACATGGGATGGCCTCAGTCAGGAGCTGTAGTGATCTAGTGGATCGAGAGCACCGCAAAATGAAGATGGAAGTGTCTTCCCAGAGGACATCCGTCATGCTATGTCGAGGCTTTGACTGGTGTTTCAAAGAATTTGCAAGACTTGGATGACTAGTACATAGGAGCCGCAGATTTGGTTACCTCGAGTGCATGGTAGGGTCATGGTGCATGGCAATGGCCGGATGCCATGTGATGCACGATCTACGAGTCGCAGAGCAGAGGCCATTGGCTCGGATCCTCTAGATAGTGATTGCTAGGGCGTGGTGCCCCGCTTAGTTAGTTTTTGTAACATGCTATGGGCATGTCATATGTATCGTAGTTAATGGACTCTAAACATTTTATACGACACATATAATGGAGATGTGCATCGTTTTGATGGTTTTATGTTATTGTCTTGTTAAATGCGTGTGTTAAGTGCCAATCTAGAATATTGTTTGCAATGCTATCTACATAGTGATTTTGTGCTCTAGGTACATGATTGAATTTAACATTTCAAATTGGTGTATTAAAAGTCACTCAGAATATCTTCTAAAAGGATAGGATTACAAAAGACTGATGGATGACCATTCAATTGCATGACAAGAAGCAGGGAATCTAAACGAACATGAAGGTGGAGGATGAATGGGAAAGGGCACTCCGCTAACAACCTCGCACTCTATGCACTGTATTTTCCTGACCTGGTATTGGCAGACTAATGTATACACTGCTTCCAGAGAACAAACGAATGTAAGGGGGTAAAATCGACTCAACTCAAGTGCTAGATTTGAATAGCTTACTACACCATCATATAACCGATATATGTGGGGGTCCCTTGAAAGGTGCCACAAAACAAATGAGAGGATGATGAACAATGGCCGCAACCTTAGCGCAAGGTAGAAATCGAACAAACACCAGAGTGGGAGTGTTCTCGGGTAAGATGTCTGTCACTCCAAGACCCTGCTTTGTGAAAGGTGAGAACACTTTGGGGGTAGCTTGTGCTCAAAGTCACGAAAGTCACCATCGATACGGGATGGTGCCATTCCTCTTATGGGTGGGAAAGATGAAGTTAGGGGTGGAAAAGGCTTCCATGATCTTGTCATCATAGTAGAAGATGGGGTGACTAGAGGCAGAGAGACCATATGATGCGACAAAGATACTTGACTCATCATCATGAGAAGAAAGTTTCACATGGCTATCAAGCCACGGGGGGTGACAAGAACAAGTAGATAAGAATCCACTCATGTTGAGCCCAGGGAGATCACGAAAGGGGGTCAAGCGAAACAGATGTAGTCTCTGCAGGAGCTTCCACCGTGGATCTCATGAATGACGAGGTAGAGGATGGTGGCCGCAAACCCATCATTCGGACATCGTGAGGGGAATTTCAACTGAGCTGCAACCTCGGCTGGCCCGAAGCATACCGCAAGGATGGAGGCGATGTCGATGTTCTGCTCAATATCATACTCCCGAACTACTCCAAGTCAGGCATGGTAGTGCATGAGGTAGGGATAATAGTGGGTATAATGGCCATGGAGATCACACAAAGCAATGGGCGTTAGTTTGGTAAGTAATAGTCCTAGGGTTCTCAGCTTCGTAGCTCCAGGAAGAAACAGGTCAGGACCGTAGACTCAGTGGAACACAACATTAACCATGGCTTGATACGAGGCAACCTTGTGACAATGATGGGCAGATGACGACACGATCACATGCACATACAGGGGGTGCTTGAGACTCAGGAGGAGCAGGGTTATCGTGGTAGCTCTGTCTTTATTCTTTTTCACAGCTACCCCTCTGTGATCTAAGTCGCCACAACATGAGGAGGTTCCTCATGGAGGGGTGGTTGAGGCATATAGTAGGAGGGAGGGGTCATGGGGACCACAAATGAACTAGGGTCAAAGCAAGGTAAGGTTTGGGATGAGTAGGTAGGGTAGCGGCTCGTGGATCAATGTACCAGACTGGATCCCTGTGTTTAGGTTAGGAAGGGGATAAGGTAGCGGCATAGGGCACCAAAACACTCCATGAGGGGGAGCTTAGGAATGGTATCCGACTAGAGGGGTACGGCCGTGAGGGGACAGCCCCGAGATGTTTAAGGCTAGAAGGAATCGTGGCCGGAGGGTAGAGAGGCTTATGGATACCACTGCATGAAGGGATAGGAGGAGGGGTCTTGAAGGCTTAGGTCAAAGTGCTAGGAGCAAGCTATGAGGCAAGGCTCCCGACTAGTCGAAGCGGGTCGCTGAGTGGAAGCCCGAGGGCGGAGATCACAGGCACCCAACGAGATGGACCGTAGAGAGGGGGAGGAAGACCAGAAAGATCCACAAAGAGGAGTCTTGTAGACTCGGTGAGACATTGTTCAAAGGTTCGATGGTTTGCCTATTGGCCACCGAAGGAGATGATGGACTCAGGGAGGTTTGAGACTTCTCGGGTTCGTAATATGTCAATTGGTTGATGGTGACTATATTTCTCGTTATGAGGAAAGGACATCTCGTGCGTGAACTGTTGGGAAGAAATGTACATCGTATTAGGTATAGCCATGACCCAATAGAATGTTGTAATCTAAGGAGGCATCAATGACTTCTATGTCATCGCAAACAGCCTTGCCCGCAAGAGTAATAGGAAAAATGTGCACCATGCCAATGGGCCATGAAGCCGTGTCATCCCATGCTTAGAGGGATATCGGAAGGGGCTGGTTCCAAGTGATCCTAGCTGTTTCAAACCGAAATAGACATCATGTGTGTGGATGCCCTCAAATGATACAATGGGAGACGTTAGCATTCGATCCCCGATGGGAATTTGGAAGTGCATTTTAAGTAGGGAAGGGGAGGATGTTCGACTGGTCAACATCGAAGACGATCAAACGACGTCCGAATGGATCCACAATGCCCATGGAAGTTAGGTGGATAATTTTTTTGTGAAGGGCACGACTGGAGGAGTTCCAACGTTGAGATGCATGTTAGGGATTACGCCAAATCATCTACTATACTATACGAATGGGCAACTTTGCCGTATGAAAGATTTCGGGGTAATGGTCCCTTGGGATCTTGGCGAACCGCCTTAGGCTGATGGATCTATAAAGGGATGACTCTGGTTATCGAAAGAGGCTCATGGGACTCGAAGAAGGGGCTCCTGTGCGTGAAGGAGTGGAGGCTTGTTGTACCGACGGACCGGCATGAAGGTTGAGGTCAACCTGCACGGGTTGGTTAGAGTTCATCATGAGAACGGTAATCGAAGGTGCCGATGGAGGAGTTTGAATAGCCACGATTCTCAAGTGGTTGGGTAGCCACAAATCCTTGTTGAGGGAAAGGATTGGTAAACACAACCTAGCTAGATTGGTGTAGCATTGGGAGGAACCGAAGGGGAGGCTTGTTGTCCTCGTGATGCTGCTTGGAGTCTCCCACATCTTACGCATATGTGGTAAAAGAGGATAATCGTGGGTGTAATGACCATAGAAACCACAGTTGGTGAATATGTTTATTCGTGCAAACAAGTCGTCTCACTGGGGTCAGTGCCCTTTGAAAGTAAGTTAGTTAAAGTTAGGTGCATTCCCTCGTGATTAGGTCCACCACTGGGGGTAGATTAGCTGAAGCCTGTTTTGGGGTTGAGGATTACTTGGCACTGGGAGCACAGAAATTCTGCCTCAAGGGGGGGGGTGGTCGCTCGTTGCGTGAGTTCAAGGCAAGAGAGGCGCAGGGTGCGAATGTCGGAGGAGCTCGTAGCACTGGGGCCGGGGGTATACGCGTATAATAAGGAGGTTGGGAAAATTGTAGTAAACATGTTGGGCAAAAGGAAGAGGCATTTCGTATCCCGGATACATGCCATCGGGAGGGGGGAAAGTGGGCCGGAGGAGTTGGTTCTCCCCGAGGGAAACCATAACCCATGGAGGATGAGCGTATGGATGAGAAAGGGCTCTCAATGATACTATCGCACATGGGATGCCCTTGGTGTGTTGGCACCACTGTGTCTAGGGAGATAAGGTAACATGGTATAAACATAACTAAATGTAAGTGAGATCAGATCATATTTTAACGCAATCCGGAGAGCAAATTTCTTCCTTGTCTCGAGGGAAATGAGATTTGGAAATCTTTGTCGATAATGTGTAAGGACGATGAACTACCCATGTAGACATGGTCCGTGAAGGTAGGGGCTCGACATGGCTATTTCTTCGCCATTCCTGGACATGAGCGGATAGGGCGGTCGCAGACGATTGACGAAAGAGGTTAAAAGTTTAGTACCAAAGGTTTGGCAATGAAGGGGAAGTTGCGAAGATAGAAATCTCGCAAGAGTTGCAAAAGTAGTATGAGAGGAGGAGGTCAGGAAATTTGAATAATAGATGAGTTATTCAATGAGATTATCCTGATTACACACTATTTGAGCTTCATGCATAATACATAACCTCTTCACCATTGATCATCAATTTGCGGAATTAAAACAATCGGTGATGCGCACATTGAAACATTAATCAATCACACATATCAACACAAGATGTGATGGGGAAAAGCTATACCGAAAACCCCAACTATCTCGTATATTGTAATATAGATAACAGCAAGAATAATATATAGCACAAAGTCTCTCACAAGCTCCTTTTAAAGATTATTCACATGCTACACACAAAACAAGCTCGATCATACATACTTGTTGCCTCCAATTGCTCAATTCTGTCTGCCTCGCTCATCACAAGTAATCCAAGATGAAGAATGATCAGATTCAAGTTTGAATCCCCTTGGCTTGTATTGTGCAATCCTCATTGGAAATCTCAATCAATGTGTGCAAATCTCATGCAACAGCTATAGTCATAACCGATAGTAGACTCACCCTTTCACCCACCTCTAACACCGGTCTCCACGAATCGTTCATGCACGTAAGAATCGATGTATTCTTTAGCTGATTTATGAGTTAATAATTAGTGAATTAATTAATAATTAATTCACACCACTCTTTTATCACTAGTGTATTTATCGCTAGACTAAATACAACAGCTTTAAACTAATAGAGTAATCATCAATCGGTTTCATCATTCCATCAAACCCTGCCACATGAGTTCTAACCGAATTCAACCATGCAATAGCTCAACTAAACCTAGAATGTATCTCTTCCTCACACCGTATGCCACATCCGTAGCTCAAATCGAAGTGCTTCTAAGAGGATAAGATAATGTTTATAGTCCAAATATTATTAAGAGCTAACAATATTGATCGATCTATTTTTAGACTGGCAATAAAATAGATTCAGCCAAGATGTTCAGAAAATGAGGTCCATCTTATTTTTACCAATTTGACTAACCATCCATAAATAGCATCCCGCAACTTATGAACAGGACCACAGTTCAAAAAATAGGACATAGAGTAAAAATAGACTTGCATGTAATCAACTGTGTGGCCCCACCTAGTTTAGGTGGATCACTTTCCAACTAGGATCGTGAATGATGTTTCAGGATGCCTCCTCTACTATTTCTTGTTGCAATCTTCAACACCTTCTCAATAAGAAAGAGTCATCTTGCATGCGACATGCAACTCCATGCATTCACCCTCGCACCTTCACAAGCGCTATGCAACCCATGCATCTCGCTTCCGCAACCTCTCGAAACCGAATAGGATCCAAACAACTCAACCGGGCCCGATGTATCTATCACGGCTCCATCGCCGGGACCAACCGCACATGCTTATCAGAACCACTACGCCGTTGAACTCTGCACCTATGCACTGTGACTTCGTCGCTGGCCATCCTCCGATTCAAGGCTTCCGCATTCGACACTCGTCACTTTGATCTGCCTGCATCAATCCAACTAATCATGCTATCGCTAGCTTCAGGGCACTCGTAGCTGTGTTTAATTCATGAGATCCACACCATCTCAATGAATCCTTCCCAAATATCCTCTTGGGATTACTCATGCATGTCACCCCACCTCACCTCGGTGGTATAGCCGCATGCACTTTCCCGCCATCCGGGCACGAAATTCTCCGCATGAGTGGTTTTTCCACTCGGCGATCCCACTGGTGGGCTTTCCACGATCCCGAGGCTCACTCTTACCTGCATGCAAAATTTGCCCTCTTTCTCAAGCATCAATTCGCATGTCTTTCTTGCACTTCCCAACAAGAGGAAGCTCCGTAGACATCCCATCTACTTAAGTCAGAGATTCTTTGCTCGAATCCCAACCTTCTTGACTTGTCCCGTTGTTCCGTGTCAAGGAAAATCCTCTTTTCCTTCATCAAGCATGCTCTCATACCCTTTATCCTCTAACATTGCGACCGAGATCAAATTCTTCTTTAAACCCGGAACATGCACTACATCTTGTAAAAGAAATGAGTTTATCTTCCGACTCCCTCCGAAAGGTTATGGTACCAATGCTCTGGCCACATTGTATCTTCCATTTTCGCCAACTCAACATGCAACTAGAGATATTTCTCCACCAAGTCACCAAAAGATTCACATCTCCCATTATGTAAAACGGGGCGCCACTATCAAAATACCACCCCGATCCCAATGCACTAGACACCATTCATGCGTATCAATGAGAATTCCAAATTGGGCAATCATAGGCAAGAGCCTCACCAAACTCGGCAGCTCTCCAAAAGAGGCCCGCTTGTTCTTCTTCGTGACAATTCGTGGCGTAATGCTCCATGCTCGTGATGTGCTGAAAACACTTCACTTTGGACATGTCACACTCTTTACCATCCGCACCGGATTGAGAATCATTCTTCTTGCCCTTCCTCCTTGCTTTGGCAGCCAAAGCACAATCCTCTTCATCGATGCCTTCATGAAGATCCATCCTTGGTACTCGCCTTATCTCCTTGCACAAGATCCGACCAAAGTCAGTCCTGCTCCTGGAAATTTTTCCGACCATCACTTAGTCCCGATAGGAGTGCCAACTCTTCTAAGCCCAAGGAGAGCTAAGCTCACCAATTCCTCATCATCCACACTAACTCCTACACACCCAAGCTCATCCCCCGCAAAGGGACAAACTTTGTCAAGTATACCTAATAGTGTCATTCTTCTCCATCTTAATTTTCTTGAGTTTATTCCTTGAGCGCTAACTTCCTTTGGTCACTCTTGCTTTGGAACAACATGTCAAAGCTCTTACATCAAGAATGGAGAAGTTTACCATGCAGCCGGATACTAAGTGTGATCCTTCACGCCTCCGGGCCATAATCCTTCGACACTTTGGCTGCCTTCTTTGCCAAGCTTCAACTACAATGATCGTAGAAGTAGGCTTGGAACTTATTTCTCTAAGGAACGAAATCAATATCATCACCAACATGGTTTCATCCTATCCTTCCATGCAATATAATTCGAGCCGCCTCAAGGGCATACTCCAATCGCAATCCGTCGAAAGACATCTCAACTTTGACACAAAGAAAACACTCGTAAATTCGAATTCCACTACCAAAACTCAACCGCTTCCGATCCGAATTTGTGAGAACAAAGCATTTCTGTACGAGATCGATCGTAGGGGCATTTATCAGATTTTTCACCTTTCAAAGAAAGGATGAATCCGTAGGCTACCCGGCCCTCTTACGACCTGGCTTCTACCAAAATAAAATGTAATACCGTAATAGATCCGATGACTAACCTCGCTCCGATACCATGTAGAAATTTGAATAATAGATGAGTTATTCACCGAGATTATCTTGATTACACACTATTTGAGCTTCATGCATAATACATAACCTCTTCTACCATTGATCATCAATTTTCGGAATTAAAACAACGCATGCTATTATTTGAAACATTAATCAATCACACAGATCATAACATAGTATGTAATGGGAAAGCTTACAATAAAAACCCCCAACTATCCGTATATTATAATGATAGATAACATGTAACAATACATAGCACAAAGCTCTCAAAATCTCTCAACACTGCCTCACATGCTGCTACCACAAAACAAGCTCGGGATTACACATGTCACATGTTCAATCGTCTCCACCTATCTCGCCCGCTCATCGCGCAATCCAAGATAAGGAATGATTGTATCCAAGTTCGAACTCTGGCCTTCAGACCGCAACTCATCGCAATCTCAATCAATGTGTGTAAACCATGTATGTGCCTATAGTCACAACCGATAGTAGACTCACCCCTTTCACCCACCTCTCACATCATTCTGAATTAATCGTCCATGCAATCGAAGTTAACTCCATGTATTCTTTAGTTGATTTTATGAGCACAATTATGAATTAATTAATAATTAAATACACCACTAATCACTAGTGTATTTATCGCTAGCTTAAATACAACTAGTTCAACTAAGTTAAACCAACACAACTCCATCAACTGCCCTTATCAACTCCACCAAACTCGCCACATGAGTTCTAACGAATTCAACCATGCAATAGCTCAACTAAACCCTAGGAATAGCGTAATTCCTTCCACAATGTATGTGCCACATCCATAGTCGAATTGTTACAGAGATAGATAATTTATAGTCCAAATATTATTGCTGTAAGCAGAATGATACATTCAGACTGCAAGTCAAATAGACTAACGTATATTCAAAAATTAGAGGTTCATCTATTTTTACTGAACTGACTAAACTAACTACAACAGTAACCTGAGCCTGCATAGAATGAAGATCCATATGTCTAAAATGATATAAATCTGAAAACAGACTATATAAATCACCAAAAGACCAACGAATGAGGGATCAATTCCAACTAGGACTGTGGAATTGATGTTTTATTCTTTCGCTTTTTGTTGCACCTTCAAACAGAACTTTTGTTTAACATAAACTGACTGAAGCTCTTAGTAATGATCATAAAACACACACACTGTAACTATGATGGAGTTAGACTTAAACCACATGGAAAGATCAACATGGCTTAGGATCCCCTCCGCACAAGACCTTCAACTTGGGGATATGTGAGATTAGTTAGCATAATCTGGCCAACCAAGATCATGGCATATGGGGTCATTGATAACCGGTTAAAATCGTAAGACTCGAGGCCTACCATGTAAGGTGGCAAGGGAGCAAAACTCGTGATAGTTCATGCGGTCCCAATAGTAGTATTCCCGCATTCGGTTGCATGTCACCTGAGTTAGGGTCCTGAACTGCATATTGTGAAGGTGGATAGGGGAGAACCGGGGGATGGAACCAGGAGGGGAACTCAATGAACTAGAATCGGAGTCGAAAATGAGGACTCGTGAGACTAACTCGAACTTCTACGTGAGGAGTAAGTCTTCCCAATGTAAACCGAGGATGAAAGCCAATAAGTCTCCGAGATAAACGCCTTGGGGGCGCAATGATAGCAAAATAATGATCACAAAGGGAAGAGAGACCAACAAGGGAAAGGAGGTGCGGTGGATCAAATGATTACAAATGTCGAAACAAGGGTAGAGAGGTGCACGATCAATTGATTACAATGTTGTAGTCTTTTCCTGGAGGTGTTAACCAGTGCTTCTTCACTACATGTGTTAAGGTGTTAATTTTAATTTTTAAACCCATACGTTTAGAGAAAAAGAAAAAGTGTGTTGTATACTAACAAGTAAATCACAGACAATGTAAAGTAAACCTAATACAACAAAAATAAACAACTAAATATGCGTTAATCTAAACCCCAAGGAGGAGGCCAAAAATAGTCTGTGGAAAATCATCAAAACACAACAAAATACACAATGGGATTCCAAATTCTAGAGGGACAATGATTCACACAAATCACAGGAAATAAGTGAAAATAACAAAAACAGAGGGAAAAAAGCCAGTAATGAGGTGGCAAAGGCTGCCAACCCGATGCGTGGAAACAGAGGGGATCTCTGAGGTGGACATCTGAAAAACTGGTGATGTGTGTTTTGATGGATGAATAACCAATCCGAAATGGATATAAAGGTAAGGGATCAGATCTAAAATGGCCGAACAGATCGAATTTCAGATTTACTCGCAGTTTCTACCAAAGTCCCCCTAGAAAGGTGGAAGGGTACTGGTCTAGGGCTAGGTCTCAATCGATGAGTAAAATACAAATGGGGCACAAGTCCAAAATGTAAGGTAGATGGAGGTCGGATAACCATGAACATAGCCCGACAAACCTTAAAATCTCTTTAAAAAATTCCGTAAAAAAAGTCTAAAGGAAATTTTATGACCCACTCTAAACAGAGATCGCAGGTTTGGGGCTGCTTCTTTCATCTTTAATGTCCTAAGTCGAGGTTTTGGGGCCAAAGTGCGACCGCACTGGCACTCTGAGCTGTGTTTCGAAAAATTTGTTGTCGCACTACGATTGGATGCTTGTCACTCGCGCAATAGGTCCGAAACACACGTGTAGTTAGAATTTTTAATGTTTTAGGTTTTGTAGGTTAAAAAAAACATCAAGAAAAGAAAAAAAAGAAATCGAAGAAAATCCTAGGGTTTGGAGTAGCCGGTCGCGTGATCTCGAAACCGATAGAGGTCGTAATCATAAACTCAGGGAGTCGCCATTGTTAGGATGAATTTAATCGCAAGCGCATTTAAAAAAGCTCACTTTAGCCGTGCATAAACAACCCTAACATCAAAGATGGCTACTAATTTCTTTAGATCTCATAGCGCTAGTTGAACAAGATAAATGCTACAGTAATTATATCTATGTAGTAAAACACGTTAAGTATTAAATAAAAGCAAGAGTTGCTCCATGCATCCAATAAACAAGATAAGAATATTTTTAAATATTTTTTATATTTTTTACACCGGGAAGGGAACATAGAAAGATGTTACCAGCCCCTCAATGGGATGGGTTCTTGTAAGTCCTCAAGACTTCAGAACAAGATCTCTCTCTCCGATGGTGTAGAAAACCTGCATAAAGATGGAACTCCAAAGGGAGCTCACAAGAAAATGGTAGCAAATATGACAATGATGGAGGATCAAAGTCGACTCAAAAATATAGATCCAAAGTATCTTAGCAACAAAAGGTAGTGAGTGAATGGAAAACCCTCTTCTATTTATAACAAAATACTGATTTGGTCTAGATATTGGTGCATGTAATTAAAATATTATTAACCAAATCTAGATCCAACTTTTATGGAATATTTTATTATATTTGTTGGAGGGAAAATGAACTTGAATTTGGTCAAATCCCTTATTTGTAAATAATAAATAAATAAATGATTTATTAATAATTAAAGGTAAGGATAAAAGAAATAAAATAAATAATGATTCATCAAATTATTTATAAATGATTTAGTCAAATTTAAAAAGGAATCTTATTTAAATAAGGTTTAAATAATTATTACCAGGAAATAATAAGATAAATAATTATTTATCTATTTAGTTTTCTTGTTTTGGGTTAAATATGACCAGGAATATTAATTAAAATTTTGTTTAACTAATTATTCCTTGAAGAAAATCAAACAAATGTGGTTTGATTCAATATTTCCTCACGAGGTTTCCTATTTAGAC